>CM060266.1:19977954-20018774 GCA_030684275.1 Acipenser oxyrinchus oxyrinchus
CAGTACTGTGCAAAAGTTTTAGGCAGGTGTGAAAAAATGCTGTAAAGTAAGAATGCTTTCAAAAATAGACATGTTAATAGTTTATATTTATCAATTAACAAAATGCAAAGTGAGTGAACAGAAGAAAAATCTACATCAAATCAATATTTGGTGTGACCACCCTTGCCTTCAAAACAGCATCAATTCTTCCAGGTACACTTGCACACAGTTTTTGAAGGAACTCGGCAGGTAGGTTGGCCCAAACATCTTGGAGAACTAACCACAGTTCTTCTGTGGATTTAGGCAGCCTCAGTTGCTTCTCTCTCTTCATGTAATCCCAGACAGACTCGATGATGATGAGATCAGGGCTCTGTGGGGCCATACCCTCACTTCCAGGACTCCTTGTTCTTCTTTACGCTGAAGATAGTTCTTAATGACTTTCGCTGTATGTTTGGGGTTGTTGTCATGCTGCAGAATAAATTTGGGGCCAATCAGATGCCTCCCTGATGGTATTGCATGATGGATAAGTATCTGCCTGTACTTCTCAGCATTGAGGAGACCATTAATTCTGACCAAATCTCCAACTCCATTTGCAGAAATGCAGCCCCAAACTTGCAAGGAACCTCCACCATGCTTCACTATTGCCTGCAGACACTCTCATTAGTGTACCGCTCTCCAGCCCTAGGCGAACAAACTGCCTTCTGCTACAGCCAAATATTTCAAATTTTGACTCATCAGTCCAGAGCACCTGCTGCCATTTTTCTGCACCCCAGTTCCTGTGTTTTCGTGCATAGTTGAGTCGCTTGGCCTTGTTTCCACGTCGGAAGTATGGCTTTTGGCTGCAAGTCTTCCATGAAGGCCACTTCTGACCAGACTTCTCCGGACAGTAGATGGGTGTACCAGGGTCCCACTGTTTTCTGCCAGTTCTGAGCTGATGGCACTGCTGGACATCTTCGATTGCGAAGGGAAGTAAGCATGATGTGTCTTTCATCTGCTGCAGTAAGTTTCCTTGGCCGACCACTGCGTCTACGGTCCTCAACGTTGCCTGTTTCTTTGTGCTTCTTCAAAAGAGCTTGGACAGCACATCTGGAAACCCCTGTCTGCCTTGAAATTTCTGCCTGGGAGAGACCTTGCTGATGCAGTATAACTACCTTGTGTCTTGTTGCTGTGCTCAGTCTTGCCATGGTGTATGACTTTTGACAGTAAACTGTCTTCAGCAACCTCACCTTGTTAGCTGAGTTTGGCTGTTCCTCACCCAGTTTTATTCCTCCTACACAGCTGTTTCTGTTTCAGTTAATGATTGTGTTTCAACCTACATATTGAATTGATGATCATTAGCACCTGTTTGTTATAATTGTTTAATCATACACCTGACTATATGCCTACAAAATCCCTGACTTTGTGCAAGTGTACCTAGAAGAATTGATGCTGTTTTGAAGGCACAGGGTGGTCACACCAAATATGGATTTGATTTAGCTTTTTCTTCTGTTCACTCACTTTGCATTTAGTTAATTGATAAATATAATCTATTAACATGTCTATTTTTGAAAGCATTCTTACTTTACAGCATTTTTCACACCTGCCTAAAACTTTTGCACAGTACTGTATGTCTGCACTTATGATAGATTATGCTGTGTCCTTATTATTGATAAGTCACCGTGGGAAGCAATGACAGCCTGTGAGATGTTACCTGAGAGGAACTAAGATGCACTGGTGCCTTCTTTCTACTACTAGTGGTACTTTTAGGAGTCCCAGAATACTGCTTTCAAATGCACTGATGAAGCTGGTCCTTTTTGTATTCCCCAGGTGAAGGACAACAGCCCTAGGAGCACCATGTCTGTGAAGCAGGACAGAGCCCAGAAGAAATGGGCGTCCCTGAAGAAAAAGCTCAGCCGACCGGATATGGAGGACCAGGCCGAAGCCAACTTGGAGAACTCCGACCCCGAGCTCTGTATCCGTCTGCTGCAGGTGCCCAGCGTGGTCAACTACTCTGGGCTGAAGAAGAGGTTAGAGGGCAGCGACCACTCCTGGATGGTCCAGTTCCTGGAGCTGAGCGGCCTGGACTTGCTGCTGGAGGCCCTGGACCGGCTCTCTGGAAGGGGGTGCTCGCGGATCTCTGGCGCTCTGCTCCAGCTCACCTGTGTCAGCTGCGTGCGAGCCGTCATGAACTCCCTCGCATCGAGTTCATAGTGGAGAATGAGGGCTACGTCCATAAACTGTCGAAAGGTGAGCACTGTGGTGACCCATTGTGAGAAGAATGCAGTATTCTGGTAGTTTAGAAACTGTTAGAAACTGGAGTACTATGCAAGTCAAAGGGCTGACGTTGAAGATAACGCTGATGGATAAAACACTGATGTTTGGGAACATTATTGAGAGTATCAAAATTTGTTGATTTATTTCAGTCTGTGCATCTGTATGTACCTTAGTCACTCCCGCATTTTCATGATAGCAATTGATTTCATTCTGCCTTTACAGGTGAGATAAGAGATATGTATGTTATTGACATAATGCACATAGTGCATGGTAGTTACACCTTCAAAACAGTCAGAACTACGAATTAAGTTGTGTCCTAGAAATAACCCATGCTTTTAAAACATAAAAAGACCAACTATTCTCTCTTAGTAGAGCAATTTAGAACATCGTGACCTTGTATAAATATAGCTTCTTGTGTTTCCCCTCACAATGGTTCTTATATTGAATAGATAAATACTAATCAGTAGCAATCAGAGAACAAAATGGATTTTGAGAACAGAGAGTCTTTTATGTGAATCTCAGGATGTAAACATCCTAATGAAAGGGGTCCTTATCTCTCAACCCTCTAGGACATGAGCGTTTGGTGCTGTAAAAAGCCTGCTCACACATTTCATGCTGAGGACACTTGTCATGTGGTTTTCCGATTTAACTGTTAGCATGATGGGTGGTTAAAGGGCAATTGCACATAAAATATCTAAAATGTGTGCTTGCCTTTATTCGGTATAGCTATCTGCATGTTCTGACTGCTGTGCTGCTGGTACCCAGCATACTGTGCCATTGTGCTCTCACGCTGTATACAAAATGCCATTGCAGTGCAGTAGAAACCCAGAAGGCTGCTAGAAAAGTTAATAGAAATATTATTCGTTGCTTCCCAAAACCTGTGTGGACGCTTGAACTGTAAACAAGCCAACTAGTTTCATCGAAGTTCTCTTCTCATGAATTGGATTTTTCAAATGACTGTATGGGGATCCAGTGCTTTTCAATGGGCTGATATACCCTGTGGGACTTGTTAGGTCTAGTTTAAAATCCTTCTCTTGAATTCGGTCTCTTGAATACATTTATTCAAATTGAAATGCAGATGGTGTACCAAAACAGAACAAAGTGCACTGTTAACCAGGGCAATGAAAACTACACGAGACTTCACTTCTAAACTTTTTGTAGAAAGTCAGGGGCGTTCAACTCCGGTTCAGAGAAACAATTTTAAGCATTACCAAACACCAATTTACCAAGTAGCTCACCTGGTAAAAACATGGCTGCGTGGTGTGCAGGGTGAGTCATATAGTCAGGGGAGCGCAGGTTTACGTCCTGGCTGTGTCTTCTCTGGGGATTCCAGAGGGAGTGTCGCATTGACACTTACACTCTTGGGGTTTAGGGAGGTAAAACCGACAAGGATTGTTTCTGCTCACCACAATAGAGTGGACCCTACTGGCCAGGCACCTGGTGAGCTCAGGCAGTCACCTGCAAGGCAAGGTTCCTGGGTGTGAAGAGGCAATTAGCTTGGGGATTGGAGGATGCTCATTGACCTTCAGTTCTCCTGAGCAGATGTGGGGAATTGCTGCAGTAAGGGAATGCAATTGGACATTCTAAATGGGGAGAAGAATAATGTAGTGTACTCGATGACCCCTAACATGATGAGTTTGTATGTTGTGTTGCTTGCAGCTTTGGACACATCAAACCTGATGGTGAAGAAGCAGGTGTTTGAGTTGCTGGCTGCCCTCTGCATGTATTCCACTGAAGGATACAGCCTGTCCTTGGATGCTTTAGAACATTACAAGGTAAACAGTATGTGTGTGTAGGCAGAAGACATGCATTAGACATTCACTGAAAAATCTGATCTTTTAATAGAAGTACACAATTCCAAGTTATGGCCACCAAGTCCAATTAAAATCCCATTAGAAGCGAAGGAAAATATAATTATCTTACCTTGGTATGGCAGAGAACTATCAGGGCTATCTAAACTATTCTTCTTCTTGTTTAGATCATCACATCCTGGTGTCTCTTTTAAGTAGGTCTGTGGAATCATGTCTAACCTCCAGGTGCGTCTGCTACACCAGAGTGTAACCATGTACCATTCCCCTTGCAACATTCTAGTAGATGTAACATCACAAAGAAATACCACATAGAACAAATGCACTTATTACATCCACTAGGGCAGAGTGTTCCCAGGGGTCAGGTATAAATTGGGCGTGTTGTTTTATTCACCACTGCAAATTTATTTAGACATGATTCTGAGAGCTCTGCTGAGGCCACAGGAGTGCTTTAACCCACGATGGGATGACTAAAACAGCAAAGGAAACAAAGTGACTCTAACCACAGTGAATAATACATTGGTCAAGATCACTGCTATTGTCTCTTCACTGTATTGCTGGTAATCCTTATGTTTTTCCATAGTACTTTTTGGTTGCTGCTTCTTCTCTCCATTCCCTGCCAATGTTACAGCCAAGGCCCCATATAGTTTTCAATGTGCAGTATTCATGTACTGTGAGTTTAATGCTATAGCCTTGTGGCAGGAAACATGGCTTATCTGAGTCAAAACTAAAATAGAGTCTGCTAGCTCTAGAAAACCGCTCCCAAAATCGCTTATTAAGGGACGACTGTTCTCATGGGAGCAGTTTGTAAAGAGGAATGGGTGTAGATAGTTCTAATGAACCATTATACTGTAATAAAAAGTGCCCCATGCAATGAACTTCTAACCCAATGATACCTATCTCTCAAGACCACCACTGACCTGCATAGGCCTGCATGGGGCAGCACTGGGCAGTACACAATGGGCAGACAAGTGCTAAGTGCTATGAACTACTGTACTTCAGTAACAATGATGAAATAACCCAATGAGCATTTAATGCTGGTGGCTGTAATCGTGAGATAAATCAATAAATTAAAACTGCTTTTTTTTGTGGCGTAGCAGTATTTTTAATTATTGACACTGCTGCAGACAAAGATATTACAGCATGCATTATGAAAGAACAGGAAAATAAACATGTTGCAAAAACAAATAGTAACAGAAAATATATATTTGTCAACTGGGAAACAAAAATAAGTAATTTTATTTAAAAATATGATATTTATCAAGCAGATCATTAGCCTATATGTTTGCTATTACAATCCTGACAAGCAGTGCTACTTAAAATCATATTAAATGGCTAATTGCTTTGATTTAAAAGATCCCAAAAGACAATTAGAGAAATTAACACTTTGCAGTACTTTCTAAGAAATAAACAGGAGCAAGTTTCTAATTTAGGGTTAACTTAATTCAGGATGCCCCCTAGTGTCCAGCATTGAACAGTGCAGTACATGATTGATGCACCGACTGTAATAGAAGACTTAGCATCAAGTAATTTTCAAACTTAATTGCAACATGTAATCCAAAGTAAAACTTGTCTCTCCTGCTATACCCATGTATTAGTACTAGAATCAACAAACAGTGAGCTTTAAAACTGTCCCATATATATATATATATATATATATATATATATATATATATATATATATATATATATATATATATATATATATATATATATATATATATATATATATATATATATATATATATATATATATATATATATATATATATATATATATATATATATATATATATATATATATATATATATATATATATATATATATATATATATATATATGACAAATTGCAAAAATAACCATTCAGAACAATTGCAAACATCATAAAAAGGCAATGGGCAGAAAATCTAAAATATGATTTCATATTTTGGTTGTTATAGTTGTGACTTTGTAATATGAAGATGTCTGACACTCTATGGGTTGTTCATCCTGACAGATTGTAAAAAGCCAGCTGTATCGCTTCAGCATGATCATGAACGAACTCCAGTCCACTGACAACGTGCCCTACATGGTGACT
Source organism: Acipenser oxyrinchus oxyrinchus (assembly GCA_030684275.1). Lineage (NCBI taxonomy): Eukaryota > Metazoa > Chordata > Actinopteri > Acipenseriformes > Acipenseridae > Acipenser > Acipenser oxyrinchus. The sequence continues at coordinate 19,984,073 of CM060266.1, forward strand.
CTGCTGAGCTTCATCAACGCTCTCATCCTGGGAGCAGAAGACCTGCGATTCCGGGATAAGCTCAGAAATGAATTCATAGGTAATGTGCTTGGCTTCTATTGAGAACATGAGCAGTGGATGGGTACTGGAGTGGGTTAGCTATCTGAGCCCTAGAGGAAGCACTGTACCACTTTTATTTGTACAAATATTAGTACTTGTTTGGTCATGGCATCAGAGGACGCCCACTGACCTACAGTTCTCAGATTGCTGAGTTTTGTGGAAATTCTGAGAGAAAAACTGGAGTAAAATAATTGTGCACTAAAAGAACTAAAGAAAGTGGGGGCCTGTTGGGTAGTGAGCTAATGTACCAGCCAATGACCTCTGAGTTTGATGGTCTCTCCTTCAGTGAACAGTGGTCCAGTGGACCACTTGCCAGTGATTGTACTATCCTGGCTCTGTAGACCAATCCACTTTTCACGAGTACAACAACTAAGAAAAAAAAAGACAATCCTGAACACCTTTCTTTCCTTGCAAAAGTCTAAAAAAGCCCTTTCCAACTGGTGCAGCGCATTTACAGAGAAAAAGTAGGTGACTGATTCACGGCAGTGACACATAACTGCAGCTTTACAAACAAGGCCACCAGAAACCTGGGGAGGATTGGGTAAGTCTGCATGGGCCTGTATTACAGTATTGTATTATTCTATGTACATTATACTGTAAAACAAACAAACAAAAAAAAAGTGTTTTACATAAAGAAATAATATACTCATTTATAATTACGCAAATAAGAGGGTGTTTTAGATCTGTATCAGCTGTTGTTTCTATACTATGTATTGGTCTATCTTGCAAATGAAGTGTTCAATATTATGGTAGGGAGGGTTTTTTCACTGTGCATCCATCTCAATAAAAAGCTGCGTTTTTAAACCTATGGGATTATGAAGCCTATTAACAAAACTCACAAGTTATTTACAAACAAATGAAATCTGTTCTGAAGGAGGTATTCATTTAATATGAAATATGAGCTTTATTTTTAGTACATTGGGCCCAGTTTAGCCAAATGATGTTTTAGAAGTAAATATAAAACCTATAAACGGCTTTATATATAAGCAGAGTAGACCCACCCCCTATATCCTGTTAAAATCAAGTCCTTATTTCAGAAATTCATAGGATGCTTACAGTGGTATAAAGTAGAGGAATACTGCTGCTTGTGCTGTTTTCACAATGAAGACTGGTTGTCATTTTCTTATTGAAATAGTCACAATTCAAAATGTTGTTTTACAGCTAGATAGGTAAATGAACTGTATACCAAAAATGTGAATGGCCACTTTCTTATAGAACACTTTTGTTTTTGAATGTAGTCAGTAAACTTGTATACAGTTCAAGCTAGCATGGTGCCAGTCTCATTCTCTAAGTGCACCACACATGTACATTTGTAGAACTGTAAAATATGTATGCAATACAACGTACTGTATGCAGTGCTGCTACATTGACAAAGGTTATGGGTACAATATATTGCAAGGTACTGAAAATATTTTTTTGTATGGGTATACCACACCCATTGCACAGTTTTTGGGTGTATTTTGTTTTAATGATAACTAGGTCTATTGTTATAATTTCTTGGATATTTTAAAAACGATTCGTAGGTAAAGCTAGATGTTGCGCTTGTAACACAAACACCTGTAGGTTAATTACGGTATGAAATCGAGCCAGCCAGCCCTAAGTTTACATAAAAGGAGATAAGGTGCAGTACCTCACTCGAAAAATGTGTGATGGTGGACCAACAAGGAAATTGACCCGCTGCACGCCACAGCCCCCACCTCCGCACAGTTCAAAGGAGGTGGGGGGGATTTTACAAAATATTAAAAAAGGGGTCATTCGCCTCCTCAAAAACAATGTATACGGAACAGGTAAGACGAAAATAGTCTTTAGAAAAAATAATCATAATACAAACTGTTCAGTAACCTAAATTATACACATCATTTCATTATATAATTATATAACTTTTTCAACATGTTTAAGATCAAAATTATCGTTCTGGACTTGAAACAGTACTTGAATTCAATTATTTTAAATATGTCTAGTTTTTAAACTAGTCTAGCTACAGGACACGCCTGCTAATTGCCAGTCACCTATAATGCGCGTGTTATATTTAACAATTGAAGATATACAAAACACCGTCGAGAATTTATATAGATATAGATATAGATATAGATATATATCTCATCTAAAATGGTGTGTTTTAATTGTGTTATTGCTGAATGCATATTAATCAGTAGTAGACTGCCGGGCGTTTGGCTAATTAATTACCAATTCAAATGTCACCGTATTATTGTTACACACGTGTGTGTTATTAGTACTCGGGTGAATTTGCTAAGTTTGGTTAAGGATTTTAAAATGTAAATTTGTGTGTCTCGCGGGGGTCTATGTTGACAAGATCAAAATGTTAATAATGAAGTTGCTAGTTATATTATATTGGGAACACGACATCGTCATTTTAAATACAATTAATTAACTGTTCTCTATCGCTATAATTTTCAGGGTTACAGTTACTGGACTTGCTACCAAATTTAAGGTAAGAATTAAAATGTTGTAGTTCTGTTTCTACTGTATTTGGAGTTTGGTTATTTTTTTAGTTTTAAGTAGATGTATTTTAGGATATTTAGTGCGCAGCTATATTGCGTGTTGAAACAAGGCTCGCTTTTGTGTACCGACACTCTGTGAACTTATGCACTGCAGTCGCCACTACTTCACGACTATCTGGAAACTTCTGTCAGAAACGAGACTGGATTGTGTTTAATCAAATGTTTTAGACTTATGAAGGCTCGCCTCTAAATCTAAAATGCAGTTTCTAAGCAACAAAAATGCTGTATATGTTATGGAAATCCCTTTTGTGCAGATGTACCCCCTTCCTCCCAATTCCCAAGTTTAGTGGACACCAGTCAGAAATATCATTGCAATGTACCTGCAGTGGCTTATGTATGACCTTACCTGTAAAGAAGTGTTTTGTGGTGGTTTAAGAATGCAGTATTGCCTGCTGCTTTTGTGGTATCCATGAAAGTTATGTGTTAAAATGCATCAACAAAATGTCAGCCAATCCAGTGTTATGGGTTGCATGGTGATTTACGCAAGTTGTACAAAAAAACCATGCAGAAATAACTGTGTGTCATGAGTCTTAATGTGATCAATCTACTCACAGGGAGAAAGAAGATGATGACCTCCTGATCCAATGTGAAACTTTTGAGGAAACCATGTCTGAGGATGAGGAGGAGTTAATGAGAATATATGGTGGAATTGATATGAGCAGCCATCAAGAAGTATTCACAACACTCTTTAACAAAGTGAGCCATTAGAAATTCTTCAGACTGAATTATTAAGGAGGATACTGCCCCATTAATTCAAAATTACAGCAAACCAATGAGGTTTAATGTAAAATGAGGTTATAAAGACGTCAGCCACTTTGCTATGCTGAACTTGAATAACGTTCCATATTGGAGCATCAGATTGTAAATCTCATCTATGTATTATGTCTTGCTCTGTATATTTTGACTAGGTGTAGAACGATGTCAGTGACCTCAGCATAGGACAGAAACTGGAACATTAGATTGAGCACAGCCTACCCAAACACGGCTTTCTTGACACGTTGGCAACAGTCTAGGCCAGGGCCTCCCAACCCCCTGTGTCTGCTGGTTTTCATTCCAAATACTTAACTAAACCCTTAATTGAACTAATAATTTGCTTAATTAGACCTTCTCCCTTGTTTTCAGCTCTTAAGCAGTTGCATATTTCAAGTTAGCTATAACATTATATAAGTACCATGAACAACTTTTTAGGAGACGAGAACAATTAAAAAGGTCTAATTAAGCAAATTTATTAGCTCAATTAAGGGTCTAGTTAAGTATTTGAGAGCTCAGTTGGAATGAACCAGACAACACATGGGGTCCCCAGAACCAGGTTGGGAAGCCCAGGTCTAGGTTCTAGAGGAGTATTTATGCCTCATGTAACTGTCTGCAACACACAGAAGCTCTGTTATACTCTCTCCAAGCAACCAGATATGTGGGCAGAGAGCTGGGCCCTGCACAGAACTGGGGAGCAGTCGTGGTTAATTTCCCAGTGGGCTGGGTTAACTCTGCTCTGTAGTGACTGAGCCTGTTACCTCTTGCCTGTTTCAGGTGAGCAGCTCCCCAGCCTCTCTTCAGCTCCTGTCGATTCTTCAGGGTCTTTTGCAGTTGGGACCTGCAAACTGCAATGCCTGGCTGGCTTTGGAAGCCTTGGTAAACAGAGCCATATTGCTGGCTGATGACGGTAATCCAGGTTTATATTCTCCTCATCAGCACGTTTGAAAAAACGAATGCAACTGTGTAAGAAACCATTGCAGGGTAAAATAGCTTCTAACTGTTAAAGTCAATGGGTGGTGTCCTAGAAATGCTTAATGTATCTTTTATGCAGAAAACAATGTTAGCAGGGTTAGAAATTTGCACTATACCTCCTACCTATAGACAGATTTCCATGCCCAACCTCCCTAAATTAGAGGTGATGGTAATTTAGGAACAGTCACATATCTCTCCTAAACAAATAGCCTGCAGACTTCATGCCAAACGAGTGATCCAACATCCTGTTTAAAATATAGTGTGTGTGTGTGATTTGGAATCTTTTTGCCTTGCAGTTGAAGAAGATTCAATTGACACCATTATGGAGAGGCTTTTAGTTTGCAAGAGAAAGACAAGTGAGCAGCAGACAGCTGAGGGGAGACCTGCCAAGAAGGTTGATGTGGGTGCACAGACTGACCTGGCGGGGAATGGATCAGAAATTCTTTGTGCTGTGTTCAGGCCAGCTCCAGACCAATCTCCCCCCACCGCCCCCACCTCCTCTACCTCCACTTCTGCCATCAACAGGAGGCACACCTCCCCTCCTCCCCCACCACCCCTCCCTGGCATGGGCAGCCCACCCCACCTCCCCCACCCCTTCCTGGCATGTGTGGCAGTCCTCCCCTCCACCTCCCCTGCCAGGTATGGGTGGAATGCCCCCTCCGCCACCTCCTCTCCCAGGCATGGCCCCACCGCCACCTCCTTTACCTGGCATGGGCAGCATGTCTCCCCCCCCGCCCCACCACCCTGCCCGGTACAGGAGGCGTGCTAGTGGCACAGACCAGCTACGCCTTGGGATGCACTCAGACTGACTTTCACAAACCAGTCCGCTACCCAACTCTCCGGATGAAGAAGCTGAACTGGCAAAAGCTGCCTTCTAATGCGGTGTCAGGTGTGTGAGCTCATGTATTGTCCCAAACGGTATCAAATAACCCATTTATCATTTTACTTTCTCTACAATTCTGTTTTATTGTAGTTGTGGACTATTTTAATCTTCTAAAAAATAGCAGATCTAATTATTGTCAGTAAACTACTGAATCCACTCTAACCTCTTTCTGATGTACACTTTTTTTATGCACTTTTTCTTGTCATGCCGAAGGCATTGAATACAAAGTTTGGCAGTATTCATAGTATATCTCTGTCTGGGTGACACTGTACTCAATGTAAGAATTTCACTGAAGAGAGAGCATCTTTTTAACACGTCATCAAAATCCCATTAACAAATAACAGTAATTCAACATCTGGCCACCAGGTAGCACTGTCTGATATGCAACAATCAAATTCAAACAACAAAAACCTAATAACTTTAAATGCCTAATACTGGATTGCAGTTTTGAGCTAGTATGGTCAAGTAATTTAGCAATACCTAGACCTGAACTTTAAGATAGAATTTGATCATTGCCAGTGCAACACATTTGATCATTGATAAGTGCTCCTTGCTTTCCTCCCAGACTGTAACTCCTTGTGGACCTCTGTGCAGAGAATGGACAGCCCCTAGAGCCGAATTACTCCAGCATTGAGCAGCTCTTCTGTCTGCCTGTGGCTCAGTCCAAAGAGGAGGCAGCTACCCCTGTCAAGAAGCCTCCCAAAGAGGTGGGCCTCATTTCTGCTCATGAAAGGAAGTTTACTGTGCAAGCTGTATTTATCACTGGAGGATGTTGGCCTGGTGTTCTCCAGTTATTGAGAATATCTGACCAATTCATTGCATTGTAATTTCTATTCCAAAATAAAATGCTACACTAATGAAAATCCTAACACGTTTTAAACCGATTCTGACCTTAACATTTCCTAACACGTGGTTTCTTCAGCTCTATGTTGTGCTTCTTTTGTGTTGTCATAGGAAATAAAAGCCTTGACCTGTGCAAATGTTTAGTTTTGGCTGTATACAGAGTGTTCTTTTTAATAACTGACTGCCATTTTATTAACAGATTACGTTTCTTGAACCTAAGAAGAATCTTAATTTGAACATATTTTTGAAGCAATTTAAGTGGTGAGTAACTTTTTATAATCTAAAAGATGTATTCTTAATGTGTCAAATGGCATTTACTTTGGGACATTTTAGCATGCTTGAAATGTGCAGGCTTTGCAGAATACGTGGAGTTTAAAAAAATAAAAATTATCTTGTTGCTGATTTTATGTTTCCCCCTCGCCCTTATTCCTGATAGCTTTAGTATTTTTTTATTTATTTATTCACACATCTTGGTTACTCAAGAACGTTCACCAGGAGAGAGATTGTTTTCTTCTAACCAATTGCATGCGTCCTCCTGCAACATTGCTGCTACTCTGAAATGAGCAGAGAATTGTGGGAACAGGAAACCAGCATAGAGAGTGTGATCTGGATGCACTGAGACCCTTTTGTTTTTGCCTGGTGAACACTCCCAAGTAAATGTTGAGAAATGTGTTGTCCAGTTGAGTTATTAACCGTGCTGTGTGAATAAACATTTATACAGATATGGCAATATGTTTAAAAATGATAACGCTGCGATACGGACAACACAGGACACAGCCAACTTAATGTGTTTCTTTTAAACTTTGCAGAGTGTTCTGTAACACTTTGATGGTTGAACCAGCTAAATTCTAAGCTGCTAAATAACTTTACCCATCAACCAAATATATTCTCTAGATAAGATTTCCTCTTTATTTTCAGCCCAACACACCTCCTGTCTAATTGTCCTTGACCGTTACCTGACCATGCTTTTCATTCCACTAGTTCCAATGAGGAGGTCGTTCACATGATCAAGAGTGGAGATCGATCCAAGTTTGATGTGGAAGTTTTGAAACAACTTTTGAAGCTGCTGCCTGAGAAGCATGAAGTAAGTAAATAAGCCCCTGACTTCTTCTCCGTGAAACTTGACTTGCTGTTAACTTTTTAGTCCAATATTGTCTCCTGTAATGTCACACTTCAATAGTGCATGCATCTGGATAACTGCTTATCCAGTTGTCATGAAACTTGGTGTTGACATTATTTCAAGTAAGTTAATGAGAGAATCACATTCTGGGGAGATACGGAGGTGTCTGTCCATCTGTAAGTCACACTTACATTTTTGAATGTATATGGAGAATTGTGATTAATAATTTCATTAGTTGTTTTTATATACTATTCCGTGTATTACTGTTCTGTCCTGGCTATCCTCTTCGTTCTCATGCTGATGGCTCTAATTTTGTATTTACAGCTGTGGTGGAGGATGTGTGTTACTGACATACTTGTTTCCATGCTGATTTTGTATGGATGAAGCTACAAGTTGGTCCGGTCTTGTCTTGCACTATTGCACTTGCTTTGTTAAAGGTTTTCATTGTGATATTTTTCCATTCCTGCCTGTATCTGACATTACTGTCTGTTTCCACAGATAGCAAATATAAAATCATTTCAAGGCGAGAAGGAGAAACTGTCTAAACCAGATGCATTCTACCTCCTCCTCCTTGGCGTGCCAGGGTAAGTGATTGGCTGTTTATACGTGCTGCATCTTCACGGCTTCAATGAGTGACTTGTAAGTTTTGCTATGTACCAGTGCTGGCTCTTCAGTGCATTATCAAGATCAAGGCAGAGTGGTTCTATTTTTCAGATACTGTCAAGTGTTTTATGCATGCACAAGAGCTTTGTAATTCTGAGCTTTGTAAAAATGTTCCATGACTTCTTCCTGAGCTGGAATGACTGTTAATGATGAGATGAAAAATGATATTGGTTATCAAAAATGAGATGTTCCGTTGATTTACAGTGTTGCTATTTTTGATGGAACAGAAACCCAGATATGTTTTCTGAAAGCACGGTTTACCATTAACGCTAAGGAAGTATCAATAAATAAACATTGCCCTATGCTGGATATTATCAGTGTTGTGGAATAGCACATTATGTGTAATGCAATACTGTAATCTGATTACATTTCAGTAACTTGTAAATGTAATAGTTCCTTTTTTTAGACAGGTAATGAAATGTTAAATCATCTTGTTAGAAAAATGGTATTGCAGCAGGGAATGAGTGGGTTTGATAGCTGGATCTTCAAAGAATATTTTGTGCAGCAGCCTGACCAAACCAAAAAAAAATGTACCTGGGAAGTATCTAATGTAGTAATAAATAAAAAAAATAAAAAAATTGTTTTAGCAGACACCTTTTATCCAAGGCGACTTACAGAGACTAGGGTGTATGAACTATGCATCAGCTGCAGAGTCACTTACAACAGCGTCTCGCCGAAAGACAGAGCACAAGGAGGTTAAGTGACTTGCTCAGGGTCACACAGTGAGTGAGTCGGGATTTGAACCGGGGACCTCCTGGTTACAAGCCCTTTTCTTTAACCACTGGACCACACCACCTCCTTGTAACTGTAACTAGTTATATTGTTTTCAAACTAATAAGTTATTGTAACTAGTTACAATTTTGTACAGGTAACTAACGGAGTACTATTTAACAGTAACTATCCAACACTGGATGTTATACAAACAGTTAGAAATTGCACTCCTCTCTCTCTCTCTCTCTCACAGCTACCAGTTAAGGATTGAGTGCATGCAGTTGTGTGAGGACACCGCCTCAGTGATGGAGATGCTGCGTCCAAAAGTGGACTTGATCAAAGCAGCATGTGACAGTAAGTAATGCTGCAACTCAGGAAATAGATGACCTCTGTCATGCCTGTTTTATACCTCTGGAGATATAGAGAACCAACCATTCATCCAATTGTGACAAACCTTGGTATTGTAATGTGAACTTGTTTTTCTTTTGTAATTGGCAGGTCTGTTGGCCAGCACTAGATTACCAAGCTTCTGTAAACTACTTCTAAAAGTTGGAAACTTCTTAAACTATGTAAGTATTACATTTAAAATGTTGTGAGTTAAGTTCTGTCGCCTTGTCTCTCTTGAGCGATTAGGCGACCGATCAAATCAACCTTGAAGTCTTTCACTGGACCTAATGCTTTTTGAGTCTGGCAAAGTGTCCTTTTCATATTTAGCAGTGTAGTTTAGTATAGTAAAAACTTGGTGTATTTGACATTTAATTGTTCTTCAGCAGTGTTGTGAAGTTGCTGAATATAGCAAGGATCTATACTGATAACCACTATAATTAAAATGTTTCTCTTTCTCGGTAGGAAGTCACACAGGCAACGGAGGGGTTTAAAATAAGCACACTTCTGAAGCTGACTGAGGCGAAGGCAAACAAGTCCCGTATCACACTGTTGCACCACATGGTGGAGGTGGGGCACAGGCTGGAGTGTATGAGCATCCTACTGTACATTAGTCATTGCAGCTAACACAATACTGTGGTGTATGAGCATCATACTGTACATTCTCGGGTGTGCAGTTTTGAAAGAAACACGTGTTTTAGCAAACATTTTCATTTTAAAACATGGTATCTGGTACCACACTAGTCCGGTTCTCGATGCGGCATTAAGCGTGTGTAGGCGCTAACCGTATTTAGCACTTTTAAGCGGTTAAAGGCAGCTAATATGATTTAAAGGCATAGTGTGGACAGGGCCTAAGGCATAGAAACAGAGCTTCCTGTAACTTAGTGGTACAAAATATGTTTTCAAATGAAAATACATAAATATAACATGTGTGTTTAAAATTGAGACCTTTTTAGCTCATGGAAGTGCAAAACAGATGTCATTGAAGTTATTTTATTGGCTGCAATTACATTGTCAGTCAAAACTACAAGAAGATTGTCTCTTTCAGTGTTGAACCAGTACAAATCTAAACTGAAATATTTGACCTAGGTGGAGAAATGAATTTTTGGGCTGTCAATTCAATTTCATTGCATAGAACGTTTACAGGAACTGGTAGTATTTTATTGCTGAATTTGGCCAGACTCCCATTTGACTAAGCTGTATTATCTTTAGAAAATCTATAGTTTATTGCAATGCTTGTAAAAGGTCTTGAATGGATATTGCGTTTTTGGTAGTGGCTCACTTTCATTTTAATTCTGTGGTTTGTTGTGTGTTTTTTTTTTTTAAAGGAAGCGGAACAAAACCACACAGATTTATTGGAACTTCCCAATGATATCGAATGTTGTTCAAAAGCAGCTGGGTAAGAAATCCAAGTTCATTTTAAAAAGTGTGATTTAATCATTTGCCCATATCTACCACTGGAATATTTTTTATATTGTTTTGATGTGCAAGCTGTAAATTGCCTATATTTATCAAAACATTACCGAAACATTTGTCTACTTGACTCATCGATTTTGCAGCATGAATGCTTATAAAACAGGCGCTGATTACTGGTGTCTGTTCAATCTGCAGTATAAGTATTGAGTCAATCCAGGCTGAAGCGAGTTCTCTAACCAAGCGACTGAAGGAGACTTCTGGTAAAATAGCAGCATCTATAGAAGAGGTCAAGCTGCAGTATGCAAAACTTACACAGGTGAGTTAAACCACTCTGTAACAAGCCATGTAACTTCAGCCAGTGTTTCAATGACAGTACAAATCGTTTCCAGCAGGGCTGAATGCCTGTATGATATACATGATGTATTTGATTGTGATCTACTGCGCTTGGACAGGGCTATGTAAATCAGAATACTAAGGTTTATAGATGCATTCGTACATTTGTCAGATTTTCATTTTTTGAGTATCTGCAGTGGATTTAAGTCATGGTGATTTGTAGCTTTTCATTTTACTGATGACTGGCAGGGAATCCATGTCGCTAGTCCATTAGTATGTCGCACTAAAAATTGAACACAGAGAGCCATGAGATGGTTCAGGCTAGCCAATAGGAATGCAAATCATAAGAACACCATTATTTAATTTTTTTTTTTTTAATAAATGCAGGATTTCTTCCAATGTGTGTGGTTTTCCGATTTTAGAAATTCTTTCTCTTCCCTGAAATAAATAAATCCCACCATACCACTCTTGATTAGCTTTGCAGGTTTATGTTGCATTTGCAGTCAGTGTACAACAGAGTACAGTAATAGTTATGGAGCGGCTTCTCAAACATCCGAGAAATGACAATGAACATAATGAAAGCAGTAGCACTTCTACCAGTGCAAATAATCTCACTCGCTGACTAAAGGCATCAAAATCTAAACTTTGCATGGGAGTCCTGAGGTAGGATGCCCAGTGTCGTAAGGGACCTTGAGCCAAGAAAGTCTGGGAAACCTTGTTCTAATGATGGTGTGTGTGTGTATGTGTGTAATATATATATATATATAAATATATATACAGTACTGTGCAAAAGTTTTAGGCAGGTGTGAAAAAATGCTGTAAAGTAAGAATGCTTTCAAAAATAGACATGCTAATAGATTATATTTATCAATTAACTAAATGCAAAGTGAGTGAACAGAAGAAAAATCTAAATCAAATCCATATTTGGTGTGACCACCCTTTGCCTTCAAAACAGCATCAAGCATCAATTCTTCTAGGTACACTTGCACACAGTTTTTGAAGGAACTCGGCAGGTAGGTTGGCCCAAACATCTTGGAGAACTAACCACAGTTCTTCTGTGGATTTAGGCAGCCTCAGTTGCTTCTCTCTCTTCATGTAATCCCAGACAGACTCGATGATGTTGAGATCAGGGATCTGTGGGGGCCATACCATCACTTCCAGGACTCCTTGTTCTTCTTTACGCTGAAGATAGTTCTTAATGACTTTCGCTGTATGTTTGGGGTCGTTGTCATGCTGCAGAATAAATTTGGGGCCAATCAGATGCCTCCTGATGGTATTGCATGATGGATAAGTATCTTCCTGTACTTCTCAGCATTGAGGAGACCATTAATTCTGACCAAATCCCCAACTCCATTTGCAGAAATGCAGCCCCAAACTTGCAAGGAACCTCCACCATGCTTCACTGTTGCCTGCAGACACTCATTCATGTCGCTCTCCAGCCCTTCGGTGAACAAACTGCCTTCTGCTACAGCCAAATATTTCAAATTATGACTCATCAGTCCAGAGCACCTGCTGCCATTTTTCTGCACCCCAGTTCCTGTGTTTTCATGCATAGTTGAGTCGCTTGGCCTTGTTTCCACGTCGGAGGTATGGCTTTTGGCCGCAAGTCTTCCATGAAGGCCACTTCTGACCAGACTTCTCCGGACAGTAGATGGGTGTATCAGGGTCCCACTGTTTTCTGCCAGTTCTGAGCTGATGGCACTGCTGGACATCTTCCGATTGCGAAGGAAGTAATCATGATGTGTCTTTCATCTGCTGCAGTAAGTTTCCTTGGCCGACCACTGCGTCTCGGTCCTCAACGTTGCCCGTTTCTTTGTGCTTCTTCAAAGAGCTTGGACAGCACATCTGGAAACCCCTGTCTGCCTTGAAATTTCTGCCTGGGAGAGACCTTGCTGATGCAGTATAACTATCTTGTGTCTTGTTGCTGTGCTCAGTCTTGCCATGGTGTATGACTTTTGACAGTAAACTGTCTTCAGCAACCTCACCTTGTTAGCTGAGTTTGGCTGTTCCTCACCCAGTTTTATTCCTCCTACACAGCTGTTTCTGTTTCAGTTAATGATTGCGTTTCACCCTACATATTGAATTGATGATCATTAGCACCTGTTTGGTATAATTGTTTAATCAAACACCTGACTATATGCCTACAAAATCCCTGACTTTGTGCAAGTGTACCTAGAAGAATTGATGCTGTTTTGAAGGCAAAGGGTTGTCACACCAAATATGGATTTGATTTAGATTTTTCTTCTGTTCACTCACTTTGCATTTAGTTAATTGATAAATATAATCTATTAACATGTCTATTTTGAAAGCATTCTTACTTTACAGCATTTTTTCACACCTGCCTAAAACTTTTGCACAGTACTGTATATATATATATATATATATATATATATATATATATATATATATATATATATATATATATAATGTATATATATATATATATATATATATATATATATATATATATATATATATATATATATATATATATATATATATATATATAAATAAAATAGTGCCTTGCAAAAGTATTCAGACCCTGACCAATTCTCTCATATTACTGAATTACAAATGGTACATTGAAATTTCATTCTGTTTGATATTTTATTTTAAAACACTGAAACTCAAAATCAATTATTGTAAGGTGGCATTGGTTTTATGTTGGGAAATATTTTTAAGAAAAATAAAAACTGAAATATCTTGCTTGCATAAGTATTCAGCCCCTGTGCTGTGGAAGCTCCCAGTTTACCGATGAAAGAAATTGCCCTAATGAGGACACAATTACCTTACCATTGGCCTCCACCTGTGAACCATTAAAGTTGCTGTCACATTTTCTGGATAAAAACCCCACTGTTGAAGGATCATTGGTCAGGCTGTGAATCTGAAGGAAAATGAAGACCAAAGAGCATTCTATAGAAGTTAGAGATAAAGTAATACAAATGCATAGATTAGGGAAAGGGTATAAAATAATGTCCAAGTGTTTGGATATCCCAGTGAGCACAGTTGGATCAGTAATCAGGAAGTGGAAGCTGCATCACACCACCCAGGCACTGACAAGAAAAGGCCGTCCCTCAAAACTCAGCCCAAACAAGAAGATGACTTGTGAGAGAAGCCACAGAGAGGCCAACAATCACTTTTGGAAGGAGCTACAGAGTTCAGTGGCTGGGAGTGGAGTAATGGTGCACCAGTCAACCATATCAAGAGCTCTGCGTAACACTGGCCTGTATGGGAGGGTGGCAAGAAAGAAGCCGTTACTCAAAAGTACCATCTGAAAGCACGTCTGGAGTTTGCCAGAAAGCATGAGAGTGACCCAGCTGCGATGTGGGAAAAGGTTTGTGGTCAGATGAGACCAAGATAGAGCTTTTGGCCAAAACTCAAAGCTATGTGTGGCGCAAACCTAAAACTGGCCATGCCTCAAGACACACCATCCCTACAGTGAAGTATGGTGGTGGCAGCATCATGCTGTAGGGATGCTTCTCACCAGCAGGGACTGGGCATCTTGTTAAAATTTGAAGGAAGAATGGATGGAGCAAAATACAGGGAAATACTGCAAGAGAACCTGCTTCAGTCCGCTAAAAACTGAAGCTTGGGAGGAAATTCACCTTTCAGCAGGGCAATGATCCCAAGCACAAGGCCAGAGCAACATTGGAGTGGCTCAAGAACAAAAAGTGAATGTCCTACAGTGGCCCAGTCAAAGTCCTGATCTCAATCCCATTGAGAATCTGTGGCACTATTTGAAAATTGCGGTCCACAGCGTTGTCCAACCAACCTGAACAACCTGGAGCAAATCTGCCAAGAAGAATGGGCCAAAATCACTCCGACACTGTGTGCAAAGCTGGTACATACTTACCCCAAAAAGACTTAAAGCTGTTATTGAAGCGAAGGTGGCTCTACCAAATATTAATGTGTGGGGTTGAATACTTATGCAAGTAAGATATTTCAGTTTTTATTTTTCTTAAATATTTCCCAACATAAAACCAATGTCACCTTACAATAATTGATTTTGAGTTTCAGTGTTTTAAAATAAAATATCAAACAGAACGAAATTTCAATGTACCATTTGTAATTCAGTAATATGAGAGAATTGGTCAGGGTCTGATATATATGTGTGTGTGTGTGTGTGTGTGTGTGTGTGTGTGTATGTGTGTGTGTGTGTGTGTATATATATATATATATATATATATATATATATATATATATATATATATATATATATATATATATATATGTAATTGCCATTGAATGTAAACCAGTAACAGTCCATTCATACAACTAAATGATTGTATCTGAAGCCAGTGGTCAATGCAGTCATTGTAAACATGATATCAATGTTGTATGTAGGTCACAGTTTAATGTTGTGTCAATATATTAATATCAAGGATATTTTCAAATGGGAGGTATTCCTTTTCACTTCTGCTTTTATTCAGAATGTCACTGGATGTGTGCTTCTGCTCCGTTTCACTTAGGAGCATTCCAAATGGAATACTAAGTTTACACGATGGGAAATTACTCATGTGTTCCACACATGCTCTCTTGCTTGCTTGCATGCCTACTTAGTGACTCAGTTTACCAGCAGTATGTAATGTGATTTAGATATCCTGGCCAAATCAGTCCTTAACAGAGTCTGGTATATTTTTGTACCTCGTCGATGCTTTCTTTCATTATAACAAACCTGTTTTACCTCTTAAAATACCTAGGCAGTGAGTGGGCTCAGGACTTTCTATATCTGGACTGAGGCTTGGCCCTTTGACCTGGCTGGCATGTATAACCATGTTCCACATGGCACTGCAGGGTGTATTTTACATTAGTAGAGGGTGGCTGCTACTATGCACCACTGTTGCTAGTGAGATAACCTCAATTCCTCTTGAATTAGTGTTTGTATAAATCTGAAAATTGTAACTATGTTCTTGTTGTGAAAGATTCCATAAGTGGTAAGGTTCAATTCATGTACTGTATTTAGTTTTACTGTTTGGAATGAAGAAATGTACCAAGTACCATTTTATACTATAGTCATTTAACCAGAATACATTTATTTATAAATAATATAATTATTTATTTATTATTTTTGTACCCAGATTGATTTCCAAAAATGTGTCCATGGATTTTTGTGAACTTTTTTTTTTTTTTTTTTTTTTAAGGAGAGTCTTGCTGCCACTGAAGAGCTCGAGGATCGCTTTGGTGTCATAGAAGCCAAGAAGAAAGACCTGGCCCTGTACCTGTGTGAGGACCCTGCCAGGCTGTCTCTGGAGGAGTTATTTAATACCATCAAGACCTTCAGAGATCTGTTCCTGAAGGCAATTCAGGTGCAGCCACCTGCATGGCTCTGTCATCCAGAGGCTAGTACAGTAGCTTGCTGACAGCCTCTGTCAAGCTCCTAAGCTTTTGTGTGGAGTTGCTTCTGTGAGGGAAGCTAATTGGACACTCCAGTTATTTACCCTTATGTTCACACGGTCAATAAAACTGTGTTTCCTTTATTAAATGATAGAAGCACAACATACTACTGTACCATTTTTATGTGAACTAGTGTTTTGTTACCCGGATATCTATAGCTTTGTATTATTCATTTTAGTTCTTGGTAGTTTGCTTACAACACATTTGAATTCACTGTTATCTAGAGTACAGAAAGCAGAGTCTGGTTTGTTTTCCAGGATAACAAGACCAGGAAGGAACAAGCTGCCAAGGCAGAGAAGAGGAAGAAGCAGCTTGAAGATGAAGAATCCAAGAGACAAAAGGAGAGGATGGGAAGATTAGTAAGTGTCGGACGCAAGATGGAACCCCTCTAATTTTGTGTGTTTGTGTTTTTTTATTCTCTAAAATATACTATCCAATTTAAGGTGATCCAGCAAGCAATTTTTAGCTTTTACGTTAATTATGCATTTGTACATTGCATTATAGGAAAAACATTAGTGAAAGTCAATGTAAAACGGCTGAGACACTCAATACAGGTCTGATAATAAATAGCTAAGCATGTTGGCATTTTGTACAATGATTGTATTCATTCCAGCTCTACTGGCTTCATATAGGAAAAATATATATATTGGCATATGACATTTATAAAACATTATTGGAACTCTACATTCAAAAATCTGCACTATACAACAGAACATGATGATGGTGGACTTGAATTCTTGACAATTTTGCACAGAAGGCAGGAGTTAGGTGTGCCTCTCTTGCCCCTTCAGTGACAAGATTAATCCAGATATCTCTTTGCCCCATGCAGTTCGTAAAGGCCTCCCAAAGCAGGAAGAGGAGTGCATTATCGACTCTCTCCTGGCAGACATCCGGAAAGGCTTCCAGCTGAGGAAGACTGCAGGGCAGGTCGCGAATCAGAGTGCACTCCTACTAGTGAAACACATAGAGGTAAAACAGAGCCTGGTAAGAATGAGAAACCTCCATGTACCTGCATTGCCAGTAGCCATGCCTTACAACTAATCCAGCTTGTCGGCTTTGCTTTGCACTTGGAAAAGAGCAGTTTTCTAGTATAGAAGAATAACTGCCTAATCATGCATGCTGCTTGCACAGATATTGTACTAAATATCCCATTTGCTAGCACCAGTAACCATGATGCATGTGTATTTCAAGCAATTGCTTTTTTTTTTTTTTTTTAAATCTTTCAACACTGCAGACTTGTAATATAGGTGTTAAACATATCTTAAAACTGCAGACAACTGCAGTAGTATAGGAAAGTTCTGGCAATCTGGTGTACCCTCGAATGCTGAGGTTGTAGAACACACTGAGACTGCACATGCAGTACTGTGTTCCATTGTGGTCCCTGGCTGAAAGGTATGACAAAGGTTGAGTTCATTGAATGTATTTGGCCTAGAATAAAGAAGGGTGACTTGACTGAAGTTTATAAATCCTTTTAAAGGAGATGATAAAGTTAAGATGGTAATTGAGTGGAGAAAAAATACATAGACTGGGTTACCAAGCCATGCTGTTGCTGCTGACTTCTTAAGATCTATTAAGAGGCAAGTAGACCAAGTTCTAGGATCAGTTCACTACCAGGAACCGGCCAAGCATTGTTCCATCCTTGTGTTCCATTAGTTTTGTATAGAAGATGGAATGTAGTTGCAAATACAGGCTTTTGAATTTCCGTCAGGAAATATGCTGTTGGTGCCCATGACAAGTGCCAGTTGATTTTATTTAAAGGCTTGTGAAGAAAATGTAAGAAAGCTTTTGCATTTTATAACTTCCTAATGTTGCAGGTGTGTTTTAAATTGCATTGTTATTGTAATTTTATTTACTATTTAGTATGTGCTGTTTTACTGTAATCCCATGGTCTTAAATGAGAGGTAGGAGACTGCAACCAAACTGAAGCCTGTTCTGTGTGTTTTTTGTTTTTAACTCTTCAGGCAAAAATGTCAATGCTGCAGGAGAAGAAGCAAAAGCCTTGGTTTCCGAGGCAACCAAAACCAACAGCCGTCGGCCACATTGCGCAGTTGGAATGGACAAAACAAGCAGTGTCGTCTTGCCCCATCTGAACCAGACCTTGCAGTACAGGAGGAGGATACTAGTGCTGCATGTTCACAGCAAGGCCTTCCTCCCAGCCTAGACACTACAGAAAGAAGCTACACAACACAGCCCAACCACGGTGACTCCCGTAGAACACAGGGAATAATGGGAATCAATTGGACAGTAATGGAAATAACACCCAGGAGGAATCGGGTTTCCCTGCTCTCGTGCACTTGCTTTAGCTAGCCACACACTTCATGTTTTAAATGAGCAGTGTGAGGGTAATGGGGATGTTGATAGGAAAGTGGGCCACAAGCCCAGTGCCGCACAGTTTGAACTCAACGGAAACAGTAAAGATGAAAGTGCAACACAGGTTAAGCACGGTGATCCAGATGCACTGCTGCTTGACTCTGCAGTGCACACTGACAGCAATGGCAATGACAGCCCCGAAATACTGCTTTAGACAGGACGGCGAGAGGCGGCGTTCCTGATGGTATGAAGGGGGCAAGCGTCTCTGAAGAGCCATCGCCAGCAGTAGAATCAGAGCAAAGCACTTCCGGATCACGCAAGTCCACAAACTCTCAGAAATCTGCAGACAAAGGGCTGTCTAAACACGTGGGGAAGAATAAAAAGAAGAGTGGTGAAGGTAATCCCAAAATAGTTTTTGTGAAAATACCTAAAATATAGAAATATGCAGAATAAAGAGTGTGTGTATCTCTGTAAATATAAATATTTAATTTAAATATGGTCTATTACCTACAAGTGCAGTGCATTTAAAAAGGAAGGGTTCACTAAACTGCAGTTGTTTTTGAGGAATATTATGTTAGGAGTTTTGTGTTTCATAGATATTCGGTAGCTATTTAATATTCTTGTATGTTGGCAATTGCTTAAGTTACTTTAGTTCATGTTTTTGAATTTGTTTTCTACTTTTCATGTAGGTGAAACTTAAGCAAACCAACAAAGTATAAAATCTCTTGAATGCCATCCAAGTTCAACCACACTTCAGTCTGACTGATCAAACTAGAATACACTTTTGCTGCTGTTTTCAATACACAAACTCATACTTGGTCTTTTAAGAGTGTGCCTGTTGATGAAAGTTGTTTCTTTGGGTATCTGGAAAAAGAACAGGTCATTAAAAATGTATTTTGTGTCGTTTTCAAGAACTACAATACTACTCTGAGACCAATGTAATCGATAACCAGAAAGGCAAGCACATAATGCAAGGGCTTTTTTTTCTTTCTTTTTTTTTTTTTTTGTCAGTGCATATTATCGGAAGGAAAATATTTACACTGCATTAATAAGGGGTCATATAGGATTTTGACCTTCCATACCACAGATACTTTCAGCTATGCAAACAGTTGCAACCATTTCTGAAAATTTGTTCTCCTGGTGACATAAGCTAGCAGACTGGAGAAGCAGTGAGTAAAACGTTTGCGTAGCTGAACGTAGGTCAGATCTCCATTGGTAGATTCTATTAAATGTACCTGGAAAGGACAATCGATAGGTTACTAGCAAAATTAACTAACCTATTACTTCAGTGTGTCAAAGGGCTGTCACGACCCTCCAAATTCTCTTGCTGTGGTGTCAAGAAACAGAAATCCAGTATTTCAGCTATTTTTCCTAGTACTCTTCTGCCCCGAGTAGATTTGAGGCAAAGGGCCTTTTTGGCACAAGGCTCTGTTGTCCATACAAAAAAAAACTGAAAACAAGCACTTTTCACGAAAAAAAACATGTTTGAAATCATGTAAAAATATTAGTTACCACTAGGGTTGCCACCTGGGCCCCATAATTTCAGAACACTGGGTCGGGACAGGGTTTTTAAGTTGCCCTTAAACTGAAAGAAATAAACATGTGAACTGAGCACTAAACACATGCTTAATTTATACTGCTTCTTAATTATCCGAATCATTGTGATAATACAAATCTTACAAAATATAAAAAAACATCTTGAATAAACGTGTGTAGGTTTATTCAAGGTACTTTTATTTTGTACAATTAGTATTTCAGTTATCAATATTTAAAAGTTGTTATTTATATCCTGTTAATTTAATATATATATAGCCCTAATTTACACTGACTCTCACAATTAAATAACACTGATTGGGTGTTCATGCTGTCTGGTGTCAGGAATAGTGAACAGCTGGTCAGTATTAATGATCTGAGAGGGAGACGGCGGTATACTATTAGAAACTATAAAGAAACTTTAAAATATATGTTTTTAAAACTTAATAAAATAAATATGGGTGATGGTACTTATTTTAAAAGCTATTATTGTATTGTCATGCTGCCTTGAGATAATTAATTAATTAATTAATTAATTAATTAATTAATCAATCAACCGAATCAATTTAGCTAAGGTTTAGCGCTAAATTCATGTGTTGATTTCCTTCATTTAAAGGCAACTTCAAAATCCTCTTCTGTCTCGCAGTGTTTTGGAATTATGAGGCCACATGGCAACCCTAGTTGCCTCCCTTCATTCAACCGTTTTAGATTATTTGGATGCTGTTTAGGCCCATTGGTCAAGTACCAGGTGCTACGTTATTAAAGTTTCAGTTAATACTGTGTATGATGTCTACATCAAATAAAAGCTTCAGTCAAGATCTATCCAGTTGTACAGATCCAGCATATAAGGCAGGGGTCTTCAACCCTGGTCCTGGAGAGCCCCAATCCTGCAGGTGTTATAGGTGTCTTTACATCGTCAATGGCTAAAGATCTGGAACACATGTTAATCTTGACAAATTAAGCCAGTAATTGATTTTATTAAGTAAGTGAGAGCTTGGTTGAAATGAAAACCAGAACACCCTGCAGCTCTCCAGGACCAGGGTTGGAGATCCCTGATCTAAGGTAATTGATTTGGCTCGCTTGGCCTAACCAACATCCCATAATATAAATGGTTGAACCAAGTCTCAACTTCAAGGTAACTAGGTGTGCAACTGTCACATTTTAAATGATTTCATTCAATGTAATTGTAAAAAAAAATAAATAATAATAATAAAAGAAACAGGTTTTGGATAGTAGTTTAATAAAGTGCTGGCTACAAGGTTTTGTTTGATTTATAACTTGCGTCTGTACCAGGCTTTTTCAATTCCATTGAGCAAAATTGCAATTGGCAGTATTCTGTTAAAATAGCTTCTCAAAGTGGCAACAAATTACTTAAATCGAAGTCACTGTTAGTCAATTAAATTGGCTTCAAATGAAAGCAGTTGAACAATATTATGTCTTTAAAACATATATTCCAGTTCCAAAGAACAGTTTTGCAACTGTTTAAATAATTTACCTTGAATGTACTCTATAACCTGCAGATCAGCCTTTATAGTCTAATAACTGGATTGTGTCATTTGCTTGAAGTTAATATTTTAGTATGTTTCTTTTTTAAACAACAGCAGTTTACAAGGAAAATGGACACACAAAATCAAAAAAGGGTTGTAATTTACAGTGAGGTAGGTAAAAACGGGTGTGTGTTACACTAACATTGTCAAGGGGGTGTCCATGTGATTAATTACATCTCTAGTCACTAACGCATACACAAATCTAACACGGTCTTTGTTTTTAATGTGTATTGCATTCCCATCAGATGTACAGTACCTTTACTTGTCCTACTCCAATAACCTTCAAATCAATACTGACTAAAACTTTATACTCCTTTTTTTCTGAGTAATTGAAATGCACAGACAGGAATATAAATAATACTTGGAGCTCAGGGACTTTGGATTTTCATATGCCATTCATAGCAGCTGTTGCTCTTGTCCGATAAGTTGTGGGGCACGATCCTTGCTAAGATTAATACCAGTACATTGGATCTCTAGACAGACAGACCCTCCCCACTTCCAGCCCTGGCTGAAGTAAAGTTACTATAATTTAAGATACTGATGGTGCAAAATCACACATGACACCAAAGTAATTCTTTTCCCTATATTTATTTTATGTCCCAGACCCTTAGTTACAGAACACTCTGCAAAGTTTACAAGAACCCATTATGTTACCTTTGCTGTGTCCCTGATGTCTGTATCGCAGCATTATATTTTTAAACACATTCCAGACTCCTAAATCAACTGGGCAATACATTTCTCAACATTTACTCAAATTGTTTGACGGGAGAAAAAAAATGATATTCTAAGGGACACTCCCTTCTGCAACAATGCTGGTTTTCTGTTCCTCACGTTTCACCACAGTTA
Organism: Acipenser oxyrinchus oxyrinchus; assembly: GCA_030684275.1. Lineage (NCBI taxonomy): Eukaryota > Metazoa > Chordata > Actinopteri > Acipenseriformes > Acipenseridae > Acipenser > Acipenser oxyrinchus. Next base: position 20,006,402 of record CM060266.1, read on the forward strand.
CCAGCATTGTTTCAGGAGGGAGAATGATCTGGATACACTGCAATGTTTAGAAGAACACATCTTTCTCCTGGTGAATGTTTCTCAAGTAAAAGTTGAAAGAAAACAATCCTTAGTTTATTTACCTCTGAGAGAATAAAAAAAAAATATCAGAACTATCTGGAATGTGTTGAAAAAATGATGCAATATGGGCAACTAGGGACACAACAAAGTTACGTAAACACAGCAGGGGGTCCTGTTACAATTTAAGAGTGAAAGTGAATTTTATTACTTTGTTTTTTTTTTTTGTTCAGTAATGATGTTGCTTGTATGACTAGGCCTTAATGGTGTGATTAAGGTTGAAAGGGTTGTGTGTCAAAACAACCAATAAATAGGATCTCCAGAGAGCCCTGATTGACTCTGTGCAACAATTCCACCATCTTTGACTACTGCACCAAAAAGATGCATAATGGCAAAGAAAGCACAAGCTGAAGCCCTTGAAAGTCGCACTGTCTTTTTTTTTGCCTCAAGATATGGAGTCTGTCACCTGCCGGTCCTCTGCTTGATTCTGATCCAAGATTGAAAGTTATGTAAAAGCAATTCATATCTGGAGGCTATTTGGGAGCTCTGTATTAAATATGTAAGTGATCAAGGCCCAATAACAAGTTGATAATTCTGTAAATTGCTTTTGTGTGATTTAAGGAATCAAAGCCTCAATACAATAGCAGTTTTAAGGGGAAATGTTGCAACAGATATAGCCATCAAAAGTTGAAATGTATATTTCAGACTCTAGGAATCTGTCAATGGGCTTTTGCCATACCAGTCTGCCATAGTTGCCGGTGACCATTGCCTAAACAATTGCTAGTGTGTGGAAGATCACATAGTTGATTGGCTGCCAAGACTGCTGTGTTACTGAAGAGGTGATGTTGCCCTGTGACCACCCCTCTACTGTGTTACTAACTGTTGTTTTGTATTTTATTTTTGCAGGTGGACCACGGAAGAAAGGCAAGACAAAAGCCAAAAGGACATGTTGAGTTTGGGCAGGTGCCGTGCCTTTCTATATGATGTTATCATTTTGTAAAACTATATGATAATGTATTTCTTTGCTGACTCCCTGATAATGCTGTGAAGCTAATATTCAAGTGTTGTTCAGAGAAGACTTTTTGGGTTGAATCACAACAACAGAACTTTAGTATCCCAGGATTTACTTCCAACCATCCCATGAATTCAAGGATCCCACGAGTGCCAATGATTAAGCTAGTCTTGCATGAGATCCAGTGCTTAAAGGGAAGCCTTAAGGAAAAGACTACCTGCGATAGACACACTCTTCAGGATTAAAGGGACATGCTTATGAAATCATTGTCATATTTTTTTGTGAAAGAAAAATACACCAGTAATGTTACAAAACTAATATCATTTTGAAATTCACAGCCATAAATGTACTCCTGAGCTCTTGAACAAGGCTGTAAGTGATGATTAGAGACCAAGCACTGATGAGAGTTGCCTGTAGGGTCAGTAGTCTCCAATGATCAGACTACCTACAAGATGATAGTTAAGGACCCTCTTAAGTTTACACCATTCATCTTTCCTTATCAAATTGAATGTGTGAGAGAGAAAAAAAAAACATAATGCCATATGAACAAAAAAATAAAATTTGTATTATTCTCCCTCAAATATGACCACTAGGGACAGGTCATAATAGAGAAGTGGTCTTAGTACAGTAGATTTAAAATTGGAAAGGGACAGAAAGAAAGGGGTGTTAATGTTGAACGGGTCTTTTATATGATGCTGGTCACAAGGAAGGAGTTCACTATATGGGGGAAAAAGATTAAAAGAAAATATTCGTAATTGATACATATTGCTATCAATTCTCTGTTTTATTTTTTTTACAAAAACACTGTCCCACAGATCAGCAGTAAAGTGATAAAGCGGCGCGTGCGTGGTGAGCACACGTAACCAAGCAAAGCCGTCCTTGCTTTTCTTAACACACTATTTCCTTTCTACATGTGCTGTCTTGCAGCTTCCTTTTAGAAAACTATGCTGTTATAAATGAAATCTGGCCTGTAGAATAAAACTGCTCAAATACAAAAGCTTTTAAATCCGGGCCAATGGGCCAAATTGTCTAAGCATGTACTTAATAGCTGCTTCTGTGCCCGTGTTTCTAAATGGTATAAAAGCTAAAGTTAGAACATTTTAATTGTGTTAATTCAAGGGCCCCCGTGCAGTGTTCTTGCTTCCTTTTGTAACATTCATTCAGAAAAAAGCAAAACCAGTGTAGGCCAAGCTTTATCCAAGCTCCATGTAAATACGTGTGGTTGCTGCTGCTATTCTATACTATATGCATACTTACAGAAGATTGTAAAGTGGTTCAATTCAATGACAATAAAAGAGTCCATGCCCTCCCTTATAAAAGTATACAGTGGTAAATTTGCAGTCATTTTGCAGTTTTCCCATTTTATATTATCCAGTTACTATTACTATGGTTTGCCTTGTTAGAAAACTTCAGGAAGAAGGACTGACCCGATACTTATTATGCCAACTGTTATCCAATCAGATTATAAATAAACCTGACACCCGTCTTATGCACAATTGGTCACATCCCTCCACCTCCACCAATCTCCACCCCTTATTTCTGTCCTGCCGGCCAGGTAGTGGGTCATCACAGCAAGCAGGTTTGAGGACAAATTACTCTTCTGTATCTTATCTATTATTTATATATACTGTAAACTGTCTTTGCATTTATACTGTTAACAAAACATTGGTTGGAACTCCCTCATATTACCTGTATCAATAGGTTTGTATTTTCTATTGATTATTATTCTGAGCGACACACGATCATAACAATATTCTGCATGTATCTGATAACTTCATATACAGAACTGTAGTTCTTTATATTGGTTTGCCTTCATATCTTAAATAAAACCATGAAATGCAATTCCTGCTTTTTGTTTGTGTTTGCCTGAGGCAGGGTTTAATCATAATATACAGTAGGTCACCATCCATCTACCATACAAAAGACGGTTGCAGAAAATCCCCACAGAAGATAAAGCCTTTAATAGCTCAGTCAATCTATATCAGTACAGTGAAAAGGTATGTTACCATGAGCTCTGCATTCACAGCATGAGGAAATAACCTGTAATAAATTTACAAGCAAAGTACAAAATTTTAGACTTTTTATAGATACAGCCTTCATTAGTCCAAGCATTTGTAGGCCAGAATTTATGTTGCCATATTCCAAGATTTGATGTCCAAGACTAACTGGTAAAAAAATAATATGGGTAACAATATAATATCTTTATATAGCACCTTTCATAGTGAACCACCATCACAAAGCACTTTACAGGGGTAGGCTGTGAACTGTGCATTTTATGCAGAGTCACTTACAATAGGACATTGAGTAACATCTCATCTGCAGGATGGAGCACAAGGAGGTTAAATGACTTGCTCAGTGTCACACAGTGAGTCAGTCAGTACTAGGGGTGGGATTTGAACCAATGACTTTCTGGTTACAAGCCCTGGACTTTAACCACTGGACCACACTGCCTCCTATACTGTGATGGTGTGAAAAACCCTCACATAGTGTTTATTTTTGTGATTTATTTTATGTAAATGGAATATTTATTTTGTACCAGTGATTGTTTTCATTCACTCCCATAGTCCACAAACATGCACCTAATTACTCATTTATGCACATTCATTTCATGTATGACATTCACCTGTAACCTTTATAGTTAAATAGTTATAACCACAACAGTAAACAAAAACAAACACAAAATAAAACAAAAGGCCAAAATAACTCGGACCCTAAATTAAACGTGCTCTCAATACCTCACTTCTTAATTGATGACTGGTTTCCATAGCTTAGTTGGTATCTCGTGCGCACCACTTGCCATCTCGTGATAAGAACCAGCTAGCCTAGCTGTGGCGTCATTTGGCATATGACACAAATTACTGTGAAACATGATGCACAAAGCCAGACATTAAACTTCTATACAACACCGCAAATGCTTAGTAGCTTGATTTGTGCGTCCTATATGAAATGTAGGCTATCTAACGAGTTAAGATTGAGTTACAAACATTCTCAAGTGAAGAAATCCCGAAGCTGTGCAACACCTTCGTATATCACACGTATAGCACACCCAGCCCATGATGCAGCCCATTACGTTAGTCTCCTATTTATATCGGGGGACAAGTGTAGGTGTGTGAGTTGCTGCTGCTGACATCACTCTGGTTAAGTATTGGACCGTATTTGGTTACTCGGTGTTCTGAGTTTAGAGACGGGACGTCTGTTTATTTCAGACTGTCTGTCTGCAGCAGAAGCGGCGTTGGTGTAAAGATGTCCAGCGGCTGGGGAGCAAAAGATCACAAGAACTACTCCAGCACTCCGAGCTCTGGGGCCAAGCGACCTAGAAGCGACTTTGGGAACAAAGTCATAGTCGTTCTTGGAGCGCAGTGGGGAGATGAAGGGAAGGGCAAAGTGGTCGATCTGCTTGCAACAGAATCTGATTTAATTTGCAGGTGCCAGGTAAGATGATTTTTTTTTTTTTTTTTTTAGACGCATGCATTTTTTGGTAGTGTATTTCGTGCATAACTTTGTAACTTTAAACAGTTAGTCAATAACCAAGACTGTGCCTACATCAGCCAGTTGGTTTAGTATTTAATGTATCGGTATTACGTGAATTAATACGGGGCAGGACCAGAAATCATTCTGTCCCGGTGCAGTGTGCACCACTACTTTAGGAAAGCGAAGTCATCTTAAATGTTACAGAAGTTCAACAAATAATTTTCATTTAACGTGGCCCTATTCACAAAGTTTTAACTTTTAAAGAATGCTTTTCAAAAATGCTTTAAATAAAATACAGTTTGGTGTCTGTTGACAGACTTCAAATGTAATCTTCAAACAACTTTAAAGATATATGAATATATTATAGCCTGTTATATCTTTTAATTTTGTAGAATGAATAGTTTTACTTTTATGAAAACGCAAAGTAGCGCAGACTTTACACCTTGCACTGATAAATCTGACTGTAAAGTCTCTTATTGAATACCAAGCATGTATAATGTGAAGATTAATGTCTGTGTACAAACGTACATATAACTGTAGATTTAACCTTGCTGTGCATATTAATTAAAATAGACGCACTATTGCTAGACCAGTGGTATGGAATGTGTCCCACACAAAAAGTAGCCTGGCAACTATAAATACAGGCAGATGATCGCCCAGTGAAATAAGAGTCGTTTAATACTCGTCCCAAGTTGGGAAGCCCTGCAGATGAACGCGAGGACGGCGGAGGGATTCCGTTACAGGGAAGGCTGTGTTCTGAACCGTCTCTCAACTCCACATTCTCACACTTAGAAATGTCACAGCAAATTGGTAGCATACCAGTTTGTAGCCTAAACAGCAGTTGCCTAGTGGTGTTTAAGGTGGTGTGAGAGCGTGCAAACGTTAAAATACTGTACCATATAGTACGACGGGCACACACACACACACGCACACACGCACACACACACACACACACACATATATATATATATATATATATATATATATATATATATATATATATATATATATATATATATATATATATATAATGTGTGTGTGTGTGTGGTTCTTAGACCATAATTTATTTTGGCTTAGAAATAATACAATCAACTCTACCATGCAAACATTTTTGTAACTCATCATTGAAGATGCTTGGCACTTAAGAGGTCTCAGCTGGATTGAGATCAAGTCATTTGAGGTTGGCAGCAGTCCTATCTGAATTGTATGCATCATTTACTTCCTGATGGGGATTATTACCCTTCTAAAAGGTTTCAGTAGTACAGTTTGATTTCCACTTTCAACATTTTAAGCTATAAATCTGGTTTTATTAATGTTTTGCTTTGCCCTACATCAATGGTTCCCAAACCGGCCCAGAGGACCCACTGTGTCTGCTGGTTTTCATTCCAACTGAGCTCTCAATTACTTAACTAGATCCTTAATTGAAATGATCATTTGCTGAATTAGACCTTTTTAATTGTTTTCAGCTCTTAACAGTTGCAGGGTCTGGTTAAGTAATTGAGAGCTCAGTTGGAATGACCAATGTGAGGAACCACTGCCTGACATCATATGGTTATAAGACAGGAATCACATCATGGTTTTATCTTGCATAATTTTAGTAACTGAGATTTACACAACATAACTTACCAATCTTTGAAAATGTGCTGTAGGTCATATGTTCAAGAATTTTGATGTTACATGTTTATATACTATATCGGTGGGCAACCCTGATCCTGGAGGGCTGGTGTCCCTCCTGGTTTTGTTCCAGCTGTACCCTAAATTACTTAACTGGATCAATTAAGTGCTTATTAGAAGCTTAATTGGTCTAATTAATTAATTAAGGGTGCAATTGGAACAAAAACCAGGAGGACACCGACCTCAGGACCAGGTTGGAGACCTCTTGTGACAACATGGGGACACAATATTCACAATCACAACATTACAGTTTTATCACCACTGTGTGTTATCAAGCTGAACTTTAGCCTTCCGTTATTCTGTGCTGGGCCAATTACACAGTGTCATCCTTGACTCACTCAGAAGAATTGGATTGCAATTTAAAAATGTATACCAAATAGTATGAACAAGGATTTCAAAAGCGCGAGGAAAAATTATACCACTTTTGCCTGTGTTCACGACTGTTATATAACACTATTTTAATCAATATACTGAATATTCAAATGAATAAAGACAATTCCGCTACACTTCACTTTCCTCATGTGAGGGATTTTAAACAGGTTATTGAGAGGATGACGCAACAGGCAGTTGCTGTGTCCTGGATTTGCTGGACTTGTTATGTAAGGACTGAAGTTCAGTGGCCATGGCATTCCCTATGCAGTTCTATAAGCTGTTGGGGACGAACATAGATCATGTTCACATCAGAAAATTGAAACGTGAGTAGGGCAGGCTGAATATCGCTCTTGCTTGAACACAAGCAAGTCACCACTCCTCAGCTTTCACTATTAAAATAGCTCCTTCTGAAGAGGAAGCAATGGAACTTGTCCTCCAGCAGCTCTCTAGCAGTGCAGGAGCATTGTGAGGTCATGTGAGATCTGGGTTCAAATCCCAGCCCAGCCCCTGACAGACTATTAATTTGGAGAGTCTATTTCAAATGCAGGTATGAGGTATAAACAGATCCTACATGGAAAGGTTTCTGATTTGAAGGGCAATGGAGTGCCTTTTTCCTGTTTTACTCAAGTCTACTTTTGAGAAGGGTCAATAACAGCTATAATGGCACAGATATATGTTATATAAAAAAAAACTTGGTTAACAAAACATATGGACTGGGTATTCAGGGTTTTGTTGAAAACTATTGTCTCCTTGGGTTTTTATAGTGTCCTCCATTGCCCTTAATCTTTGCCCACTATAAGCCACAACCGCAATCCAATGTCAGACATTTTACTTACATCTTGAGAACCATTTCTTCATAAACTGGGGAAGCATGATGGACCCTGTCTGTCTGTCTCTTTGTAAAGTAATTTTTATATTTACATACAGAGGCCGCTAATTTTTTCATAATGCTGATGGTGATTTCTGAATTTACTAACATTTGTATTTGTTCATCACAAAAACACAGACTTCTAGTTCCATAAATAAAAGAACATTCTCACCCTTCTGTTGCTTTCAGGGTGGAAACAATGCCGGTCACACAGTGGTGGTGGAGGGAAAGGAGTATGATTTCCATCTCTTACCCAGCGGGATCATCAACCAAAAGCCATTTCCTTGATCGGTAGGTCACGTTTTAATGGCTACCATGCTGCAAGTCTGTATAGTTAACCTAGGGAGGTGTCTAGCATTAACATGTGATATCTAATGCCATCTGCAGGAAACGGTGTTGTCATTCATCTGCCTGGCTTGTTTGAAGAAGGTGATAAAAATGAGAAGAAAGGTACGGACATTTTGTACTAAATTCTGGAGTACAGTATGTCACACATGTTTCCATATAGAGAACCGCTTATCCAATTGTCATAAAACATGGTATTAACATTATTTGGTTTAAGTTATTGAGTATATGAGATTCTGTATTCAGAAAGCCCCTGTGACCTCTTTGAGTATTGAACAACACCCTTTACCATTTTCTCCATATATGATATTGTATTTATTTAATTGGTAACACCTTACAATAGGTGGCAGTTTATATGAATAAGGCTGTTTTATGGGAATGGTTGTGGAATTGATCAGGTATTAAAGTTTAGAAATCAATAGTTTTTTTTCCTCCTCAGTAATAATCTGCAGTACACAACGCTGAGTTCACTTTTGGAGTTTGAGTATACAAGGCTCAAAGACCATAGGACTTTGTTTGGTTTGTAGTAATGCAATTTTAACCCTCCAGTCTCACCGAGTCTTTTTTTCTTTACAGGATTAAAAGACTGGCAAAAAAGATTGATCATTTCAGATCGAGCTCATATTGGTATGTATTTTCCATACCTACAACTTTTTTTAAAGTAGTTGAAATCTAATGTATGAAAAAAAAAAATCTGTATTACTGGATTGGTTTGCTGGACAAGCATTGCAACCACATCCAGTGCAATATAATAACGATCTCTTTTTATATATGTTTGGGCAAAAGTAAAAGTTCTTCATCTCTCCACACTGGTCCAAAATTGAGAGATCAGAATATTTAACATTGGCATTGGCTTTACATTTTGTACTGTGTCTCGACCCTGCTGGTTTGTGGTGATCGGGGTGGGTCATTTGTTGCCTATTTTACCCTATACAGACCCATTGTTTACTAAATATCTTAGTATCCCTCACTAGATTTTTGTCCCTTCTTAAAAAAATATTAAAATAAGTGCACTAGCAAAAGATGTTTTATCCATTTACTTCCAGTGGAGAATACAAGGATGGAATATTTGTTCTACATTCTGACCCCATAAATGGTTTCTTCAAAGGTTACTGCTACACTGTTCAATTTCAGGGGTGAACTAACCTATACTTAGCTGTTTTCTTCTCTCATATCGGTCCCTTCAACCACGCTCAACCCCGGTTCTAGAGATCGACTGCAGTCAGTACTAAAACAAGGGCTCAGCTGTAATGCACTGATACAACCCGCCAGCTGTAATGCACTGATGCAACCCGCCAGCTGTAATGCACTGATACAACCCACCAGCTGTAATGCACTGATATAACCCATCCGCTGTAATGCACTGATACAACCCGCCAGCTGTAATGCACTGATACAACCCGCCAGCTGTAATGCACTGATACAACCCGCCAGCTGTAATGCACTGATATAACCCATCCGCTGTAATGCACTGATACAACCCACCAGCTGTAATGCACTGATACAACCCACCAGCTGTAATGTAGATACAACCCACCAGCTGTAATGTAGATACAACCCATGCCTCGGGTGTATTGTGAGGCATGAGGCAGTGTCCCTGTGAAAGACACAGGAAGTGCAAGACAGTCTAAAAGCATGGCTTGCAAACAGAGATGTCTTTAGCCTTTGGTAAAACACGTGATTCATTAATAACTCCACATTGGAGACCTATGTAATGAATGGATGTGCATAGCAGAGAAAATGTAGTGTGCTAGTTTGTTAACTACAATTACTTTAAATAACTTTAACTAGCCCTATGAGTTTGTATATGGAATAGATACAACCTCAAACCTCATGGACATTCATGGGATGGACATCCATTGGACTATTGTATAGTGCTCTATCATTATAATGCTGTCTTATGCTCATTATTAAGCCATAGTTAAGATAATACATGAGCAAGTGTACCCTACAAAGAGTCAACTTATATAGAGAAAGCATTGTAATGTAGCTAAAACTCCACTGTAAAGATTGTAGCATTTTATATTACACATATCCAGAACCTCATACCCAAGTGTGATCAAACTTGATACCATTTCTCTTTAGTATAAGCTCTTGAAAGTATGCAAACCTGGGGGTGTATGGAGGCAACTTTTCACATGGTTTGACTGTCCTGCACCTTTCTCTCGTTGACAGTGTTTGATTTTCACCAGAAAGTGGGCGGGCTTCAGGAAGTCGAGAGACAAGAACAAGATGGGAAAAAGTAAATGGCACATTTAGACTATCAAGTGCCCTTTTCATACTTTTGGCTACAAGCAAAATCCCATTGCGGTGTTGTATGTATATACAGTAAATGCTACTATTACAGATGTATTTGCAATCAGCTAAAAGGTAGAGGTACGACACAGGCTAATTGAAACAGGTTATGAATACAGTGCATTCTGTTTAAATGAACAAACTCAATGCACTAGTACAAGTTTTCTTTTCTTTTAAATTAGACATTTTGCCTCTAACATCACTGAACAGTCAGTTCTCATGGTATAGTCCTTTATTGCTTAACTCTCTCTAGAGCACTCCTCCAAACAATGATTATTTATGTGCCATTTTAATGCAAATTGCTGCATATGAAACAGGCACACTTGACACAAAGCAGTAGCTTTTACGTAGATTTTCTTTGTGTAATCTCAATCTTAATAAACAAAACTGAGCTTGTTATGCACAAGAGATTAAAATAACAATATCGCTTGCTTGCACAGTACTGCTTTGTTAAATGTGATGTTCATCTGCTGTGTTGTTCATTTCTGTAGCATTGGAACTACCAAGAAGGGAATCGGGCGACATACTCGAGTAAAGCAGCGAGAACTGGCCTCCGGTGTGTGACCTGCTTGCTGACTTTAAGGATTTCTCTTCAAGGTATGACCCGGTCTGCTCTGGTTATCAAGAATACAAAGAACACAGTGCTGAACCTTGACCTGCATTCATTCACCAGCATGTACAATATCGTCTCATTACAAATGCAAATGTAATGCGATTTGTGAGCGAGTTTTAAACCCAATCAGATGCTAGAACTGCTACAGAAATACATCACCACAACCTAGATTTGATATAGATACCTTCAGGAATGTCCGTACCAAGTTTCATCACAGCTGGATTAGCAGCTCTCAAGATGCATGAACTAACAGATAATTTTCTATTGAACTCAAATTGAATTCTGTCCTTGAAGTAGTTACAGCTGTTTGTTACAACTCAGTAAAAAGAGTTACACTAAACAGTCCAAAAAAAAATCCTAATAAAACAAGGTTTGACGTACAACGACTGTGTCCTATCTATCTTGTATAGGAGCTCTACACTGACTAGTCTGATACATTAGTTGGGATTGACAACCTGGTCAAATCTGCCTTTACCTGTGCAGAGGGGATAAACACCACCTGTTGTCAGAAGCACTTTTTAAAAGCAGGGTATCCCTGCCGAGCCATGCCCACTAGCTAGCTGAGAACACACAGCCACAATCAGCCGCCGTCATTCCCTGCATTCTCCAAACTCTGCTTAGGCAGGGAGTCCAGCTGTTGCCCATAGCTGACTCAAATGCCCTTTAAAAGCCAGTGCCGTGACCATTTCCCTGTCTCAACCTCCCATTCATATTTTTAGGTGTCGTGTCCCATACAGTTTTGAAAACAGCTTACATCTTTAAGTAGGGTTTTTACCATATTATTAGCCCATACCTCATACTACAGTAAGTGCATATATATATATATATATATATATATATATATATATATATATATATATATATATATATATATATATATATCATGAAAAGGCAGCTATTTTAAAGTATGACTGGTATTTAAACCCAGGACCTCTGGTGGTTTGCTTAGCTCTGACCACAAGACCTCACTGCTTCTCTCCTAATCGCAGTGCCTCTCCTAACTCTGGTATGCAATTGATCTTATTCTGTTTTTAACTGTGTTGCAGATTTAAGCAGTTGGCCCAACAGCACCAGTCTATGTTTCCCAGTCTGGAGGTAGACATTGATGGTCAACTGAAAAAACTAAAGGTAAGGACTGAGGAAGTAGTCTCAGAATATTATTAAACTGTGTATAAGAGTCTGCTGTCAGTAAGAAAATCTGTGATGGGGGTGCAGGGGGTTACAGCTTTTTATCTGTTACAGAATACTGGTCAGGGGTCCCATTTGCACAGCACTTGATTGCTTGGCAATGTGAGAGCAGCACATGAACACAGAAGTGTGTGCTACATATGTGATGTGTTCAGAATAGTAATATTACCAAGCAGTATGACACATCTATTCACTTCACATTTTCTTTGGTTTGTTTGAAATATTAGTAACCTAATAAAAATAAATATGTAAGAAAAATAAATGAATGGATGTCGTGTTCTAGAAAAGATGTTCCAGTTAGATACAGAATAGCTACACCTTATAGTATTCACTTAAAGTAATTTGAAGTGCAAGTTAAAATGCAGCTTTGAAGATAACCCCAGGCTAGTGCACCAACCAAAGCTTCATTTTCAATTTCTTATATAAAATGCCCCTTGTTTCTTTCGTGGTTTTTTATTTTCTGTTTCACCTCTCTCTT
>CM060266.1:20019274-20041174 GCA_030684275.1 Acipenser oxyrinchus oxyrinchus
GATTGTCTCTGCGCTGGATTACTTGCATTCAGAGAAGAATGTTGTCTACAGGGACCTAAAGGTAGGGCAGTTACATCAATTAGATGTTCTAGATGGTTTCTTTAGATTTGCCTGTGCTGATGGTCTCTTTTTTTGGGGTGGTTTACAATTATGTACGGCGCTTGATCTGTAGCTTGATCTGAAGATTTCTTTGTCAGTTACAGAATTTTTTGTGCCTTTTTAGCTGGAAAATCTCATGCTGGACAAGGATGGTCACATTAAAATCACGGACTTTGGCCTCTGTAAAGAAGGGATAAAAGATGGGGCCACAATGAAGACGTTCTGTGGGACCCCAGAGTATTTGGCACCTGAGGTACGGGCACATACTATAGATGTCTGCTGGACTGAATTTGTAATTTATAACTTTATTTTCTGGTTGACTAATAAACCACTACTGATGATTTTTCAAAAACGTAAGTAAGAAAAACTGAAATTGACCAAAGGGGATTTTAACAAACTCCATGTCCTCCGTGGATGACAATACTGCCGTTGTTTGCATTATTCAAATCGGGCCTTGCTTTGTGTATCATGGTTATAAAAATCAGACATTTGACAATTCATGTACATCTCTACATCCATGTAGGGTAGGAGCTTATACTTTTTGTAAACCCACGACTAAAACTGCTTATATCCCATAAACAATGAAATACCCTCCTCTTCCTTCCCAAAATTTATTGTATTGCCTTCAGTGTGTTTTTCTATGTAATGGAGCACTTGCAACCTAAAAGGATTTAAAAAGAAAAATAATCCCTCTTTACACTTCATCAAAGTGGGCCATGTGACAACGCAATATGATACCCAGTGTCTGGCATGTCTGACAGACTTGGCTTATTTCCTAAAACCAATCGAAAACCACAGATAATTCCATATGTATTGATTTAACTAAATGTAACTATTTTCCCTGAAATGTAGCAGTTTTGAGATACATGTTTGTTTTATATAGCAATACAACTGTCAAGTTGTCTCAGCTGTGAACTCGCTTCCTCTGTACTACAGTGAGTTTAATTAAAATACAGAAATCCAGCAAATTATTGACCTGCCAGTGTTACGATAGCAACTTGGAAATAAGAGAGATACAGTGCTTCTTCTTTATTTCATTATGTGACTTACTTCAACAGTAAAATATTGAAATCCGAGAATTCTAGTAAGAGTACAACAAATGACCCAACCATCAATACTGTACCAAATTCAGTAGTACTTTCATTGGTGAACCCCGCCCCCCAGCAGCTCTGAAGGTGTGTGGTGTTCCAGCCCGTGCGGTCTCTGACAGTTGGAATGCGCTGGGAGAGGGTGCTCACGTTGACACAGTTGTTGTCTAGTTGTTTTTAGCCTCTGTTTGGAATTTGTTGCGGGTTTGGCAGCTCTTTGGAAACGTGAGCTTCCGCTTGGAGAAAAGGCCACTGCAGCTACAGCTGCTTCTCCTTTGCTCTTGTATATTCAAGCGCACAGCTGTCCTGGGTTGTTCAGTCCTGACTCATAGAAGGTGCAGTTATATTTGGGGTTAGTATTAAATGCAGTGGGAACTGTCTAATTTTAAATGTAATTGAAGGTATTTACATCACAACTACGACAGTAAATACAAATTTAAAAGGTGTTCCCTGCAAAAATTGAACTTTAAAGCAGTGCAAAAACACATGATGAAAAACCACATTTGTAGGTGAAAAACGCTAGAATAAAAGTAGCTGCATTTAAAATATAAATAAACACGTGAATTGTATGGTTTTATTTTCTGGTTGACTAATAAACCATTACTGATGAATCTAGCTGTACATAATCTCTGTAAGAAATCCAAAATATGGATTGTAGCGTAATCAATTAGGCTGCAGAGTCTGTTTCATCTGATTTTGAAACCGCCGAACTCCACGTCATCATCATCAGAACCTTCGTCATTGATGATGCAAGCAGTTGTCTGAATCATTAATTCATGGAGCAACTACTTCTAGGCAGTTTGTGTTGGGTTTTCCCCTTAATTCACAAGTAGACCCTGGTTTATGGGATAAATCCTGATACATGTCCATACACGACCAGATAAATTCCTCTACCCTAGTTATTGTCAAACAAGTCTCTCAAACCAGGTCCCCTAAATGGGGTTGTGGTCTGGACCTCCCTGTAAAAAGATGTTTCATCTAAAACAGCACCATAAAGAATAATATGCACCCAACTGTAAAAACAAGACTGCTATTTCCATCAAGGGGTTCTGCTGATGCACCTAAACCAGAGAGTGAAATGAGTGAGAGAGTGAAATACTCGGTTTCAACATGTATTAGAAATAAATAACAAGAAACACTTTAGAACAGGAATTTCCCTTTTATTTTTATTGTTTCTTGCTGGTTTTATATCATTTTTCACACTAAAATGTTTGCATATATCTGGAAAACCAGTTTTTAGATTGTGATGAAACTTTGTATTAGCATTATTATGTAGCATGAGTTATCAGGAGGTGTCTCTTTCTGTACATCCATCTGTCTGTGTGTCGCATCTTTTTTGCATGTATCTTGAGCACACAAGAAATAATTCCACATGCTGTAAATAAGTCCAATATACCATTGACCACTTAATTTGCTTACATAATGACATCTGCGTCTTAATCCAGTTTCCATTAAACTGTTCTTTGCCATTTCTTATTCTAATCTATGCGTACTGCTGATGGTCATGAACTTTTTCAACATACTGATTTGAGTTTACAGCTGTGGTGGAGGATGTATGTTAATGACAGACTTAGTTTTCTTCAACCAAGCTTTTAGAAGGGGGTGTGCACCCCTTTAGTAACAGGAGCACCCAGACGCCGGTAACCACATTTCACCTGTTAGTCCTACAGTTCATTTTTCAGTGGTAATTGTACCTGCTTTTACTCCTCTGTGTTTTTGGAGCTGGTACAACATCGCTCCCCAATGCCTCCAGTGCAGTGAAATTACATCCCTAATTACTTGTAAAAGATGAGGCTGGCTCCTGGAATCCTGGCAGATAAGCAGCTGTGTTGGTCTTCTACATATATGGGGCAGCTGCGGGCCCAGCTGTCGTTTTGGTGTGAATCATACGACAGGGGCTGCTGGAAATAGACCTGTGGAGAGTAATCCAATCACTTGACAAGCTTGGCTCTCCTGCGACCCTTCAAATCCCACTGTTTCCTGGCAAAATGTTGTCTTTTTGAAAAAAAAAGTATTACTAATATTATTATTTTTAACTACTGTTGCAAATCAAAAGCGGTTTAACAGCTGTGTTGTACAGAAACGCCTCTCCACCATCAAGGCCAAGGCATTTAGGCAAACACTGAACTTCTGTGGGAGATAAAACATCTGGAATAGGGATTGTAACTTTCTAAGGACTTTGCAACATATTTGTTTGTTGATAACAAGTATTGTATTGTATTGTATGACGGGGAAGGCAGTCCCACACACCTCCTATCAGTTACCCTCAAAATATGAAAGTTTTTTAAATAACCACAAATGTATTATTGTTTTAAAGGAACCATTGTGTTTTGGCTTCTTCTTTTTTTAATATATAATATATATATATATATATATATATATATATATATATATATATATATATATATATATATATATATATATCTATCTTAGAATTTTAGATACTATTTCAGTGAAATAACTGAAGGGTATTTTCATTTAAAGTATTCAATACCAGTTGGACTAAGTGTAGAGTTGTTTTGGAGGCCTTAATTAAATTGGACAACATAAAGTTTTATGTAGTTCATGACGACCCAATTCTCTACATGTTATATAGTGCCAATATAAACATTCACACTCAGAAATATTGCGTGTCTCTCTTTTTTCCCCCAGTTGTCTGCCATATACATGTAACCTAGGCTAGATCAACAGCAGTGTCTTTTATTAAAGTAACACCTAGTGAACAGATCAGAAAGATCAAGTGATTGTTTTGGTACTGGTGGCAAAGCAAAGCTGAGCACTAGATGGTGCTGGATCTTGCCTCTATATAGACACTGTGGTGATCTAGACTGGGGTTCATAATGGGAGGCAACAACAGAAGAGCAGCTCCTGTACTTGACTCAAAGCACCCTAACACCAAAAAATAAATAAACAGAATTATGATAATCAGAAAAGGTAAAAAAAAAAAAAAAAAAACTTACTGCTTACTGTTTAAATTGTGTATAAAAGGTTCTTTGCAACATTTGGGATGAGCCTCCAGTTCTGGATCCTTCTTCTCAGAGGTGCCCGTGTACTTTCAGGTGCTGGAGGACAATGACTACGGGCAGGCGGTGGACTGGTGGGGGCTGGGCGTGGTGATGTACGAGATGATGTGCGGGCGGCTGCCCTTCTACAACCAGGACCATGAGAAGCTGTTTGAGCTCATCCTGATGGAGGAGATCCGCTTCCCTCGCACCCTGGCCCCTGAGGCACGCTCCCTGCTTTCTGGCCTGCTGAAGAAGGACCCCAAACAACGGTGAGTGGTGTCCTTTCACCTCTTCTGCATTGCAACCCCCGGAAAAGCATGCAGGAGCCTGACATACTGCATACAAACCATGACAATGCAATATTACAATACTACAGAAATTAATTATGAATTTATTTATATGAATGCAGGAAAAATGTACACCTGCTTTTATTTGTGAATGCAAACCATGTAAAGCTGTTGAAGAATACCAGTGTAAGTACTTAAGTTCAGTCCCATATTACACTCAAATTATTTACGAACGTGTGTATGTGTGTGTATATATATATATATATATATATATATATATATATATATATATCTCAAATGTAAAATGGATTTTCTTGGTGTAAATCCGTAATTTCAGATGCTTGAGTGGGCCAAATTTAAGGTGAAAATCGATAAATAGCTTTTATAAAACCCAGGAATTTTTGGTGAAAATCAGTAATAACTGAGAATAGAGGGACTAGGTTATACTGTAAATCATTGATTGTCATATACAAACTGATACGGACTAGTCGCAATAGCCTTCAAATAAGACAAGCATTTTCTCTCCTAACCGGCCTGTTATGAGATGTATACCACTCCGCCTCTAGTGCAAGGCTTTCTGATATGTGCTACTTTTATTAGACTGCTGAGTTCATTAACCTCGGCATTATTGTACAATGTTAAAAATGATTGAGACATGGAGGCAACGTTATCTCTGTGTGTGATATAGAATTGCCTGCCCCCTGCCCTCTACTTTAGCACACCAGTATGTGACTCTAGGACTGTGTTGTTTTTATTACAGGCTAGGTGGTGGCCCAGACAATGCCAAGGAAATCATGAATCACAAGTTCTTCTCTGGGATCGTGTGGCAGGATGTGTATGAGAAGAAGGTAACTGCGGCTTCTAGCTAGAACCATGAAAAGGGAATCAAGGGACAGAGAGTGGCCACTCTCTGTCCTGTAGGGGTCAGTACTTACTTCATGCATTAACTGCTTGAGGAGTTACTTCAGTTGTACAAAGTGCAGGTCCCACATGGAAACCTATGTTCTTCCCTAATGAACCTATCTTTGTTGTTGGGCTGTAGAACTGCTCCCCATATACAAAGAAACAGTACATCTATGTGTGACAGTTGTCAGTCAGGTATCTTAAAATGTCAGTTTATTTATGCTTTTTATGATGTTTACAATCACATTCCGAGTTTTGTTGTTTCAATCTGAACCTGATATTATCTAAGCCTTTAGAAACCTAGTTGCTGGCACCCTTCTGATTTACAAAGAGAAGGGACTACCATTTGATGTCATCACTTCTGTTTGCTTCACAGCTCATCCCACCTTTCAAGCCCCAGGTCACCTCGGAGATAGACACGAGGTACTTTGACGAAGAATTCACAGCACACATGATCACAATCACTCCACCGGGACAAGGTACTTCATCGCCCAAAGATGTTAAGAAAATAACTTCAAATGGCATTTTATTTTTTGTTTGCAATCATTCTAAATTTTCAGTATTTTCCTATACTTTTAGATTTTCTGTCCAGCTTTCTGCTAAATTTACATCTGGCTGGGGACTGACTGACCTAACTGTCCAGCCTTTCATTTTTGAAAATATCCTATAAGTGTGTTAGTAGGATATATGGCACAGTCCGCTGCAGAGCATATATTGAGAATTTGCATTGATCTGATTGAAGAGTTTCAACTAGAAGATTTTTAGAGGTTGAAAACAGATCCACAAACACCTTGTACAACTTAGCTAGACAAAAGATTCTGACAATAAATGCTTTCGGATGTTTTCCAAAAATATCCAATTTGATGAAGCCTACTTGGAAGAGTTAGGGAGGAAATTAACTGAAGACTTTAATCTTAAAAGCAGTTGACAAAATGAACCTGAACCGATACTTTAAGCGCAACACAGAAACAAGAACCAGAGGACATAGTTGGAAGTCAAAAGGAGATAGACTTAGGACAGAGGTAGGGATACACTTCATACAGAGAGTAGAGAGGGTATGGAATGAGTTACTTAGCCATGTTATGTATACTGAATCACTGGGATCTTTTAAGACCTGACTTGACAGAGTTTTGAGATAAACCAGCAACTAGGAACTGGGTGTTGAGGAACTTGAGTGCTGACATTCGTTCATAAAAAAGAAAAATGAAACACACACTGCTGTATTTCAACATTCCTGTTATCTGTTCTTACTCCCCAGATGACAACATGGAATCAATAGACAATGAGAGGAGGCCGCATTTCCCGCAGTTCTCCTACTCAGCCAGTGGGACTGCCTGAAGCAGCAGTAGCTGCACTCCTCAGAAGTATTGCCTGCACACACAACCAGACTGCATTCTCAAGGACCTATGTTTTTTTTTTGCTTGTTTTTTTTAGACAATTTGAATAGTTTCTTATATATTTTTATGTTTCTGCATTACAAACTATTCTACTTATTTTATTGTATTTCTTAAATAGACAAGGATACAATACTTCCTTTTAGATCCTATGAAGGTTACGAGATGTAACACTACATTTCTTACTTTGTAGGTTCTCAGATTTTAAGCAAGCAAGCAAGACAGAGTAGTAAGGTGATTTCATTTTGAGACCAATGCAGCCCCAAACATATATTGTTATAGATGGTTGGAACCGATTTAAAGAACATTGCAGGTCATTGTAGAACATTTTAATAAAAAAAAAATATTAAAATGAAAATATTAATCCAAAAGACAGCAGTATGAAACATTGTTACTACATTAACATATCGGAATAACCTAATTAAATCAATAGATGTGCAATAAAAGACCTGCACACTTGCAGGACCATACACAATTTAAGCAGCAAGGCTGTCCTCTATGGGATTACACTCTTTCCTATGATATTCACAGAATTAATAGCCTCAGTGAGGTGTGGCTGCAGCAACAATCAAATATTTGTTGTGTTTTGTTTTTAAATTGCTTTTTTGTTCATGGGATCAAGTGATGTATTGACTTACAGCTTTTGAGTTGTTCACTTTATTTATTTTGTGTCTATATACTAGCCATTAGTATAGTATAAGTGGTTTGCATTTCATGTGATGAAAATAACTTTTGAAAAGATCTCTAGTTTGTGTAGTTTTTACACTTGCTGTTTTGTCCTGTCTCCGTTCCGCTGTGAATGGCTAGTGGTCGCTGTCTGTCATCTGATTGGTCCCTTAGTACTGTAGTGTCACTGTCCGTCATTTCACCCTGGTCCCACAGATGTCATTGTCTGAACCAGCACTAGAATTCTCTCATTTGTTTAAATGTCAATCATCAAGAACTGCACCAACTGTGCACGTTCATTTGCCAGCTACAGTGCCTACTGTGGAATTTTGGGAAGGATATCCAAGTCAGAAACGCGTTGTTTAGAACACGTTTCAAATATTTAGTACACGTTTTTATTTGACTTGAGTATGTGTAATTCTAATTATTAAACATACTAATTTGGCCAGTCAGATCACTGAAAATGAAATGAGAACCAATGAATTTAATAGTACGTGTAATAAATTATCCAATTAAGTCGCCTTACATTCTGCCATTCGCGCCCAATTCGTGGCGGTATATGGACTTGGCATTGGGCAAAGTCTAGTGAAAGATGGGTAGACCCGGACCCTCTGAGATGAGCATCAACCAGCGGTTTCTGAGCCTCAGAAATCACTTTAATTCAGTGGTAACCTCACTGTAACTAATATGCAATTTTAAACACAGAGGAACCCATTTTTATGTCACCTCGCTTAATATCATACCCTGTTTAATTGTCACGATTTTTCAATCATGACCATGCACCATGTTCTTTGAGAAATGACCTCTCTTAATATCATCTCACAAACCCTCTTATTGTCACATTTTGTGCAGCCTGTCAGATGCTGCGTGGCCGGTCTTACCGGGATACAGCTCAGTTACAAAACACCAACGTCGCCACATTTTTCTTCTTTAACATAGTTAGTCTTATACAAATGCACACAAAAAAAAAAACACCAAGTCCAACGCCTAATTTGAAAGCCCTCGACAATTCATGCCTTTTTTTAGATAATGACACAAACTGTTTCATTCCAGTTAATTATACAAAACGTATTTGTCCTGTAGTAAACTGTATGCATTTGTTTAAATGTAAAGAAAGACTAAATGTATAGTATTAAAACTCTGCTCTTTAATTCACTGTTAGTTTTTTTGTTTTGTTTTGTTTTTCTCGCACTCATAATGTGCTGTCAAAATTATGCCTGCACGGCAATGATGATATAAAACATCTGTACTTTTTTTTGTTTAGGCCTCTGCAAACATTTCTAATTTAGCTGAAACTTATTTATACCTGTTAAGAAAAAAAAATATATAACTTTTTTTTTGACAATTCCGTAGTTAAACAAGTCCAGTTTTCAGCTGAATTATATTAATCAATTAAAAATAGGTGTTGTCATAGACATTATTTCATTTAAAAAAGAAAAATCGGGATGCTACTGTCCAGTGTAGCATTCAAATGAAGAGAAGTAGTTTTGGAGTGATGGCTTCCCCTTGCATTACTGATTTATTTATATCTGTCTTTTTTTTTTTTTTTTTTTTACTTATCAGTGTTTTAAAATTGACTGATGAAAGTTGCTTTGAATGTCTTTTGGTTAAGATTAATGAATGTAAAGGCATTTCAATGTTTCTTAGTGTAATATTCCACACACCCAATCCTATTTGGTAGTTATGTCTCTGTATATTTACTTGTTTTAAAGTCTTGTATCCAGACTTTTTTAGTTTGTTTTGTTTTGTACTGCCTAGTATTTTAATTTCTGGTATTTCCAAATTTGTTGAACATGTCTGCCAGCAGTTTAGTATTTTCAGTTGCCTCAGAAATTGTAAAAAACTAAAGGATATAAATAAAAAAACAGTATTTCTTAGTTTGTTTTATTACGATGGGTGAGTTTTAGAAGCGAAGTTTTAGAGAATGAATACAATTAACACAACCATTTTTTTACACACACAGTTCAATTGTATTATTTTTTACATGTATCATGTTCTCCTTTTAAATGCTTAAATAAAGGATTTTAACTAAACAAGTTTGTTTCTGCATTGTTTAACTTTAAACACTCAATAAATATCGACAATTAAGGGTCATGTACATGCTCTTGAATGAACCTCATGAATTTAATGGAACATCATTGCTTGATCTTCGAAAATAACTGGTGTTCATGGGCAGTGTATGAGTGTCTGAATAAGGTATGCTGCAGCTGACCCAGAAATAAGCCACCAAATACTTTCAATGTGTTCTTGATTTGCTTTGTTACCAGAATAGTGGACATTTTGTTTACTAAGTGGGGTACATTGTACACTTAGTAATGTAGAGTTTAATTGTTTATGTGTGGTGTTTGTGTGCATCCTTTCTGAAACCATGTATTTTCATTTGGGAAAAAAAAACAAAAAAAAAATCTGTTTGACCTGTTTTCAGACAGTGTTGTACTTCCTTGGTCATTTCACCTGGAGAGTAAAATTTTTCCCCACCCCTTCAACACCTTATTTCCTGTCTTTAACCACCGTCCAGTAACAGCTGAGAATAAGGCTATGTGTGGTCCAGTGGTTAAAGAAACAGAACTGTAACCAGGAGGTGCCCTGTTCAAATCCCAACTCACTCACTGTGACCTTGAGCAAGTCACTTCACCTCCATGTGCTCTTGTCTTTCGGGTGAGATGTTGTAAGTGACTCTGCAGCTGATGCATAGTTCTATTTTTAGTCCCAAAAAATAGATAAAAGGTTTAAACAGACTTGTAAAGACAAAGCTTCAGTATGTTTGCGCTTCTTAAAATATGTTTTATATTTAAAGTATTAATTTTGCTGCATTTTCACTATATAATGCTTGTTTCTACCAGACTACAGATAGCCCATGTAGCCTTTTCAAAAAGAGCCTTAAATTGCATACGTCACATCTAAATCAAAAGGGAGATACTGAGGAGCTCAGTGAGTCTTGTATGGACCAAGGTTTAGTGCAGCATACAATTTAAACATGTTAAGACAATTGCTATTTTATAGGACCATTACAAATGTGAACCTTTTCTGTTTCCTTTTTTTCTTTTCTTTTTTTACAATTACAGGAGCTCCCATGCTGTATTTACAGCTGTGGATGTAGAATATGTTGCTTTCTGCTTTACTTCCTGGGTTGTAACTAGACGACAGAGTGTAGAAACACTAAAAGAAACTGTCACTATGTGCTGGTCTGCAAAAATGTGAATAGGTAAGTTACCGTTATGCATGGTCATTGTGTACAAGAAGAATGAAGAGAAAGATAGAAAAAAAGAGTTGGAGTAAGTAGATTAATGTAAAGATGGTCTGGAGTCAGCCGTTTATATTGTGGAAATGTAGTCTGCACTATTTCGGCAATATACTGAGCTGTGAATTTCTTAAAGTGGATAAACACAGTTAGTAGTTTGGCAGTCAGACTCACAGAGGAGCAGAGCTGGGAGGAAATGTGTGTTCCTTAATGTTTGGGGAATGTTAACAAGACTATCTTTTGGGTAAAGCAGAATGCACCAAAGGTTCAGACATTAAAACTGTAGCTCTAATTTGGACATAAAATTGAGCATCATTGCGGGACAGCTTTAAGTCATGCTTGGTATGTTTAACATCTAAGAGGCGTTTCCTTTCAAGCATTTAGATCCTCTATTACAAACTAGTTTCTTATGGGGAAAAACCGTGGGAGACGGATGCGCCTGTTCTACATGTATTGTAAACTGTTGAGAGATAACTATCAATACCTACTTCTGCACAAAGATGGCCCTCAAAAGGCTGTCACACTGAATAGAAGGGGTGCATTGGTCTGGATGGGGAGGCTGTGACCAACTGAAAAGAAACTAGCTGTAGTAATTGACTGGGCTAAAGCTCTTCAGAGGGAGCCCTTAATTGGGGAGGGAAACGGGGGTCAGTTTGTGGAAGGGGTCGGGACCTTAAGGGTCCCGGCAGGGGGAATGTAATTCCCAAAACAAAAACCTACACGGCGCCTGATAGTGGGAGCTACCCACCATGCTCTTTCAAGCCGAAATAAGTATTGGAAGGGGTTCTAAAATTAATTTAGAAACCTTGCCTAAAGGAAATGAATGACTGACGGGTTGAATGATTCTTTGTCTATCAGAAGTGGGGAAAAAATGTGTCATCTGTCAGTATATCTGCTGTCAGCCAAATTGATGGGCCTGTTGTAGAGCTGTGAGGACTTGAACGCCGCTTGGTGTGACTGCCAAGCACTTAAAAAAAATTCTAGGAAGAAGAATATAAAACAGAACACTTGTGGCTGCTGTTTATGGCATTCTTGAGAGGTGGAAAACACAATTTAGGATACATACAGGGTTAAGGTTGGGTTAGGGTTATATCCCTTATAAAAGCTAACACTGGCAAATTTGCTCAGAGGTTATTTTCCCATGGATATACTATGCATTTACCATAGTGTGCCATATTTTTAATATGTTTTACCATACCTTTGTTCTTTACAAAGCGTATCTACGCTCTACTATGCTTTCACTATACTTTATTACACTTTGCAGTGCTTTTACTTGTATCTTTTCTGTTGTGCACCCAGCACTGTTTTAGAAAGTTTGTTCTTCCATTCCTTTACCTCATTCCAGCTATTGTAGTTTGAATTAATATACAGAGTCCTGGAAGAAGTGTTTGTTACACCCCTGATGGCTTGTAGTTTTGGAAGTGGGACATTTGTTGCCACGTGTGAAAATATAGTGGAACATCACACTCTAGTGTTCAACTAAGGAACTGCCATTTCACACCAACCATACATTCAAAAACAGCTTTTAAAAAAAAAAAGAAAGAAAAAACAGGTTTTCCGTAAAAACATAGTACAACATTGCACTCTAGTGTTGAACCGAAGAACTGCAGTGACAGCAAATAACCCAACTGATTCTAGCTGAATCTGAGCAGTCATAGACAACTAACCACAATGCTGACTGATGGGATGCAACAATATGCTGCACTGCCTCATTCAGAATGTACAGTCTGTGCTCATTCAAACACTCTGCTAATGTAGTTCAATATAAAGACCAATGCACTCTTACAGTGCTGTGTTGGGGCATTGAGCGAACCCCAATTGAGATTTTCCTTGGAAAACATGACTTGACTAGCAGACTCCACTGTTATTATTATTATTATTATTATTATTATTATTATTATTATTATTATTATTATTATTATTATTTATTTCTTAGCAGACACCCTTATCCAGGGCGACTTACAATCGTAAGCAAATACATTTCAAGTATCACAGTACAAGTAATAATACAATTAAGAGCAAGATAAATACAATGACTTTGGTTCAAGCAAGTAGAAATGTGACAAAATACAATTCAATAATACAGCAGATAACAGTGTCAGTGATAGTTACATCAGGATATGAGTAAATACAAAATACTACAGATTAAACACTTGGCAGATTACAGTACTCTGAAGTACAGGATTAAATGCAGTAAAATAGGGGGCAGATAAGAGCAAGTAATGCACATTTAAGGAAGGGTGATAAGTGTCCCAGGGGAAAACCAGAGGCCCTTATTCTCCCCTACATTCTCCACTAGAAAACCAGAGGCCCTTATTCTCCCCTACAGGCGATGAAACCCCAGCACTGGGATATAGTGAAGGCAGACCTACATACTGTACATACATCTGTCACATTTTATATTTTTCATCTTATCCAATTGTCACGAAACTTGTTATTAACATTATTTAGCATAAATTATTCAGTGTATGAGCTTGTGAGGATATATGCAGGTGTCTCTCTATGTACATCTGTCCGTCTGTATGTCACACATACAATTTTACATGTATCTTGAGATGACACAACTTAAACATCTTAAAACAATTCCTTGCCATTTCTTATTCTACACTATTCTGTACATATTGTTGCTATACATCATGGTCAGTAGCCTTTTTTTCATACTGATAGCCCTAGTTTTGAATTTGCAGCCGTTCTGTTCTGCCAAGGTGCATCAGTAGAGACAATACCAACTGCTGTTTCAGTTTACAAACCTCATTGAAATACAGCGGCTTTCATCAGACTGCATTGGATCAATACAACTGTGGTGCTCCTTGACATGAAATAAAAAGCTCAAGATGCTGCAACAGTATTACCGGCACTCTGAGGGTTCAATGACTTTATACCATTAGGACCAGTCAGAGAGTGATAACTATGGTTTTGAAATCCATGTTCTTATTATCCCAGATTGGGGGTATTTCCCTATGTATGCAACATTTAAGAACATAAGAAAGTTTACAAATGAGAGGAGGCCATTTGGCCCGTCTTGCTCGTTTGGTTGTTAGTAGATTATTGATCCCAGAATCTCATCAAGCAGCTTCTTGAAGGATCCCAGGGTGTCAGCTTCAACAACATGACTGGGGAGTTCAGACCCTCACAATTCTCTGTGTAAAAAAGTGCCTCCTATTTTCTGTTCTGAATGCCCCTTTATCTAGGTTTCAGAGATTTGTATAACTCTAGAGAACCGCTTGCCCAAACGTCAATCAGCAGTAATTCAAACAACACTGGAACACACATTTGAATTTACACACAACTAAAAATGATTTGGTTCCAATCTGGTATAAAGAAGATTGGATTTTACAGGGGAGATACATTCCAACAACAACAAAAAAGATTTCAAAAATAAAAAACCTGCCAGCAGGGCACAATACTAATTTATCTTGATATTTGGGGCATGTGAAACCTGCCAACAAAACGTGATATCTGATACTACATTTGGTTGAAGAAATTTCACAGTTTCTATGTCCCACTCACAGGAAATGTGTTACACTTGCACTTCCTTGGTCATTTCACCTCCGCTGTTTCTTTCTTCAAAGCATATTACTAGCTGAAAGCCTGTCAGTCAATGACAGGAAAGAACCGGTTAGAGGGATGGGGTCAGTTTCACCCTTTGAAAGTGCAACACTCTCTGAAAGCAAGGCTTGCATATACTGTACACTGTAGAAATGTGTTGAATCTAGTGTAGTACAAGATATCATTAAAAAAAAAACATATTTCTATCACAACTGCACATTAATGAATGGAGGTGAACAACTGGTAAGATTTAAGGAATTGTGTTGTTAGCTACAGTCAGTTGAATGTTTCTTCAATGTGAAAGCGAGTCATGAAAAGATAAAGATAAATAACACAATAGGAAGGAATATAAGAGAATTTTGCTGTAAATGTGACATTGTGGTAACGCCCCCCCAGGTCTGATCTGCTCCCTTGAAATAGTGAATTGATTATGGAGCTGCAGTTTAGTGCTCTTGCACACTTTTATTATTCTTTACAAACACAGGAACAAACCAAACAAAAGGTTTAAACAAAATCCTTCTAAGTACTACAAACAAAACAACACCTAAGCTTCAGCTAGCTTGTGTATTCTTTCTCTTACACTTTTTCTCTGTCCCACTTTTCAGGCTTGGCATGCGCCTTCACTGAACCATCTCTCCAAACAAACATTTCCTTCTTCTTTTACAGTGTGTGGCCAGGGATTAATTGTGCAATGGTGGCCATCTTGGCCCCAGACTGTTCCTCCACAGATGAGCCAAGATGGCTGCCAGCCTCTGCTTTGCCACAGATTATTATTATTATTATTATTATTAGTTTATTTAGCAGACACCTTTATCCAAGGCGACTTACAGAGACTCGGGTGTGTGAACTATGCATCAGCTGCAGAGTCACTTACAACTACGTCTCACCCGAAAGACGGAGCACAAGGAGGTGAAGTGACTTGCTCAGGGTCACACAATGAGTCAGTGGCTCTAAGGAGTTATTAACCCTTTTACTTTCTACTGAAGTCCTTTATTCTGTAGGCGGCTGCTATTATCCACACATATCAATATCATGTGCTCATTTCCCCCTGAATTTTGCATACCATGCATTTCAACAATGCCTTCTCTGTTCTCTTTAAATACCTTGGTCTGAGAGAGCTGTACCTGCGCCAGTACAGCCGCACAGTGCTTTAAATAGAATGCTCTTCTCCCTGTGTGGCATGTCAGTTTCTTATAGGTTTTGTTTCTGTCTGTAATAGGTACAGTATAGGTGCCATCATAGATAAGGTATGATATTAATATTCTGAGGTGATGGACAGGACTTTTTTTGTTGTTGATCTGGCATTGTGTCTTGCATTTCATCTGTAGTATTTTTGTAAATCGTTTTACAGGTAGAAATTAGGTCACACCTTACAGAAAAGTCAGGACAAAACTACAGTAGAGGACTGCCTTATAAAATTAGTATGCTATCTTAAATACACCTTAGTAGAACTAATAGGGACCCAGGCTGTCATGGCTCAAAAGGCCCCCAGGATTTTAGAGACCATATTTTCAAAGGGTTTACGCCAGTTTTTAATTAACTCCTATTTTTTGAAAGAGTTAAAACCCCTGGTAATTTTACTAAACTACAGTAGAACTAAACAACTAAGTTATATATAAGTCCTCTTATGCAATCTCACTGTATTTCGTTTCTCATTTTGTTACATTGGCATGATTTTCTTTTCTCCTTTCAAAAAAATAGGAGTTAATTCAAAAAATAGGAGTTAATTAATGAATGGAGGAAATGCTTTGAGAATATGGTCCTAAACAACTTGACTGAGGAACCCACACCCAATGAATTCATAGAAATGTTTGTTTTATATTGGTCCAAACTGTTAGCGCAGGCATTAGAAACAAAGATTACAAATGTATGGCAGAGCTAAAGTCAAAGTAGTAAAGTGTATTACCACCCACACACCTAACATCAGTGTTCATGTGAATTGGCCCATGGCCTGTAACATTGCATTGTCAGGGTCGTTTGGGAGAGTATTTGTGTCAGTACTACTTTTCAGTCAAACCTGTTATCATTCCTGCTAATATCAATGCTTATTATCACCACATTGAAATGTCCCATACAGAATATAACAGTGGGGACAGGTTCCTGATAATATCACTTATAAAAGCATACAATATAAAAGTAAGTACTTTAAGTTGCTCTACAGTATACAAATATTATGAGACATATTATGTATGCTTTTTTTTGTTTGTTTGTTTTTTTACAGTTGATATGTTTTTAGTTTTTACAATATATTATTTGCATACAGTATAGAGACTGTACAGAGTGGAAATAAATGTTATTAATGAATACTGTTGCAATTGTTGCAATTCCCAGGTCTATATTTTCAAGTTCCATGGTAAAATAGGCATATTAGCTTTACCAACAGAGTGTTTTAATTCAGGTTATTTGTAAACTGTTTATTGTCACTATTGTTGCTAGGCCAGTCTGAAGTGATATAAGGCTACTGTAGTTCTTTTTTATATATTATTATGTATTTCTGTGTCTCATTAAATTGTTTAAACATATTGACAATTGATTGACCTGGTGTATGCTGGCTTACTGGTTTTCAGATGGTTGAACAGCAGGTTAAGCCGGATCAGGAAAAAACAGGTCCTTTAAAAAACCATTTGGTATTTCTTTGGGATTTTAAGATCTCTGTGCCATTTAATATTTCTCCCAATTCCCAACTTCAGTAGTATCTGGTCACCAGCTAACCAGCAGGTGTAGAATTCCAAACATTAAGTTTGCAATATACCTGTGCCTACACAATGTATGCTTTGAGTATTGTACTGCAGTGAAACGCAAACGCGCGTCAAGGGTGGAAGACCTGTTTTTCCTGCCTTGGGGATCGGTGTCTTCGACTCCCAGAGGCGGGTGACAGCAGGCGCACCAGCAGGCAGGGTTGTAGCTTTGGCTGGTTGGAGTGGGTTGCGTCACCAACCTGCAAGGCTGCTTGGGGGCGGTGCTGCTCTTTGCTCAGTGACAATCGCACAGACTGCAACAGCACGGCGAGGAAGTTGGGTGTGTGTGTATTATACCTGGCTTTCCACCCTGCTTGCATCGCCTGCATTCTTTCACACATTAATAGGGTTGGATCCCGTTCATTTACGGAAGTGAAAAGGTATTTGCTCCTACGAATTTCATGGTCATTTCGGCGTCGGTGGATTTTCTGTGGGAATCTGTCTGGATTATAGGTAAGGTTGCCAGACCGGGAATATGAAATTGACAAATGCAGGCTCATAGAAACAGCTGATTTCGGAATGGTATTTGGCCTGCTACCGCCTTAACGAAACAAGCACCTAGCCTTTTCAGAGTGACAGGGAAACCGTAGCCTTAGAATCGGTTATCGTTTGCTGTCAAGTGATTTTCTGGTAGACAAAAACAAGGAAGGTTAGTTAAGAAAGCATTTGCAGAGTAAAGCAATGGGATAAACTGCAAGCACGCAGTGATTTCTCCCCGGTTTGGACATTAATCGCTGCATTCCTGGTCGATATGTATGTATTGTGTGTGTCTGTGTGTGAATTACCTACAAATTGGGATTTATATATATTTGAGAGATTTTAGAGTTTGATTTACATTCAGTCCGAATCAGACGATTGCGTTTCACAACAATAGGTTATTATGATGTGTCGCTGGGTCTCGACTGCAGGTACCAGCTGGTCTGTCTGCTTACATTATTTACCATATTTCTCCCCAGTGAACTGAATTGACAGTTGTCTTTAGGGACAATATGGTTTAATTCAGCAACGCCATCAATAAAACCAATTCCAAGCGGTATATAATAGGTTTTTACGCCACAATTTAATGAAAAAACATTTTTATAACGAAGGGTGTTTTCGGTCTTGTATTTTCTTGTTCTGTGTTAGTCTAATACTAATGTTTCATATTAAAATCACTGTTCTTCATTTTCGTTATTAATTCACACATTCCTTTAGGACGTGAAGCGTACTGCATCTTTTTGATTGTGTTAATTGCTAGGATTATGAATCCAGGCCCGTTTTACTAAACTGTAATTGTAATAACCCTATGTTGCTGTTACCAGGTGGTACATGGTGTAACATGCGAATCCATGTTCATTATTTAAACAATTTATTATGCCAAATTTCAAAACAACATATTTGTTAGATTTATTATATTATCAGTACACTCACTGAAGCAAATGGATGTTACTCTTGGTTGAAATTAAAGTGCTCTAGACTAGAGACAGATGTGGTAGACATATTTTAACAAGCATAAATAATGTACAACGTCACCAATTCTGGTGCTGAATATTATGATGATACTTAATCCTGATGACTTCTATTGAATTATTAATATATTCCGAGAATGCACCTTTAATCCCCCTGATTTAAATGTAATCTCATAATTAGGCTATTCATCTGGAAACCTAGTAATTTGTGCTCCAGATATTTAACTAATGAATTCCAGTATTTGTTTGTTTGTTTGTTAAAACTACATGAGTTTTTATTCCAGTTTAAATTTCTCATATATTTCCAAAGATTAAATGTGAAATAAAAATTTGCTGGTTGATCTGGCACTGAAGTCTATACAGCTTGTTTACCAGCATACAGCTCCTTTAAATTTCTATACAATTTGAAAGGTACTAAATAAGGGGAGAAACTACAAAAAAAAAAAGGGGGTTTCTTTGCATTACGCATTTAAACACAAAAAGCTTCGGAAACTAAGATGCATTTCACCAGGAAAAAAATGCAATTCTATGCAATTTTATTTGAGCAAAATATTCCCTTACTGACAGTGCTGCAAGGCTTATTAAAACAGCTATCCAAGGCTTATTAAAACAGAACTCTTTCTAGATTTAACCCATTACATGTATTTTATTTCTGCAAGTGTGTCTTTGCTCCTTCTTAAAAATAGAGCTTTACTGTATTTGGATCAGCTCAGATATTGTAACACACATGGATTGAAAATGCAGATAGCCCTTGTGACACAGACTGCTGTTAGAAACCTAATGAGCATCATTCCTCTGGAATATTAATCTTGAATCACACACTCTGTTAAATAAGTGACCTTCTGGAGTATAGGCATATGACAAAAACGTGCAATCCAAGGGGACGGAAGATTTTAATGTAGAGAAAGACATTATCTATAATGGGTCACAGGAAGCTAAGAGATTAAATAAGACTTCCATAAATTACAGATGCACAGTAATAAGCTCAGGCCTGATAATTAGGCTCATGTAAACTGGGTCATTTTTTAGTCTAAATTTTAGATAGAGAGGAAATGCCACAGTTTGGGAGTATGCAATCTGAAAGCCCTGTCACCTTTAGTGATGGAGAGTAAACCAAGGTCAGAGGAGTGGAGAGACAGAAAGGGTGTGTGCGGGGTGAGCAGTGTGTTTAGTTATGTAAAGGTAACCCGTACAGATTTATAAGTGAGAATCATTATAAAAGCTATGTGGCAGCCAGAGCAAGGGTGTGTTCAGTCTTCTGATTTATATACCCCTATTCATATTGTTTCAGCACACATCAAAAACATGATGGTTCAGCATACTTACCGTTTTACACCTCATGTGAATCCAGTCACTCCTACGAAATATTTGTTCCAACCCCCCCCAATCCCTGAATAATTATGACCTGGTTTATGAGACCGTGTGATTATCTTTTGTTTACATCTCTACAAATAAATGAAGCAGAGGCCTAACCTTCATTTGTATGTTAATGTCAGTATGCATAAACAGGCCCTAAAGTAAATCAGCTGAACTCTGTTAATGTCACACGGGAGTCAAGCTCCATGTGAATAACAATATTTCTGTGGTTCTTTCGGAATTATAGTGTTGATTTACAGTATATTAATCTATAGTTGACTTAATTATGATAAGTAAAATAAATCCAAGGCTTAAGGACAGATTGCTAATTTAATATTCTTACGTTGAAAAAGAGGATCTAATATTGCATTCAACTCAAAAGACACTTTCTGTCTCCCTTGGGGTGCATTTTGATTTGCTGATGAGTTTTGCTACTGTATCAGAGGCTATGTGCTGTAGGGGGCCAACCTCCTGGGTTTAAATCCAACATGGCTCAAAGTAAAATGCCATTGGCAGTCTCAGCTTAGCCCCCAAGCTTCATCAAACCACCCCACGGTTTGGTTCAATTTGGCATAATCTGGCTGAAGCAGTCAGCTGGAGAGAGGCCCAGGACTGAATGCCGGGAGGTGCGCTTGCTGAATAATGAAGGGAAGATCATTTGATTCCAGCCAGTGCCATCATCTTTCATGAGTTTAAATTCATTCTGGAGTAGTGGTTAGGGCTCTGGACTCTTGACTGGAGGGTTGTGGGTTCAATCCCAGGCGGCGGACACTGCTGCTGTACCCTTGAGCAAGGTACTTTACCTAGATTGCTCTTGCAAAAAAAACAAAAAAAACCCCAACTGTATAAATGGGTAATTGTATGTAAAAATATTGTGATATCTTGTAACAATTGTAAGTCACCCTGGATAAGGGCGTCTGCTAAGAAATAAATAATAATAATAATAACGTGTCAATACTGAGAAGATGCCCTTGTGGTGCCTGAAGGCAGAGTCTCCAATGTGATTGATATTACTTTTAAACTGTGGAATACAGCTGGTGTGTTGGCCCAGATTGGATGTTACCCCAGAGATGACAGTATTACAGTGACTGTAAAACATCTTGGGGATATATTTTAATTTAAATTGAAATCAAGATTTTTAGCTTTTGTTCTTAAATAAAAATAATAATAATTCTGACATTGCCGTGTCATTCATGGGATAGGATAGCTTTACCCCTTTTCATTTCACAGTGCCCCTGGGGTTTGTGACATAAGCGCTGTATTAATAGAAGTTATGATGGGTCATATTTTCAAAGTGTTTTCTCCATGCTTTAATGCCTGTCTTTTGAAAGGACACACAATCATGTTAATGTTACAAAATGAAAACCAAAACCTCTTGAGATTCCGTAAGAGAACATTAATTATAATAACTCTGTGGTTTTGTTCTAATTCTAGGTGTTTTACCTCTTTTAAAAAATAGCTAGTAATAATAATAATTATAATAATAATAATAATAATAATAATACTGTAGTCTGTTTCTTCCTGGTTCTGAATCACTTCCTGCTTTAGACATTCATTTTGTTTTTTGGCTACACACGTTGTATTTTTGTAAGCAGGTACAAATAGCTGCCTGCAGTTATTTTTGGTCAGTGTTACTTTCAGAGTGCAAGTCAATTATCCAGAAAATTCAGTTAACCAGACAGCTTGCACACCCCATTACTCTGGATACGTGACTTTGTACTTTATTTACAATGTCTGCATTAAAGTGTCAAGCAACAAAAACATCTTTAACAGTTCTAAAGAGAGGACTGTTATTGATGCTGCAGACAGGTGATAAAAGGGATTTTAAAATCTCCATTACTCTTTTAAACTCCTCATCTAACATGACATTCGTTTTATAATCCTTGATAATTTCTTTTTGACTTGCATGAGTCAAAATCAGAAGTTTTCAAAATGTATTTATATTTTTTTGTTAAACCCAACATATTTATTTTGGACTTTTATTGACCCATTTTGGACAAATTAGCTGTCCAGCAGGACTGGACAACACGCAGATATCAATAACTTATTGATAACTGATACCAATAAATTAAAACTTGCCCTTTGGTGAGGTCAGAGAAAAAAGTGTTTAATGTTATCTACCAGAC
>CM060266.1:20041674-20331854 GCA_030684275.1 Acipenser oxyrinchus oxyrinchus
CTCTAATGTACATAAAATTAAATCAACATTTATAGAGGTCATTATAAAAAATGTCAACATTAGAGACATTATAAAAAATAGCTATGGCACCTCTATAAATGTTGGTTTAATTCAAGCGTGGGTCATTCTTTTTTGTTTTTTCCTGCATGTAACATACATTAAAGCTGTATACAAAAAACAAAAAAAATTTAACTCGACACTATCACTTGAAGTCTGTGGAGAAAAAACAAAAACACAGCTGGTTACCATGACTACCGTATCCATCAGTTTTTTTCCTCACTTATGTTTTCTTCCATGAACAATCTAATTTATTTGTATTGCTAAGTTCTTCCTGTTTTTTGTTAATTTTATTTTTGTTGTACTTTTTGAAAAAAAAAAAAGGTTTATCTGTTAACAGAGAGGTTTATACATATCATTGTATGCATTCTTTAAGTAAGTATTTAATTTTATTATGACAAACTTGATTTTAATAAATTGTTCTCGATCACTGGCTTTAATGCCTTTCTTTGCTTCACTGGGTTCATTTTACATTTATTTCCAATTTCAGTGGACAATTAATAAAATGACATCCTTATCCAGCTGCATTGCTACATTAAAAGGGCAATTATTTTTTTTTCTATCTAAAATTCAAAAGCACAAACTG
This sequence comes from Acipenser oxyrinchus oxyrinchus, assembly GCA_030684275.1. Classification (NCBI taxonomy): domain Eukaryota; kingdom Metazoa; phylum Chordata; class Actinopteri; order Acipenseriformes; family Acipenseridae; genus Acipenser; species Acipenser oxyrinchus. The sequence goes on from CM060266.1 coordinate 20,042,318, forward strand.
CCCAATGTCCAAGTAAAATTGCATTTTCTAAATGGTCTTGACTACACAGCGTAGGAGCCACAAGAGATTCTCCACTGCAGTCTGCAAGCATAGTTAGTACACCTTAATTCTCACCTATATTATAGCTAGTTGTAAGAGTCGCATATTTCAGCATTTGGGTTTAAATACCTGCAGTGCAGTGTAAAGTGCATTGGCAGTTTGTCATTTTAGAAGCCGTAGTAGACAGTATCAGTTTCACTTCCTTGTTCCTTAAACTTGCACTTTCATGCTTTTCTGGGTACTTATAATCTGGCAGCAGATTTTTAAAAAAGGGAGGATGAAATGTTAGGAAGGCACTCTCTGAAATCACATATTAAGGGTCATGCTACATCAACATGACCAGCATAGGGTTTTGGGAATAGCTAGCATGGGTGCTATTTCTAACATGTTTTATACAGAGGCTTTTTGCCTTTGAAAAGGAATGAAATGGGACTTCCATTTCTACTGTGCCTTTCATCAAGGGGGTCCCCGAGCGGCTGTGTGGTGTGCAGGGTGTCATACAGTCAGGGGAGCACAAGTTTGCGTCCTGTCTGCAAAGTCGCCAGTGTTTGCTGGGATTCCACCGGCAAGGCCTGTTTCTCCTCATCGTGCTACAGTGGACCCTACCTGCCAGGTGCCTGGTGAGCTCAAGTGGAACATCAGCTGGGCTGGCCTTTGTCCTCTAGAAGCCGCTAGCTCGCCGACATCCGATCTCTGGTGTAAAGAGGCAATTGACTTGGTTGTGGGATTGGAGCAGGGTTCCAAACCCTGGTTCTGGGGACCCCATGTGTCTTCTGATTTTCATTCCAATTGAGCTCTCAATTGCTTAACTAAACCCTTAATTGAACTAATAATTTGCTTAATTAGACCCTTGTACTTGTTTTAAGTAATTGAGAGCTCAGTTGGAATGAAAACTGGAAGACACATGGGGTCCCCAGGACCAGGGTTGGGAAGCCCTGGATTGGAGGATGCTCACTGACCTTCAGTTCAGCTGCTGTGGGTAATTTGCTGCATGAGGGAACGTAATTGGACAAGACATTCTAAATTGGGGAGAATATCTAGGTTGAAATATTTGGGCTCTCTATTCATTTAAAAGAGAATTCCAAAGCATTTTTCAAACATTGTACAAGTGAACCATGAAGCTGGGGCGAAACAAGGCAGTTGTTTTGCACCTGTCCTAAATTATCCTGCGATAGAAAATCAGTCAGGAATAGACCACCGGAACTAATTTCAACAAGCGTGTCAATAACACACATCTCCAACATGGCTGCAAATACTAAAACTTCAAGCTATCACTATCCCGACAAAGCAGATCACTATGATGAACATCCACAGTATGCATGCATAAATAGAAGTGTCCCCTTCAGAAACAGGCAAACGATTTAAATAAGCAAGACAACCACAAGTTTAACATCAAAAGTATACTCAAAGTGAAGGCCAGTAACTTTCAAGGTTATACTCAAATGCAAAGTAACTTTTCATTTCTGAAGTGAGCAAGGAGATTTTAAATAGGGAACAGATTCCTCAAGAAAGGATTCCTTGTATGTATGCTTAAACAATCAAACTGAATTCTCTAACTTCTCCACTCTGAGTACATGTTCTCCTGTATGCTCACAGTCACTAGCCTCTCTGCACCCACACACCCAGCTCTGCACATCTGCCGGCCTGGCAGTGACTTTCAGAGGGTTTCCAGTAAAATCCCCCCCCACCCCCACTGTCTCCATGTCGATAACTGAACAGCATTAGAGATAGAGTGAATGAGAAATCTGTAGGTCTGCTTTACACATACACCTTCCTGCATGTAACCAACAGTAAAAAAAAAAATAATAATAATAAATACAAGGTAAGGCAAAAGCATATGTTAATATTTATTTCAGCTAATTTAAATATTCAGCAAAAATGTGAGCAATATTAAACGTGAATAAAAAATAAAAAAAGAGAATTTCTTTTAGTAAAACTAAACTCAGTGCACATGTAAAAATATGTGACAGACAGACATCCCCTGATTAAGATGCCCACAGGCAGGGGTCAGTAAACAGACAGATATTTCTAAAGATCTTTTTAAAGAAGACTTTAAAAATTGAAACAAAAATGAGTGCTACATTTTTGTTTTCTTACTGAAATCACCCCTTTGTTTCTTCAGTTTTCCACAGATTGTATGATTGAGTGAGTGTTTTACATTATGGAAGTTCACTGCATCGGTCCTTGGATGACGAGCGTCCATTTGCAATCCTCTCATCTTTAAGCTTTTGTCCCATCTTGGCAATGACCATGTTTCTGTCAGCGTGAGGGAATCGGCTGATTACTCGGTCTGTGAAGGAAATGAAAAACAACCACCGGCTGGTGCACTTTTTGTTCACTAGTGTTTATTAATTACATTAAATCGGCTAGGGTTGTGTAAGGTTTTATTTAAATTCTAAACATTTACATGTGCCCTTTTAAAAAGGTAAATAACTAGAGATTATTGAAACTATGTTTGTGCTTAATGTTTGGGGTTTCAGAATACTAGATTGATACACCCTTATTTCTGCTGGCCTCAAACATTCTGTGGCTTAGTTTATCTTTTCTGGCCTTGGGTGTAAATGGCTAGAATTCATTCCTGGAGGGGGGATGAATGGCTGGCTGAATTATGTGACACTTGTAAAGCAGATAGTGAGGAGAAGGAGAGAGGAGACAGTGGAGGAGGACAGCAGAGTACAAGTAATTTAAATGCGTTTCTTTTTAAGAGCTGAGATAGGAGAAAGTGGGGGGGGTTATGGTTTTGGGTGTAACTTATGTGATTTTCTGCACGTAGGCTTGAAATGTAGATGTAAAGCTGGCATATATCTTCTGTATATTGATGTGACTCTGTGCTCAGAAAATAAACATCTACACTGACACCAACTCAGAAATACCATCTCACTGATGCCATGAGGGCTCATAGAAGCTCATAGACAGCCAGCGCAGACAAACATCTACTCTGAAGCCACTGAATGGCGATCTCCATTGCTGTGTCCAATAGTAATCTGTTCTCTGTTTTCACAATAAAGATGTTAATAGTTTTGACCATCTTTGTCCAGACGAACCTTACAGTTGTGATAAGGGTTTTTCTCCTCTGAATTTAAAGATGCTAGTCAACACTCTTCACGTGGAATAAATCCATAAATAAAATAGATTCTCTTACCCACGATTGCTTGAACTTTCTCAGCATCCAGCGCCTCCCGGGCTTCGTCCATTCCTTTCCCTCGTCTTCCAGTTACACTTCTAGTCAAGATCTCCTCTCTTGTAAATACAGCCTTCATGAGGTTGCATGTCATTTTCTTGAAATCAGCACATCGCTCCGATTCCAGCAGCCTCTGTGGGCTGATGAATGCCTGAATGCCCTACGCAGTGCAAACAAACAAATAAAACAAAAAACCATGAAGGCTTTGTTTTGAGACACAGAGAATAACTTTATTATTGCTATTTTATTTTTATTTATTTATTTATATAAATAAATAAAAATATAAATATATATTTTTTTATTGTTTTACTAAAATGGTCTAGTTATACAAATGTTCTAGTTTTCCTCTAATGAAAAGAAAAGTTGCCATTGCTAATTTACAAATAAAAAATGTTTAGGAGTTGTAAAATGCACAATTCGTTTTTTGATAAAAACTATTTAAATCTACAAATTCCATTAAGTAAAAAAAAAAGCACCTGGAATGTTAAAAACCAAATGTTCGCGGCACAGATTCTGTAGCTGTGCAATGCAAAATAGTAAACTGTTTAGAAGGGATGGAATTTAAAATCATTTATGAGGAAGGCACACGTACAGAAGTCTTCCTGTTCTTTACCTTGCGCTCTTCACTTGTGTTCATTATGCAGCTGTAGGGTGCAGGGACACGGGGCCCAGAGTCCCGGACCTTCTCATTTTCTTTCTGTCCCAGCTTGGTGTATCTTGTTGGCTCATTGTGGCAAACAGGGTATTTTACTTTCATTGCCTCAAACACAGCCCTCCGGATCATTGCAGGGATATCTTGGAATAAAAACCACGTTGTTTATAAACATTTCTCTACAAAGAAAAACATGAGCAATAATATTTTTTTTCACATCGCAAATATTTAAACTATTTTTTCCTTTTTTTTTAGATAAAAACATTCAAAGCAATTATGTAGCACATAAAAAGGTGTGAAATTGTAGCTTTTGTTACTCTAATTATATTTAATATTTCCATTGTTAATGAAACAACCATCCTTTTATAACACTATCAGTGTATTTCACATACATGTAGCTATCATGTTGTGAAATACACAAGGTGGGGTCTATTTTAAAGATCCAAACAGTGGATCTTAATACCACTGTTCTGTTGAAACATAAAACAAATTAAAAAGGAGATTTATACTTATGCAAATGATAAGTGGGAGTACATTTACTCAAAACTCGACTAGCTTCAGTACCAAATTAGTACATAACTGAAGCACTAAATTCTCCAGGTTCAGTCACATTCCACTGAAGTTTGGATTTTATTTAGTATATTCAAGTTTTCATTAAGTTTATTAATTTCATCTAGTTCTGTACTTGTGCTTAATTCAGACATCTAACGTAATTAAGTATCCCTGACAGGGTTTATTCATAGTAATGACATTTATCAGGAGGTTAAACAGATATTGTTTATTTCATAATATAAAAAATCTTAGATGTAACGTAATGATATAAACAGCTGAAGCATACCTGTCTTTCATTGTCAAATACAACATCTCTGAACTGAACTATTTAAATATACTAGAAAGCAAATATTAACAATGAATTCTTACCTTGCTGAAATGTTGATACAACTGCCTTCACTGATGCCACTGCTTTGAGTAATTTTCTGGTGTCTTCCCTAAGTGTCTGTATGTGATCATTTTCATCTTCATTATGTTCTAAAACAGAGAGAATTTCTTCGTCACCAAAATGTTGTGTTGAATTTGCCTGTTAAGTGGACATAAAAGGCATGCATGAAGGAAGACACATAGGACAGGCTTTGCATTTTTTAACAAGTAACATTGTATGCTCATAATTGCACACCATCAAAAGCACACAAACCATTACTTTTCCTGAATGAAAATGAATCCTGCCTAATTCTATGCATACTGTTGTATGTGGGTTGCTCATTGCTTACGTTGATAGAATACGGCAGTTTGTAACGTCCAACATCTAACAGACCTTACAGTCACTGGAAATGTGTGTCTGTCTGTTAGGAAACCTTTCCCCTGTACATAATCATTCTTCCCTTAGTAAAAGTATAGCAAAGTGTAATAAAGCATAGTGACAGCATGGTAAAGCATAAGCACATTCAAAAAAATTGCAAGCCATGGTAAAATATGGTAACTGTCTAGAATAACGATGGGAAAAGCATGGGAAGACTGCAGAATTACCATGCAAAAATACTGTGGTACACTTTTAGAAGGATTTTTAATCTCAGGACTTACCTGTTGTCTGGCTATTCTCTGTTGTACAAGGGCTGTCCCTGCCAAGATGGTCACGTGACCCAGTCATGGCCAATCCGACTCCCTCGTCCATCAAGGTCTGCTGTGGGTGGTTTCGGCTCCTGGAGCCGTGGGTGCGGAGGTCCAAGGGTGGGTCACTGGGAGTATCGATGGGGGGGCAGGGGGAAGAGGCCAGGCTGGAGCGAGACCCTGAACCTGAACACGGAGGCAGCAGTCAGTCTTTAGCTCTTTAAGGTTATTGTCATGTTATATATATTTTTAATTGTCCTTATTTATTTGAGCATTTTGTTTTCCGGCCGAGTTTCACAAAAGGCCTATTTTGTTGCCCACAGCTCGCTTGAGCACTTCATTGTTTATGGAAAAATACAGCTGTTTATTGTTCTTCAAACCCGGTTTTAGAGGAAACAGTGGAAGTTTAAGCTGATATTTGAAGATAGACACATCCACCAAAGAAATATCAGCTCAAACCTTTAAAGATTCAATACCATGGAGAAATGTGTGACTGACTATCTGATAATGCTACCCTTTTTGATCTCTTTATTTTAAAGGGTTACAACCAAAGCTTTAAAATACATGTTCTTACCTCTCATGAGCACATTTCTTGCAAAGCCCTTATCATTTTTCAATAGTTTAGTTTCCCAGACTTTACTTTCACCTTGACTCTGCCACTACACTATAGATTCAGGACACACCTTAAAACAGGAGGCTGTGTGGTCCAGTGGTTAAAGAAAAGGGCTGGTAACCAGGAGGTCCCCGGTTCAAATCCCACCTCAGCCACTGACTCATTGTGTGACCCTGAGCAAGTCACTTAACCTCCTTGTGCTCCGTCTTTGGGTGAGACGTAAGTGTAAGTGACTCTGCAGCTGATGCATAGTTCACCCACCCTAGTCTCTGTAAGACGCCTTGGATAAAGGCGTCTCCTAAATAAACAAATGATGAAACTTCCTTTGCTTCGCTTAGGACTTTATCATCTGGTTTTCAGATCAATGTCTGACAGTCCTACCACAGTGATAAATGGGCTTCATTCATACCCTGGTCACAGCTGTGTGGGCCTGTTTGCAGGCAGCGTGCCTTGCTGCTCTATAAAGTTTTCAGTGTGTAGAAATGACATTAATAATCACTTGTGCCATACCCTGTAGGTTCCCACTGAAGCTCTCCCCAGGAAAACTGCAGATGTCATCTTCTGACCCCTGCCTGTACCCCAGAGGAGCAGTGTCAGGACCTGTGTGTCTACTGCTATCATTTATGCCATGAGAGGAAGACACACACTCGAAAGCCATGACCTGTGAAGGACCAAGAGCCAAACAGACCAATCAGCAAAACGCAATGGAGATTCAGTACAAGTATGTCAGTAACACTGATCCCCCACCACCACAGCTGTACATTCAAAATAAAGCCATCAGTATAAAGAACACTGATGACCATGACATACATCAACAATATGTAGAGTAGTAAAGAATAAGAATGACCAAGTTTCATGTAAAGAGATTATCCAGATATATGCAAAAAAAGTGTAACAAAGGCAGATGGACAACAGAAACACCCTATACCCCAAGAATGTGATGCTCTCAATAAATATGGTAAATAATGTTAAAATCAAGTTTCATGACAACTGGATACTCTGTTTTCCAGATATATGGAGAAATCTGTGAAGTGTAACATATGTACAAATGACCACCTCCACTATATGCTCTTTGCAGAGGATTTCATCCCTAGTGGTGGATAATAAAAGGATGTACAGTAAGATGTTCCACCTGATCATTTTTACCTCTTGTTTTATTTTCTTAAACTGTGGCCCATTGGTATCATCAGGATTCAATCTACAGAAACAAAAATTAAACACACATACAAATTTTGGTTTACAAAATGAGTCCAAGGAGCTGATGTCTTTCACCTCAGTGACTGGAGTTTAAACCTGTATCAGGTCTGTAGAATGACTTTGCTCTCAACCCACGCTCAGTGGAGAATAGCAGAAACCACTAACCACGTCACTATTCTGCATAACTGGCAGTCTCCCCTTTGGCGAGCCCCTGGCTGAATAGAAGGGAGTGATTATGTCGCTGAGCTGTTGGGGAAAGCTCTAATGATTGGTGCAAGCTTATTTCAATAAGTTACAATCTTTTTTAAGCTGTCATTATTGGAATCTCCCAGTTATCTTTTACAGTATATTTACATAACCCATTCTTGTATAAGCCAAATCTAGAGTATCTGGTTTCCCCAGATACTCATTCAGAAGTATGTCTTCTACCCTCACTTGTGTTAAGGAATGTCCGTACCAAGTTTAATTAAAATTGGATGAGTGGTTGTAAAGATGTAAGGTTGAAACACTGTGCCTGTTGTGCATACATGCCACCACTCTCTCTGTTGCAGGGCAAAATCACATCATTAACTCCAAATGAGTTCATTTGTATATCGGGGTCGAGGGACAGACTATTTTCATGTGTGATTCAGTGTAGGCGTGAAGCCAGCTTTCCATAATTAAGTTACATTTAAAGACGTTTTGTCAAGTAATGGAAAATTACTGTGGAGAGAACTCGAGACTGACGGGTAATTAGTTTAATACGCCAGGATCTGAACGTGTAAACAGCTTCAAGTGTCACATGATGTTGTCAGCCTTTCCCATGTATGAGGTTTGAGCTCTTTGAGTCCTGTTGCATTCATTTTCTCAGCGTTTGCTACACCTGGTTTTCAGCTCAGCTAAGGTGGAGAGCTGAATTCGCCAGCTCACAACAGCAGTATTAAATTAAAACAATCCTAGTTAGGAAAATAAATCCAATACAACAATTTGTTTTAGTGTAACATATCTCAAACATACTCAACTAAAGCACTGATACAGGTTAACTACCAGCTTTACACGGTTTGTATTAACAAAACCAGAACCTGGTGAACTGCTTTTCTAACCATACCCCAATATTATTTAAAATTTACCAAACAAAACCTGGGAAATGAATTATTTTCACAGATTTTCACCAGTTGTATTTATTTTTGTATTTGTGTTATTTTAAAGGTATTTACAGTTGATAGTATGGTGGTGTTTGTTTTAAATAAATAAATGAAGTATTTAAATACCTGGTGCTTCAAAACAACGTTTATTCTATAAAGAAGTGTTTCAATAACATTAACCAGTTTGGTGCCGATTTTTTGCTTTAAATTCTATAGTAAGTTAACCATGTTTACGCATGTGGGGTGCATGTGCTTCCCTTTCTGCCTTCCGTGTGTGCTCAATTATTGCGGCTGCTTAGGTTTGCATTGTCTAATGTCTTACTGTAACTTATTGTAAGTGCTCATGGGCCTAATAGAAGAAGTAGCATCAAAAGCCGCAAATGTGCATTAGCAAGACTAATCAGGCTCACCTAGCACGCTTCAGCATGAAGTTGTAGGCAGACTCTCTCGCTACCTGCCTAGCCAATGAGAACAGCTCCACTCTCCGTAGCAGAAGGGCATTGTCACGGATACAGAACTGGGCTGCGGCTTCATTGACTGTCAGCTAAAACAAGGAGGAGTAACACATGGATTCAGCCATGATGCACACAAGATACAACACCATTGTGCTGTTACTTCAAATATATCCTTGCACTCCACAGATCCTTCTGTATAAAACACTACAGCGTACCTATTTGTTTTTCATATTTTTGACAATGGTAAAATGGTTAGGAAAAGATTTTAAACATTTACACCTAGAAAACGTTTAACAACTCTAAACTATTAACCCCTCCTTCCTACACCATGTACCTCCTGGAGGCTTAGCTGCCTCCCCTCCCTCCTCTTGGGGTCAAAGCGGCCGTAGATGAGGCTGTATTTTCGGATCTCCTCCTCCTTGGCAGGGTCTTGGGGGTTCATGATGAAGATGTGCCCCATCGACCTGGCCAGCTTCTTATTGAGCTTTAGTAGGCTCTGGATCTCTCCAGGGTCGGCGCGCGGCACAGTCTTCATCAGCCGTTCTACGATGTCTGCTACGGCCTTGATGGAATCCAGTTCAAGACTCCCATCTGGGCTGAAGTGGGGCGACAGCTGCTCTTCTTCATTATTGCTGTCAGGATCCAGGGAGAGCCTCCCACTCCACTGTTGGAAAGGCAAGAGATTCTCAGGGCTTTTGGTAATACTGTTATGACTTTCCTGGTTGTCTCGAGGGTTTCTAAGAGATCTCCTCCCCATTACAGCGTCACAGCTCTTGACAATAGATGTGCTGCTGACGTTCACATTGGGGAGAGGTTGGCTGAAAAGGGTTGGGTTTGTGGCCCACTCCCTCAGTGCCCTCTGGAGCCTCCTGACGTGCAAAGGCCTGGTGGCCATGCCAACCAGAGCCATGATCTCGAGGAACTCCTCCTCACCAGCCTCGCACAGCTGCTGCACGTCGTCACCTCCTTGCTGTAGGAAGGTGTCATAGTAAGAGAGCAGGTTAGCTCGCTGGAGGATGCGATGGAGTTGAAGCTCGCCCAGGGTTCTTGGTATTGACATGGTCCCTGTACCTGAAACCAAGGAAGAGGGAAGGAGTATAGTAAGAGACCAGTTTTGTTTTCTTCATTGTGCACTCACACTCGTCTTGCACCCAGTGCTGGGTTTCAGAACTCCCCTTGTTTATATTTTTTAAATGAATAGGTGCCAGGATTGTGGGCAGGCCTGTGCAAAATCTGCTCCTAACAAGTTGTTCATGCAGTTATAGGGAAGGGACAGTTTATAGCTCAAACTTGTGGCTCCTGATCGTTTAAATAATATAGTTAGTCGTTTCAAATCTAATTTTACCTGCTTTTTACCATTCAGAGTTATTATAAATTTATAAATCAAGTTATTATAAATGTGTTCTCTAAATCTGCCTTTGCACAGTGTGACCATGAAAAAGATACCCACAGCATGTACAGAATAAAATGAAACATGCATGTAAACAAAACGCAACCAACAGTCTTGTTTACCCAGATTCTGATCTGCTCAATACATTGTTTTAAAGAATGTACAGTACTTCTTGAGCAGTTATTTATGTAAAAATTTAAAAAGTGACATATTAAAAGAGAGATAGATGCAGGCACAGATAGGCACCACCAAATATCTCCACTACATGTGCTAAAGAATGCCCTTACCAAGGATATTTTTTAATAATGGATAAGTATTTTCAGCTCCGCACAGCACACCTACAGTCATTCTAACGTGACATTTTAATGAGGGTGCTGGTTGCTGAAAAGCAATAGGCGGTCATACGTGGGAAGAGGTGTTTTTCACCTTGATGAATATATACGTAGACATGCGATTATCATGCATGTGGTCTGAATGAGGATAAAGGGCAGCCCCAGCACAAAATAACATTTTACTTGGTCAATTTTAATGTGAACATTAATTGTATTTTATCTTGGTATTGTCAGTATAGTTTATGTATTTAGTTCCACGTGCCTTTACCATTTGACAACGCAGCTGTGATTTAACCAACGCCAATGCGCTTGCAAGCAACAAAATAAGCACTTTTCTACAACGTAATTATGTTTAAAGTAATAAATAATATGCAAAGCGCTCGTTTAAGTGAGTTTAAAATAATAATGAACAACGTCAATATAGCATCGTTTAATCGACGACTTTCATATTTGAGTTAGAGAAAAAAAAAAGAAAAATACATACCTAAAAAATACTTGCGTTTTAGAAGTACAGTTTGCGCAGGTTCGAAGACTTGGGAGTTCCAGGCTGTTGCTAACTGTGAGATATCCCTCTTCAAGTCGTGCCAGATGTTCCGACTCCTTCTTGCAATTGTTTTACTTCTTCTATTAGAAGATGATTTATTTTTGTTTAGCACAATCTCCTTCGCATCAGCCTCTTGTCTTTTTCCAATCTGTGTAATTAATTTTAACGTCTTTGTCTTTATGCGCCAAGTACGTTTTAGATATTGGTTGATTGTTCTTTTTTCTTTGTATCTTGGTTTGTGTTGTCCATAGAGTTTGGAGGTATTAAATAATAATAACAACAGTATGATTTATGTTATTTCCCCGTCTATTGTTATTGACTAGTTGTTTTTACTGGTAGTTCTATCTTTTCTGCAACTCGCACTGACGGGCTGTTGATACATAACCGTGGGCGGACGCCTGGACGCCATCTGACCGAAAAACAGCTTTTCTACCAGTCCAGATGAGGTTTATGAAACGGGGGGCGGGGGGCTGTCTTGTATTGTAATATAGAATTTTTGACATGCGCGTTGAAATTGTAACTAAAGCAGTGCTTTATGGGGAACTATTTATAGCTAAACACTTACAATACAGACTACTGCTATAGAATAGTTATATCTATATCTATCTATATATATATATATATATATATATCTATATATATATATATATATATATATATATATATATATATATATATATATATATATATATATATATATATATATATATATATACATATATATATATAGTATATATATATATATAGTGCATACTCACAGAAACGATTCAGAGCTCCAAGAGCCACATTCAGTATGTTTATAGCTGACATCTTCCAAACTCAGGCAAAAGCACCATAGTATATGCTATAGAGGATATTGAAAAAGTAAAAAAAAAAATTAAAAATGGAGTAATTAAGTTCATTATTCAGGCCAGTACAGAGCTGGCCTACATAGTCAAAATGATAGTCACCAGTCTTGAAACAGAATGACTGGGGGTGAAATATCTATTGCCCCTTTTATCTCACCCAGACCCCTCACTTACTAAATATTTTGGTATCTTTGAATAGCTAACCTCGTGAAATATATGCAAAAGATAAAATGATCAAGCCATCTCATAAGTGCTTTAAATATATACAAAATATTAAATGATCAAGCCATCTCACAAGTGCAGTGGCTCCCCAAATTGTTATGCATTTAAGGATGGGACCTTTTTTGCCCAATTTTTCCCACTCAGACCCTTTGCTCACTATTTTGGTATCCCTGAATAGACAAGTAACCTCTTTCAATATAAGCAAAATATTTTAAATAAAAATCTGTCCCAGAAGTGCAGTGGTACCCCTAACATGTACCACCAGTGCAGAATGACTGTGTGTGACAATTCATATTAGCTCTGCCAAGATCCTTGTGATTGTCAAGGGTGATAGATACCACAATGAATTTGTACCAGTCTTGGCAAGCGTACACTGAAGAAGGCCCTCGGCACGTTTCTTATAAATACAAAATACATTGATTTGAATTGAATTTGCCATCTCTTAAAAGCATGTCACTGGCTTCACTCATAAGATATGGTGGACTTCAGCCATCGAAACTTAACACAAAAAAATAGAAAAAACCTTTACAAAGTAAGCTACATAAAAGGCTCTTATAAAAGTTTACGTGACAGTTTTGCACAGTCATTTTTACAGGGTTTTCCATGTGTATATATGGGTGTTCCATAAAATCCCTGTTCACTGGTCAGGGCTTGTCAGAAATAGGTCCATTAAAAATGTTTTTACAGGTAAGTTCTAAAGTCAACTGTTTGTTGCATGCGCTCCTAAATTCATATACGGTATTTGCTGTAAAGCTTGTCTGGGTTTTGATATACTTACTGGGTGCCCAGTAAGAATTGAATAGATTTGTTCCATTTCCCAGCTCACCAGCAGTTGCTGGAAATTTCAGTGAGCACAGTCCTCATGCCTTATTTACTGGTCTTCATGAGGACTGTTGATTTGCATGTGCTGTACACACAGAGTGAGAAGCCAAAAGAGGAACCAGTTCCAGCTGTGCCTTTGAGAGTTTCACCACTTCACAGCATCCTCAGAAACAACAAGTCTGTGGAGACAGTGCTACTAACGACAAAACTGCTTTCTGAAGACAACTGTGCAGTCGATGGAGAAAAGGTAACTAATATAATACGTATATACTTCCAACCCTTTGAAAAAGAAAAAATGTCTGAAGTTGGCTTTGTTATTCTAGAAGATTTCCGCAGCTGCACTAATATGCTTTAATAGCCACGAGTTATGAATGCTTATAATAATTACCACTAATATGCAAGGAGTCCAATGTTCATAAATTCAGTAAAAAGTAGGCTTTTGTTCATTTTTTTAATGAAAAAGAATAAGAAATCTATCGTCATTCTATTTGCTTGTTGTTTGTGTTTATTTTGTACAATTCTAATGTTACTTGCTTTATATGCTATTCATATGGGAGAGGTCACATATCACGTATCTATTTAAATCACATCACAATTTTTGTTTCTTTGTTACGCCCTGCATGATTTGGCTTCTGTACAACAGGGAACAATATATTTTATATATTTTAATGAATGCAACTTAAGGGAACATTTTCATAGTTTTATTATTATTATTATTATTATTATTATTATTATTATTATTATTATTATTATTATTATTATTATTATTATTATTATTATTCATTAGTCTGGTCGTAACAGAAAATATGTCACATTTTGTTGGAATTGTTCTGCAGAAGGATCATTTAAGATGTGAATATTAGCTCTTGAAATGAATCAAGCGGTGCAATTAGTGAAAAACACAACATTGCACATTGCGTATAGTAAAACTTTTAACAACTACAAAAATAAAAAAAAACATTGTTGTGAAGATTCAGGGTGCTAAAAATGACACTGGCAATTGTAACCTCCAAGGCAGAGGAGCCCACAGTAAGTAGCACTGGGTTTATATCATCAGCTCAGTACTACAATTAATCACACTGACTTCAAGAAATACAGCAATTTCAGCAGTGCTGTTTCAACAGTCAACCCCAGGTATGCAAGCAAAGTGTAGTCTCAAATAGTAACCTGGAAAACGAGATTACTAAAACCATTTGAACTTTTGTTAAAGCAAACCCCCGGTACTTCAATAGTTATATAATAAAGATGTATCAATAACAATATATATTACAATACTGATACATTAAAGCAGTTGTTAAATAGAGAATAGCTAAATGAATAAAAAAAGGGATTTAGTTATGATGCTGTTCACAAAGATACACAATGCAGTCAATCAATGAAAGAAGTCAAACGATCAAATCAAAAAAATGAATTATTCATCAATTAATGAAACATCTTAGTACTGTGTATAACAGTTCTATGGCAGTGCTTCTCAGACTAGGCATGGGGACTCCTTGGGGGGTTGTGGAACGGGTTCAGGGGGTCTCATTACAAGAAAACACGCTTTACTTACACTACATGTCTTTTATATAATGTATATAATGTAATTGCATTTAAACATTATCAGACAATAAAGTATGGCTTTATATACTGTATTTCTATCATTTATTAGTACATTTCTCTTTTCTATTGGGGATCATGCCTGAGCAAAGTCACTTTAAAGGGGATCCTAACTACTACCACTGTACTCTGGTAATGTGATCACCGATCTGAAAGGGTTAACCACCTCTGTCAGCTACACCCCTATAGAGTAAGCTGATAAAAAGGAAATTAGAATGTGGTGAATCGAAACTGTAAAAACAGGAAGAAAAGCTGCTTTCAGTTCCCTGTCTTGTTTTAGTAATACATTGTGGAAGCAGCAAGTTAAGCTATTAACGAATTTACATGGCAGATGTAGCTTTATTAATGAAAAAGATAAACACACAAAGAAAAGTTATGAGACTGATGTATTTTCTTTTAACTAGTGTACAAAGGTATTTTCCATAGGGAGCCACTCTCACAGGCTGTCTGAGAGTTATTCAATGTATTTTTCTAGAGCCATTTATGAGCAAGCATTTTAAGGAAATATAAGGCAAATCTCAAAGTATGTTGAACAAAGGCATGTGAGTGATATGCATCCCCGGTCAGTGCTGTAAATACAAAGCTTTCAGAAACACGAGATAGCTAGACCTACTACACTACATCCACTGTATGCCTCTATATACCCCCAGACAGACAGGGAGCTGCCTTATACTCACCGATTCTGAAAGGTTCTCTAGATGGAAAGATGGATCTAGAAATGTAATTACATACAGTCAACTACTATATACACCCCCTCAGACTGACACACATGATTACTTGAGCTAAACAAGGTCCTTAGCAGGTTTTATCACTTAAACAAGTGGAAAGATACACTCCCCTTTTGTAGTATTCAGTATTTGGACACTATATTGTAATACGGTAATGAAACACTTCATTTCCCTATTCTCTTGTTTTTTGTCTCACACCTTAAGACTACCACAATGGAAAGTACAACTAAAAAAGCATTTTCAAGTACATCAAGGTCTGTTCCTTACAAGGATTTAAACAACACCAAGACAGCTACCAGCCACAGGGTAAGAATATATAGTCATCTCAGGCACTGTTTTGTAGCATTGTATTACTCGACTTTCATCCAGTACCCATTACTAGTTTGGTCACTACTGCTTTCAAACAGTTGCAAACACTGTTTTATTTGGTCATTTGTACTGTAATATTTTCATATTGTGAAAGTCCTCTTCAAATACATATATCTAAATACACTATGTATTAAGAGTATCTTTGGCTTTACATTTCCTTCACTGATTTTTAGTAAAGAGAAGAGCTTTTTTTTTCTAAAGTGGACTTTATCAGTTACTTAGTGTTATTTTAATCTCAACAATGTCAGCAAAATGTATTTTATACAATGGGTGTGTACTAGACTCATTCAGATGGAGGCAGTTTTAAGCCTAAAAGTAAGAAGTTGGCCTTTTATTCAAACCTCTGGACCATATTCAGAAATGTTAGCACTAATAAGCATCGTCCTGTGTGCAGAAAGTGCTCTGTGAACTGCTATGACAGCAAGTAATGCAGGAGTAAAAAGAAAAAAGGGTATTAAAGAGCTTACTCCAGTCTCTAACTAACTCCTAGGTTTTTCTTTTAAAAAAATGAGAAAAACACCCATTCATTTTATAAAACTAGAGCCAAATAACTAAATAATATACTTCAGGGTTTCCTTGAGCTAGGGGTTACCAAAACTGGAGAACATATTAGGCATTATTTAAAGCACAGGTTCGAAAAACAGGTCTTCTTTTTTCTCCTGGTGGATATCTTCTGCTACTGCATTTAAAGAAGTGTAAATAATGCATATAATGATTAGTTTCATTATATATGTATACATTTTTTTTTTAAATAGCGCAAATAGTTTTCAGCATGTTGATAGAATCCAGCCATTACTTTTAATTAGGAGACACATTTTAACAAATAAAGACAAAAAGAACCCAATATAATGAAACTGTGCCAGTTGTACCAAATAGTGGTTTTGTAATGAGGCCTAACATCTAGGTTGAGACCATCAACTCCCTTTAACACAGATGGCTTTATCTGAATCCATTTCCAGTGTTCCAAAGCTGTTGTGCTGCTGGCACTCACAGCAGGCAGCCTGGCTTTGTTGGCAGCCATTGTTTCAATGTGGAGTGAGATCACAAGCTGTGAAACATGTTCAACTGAAGTGGGACTCGCTGATCTTCTTGAGGAAGACGAGGTCCTGTCTGACAGTGACACAAACCTGGAAGACGATAATGTTTGCAATGAATCCAGCAGGTGAGATGAATACATTCCTTTGTCCTTTGCCACTTAAAGAGCAACTTGGTATGACAATGGAATATAACAGTTACCAGTTATTCTTCTTCTTGTTTAGATTCGCTTTGTATAGCCTTTTCTGTTTCAGTCATCAAATCCTGGTGACTTAAAAAAAAAACACTTCTGTGGCCTCAAACATGTCTTCTCTCTAAGTACAGCAGGTACACCTGAGTGTAACCATTTACCTGCCCCCCTGCAACGCTCCCCTGAAATCCAGTACCACAGTAAGAAATACTACATAGAACAGATGCGGTATTTTTGGTTCAGACAGTGTCATCTCATTGTGCTCAACAATATCAGTTAGCTGGCGTCTATATTACTGGGCACATCATTGCGTGGTGTGCATTTAACCATACTAGATTATAAATAGGCGTTAATACCCATAGGCTATTGAACTTGATCTGTTATGAAGGTGCTGGAGGACCACACTTGGTGGTATATGGGTGTCTGCTGTCACTACAGCCCTAGTATCACCGGTATGCTACTCAATAGCACCTCATTCTTTTCACAGTTTTATTCTCACTGAAAGCATTCCTGTGGATGTGCAGTATGGAGAGAATGCCACTGTTCATAAGCCTCTGTATGAGGCCTGGACTGAGCTTCTTAGTGTGGCCAGCAAGAGCGTTCATGTGGCCTCTTTTTACTGGTCTCTTACTGGAGGGGATATCGACGTGAACACCACTTCTGACGTCCATGTAAGTTGGCAGCAGTTTGTCAAAGACAACATACCTTTTTATGCTTGTTTAAAGTAATTGTAGCTAACAAAATAATATCATAAATCTTACCCATTTTTCATTTCCATTAGCTACATATGTCTCAGATGTACAGTTTTTAAAGAAAAACATGGTATAGTAAACATGCATTTAGATTTTATTTTTCACGAGGTTAAAGGAAGTTCCCAGTTTGCTTGCCTTGCCTTCCAGGAAGTCTGTTTAACTTCCTTTGGTCATTTCACGCCAGCTTTGTCTTCTGGGTCAAAGCATGTTACTGGCTGAAAGCATGTCTGTCAAAAGGGAACGCAGCTCATTGACAGGCAAGGAGCCAGTGAAGGGGTGGGGACGATTTCACCCTCCAATTAAAATGACCCAGGAAGTGCAAGACAGTCCAAAAGCATGGCTTGTAAACAAAGATTTATTTAACCTAGTGTAGTACTAGACATGTTTTAAAATATAAATACATGTTTGCTTTCACATTACCATTAATGTATAGATATGCATGGGGCTATATAGGACCATTGTGCTTCATGTAAAGTGTACTAAAATGACCCTGCGGTGGATTTTGTTTTTGACAGGGTGAACACATCCTGCAGCAGTTTGTGGACATGCATTCAAGGAATGTGTCTGTGTTTGTGGCTTCCAGTATTCCCTCACTATCAAGTAACTCAACAGACCTCAAGGTTCTGCAGAACAAAGGTTCGAAACAGTCTAAACACTAAATCTGGGATATATCTGAAAGGTGATATCTCCCAAACTATTCAAAGTATTTCCTTTCACAGGTAGTTTACACATACATATACACAATAAATGATATAGTACATTTTCATTTCTGCTGCAAATACTGAAGCATCACAAGAAACCTTGTAAACATGTATCTTCTTTAGAGTATGGTTGGTGAGCTTAAAAAAATCCCTTTTCTTTTGTATTTCTAGGTGCTCGTGTTAGAAAAGTGAATTTTGGCCATTTGACACAGGGTGTTCTTCACACAAAGTTGTGGATTGTTGACATGAAACACATATACATCGGAAGTGCTAATATGGACTGGAGATCTCTGACTCAGGTAAATTCTGCTTGTCCTAATGAACTGCAATAGAGCTGTGAGACTTCACTAGAGAATATAGTGCTGGACTATTTCTTCATTTAGCGAAAACAAATGTTAGCTTTCTGTGCACGATACTTTATCAGAAAACATTTCTTATCGACAGTCCAGATTGTTTACATTCATTAATGGACATTTTAGCCATACTGACCTCAAGTCCTTATTTAAAACCTGCTTTCCTCTTTCATGCTTCATGTCTCTTGTATGTGCTTTTCTTCTTCTTCTTCTTCTTCTTCTTCTTCTTCTTCTTCTTCTTCTTCTTCTTCTTCTTCTTCCTATTATATCATTGGTAGTAGTAGTCATAGTAGTTGTAGTATTATATATTTTTAATTGTAATATTGATTGTATGACTATAGTATGATAATAACATACATATTCCCCCCAATGATATACATTTTTGTGTAACATACATGGACTAGTGCTTCAACTATATCCCTATTGCTGAAGGTGGAGGTGGTTTATGTCCTTTAACTTTGAAAATGGCTTTGATTCCTACATACAGTAAAAAATAGATGCACATAAATAATATGCATTACATTAATGAAGTCATTATCTTAAACGTTTTAAGTTATCTAAAAATACAGATGCATATCCTTAAAGGTAGTATAAATTCGACCTGTGCAAGCTTCCCTGTAATAATAATTTTTTTTAAAAACACACACACTCATTGCAGCAATTAACAAAACCATCCCTTCACATCGCAATTGTCACCCGGGAAGCTTGTCCAGGTGTAGAAGGTGAGACATTGATGTTGCAAAACGCCCTTGTGAGGTGTAACCTAGAATCATGTCTTAGTAGTCTTTAGTATGAACCTTGCTGAGATATATTATGAACATTTTTAAAAGATGTCATGAAAAACAGAAGCAGTAAAAGAATGGAAAACCAATTAGCATGAATGATATATGAGTAATTAAACGATTTAATTGGGAACACCCAATTTATTCTACCTGTAACGACTGCACACATTTACACAGTGTCTGTATATTGAAAATGATATACGTCATGATGATAGGTCATGCGTTTATAGATGTCTTTCACTTCCAGGTCAAAGAGCTGGGTGCTGTGATTTATAACTGCTCCTGTCTGGCGAAGGACTTGTACAAGATATTTCAGTCTTACTGGGACCTCGGGTACCGCAACGCCACTGTCCCTCAGCCCTGGCCAAAGCAGTACTCCACCTCCTTCAACAAAGACAACCCTCTCCTGCTGAACATCAACGGAGTCCCTGCCAGGGTCTATATCTCTGTGAGGGATTTTATATTTTTACCGAGTTTAAATAAATCAGGTAGCCCCAATACCTTTCAATTGCCTGTTTAAAGTTTAATATCCATGGTTTTAAAATCATGCACATTATTATAAACCACAAGGATGGTTTCAGCTGAGTTGCCATGCTCCTACAGTAGAAGCCCTCTAAAAGCTAACAGGAATGGGATCTTAATATCACCCATAACTATTAAACGCTCCATAAAGCTACATTTAGAAATACTAAAATCATGTTGCAATGAGTTTTCATTCACATACTGGATGGTGTTCGTTGACTCCACTCCTAATTGGTGAAGTGTTAAGGATCTCTGAATGGACATAAAAAGAGGAATGTGTGTGTGCTAAGTGTGGACATTAAACTTGTAGAGGTGGGGATGGTGCTAGTTACAGCAGTTCACATAGGCAAGGATGTTAATTAAGATTGTAATTGAATTTCTTAAGTTTCTTTTAGTATTTCTAAATAAACAGTGACTTAAACTTCAAGCAGCCTATAACCTAAAAACAAATTCTAACATGTCATCATACCCCCCCAAAAAACCTTTGTATGCCTGATAATAGTATTAACTTTGCATGTATCACTAATTAGCTTTATTGTATAGTTTTATTTCCACAACAGAGCAAAGAAAAACATTCACCACACCAAAAGATATTTGAAATGTTACTTTAACAAATGCCAGTGGTAGAGAACTGTAGCTAATTTGCTACAAGCAGTTCTGGCCTTTGAAATCTATCATGCCTGTGAACCTGCCCATTCGCTTTTAAATGCGTGTTGCGGTAGAGGATGTATAGTATTGTAATCATTTTGGATGTATATTAATTGTTTGGAATTATTTTTGTTGTATTGTTTATTTAATGAATATGGTCTACTTAGGTCTCTCTTTGTATTAGTGCTTACACTATTGAGAAGGTAAAAATTAAGATAAAAACTCCACAACAAACTGACAAAAACAACAAGAAATAGGCCCCAATGCCTTGCCTGTGACTAGTAACCACTGGGGTAATTTTCTGTTTCAGGGTTCACCTCCTACTTTCTGCCCCAGTGGTAGAACTAAAGACCTGGACGCTATCGTCTCTGCAATCAATGAGGCTGACAAGTTCATCAATGTGGCGGTGATGGAATATTTCCCCACCACCCGTTTCAGAAGGCCGCACAAGTGGGTAGTGTAAAACTTCAGTAACACTTTACATTAAGTGTCTGTAATTACTGTGTATTTACATAGTAGTTACTTAGTAAATACATGTGCACTTGCACATAATTACAATGTTATTATGCATAGTTACAATGTACTTAATATGTAAATCGTTTTACACAATGTAAGCACACAATTATAGCAGAAAAGGGTTAGGGTTATATTGTACAAAAAGATTTACACACATAGAGTTACATTGTAACTATGCATAATAATAACATTGTAATCATGTGTGCACATGTATTTACCAAGTAACTACTATGTAAATACACAGTAATTACATACACTTAATGTAAAGTGTTACCAAAACATCTTCAAAGAGGGCACTTTAAAAGATATCAAGGTCTTTAAGTACGATTTGCATTATTTTTTATGCAAGCTAGTAACAAATAATTTAGGGACAGGAGTCACATTTTGGGGTCTATTTTAATAATCTAAACAGTGTCAGGTTTTAACACCATCACCATCAAATTTATAAACCACATTTTTTCTAATATGTAGTAATGTTCAATAAATGATGGGAGAAAACATCAGCAGGATTAACATATTTAGGACTAAGTGTGACTAAGGATTTAAATACCATAGGTTTGTTAACAACACTAAACTATAGTACAGTACTATATAGCAGTTTTGGAAGATATATGTATACAAATTGGAATGTTCATATAGAAGCCCTAAACAGATAATACAGGTAATCCAACTATTAGAGATAAATGTACAGAGAAGGTTTAGCAATGCTAGGACGTATCATATGCAAAGTGTAATTACTTCATAATCTTATTTGTAAATCGCTGATGGATCTATACATGTTTTATGTTCTAGGTACTGGCCAGCCCTTGATAATGCATTGAGGAGGTCGGCTTTCGAGCGTCACGTTCAGATCCGCCTCTTGATCAGCTGCTGGCAGCACAGTGACCCTGCCATGTTTCCTTATCTGAAGTCACTCAGTGCTGTTAGTTATCCACCATTGAACATCAGCGTGGAAGTTGTAAGATCTCAACGTATTAATAAACTCAGTTATAGTTATAGTTAAACACAGACACCAAACAGTGCAGCGCCTTTTGCAAAAATCTCACTCAGACTTTACTCTCATATTTAAGAGGGACTTTTATTTGTAACAAAAGCACACAGCATGATGGCATTCAGATGGGCAACTAGAGATGTTTTCCCGAGTAGGATGGGGTACTGAATTTACTTTGGTAGCAATGCACCAGACATGTGAATCCAGATATTAAAAAAATCTGCCACCAAGATCCATAGCAGTGAATGTAATACTAGTAGCGTTCTCTATCTATGTACTATACATACTGCTCTGATTGGTCTGATACTGTACCTGTACACATGAAACCTCAGGTCTACACTTATATACAAGATGTTGGTTACTTGAGACATGTCCTTGCACTGTTGGCTTCCATATTAAATTCTATGCCTATCAACTGATAGATGACCTCTATGTAGAAGTGTCTGTAAGAACAGGACAAGCTGACCAAAAAAAACATATTTCAAATCTCAGGTCAAACCTGTGCTTTTCCTTTATAGAATAAAACAAATATTAAAGCCAGGTTGCCTTGCCAAGTACAATGCTACAGAAAAGAGTGTAAACAGTTATTTTATGAGGAACTATCAATTGAAAATGTAGATCTCTCAAGCCATTCATGGACCAAGAATAAAGAACTAAAAGGTGAACATTGTTCAAATGAAGGGGGTTAATATGCTGTTACAGATTCTCTGGTCTGTTGTCTTTCCCAGAAACTCTACATTGTTCCTGTTGGGAACCATACAGACATTCCTTTTGCTAGAGTGAACCACAACAAGTACATGGTTACTGATAAACTTGCATACATTGGTAAGTAACACAGACTCTGCCAGGGTATTCTCAATAGTAAAATGTAGTAATAACGATAATACTAATAACAATTATAACCAGCCATCTTCAATGCACAACAGATGTAAAACAAGATATAAAACCATTGAAAACTACATTTATAAACAAGACATATTGAACCGTGTTCTTGTCCCTATGTGCAAACCTGAATAAAACAAAAAAGAAAAGTGCTGTAAAAGTTTTCCTTTGGTGCATTGTTTATCAATCTATTTAGATTGTTCTTTCTTTTGGTGTATGCTGTGCTATAGTACATGCTGAGTGTCGGCATTACAATGCACTTTCAACCAGGGATGTTGTCAGCCCCCACCAATCTGATACACAAGGGGCTTACCTTTTCTATAAATCTTAAAATGATGCTTTCACTTTGAGTGGCGGGTCTAGGAACAGGCCTGCTTTTAACTACTTTTATCAATGTGGCTGGTTTCAGGCACTTCCAACTGGTCAGAGGACTACTTCAACACCACAGCCGGGGTGGGGCTGGTTATCAGCCAGACACAGCAGAGCTTGAACAGCACCAGACAGACAGTCCAGGAGCAGCTCAAGGGGGTGTTTGATAGAGACTGGAATTCAAAGTATGCCATAAACTTGGATGAGTTGGAGCACCACCCCCACTGTGCATTCTCTGAGAAAGCTGGGCCTGCCCGTGGTGTGTGACAGGAAAGAGAAATCCAGGACAAGAGATGTCTTTTATGTTTTGTTTTGGGAGTTGGGTGGCCAGATTTCCGTCTGTTAGTGCACATTTCTTCCACACTATTTCAGTATTGATGCGTGATTTATATTTTCAAAATGGAATTCTAACAGGGTTAGTATCTGGTCAAAAGGGAAATGAGTTTGAACATTAGTCCACCACATAAAACCAACACACACTTCAGCTCAGCTGGCAGTTTAAGAGTAAGAACAAATAACGGCTGAAAATTGCAAATCCTTCTAATACATTAAATGTGTCTCTTTTATTATAAGAGATGTCATCTTGTGCAGTTTGGGGAAGAGGACAATTAAGCAAATCTCAGTTATCATTTCTGTAATATTTAGAGACACCCTACACAGGACCTGCCTTATTATAATGACAAAAACAAAGATTGTAATCTTAAACTAGCATTAAACAAGTCCAGGTGATATGAGTTCTGTCATGTCATCTAGACACAAGGTAACATGTAAGCCTACTCGAATTGTGAGTAGTTCATTTCTCATACGAGATTTATCATGATATAGTATGTGCTTAATCAAATATCTAATCCAAATAGTATGCCATATTTTCGTGAGGCTGTGTGGTCCAGTGGTTAACGCAATGGGCTTGTAACCAGGAGGTCCCCAGTTCAAATCCCACCTCAGCCACTGACTCATTGTGTGACCCTGAGCAAGTCACTTGTGCTCCGTCTTTCGGGTGAGACATAGTTGTAAGTGACTCTGCAGCTGATGCATAGTTCACACACCCTAGTCTCTGTAAGTCGCCTTGGATAAAGGCGTCTGCTAAATAAACAAATAATTTTTTATAATGCTTTTTATAATAGTTTAATATAACAATGCTAATGTAACAATACTAATTTAACCACTAATATGTGCTAAGAAGAATCATGAAGGTCATGCTTGTAAATAATTATAAATAATGTGCTTTATCAATAAATGTAATTCACAAAAAAGAGGGTATTTCTTTCTAGGTTTGCCAAAGGATAGGGCATTCCTTTCCAATGGTTTACTGTCTAGTTTTTAAACTGCATGCAGATATTAAATGTGTAATTGTTTGTTGGAGGATTGGTATATTAGGATTTGATCAATGAAGGTCGTGTGCACCCTTTGCTAAACTGTGTTTGAGAAAGTCATTCCTAACATTTGCTGATGCAAATGTGGAAACAGTGACCACAAATACCCAGTCAGATTGTGTTGGCATCCAACATTGGTTTGGCTGGAATATATGCTTTTGTATATGAAATACAATGGTTATAATGGTTATAATGCTTTTCAGCAAACTAAACAAAAATAAATGCAAATGCTCATCCTTTTTCAAAATGTTAGCTTCCAGAGATACAGGGAGGCTGTTAACCTCTCTGCTCTGCTTTACTGGCACAATGCAGAAGGAGACTGTTAGCTGCCAACTGCACATGTCCTTGAGCCAGGAGAAAGGTGGCTTCTACAGAGGCATGAACAATGAAACGTTCTGGAGACAGAATTGTAAATTCACTGTCAAAACTATTGAATTTAGGATTAAACAGATCTGTTTGGTACATAAAAAGGCATACAAATGTCAAACATTAAAAAAAAGCCAAATGCAAAAACCTGCAGATCTGTGGCTATTTGGGGCCACCGTGTGGTAAATTGACTGGACTGCTTGATTTGGGTAGCAGGGGAAACAAAAGAGTCCTGTTCTGACTAGAATCCCAACAGAAATACAAGTAGTAGTCTTTTTTTCACTTTGCATACAATAGTTACAGTGGTTCTCAGACTCTGCAGACCCCTTTTAAAATGACTGATCAACCCTCTAGGAAATAGGGCTAGGAAAGGGTTGTCACACCAAATATGGATTTGATTTAGATTTTTCTTCTGTTCACTCACTTTGCATTTAGTTAATTGATAAATATAATCTATTAACATGTCTATTTTTGAAAGCATTCTTACTTTACAGCATTTTTTCACACCTGCCTAAAACTTTTGCACAGTACTGTATATATATATATATATATATATATATATATATATATATATATATATATATATATATATATATATATATATATATATATATTATAAACAGGAAAATATACCTCTAAAAGATCTGCTACAACGCACTGCATCAATTATGTCAATTTTTACATGCAGTACATTCAGGATTCAGGTTTATCCCGACTGTTATTTTGTTCAAACTTATTTACACAACCCTCCGTGCAAACTTGTATACCGGGTATATCCCACAATGCATATCTCTTGTAGTGTCCTTGCTCTAGGGGAGAGTTTGGAGTCTGTGGCTGTTGCTTCGTCATCGGTTAGTGACGAGGTTAAAGTTGAACATTTTAGTTTCCTGTAACATGCTATACGTGTGTTAAGCTGAGACCATCTTAAGAAAATCGATAGCCTACAAACTGTCAAATCTAGATCATGGTACTACTGGAAAACGACTCGGTAAGAACAACTTAATAAGATACAAATGGGAGAGTCTTGTTATGCGTAGGTTTTATTTTTCGAAAGTGAAACTCAGACATTTTTTTTTTATCAAAAGATGAATGATTCTTATTCAAAACCACAAATGTACCGGTGTATGTATGTATGTATGTTTATAATGGATTTAATATTAAATGTGCAATAAGTAGTTGAATTAGGATACATTTATTCCAAGCCGGGAAGATTGAACACCGGAGTATAATCTTTATTTATTTATTTATTTATTTATTATTATTATTATTATTATTATTATTATTATTATTATTATTATTATTATTATTATTATTTGACCATAGCACAATAAGAAGATAAACAAATATAATAACATATCAGTATATGTATAAAATTTAAAAAAAGAAACAAAAAACCGCTGTGACCCGTTAACGTTTTTTCCGTTACTAATATTATTTTAAATCTGTCGGTTGTTCCAGGTGTTACGCTTGTCGGTCAATACAGTTAGACCCTGCTTATCTATGTATCTGTCTATCTATCTATAATGTTCTATCTATGTTTTATATTTAAAACGTTTTGCTCACCCCAAATCTCGTGTGTCAAAAAATACATATGTACATATGAAACAAACCTTAAAAAAAAAAAAAAAAAAAAAAAAAAAATCTTCGTTTTTACTACTGAGAAAATAATAAACGTGTTTTCACACAGAAAGCAAGTTTCTTATTTTCGTTGGCTGAAGTTTGATTTGTGTTGGTGCCTCGGAACAGTGTCTGATGCCATGTCTTTCTCTTGCAGTTTTTGACAGAACTTACACGGCTGTTTCAGAGGTGCAGAACCACTGGAAGTGTTTACATCACACTAAAGAAATGTAAGCTCACAACCACAGAGATTGTGTATCTGAAGTATGTCAATTGTAGTTTTTTTTTTTGGGGGGGGGGGTAGTTAAAGGGAACGTTTAAAGTATTTATTTGACGTAAGTCCATGTACTGTAAAATCAGGATGCAGTCTGGTTGTGTTATGGTGAGACCTTTTATTAATCTTTTACTAACTGTGGCCCTACAAC
Source organism: Acipenser oxyrinchus oxyrinchus (assembly GCA_030684275.1). Lineage (NCBI taxonomy): Eukaryota > Metazoa > Chordata > Actinopteri > Acipenseriformes > Acipenseridae > Acipenser > Acipenser oxyrinchus. Next base: position 20,069,560 of record CM060266.1, read on the forward strand.
CCTTTGATGTGTTTCTGATTTCAGTTGAGCTCCTACACTGTGTGGATGCATGCCTGTAGTGAATAACACTTTCTGTCCTATAGATGATGGTAGAACAAAACCTGTTCCCCGAAAAGGAAACGCAGAGACCTTTGATCCCGTGGACAACAAGTGCCTCCTCAGAGCAACAGATGGAAAGAAGAAGATTAGCACAGTTGTAAGTAAAAAGACTTTTTGAGTTTGCAGTGCAGTTGGAAAGCACTGAGTGAGACAATCCCGGATCATTTCACTGCTTTTATTTTTTTAAACATATTTCTGTTGCTACTTTTAAGATAAATTGTCTCATTTTTTATTTCTAGGTTAGCTCCAAAGAAGTAATAAAATTCCAGATGGTAAGTGGTATATTTTTCTAGCATGTCATGTTTTTTTTAAGGTTGAATTGCAACAACTCTGTATGGACAGATGTGCCATTGAGAGACTTTTCTGCACTGAAAAAAAAACAAAAAAATCCCATGGAAATGAATACTTTTTTTAAGCTTAAAAATGACAATGTACAGCTATTGTATGAAGACAGCACTATGGACTTCATGCTCTGTACGATATTGATTTCTTCTAGATGAACTGGAGGTGCACAAACCAGTTATTCGATTGTTCAGATCAAGCTGTCCACAGGTGAGGGTCATTGGTGTAGATCGGGCTAATTTACCATTCCCAGTGAAACAAGTGAAGAAACAGCTGCTTGGATTTGTATAAAATGCTGTTCTCCATAGAGCCTAAGAAAAGCAGCAGTTCAAGCAGCTGTTTCTCACTTGTTTTACTTTGAATGGTAAATAAACCTACTCAATACCATTGACTCTCACCTGATTGAGTTCTCCACAGAAGTCAGGCACTGACAATCTTAATAATGGTACATTTGGTTTTCATAAACCATACAGTTTTGTTTAACCTTGTTTATAGGCGGTTCTCTTAAATACCTCATTGCTTCTCTAATCTGATTATTTCTTTTGTATCTTTTTGGTAGGCTTACTCAAACCTGTTAAGAGCTCACATGGACGGACTGAAGAAGAAAGACAAAAAGAGCAAAACCAAGAAGACGAAGGCGACCCAGTGATGAGGTGGACTGTTCTCTTCCTCGTTTCTGAACAGTTCATCAATGCTGACCACCCCTCTCAACCCCCTGGACAATCCACCTGAGATATGAGAAGGGTCCATAGAAACAATAGCTCCAAACACCTTGCTGGAGATATGCTGGTGTTTTGACAAGGCTTAAACCTTGGAGTTGCTTGGTAAACCATCTACTCAGTTTTACATTTTTGTCTGATATTAATAATCATTTTTTAATGAATGAATCATATTTTCAGTGTTTAGAGGTGCATGGGATAGCACTTCTCTTTTTTTTTTGGTTTATAAAACTGTCTTTTTCAAACTTGAAAGGAGGGAAACAGTTCAGTACTAGTGTTGCTATTGTTTCTGAACTTGTCAGAGCAAAATCTACATCAGAAAACAGTTTGGGAGTAAAGCTGTTGTATTGTATGTTACAGTAAACCTCAAATCTGTACTTGAGAAACCAAGAAAAAAAGGCTGAATCTTAATTTAAACATGACTGGTAAAATTAACTTTAAAGGACAATACTAAAAGTTTAAAAGCTGCATACGAATCTTATTTATTTTTTATTCATACACAGCACCTTGTCAGTTCTGTGGTACTCCTTGTAATTAATACCTACAATATAGCATGGCTCCTAGAAATATCTGTAAAACTGGAGATTACTGTAACGTCTCAGATACAGGGGGATTTACAAAATGACTTGGTTACTTTGTAATGCTGTTGTGGGAAAAGCAGAGGAATGACATTTGGAGGGTGGTTACACCAAATGACCGTTTGGAAGAGTTAAATAACATTTGCTATAACATGAAGAATGGTATAATGCACTGTTTCCATATGGAGACAGTTATTGAAGAACAGCATGCTTTGCATCTTTACAAACTGTACAACAATCTTTATTAAGAGCTTACTAAGAATTAGGACCTGGCATGTCATAGCTGCTTTAAGGAAGGGCTTTTCGTTTTGTTAGATTATTTTGAAAGGAAAAGAAATACTTTTCAGTTGTCTTAAAAATGCATAGGTGACACCTTGCTGGTTATAAAGGTGTTACAAAATGCCATTCTCAACATTATCTTTTGGAATCTCAAAATAAACCTTTTAGTTGTCAAATAAATACGCTGTTGTGTTTTACATAACTAATAGCTTTTTAGAAAACATCCACGCTTCAGAGTCCAGTTTGTTTATGCTGTTATCTCTTGTCAACATCATTTTCATTGAGGTAAATATTGCCATTTCAGAAAAAAGAAAATACATTGGAAATCCACTGGATGGTATGTGTCCTATTCTACATTTTATGAAATGAAGTGGGCATTAAGACAAGCTGTAGTGTCCTAAGATCTTGCTTAATTTCATGCAAGGCGAGTTGAAAGTAAAAATGGTTTTACAGGGTCAATAGCTTGGGTACAAGCTAGTACATTACTAACTGGGGATCATCCCTATATCACCTGAATGTAATGTGAACTGTCAGATGGGAAACTTGAAATACCCCTGCAATGTGATCATTGATTGAAAATCCTTGAAGTTATTACCAGAAATCACATAGACACGTTGGTGGCAGCTACAGTACCAATAGTATTCAGGTCGGGTACATTTAAACCTACCTCTCTTTGTCAGTGCTTTGCTTCAAGTTGACCTCTTCTTCCCCAACCTCAACTTAATTTTCAGAGCCGAGAACCAAAACCAAGCAAGACAAAATACTGTGACTGAAAAGGAAGTGTGATAAATGGAATCCTAAATAATATTTGTATTATTGATATTTTAAAGAATCGCATTTCAGTGTGATTACCTTGCATCATACAGGATGCTGATGAGCAGACCCATGTTTGGTCATGAAGTAAATATATAATTTGTCACATTGTGTTTTCATAGACTGAAAAACCTTGCCTAAAGGTCATGAAAAGTAACCTTACAAATAATGTCAATGATTAGTGTAAACATTAAGCATTACAATCTATGTATTACTGGGTCATTTGGCTACCCCTCCTGGAAATGTCATATCAGCTTATTCTCAGTGAGTAGAGCACATGCGGAGGTTAGAATAGCTTCAGTAGAAAAATACAACCCAAGGAAATCTTTGAAAAATGGTTCCATTTCATACTGTATTGTTACTGTTGCATCCATGTTTGTGTTTGAAATATGTATGTATTGTATTATACTAATTACAACACAGTTTATTGTTAATAAGAAACTGAATATACAACGAATATACAACTTAAAAAATAACAATTATGAAAGACAGCTAGCCATCTATAAGTATATAAGCACATTTAATAGAAACCTTTAATACAATGTATTCTACATTATAAAGACACTATTTAACACATCTCTATGTCGTGATGTTATTTCAGTTGTTATTTTAAAGAACTATATTTGCTCCAGTGGATGATGCAAGCTTTTATTTTCTACTCCTAGAAACCAACACCAAAAGCAACAAACTTAAATGTGTCTCCAAGACTCCCAACTGAAATATAGATCTTCCTGAAGGAAGAACAATTTTACATTTGTGTCCTATTCTCCAGGACCAGCTTGTAAATTGATATTCTGATAGACTGCAAGTGCTTCCATACTGTCCATCAACATAGGTTACAATTCTATGTAAACCCTGCTTGTAATCATACAGAGGTGTGTTAAATGCATAGTAACTAACCCCCATTTTGACACAGGTTTACAAGTAGACTTCTACTGGGAGCAGCACAGCTTAAGCCAGGGAATTTAACCACTTACTTTTATTAACGGGATAACCACAGTTTTCTAGTGTGCAAGGTATGGGAAAAATGTGTATACTGCAGCAGAGGCCTTCCATGACAAATAACAGGTCTAAGCCAAAAAGCATTGCTATCCACCACGTCTACTTGTAAACCTGAAACTGAAAAGACATGTTCTCTATAATGTTCCTATGACTGTTTTTAAAGCACCCTGTACTGTATATAAAATGAATGCAGCTGTTGTGTAAACACCTTTGTAAACACAGAGTTGCATTTGTTTTTCCAGGTCAAATATCTTACATACGGTACCAATCTTCCTTGCAAATACTGTAAGCGGTCTCCACGGTCACCCTTCTAGCAAGGCACTGTACAGTTCTGTTGGCTAAAGGGCGTTGGGTCTTTTCTCAAGCCGCTCTTTACTGGAGGCGACAGTGTTGGTTTGTTTGTTTCTTTCCTCCTCCTGGTAACCTTGCTTCATGATTCTAGTCACATACGTGAACAAGGCCTGGAAACAAAAATGCACAGGTCTTTAAATTCATGCTAATATGTTCACTTTAAATCTCACAAAAGCAGAGGAAAGAAAAACATGCTCTATTAACATCATTAGCAAACAATGAATTAGGGGAAAACTTGAGAAGTTTTAAAGAAAACATCGACTGTTTTACTGAGTGATGCAAAGGCACAAATACTGTGGATCAGTTCACCAAAGATTCTTTGTTAAAAGTAATGTTGCCAAAAGGACAACTAATTACGTAGTTTCAGCATCTTATCCTGAAAAGTAAGACAGGTCTGCAGTGTTGTAAGAGTCAAACTGAAACCAGTGAATAAAAATAAGAAAGGGCAATGATTGACTTTCAAAGAGAAAACATTTAGGTGTCCACTGTGCATTTGCTAACTGTGGTTTCTTATCAAGTGTTACTTTAGTTGCAGGAATCCTCTTATTGAATATACAATGAAGAATTACTGCTACCAATAGCACGAACATCATGTTCATTGTGTCTTTTTATAGTAAACATTTTGATTGTGTTTTTAATATATATTTTTATGTAGAACAGTGACTGACTGTAGTCAGTGCTTGTCCTTCATCTTTATTGAGTACAGCACAACAAATTAAAATCATGCAGCTCTAAACACAAAATATTAGGTTAAAAAATCAGCTAATTCCAAATATTAATTCAGCAAACTATGTAGCAAAATAAATACAAATATGTGATTATTTGAGTAACCACCAGGGGTCAGTGTACCCAAAGAAATAAAAACCTGGGAGTAACATATTGTGTTGCCATTAGCTGTTGCAATGTAATACAATCAATGAGTAGGCTACATTTTCTAATATGACACAGTGTAAAGCTACAGTACCTTCCAGGCCTCCTCCACTTCTGGGGTCCACTTCTCCTTTAGAATTGGCTGAACAGCACAGATAAACTCTGTCCCCACATACTGAAAAATAAAGCACCAGCTGGGGATTATACTTCTGAAACAGAGAGCCACCTCTGTTTATACATACATAGAAATATACTTCCTTCGAAGGATACTCAAAGATTATTGAAGGTGGCGTTATACTATTTATGACTGAAGATGCTTAACTGATGTTTTTTTAAAAATAAAAATATATACAGTAATACCTTAATTATCCAGACCCTAATGTAACGGTAATATATTATTCATTTTACCTGTTTGGAGTGGAATGGTCCTCCAGGACCTTGATTGGACCCCCCTGTATAAAGCAATGTCGAGGTGTGATGTGCATGCAGGCATTGTGTTAACCAGCTTGGCCTGTGGATAGTACAGGTGATAGCTCAGGACGTATAGTCATGTCATGGGCTCCTTCTTAAATGGTTGTGATAGTTTATACAGAAATTCAAAGATCTGATTGGTGCACATTCCTACCCCATAATATTTTGGGGGAGCATTGTATCGGTAGTGGCTCTTCCCCAGCTCCATGGCCAGCTGCACAAGACGCTCCGCCTGGTCAATCCTGGCCACGCTCTTCTCAATGAAAGACATCACTCTGAAACAGAACAGACACATGACCATTGCTGTTAGCAAAGGCAACGCAACTGTCCAGCCTAAAACAGCTAACAAAACAATTTCAGAAATCTTACCTCTTATACATTGGTTTTACAGGTCTCAAATGTGCAGTTTTGAAAGAAACACATGTAACAGTAAAACTGTAACAGGCATCCTGAGAATAAGGCATGGAAACTGAGAACTTTCTTTACCCTAGTGTAGTACCCAATATCATGTTTTAAAATGTTTACTGTAACTTAAAGGGCACATAAGGACCTTTTTATTATATTGTGTTACATGTTCCCTTCTGTTGCTACAACTGTTTATGTAAGATGTGTGTATTGTTTTAATTATTATTACATATTTTTTTACATTTTGACCACTTTTTTAAACTTTTAAATTGCATTCCCTGCCTCAAGATGGCTTGCCATGTACCTGCATTGAACCCTTCAGAAGTACATTTCCCATCACCCTCCTGCTCATATATGTAACTGAGATGCATTTACCAGTGAGCAGTGTTACATTCATCATGTTTTTTTTTTTAAATTCTTTTAATGACCTATCAAGATCCATTAGTGTTTGTCTGCATACACATTACAGCACTAATCTGTCACTTTATGGAAAAAAAAAAATGCAACTCGTAGAGACAACTGGGCATGCTAATTGAGTTTTCAAACCAACTGGCCTTTGATTTGAGTAAAGTGATTGAACAGTTTCAGCCTTTATCTGCCAAAATTAGAATGGCTTTGTAATCTTTCTCTGTAATGTTTGCTGGGAATCTGCATATGAGCTTCACTTTTGGTTTACTGTAGCTAATAATGTGTAATATGAAGTAACACTGTTTGATATTGTTAACCTGGTTTCCGATGTAGGGTATTAACAACATTTGAATTGCCTTTATTATTGCAGTTTTTGTCGTAACATAGTTTTAAAAAAGCCCCATTGTCAAGGCTTACTTTTGTCTTTTTGGTATTAACATGTTTTAATCTACAATGGGGGTAGTGAAGATCTTCAGCCCCAGGTCTCTCCAGCTACTACACTGGACTCTGGGTGGCTTCTCTTTACAATGCACCTGTTTGCACAGTGATATTAAGGAGGTGTCATTCTCTGTGAAATCCAGGCAGATTTAGCATATTCATCATGAATTTGGACAACATCTTCAAGATTAAAGCCCAGAGAAAAGTGTTTTATGTGTCAGTCTCAGTACACAGGTTGGTACACAATGTACATGTGTTTCCAAGGAGAACTGAAGAAAGGTTTTTCAATTATACTGCAATGCACTGTCTGTAGTTTACAAGTAGGCAATAACACTTGATACCACAGCTTGAGAGGCAAAAAGTTTCTCTTAGATGGCTAAGAAAGGGACATAATTTAATGATATCCAGCAAGTACAGTTGTGGTGTTTTTTTTTACATGGGCCCTGGCCAATCAGAGTGCTTAGTTTGTAAAAGCCATTTTATAAAAGTACATTTGTTATGGATCTCAAAACTGCAGGCAATTATACCCTCCCTCCATCACCACGTATTATCATTTTTCAGATAAATTCCCTGACCCAGTTTAGTGACAGAGCAAAGCTTGATTGTAGAATCTGAAATTGAAAAGACACACCTCAGCCCATGAGCCCTGAGCTCTTTGCTCGTCCTCAGCCTCTGAAGATCATCAACATCTCTGAAGAGGAAGAAGACGTCTTTACATTCTGGGTGGGTCTCAAACAACCTGTTTCCAAAACAACACAGCACCTTTAGCATTCAACTACGTGAGGAGGACAGAGTTGTAACAGTCTGAATGAGGTCAATTAACGGAAGAACATTTAGGAAAGTGAGGAGGCCATTCGGCCCATCTGTGCTTGGCCAGTTCCTAGTAGCAAGTTGGGTCTTAAAAGATCCCAATAATTCAGCATCATGGCTATGTAACCCATTCCATACCTTGACCACAGTGTGTTTCCTACATTCTGTCCTGAGAATATTTCTCTTTTATCTCTAATTTAAGTTATCAACATACAGTTGCAAACAATATAAATAATAAGGGGCACTTGACAATAAGGTAAGGCCACTGTAAGAAAATGCTTTAATACCGCCATACCCTTTCAAAGTCTTTCTGTATAGTTAAAAAGTACATTAGGGACATACTAAAACAAACAAAAAGTTAATGCAATAGTGTTTGTTATTGATTGGCACTATATTAAAAATAAATAGCAGTGCTTTAAAAAGGCTACAGTATGTACAGTGCCTTGCGAAAGTATTCGGCCCCCTTGAACTTTGCGACCTTTTGCCACATTTCAGGCTTCAAACATAAAGATATGAAACTGTAATTTTTTGTGAAGAATCAACAACAAGTGGGACACAATCATGAAGTGGAACGAAATTTATTGGATATTTCAAACTTTTTTAACAAATAAAAACTGAAAAATTGAAGTGCAAAATTATTCAGCCCCTTTACTTTCAGTGCAGCAAACTCTCTCCAGAAGTTCAGTGAGGATCTCTGAATGATCCAATGTTGACCTAAATGACTAATGATGATAAATAGAATCCACCTGTGTGTAATCAAGTCTCCGTATAAATGCACCTGCACTGTGATAGTCTCAGAGGTCCGTTTAAAGCGCAGAGAGCATCATGAAGAACAAGGAACACACCAGGCAGGTCCGAGATACTGTTGTGGAGAAGTTTAAAGCGGATTTGGATACAAAAGATTTCCCAAGCTTTAAACATCCCAAGGAGCACTGTGCAAGCGATAATATTGAAATGGAAGGAGTATCAGACCACTGCAAATCTACCAAGACCTGGCCGTCCCTCTAAACTTTCAGCTCATACAAGGAGAAGACTGATCAGAGATGCAGCCAAGAGGCCCATGATCACTCTGGATGAACTGCAGAGATCTACAGCTGAGGTGGGAGACTCTGTCCATAGGACAACAATCAGTCGTATACTGCACAAATCTGGCCTTTATGGAAGAGTGGCAAGAAGAAAGCCATTTCTTAAAGATATCCATAAAAGTGTCGTTTACAGTTTGCCACAAGCCACCTGGGAGACACACCAAACATGTGGAAGAAGGTGCTCTGGTCAGATGAAACCAAAATCGAACTTTTTGGCAACAATGCAAAACGTTATGTTTGGCGTAAAAGCAACACAGCTCATCACCCTGAACACACCATCCCCACTGTCAAACATGGTGGTGGCAGCATCATGGTTTGGGCCTGCTTTTCTTCAGCAGGGACAGGGAAGATGGTTAAAACTGATGGGAAGATGGATGGAGCCAAATACAGGACCATTCTGGAAGAAAACCTGATGGAGTCTGCAAAAGACCTGAGACTGGGACGGAGATTTGTCTTCCAACAAGACAATGATCCAAAACATAAAGCAAAATCTACAATGGAATGGTTCACAAATAAACATATCCAGGTGTTAGAATGGCCAAGTCAAAGTCCAGACCTGAATCCAATCGAGAATCTGTGGAAAGAACTGAAAACTGCTGTTCACAAATGCTCTCCATCCAACCTCACTGAGCTCGAGCTGTTTTGCAAGGAGGAATGGGCAAAAATTTCAGTCTCTCGATGTGCAAAACTGATAGAGACATACCCCAGCGACTTACAGCTGTAATCGCAGCAAAAGGTGGCGCTACAAAGTATTAACTTAAGGGGCTGAATAATTTTGCACGCCAATTTTTCAGTTTTTATTTGTTAAAAAGTTTGAAATATCCAATAAATTTCGTTCCACTTCATGATTGTGTCCCACTTGTTGTTGATTCTTCACAAAAAATTACAGTTTCATATCTTTATGTTTGAAGCCTGAAATGTGGCAAAAGGTCGCAAAGTTCAAGGGGGCCGAATACTTTCGCAAGGCACTGTAGAAATTGTTTTATGAATCCTCAGCTTTGTACTGTATAACATTCAGCAGGAAAACTGTAAAATCTCGGTGATGCACTCTAGAAAAATAACGTATTAAGTTGATTCTTATCATGCAGACCAGCAGGTGGGTTGAGGGCCACATTTATTGAAGAGCTGTTAAAGGGGACACCTCGTTAGTAACTCAGCTGGATTACAAAGTGGATTCACGGAAGGAAAATGCTGACCTAGGAACCCATGGGCAAAGCCAGGGCAGATGGTTCTTAGCAATAATAATTCAAAGGAATGTGCGCTATACAACGCAGAACATCGATCACATCACAACAAGAGACTGTATGTCTACCACTTGCTTGTAATATACAATACTTCCCTGATACTAAAATTGTATTGAATTCATAAAAAAAGAGTATTTGAATTGTAAACGTGGCAGAAAGGAAGGTGTGTGGAACCTGAACTTGTTTGTCTCTCCTCAAAGAAAATGTGAAAGGCCGACAAGAAATGGCTTAGGTAACCTTCATATATATGTATATATATATATATATATATATATATATATATATATATATATATATATATATATATATGTGTGTGTTTATATTACTATAGGTAAATACAGTTTACTCCATCTGGGAAAGAAAACCTTTCAGGAGCAGGTATTAATAATGTATTACAAAATCTTTCTTATAAATTGCTACCTAAGCCTTCACTACGAATGGAGTGTTTGAGTAATAGAGCAGAAGGTAGTAAATGTAACTTTACACCTATAAGAAACACATACTTTACTAATCTGCTCAGCACTCACATCACTAGTCTTGAAGGTGTTTAGCTCATTATTTTTGAACTCCTGAGAAGGAAAATGAAAAATGAATAAAAACATATAACATTACCATTACAAAATGTTTACTTTCATGCAGCACCAATTCTTTTTCATTTTTCAGGAACACCAGTGCAAGAGCTATGGACCTACTGAAAGGTGTAAAAAGACCTCCACTGCCAATTTGAGCCAATTTAAAGGTGGCATTTCTTTTATCTAAAAAGAACTGTAATACTTTTTTTTTGTGGGTCAGCTATACACTTTGACCCACACATTTGAGACTGTAAATGTGATATAAAGCAACAATGTTCCCTCATACAACCTACTTAAAACACTGCCAAAATTATCTTCTTAGTTTCTTATTTCAGAATTTTCCTATAATAAGAAAAAATTAAGAATCATTTGCTCAAATAATATTGAAACATTTACATCTCATTGACTAATTAACACTGACAAAATGATCATGCAAATATACAGTGGTAAACTTGTATAAGAGTACAGACACATGAACAGATGAGCCTCCAACATGATTGTCCAATTCCTCCTGATTATGATACGATCAATAAATATTGATAAATATTCTGATAAATGAGGTTTTGCAGTAAGGTCAAAATCAGTCAGCAATGCATTTGAAAAAAAAAAATCAAAACCCGCCAGCCAAATCGAACAAGAAACACTGTGATACAGAACAGATGGAACAATATGTGCTTTACAGTACTATTAAACAATGTGCATAGTAATAGTGCAGACAGAAATGCACTGGGCTGAAATTGTAGTCGTATTCATCAGCCACCAGAATGGTATAATCACATAGAGGATACACAATGGTGCTAAGTGGGTAATAGAAAAATAACCAGTGAGTGTAAGGAGCAGACATATATACTAAGGGGCAGAGTCTATAGTATTTTCTTTTTATGCCTCACATTATGAATCATTTGCCTTTTATGATGGATTTAATTAAGTAATTTATTTCTGCTAAAACGGTCTGCTGTCAAAAAAACCCCACAGGAGCTAGTCATTGAAATTGCAAATTAACTACACTTTCAAACCCCCATATGCGTAAATAGGACACAGAATGCAGGACATTTTGATCTAGTGTTGCAACAGTAATGGCCATTGACCACATTAATAATACAGTATCACTCTGTGTGAAAGTGTAAGCTGTACCCAGTTTCATCCTGCCATTAGAGTGCAACTAGAATGTTATGCTACTTCAGTGAATATCCATGATACTCTCATTATCATAGACAGTTAAAAACCTCAGTATATCAAAAACCAACTGACTGGTATAATTACTTATCTAGTTCAAGTTTTCACTCTGGAAATATCAAACGATCAATTAATATAGTAGGCTCTCAATGAAGATGAGTGGGAAACGCACAGTAACCACACTACAAAATGTATTCATCCAAAAAGGTTACAGTGTTAAACGAAATAAATCAAGACACTGTCTGAATGCATATCTTAAAAGCACAGTGCAATTTAAAACATGTACTACACTTTTAAAAAAATCTCTCTTTGCAAACCAATCTTTGAGCCGGTCCTGCACGTCTTGGGGCATTTCACCAGGAGAGTGAAATTGTCCCCATCTCTTCACTCATTTGAGACTTCAAATCTATTATTTTTGTGAAAATATGATCATTTCCAACACTGGAAAGGATTGAAAGTGGAAACAGTGGCAGTGGTCTCTGAGATCTATTGCTGATTTTTCATGGACAAGTTCTGCTTTTACATTCACATGCAGTCGGAGGCTGGTTGTTTAGGAGTGATTTACAGCGCTGTATGGATTTAATAAACCATTACAACACTTTGCTGGAGGGGTCCCCTAGTGGCTCACCTGGTAAAAGCACAGCCACATGGTGTGCAGGGTGAGTCATACAGGGTAGCGCAGGTCCCACATGGTGTGCAGGGTGAGTCATACAGGGTAGCGCAGGTCCCACATGGTGTGCAGGGTGAGTCATACAGGGTAGCGCAGGTCCCACATGGTGTGCAGGGTGAGTCATACAGGGTAGCGCAGGTCCCACATGGTGTGCAGGGTGAGTTATACAGGGTAGCGCAGGTCCCACATGGTGTGCAGGGTGAGTCATACAGGGTAGCGCAGGTCCCACATGGTGTGCAGGGTGAGTCATACAGGGTAGCGCAGGTCCCACATGGTGTGCAGGGTGAGCCATACAGGGTAGCGCAGGCGCCATATGGTGTGCAGGGTGAGTCATACAGGGTAGCGCAGGTCCCACATGGTGTGCAGGGTGAGTCATACAGGGTAGCGCAGGTCCCACATGGTGTGCAGGGTGAGTCATACAGGGTAGCGCAGGTCCCACATGGTGTGCAGGGTGAGTTATACAGGGTAGCGCAGGTCCCACATGGTGTGCAGGGTGAGTTATACAGGGTAGCACAGGTCCCACATGGTGTGCAGGGTGAGTTATACAGGGTAGCGCAGGTCCCACATGGTGTGCAGGGTGAGTTATACAGGGTAGCGCAGGTCCCACATGGTGTGCAGGGTGAGTTATACAGGGTAGCGCAGGTCCCACATGGTGTGCAGGGTGAGTTATACAGGGTAGCGCAGGTTCATGTCCTGGCTGTGCAGTTGCCAGTCTTTGTTGGGAGAGTTGCATTGGCACTGGTGCTCCGACGGGCTAGGGAGACTAAACTGGCAGGGACTGTTTCTCCTCATCTCGATTGTTGGTCGTGGACGTCCACTGAACCTTTTGGGTCTGTTCAATGGATCTAAATATTTGCTGTTGTTTGAATCATTAAATGCAGGAAGTTTGGAACAGTTTGGATGTTTGTTTTCTATGACCTTGGCTTGATCTGAATTATCTACACTGTGATGGCATTTAGTTCAATTGAACAGACCCCTTTGTGTTTGAAAACTATGCAAATAGACATACACAGACTGGTATTTACCTGGAGAGAAAAATGTCAAATTGGCTCCTAGTCCTGCATTGTAAATTATTGTATGTTAAGAGGTGCTGAAATATTGTATGAATATGCATAGTTTACACACACATATATATATATATATATATATATATATATATATATATATATATATATATATATATATATATATATATATATACAACAGATGGATGGATGTATTCCATAGCAAAGGAGATACAAAAGCACAGTTGACCTGAACCACCATATGTTCAAATGAGTTGATTGCTCTGAGAACAGGTGTAGTAGCTGGCATCTTGGTAACAGAATATGGCACAAAACCCTCTGGAGGGATTTCGATTTTCATCTAATCATCAGCTGGTATGAGCTTAACACTCTGCACTATCCTCCCCTCTTTCAGAGGAGTTAAGCATGACATTACTTCTTGGTTTATTTGTCTGCAACCTTTTCTCCATTATTATTAATAGCTTCAATGTGACTTCTGTCTGGCTTAATCATTACAGTGTAGACATGTGAAACAGCAATGTTGACACACTTCTCCAGTAAAATATGACTAAAGAAAACCACAGCTTTTGTCTATTTCATTGGGCTAGACATAGCAGCATATTGCTTGTGGGTTCTCACAGATTCAGTAGTAGTGACCATACATACACATTTCCTTGTATGGTTTAGGTATAACTTTTATAAGGTGAAGAAAAGGTCATATTACTGAAATGTGGTAAGTAGATTTGCCACATGGTGCTCCATATTGTCACAACCTCCTCTGTGGTCAAAAGGGAGCGATTTAAGTCCCTTATGTGAAGTCGCATTAACACATTGTCTAATAGACAGCACTTGGTGCTGTAACGGGTCTTCATCATAGACAGCATGCTAACCTCGAATACGCTTTGTATGCATTGACTATGCTAAGAGTGATGCCGCTGCATTTTAAATAGCTTATTACCAGCAAGCCCGAATTCCATCAGGCCAGGGCAGAGATGATGCTCAGCTGCTAACAACCCCTTGACAGGAAAGGAGGTTGGGATTATTCAAAGCCAATATAAACCACTTTAAAAAGCAAATTCATTAAAAACTGTGGAATGGGGGGAAACAGGGAACCCCATGTGCAGCGCTGAAGTTGTTATAATATGAAGAACATCAGGTGGCAACTCTATACCTACATTTTTCAGTGCCATGGGTCTAATATCGTATGCTGGAAAGCTGCCAGCCTCTGAAGGACAAAGGTCAGCCTACAGGAATCACCTTGAGCTCACTGGGCAATTGGCTGTAAAGCGATGATGAGAAATAGTTGATGTTTGCCTTCCTAACTTCACACTGCCAGGGAGTGACCCTGCACGCCCCTGCCTGAATGGTTCACCCTGTACACCACACGGCCGTGCCTTTACCAGGTGAGCCACTTGGGACCCCCATCAAATACTTCTTCAAAATGTCATTATTAGTCCTATTGTTTAGTCATATCAGTAATGTTTTTATAGCGAAAATAATATCAGTGATGCATACATATTTTTTTAAAAAAGTCTCCTATTTTCTAGTAAAAAAGATTTACAGTATGAACCAAAAAGATCCCAGATGGTGTGGTACAGCATTCACTCTTAGTAATAGCAATTCTTTGTTATTGTTTATCATTACCTTGGAAAAGTCAATACTAAAATTGTTGAATTGATGAGCTGTAATGGTCACTGGTCGGTTTTATAAATGTCTTGAAAATTCACAGACTTGTCTGTGCTAACACGATGATAACAGCAGTGAAGGTGATGTGTGGTTTCTACACAAACACACACACACACACACACACAAAAACAAATCATATCTTAACTTTGTTGTCTGAAGCAGAAAAGAGTAAATGTGGAAAAGAAGTGTCAAGAAATTGCTATTCAGATTTTCAAATGGATCAAAATTGCAGTCCACTTTACAAGGGTGCTAAACTTTACATAAACCATAAGACTGGATGTGACTGATTAGGCTCCTGGATTGAACTTGAGCAGGAGTTACTGCTATGTCCATCACACATTTAAACACAACATGATAAAAACGGTACTAGACAATTTTAGTGCCCAATTTAAGTGAAGTCATGTATCCATGGTTCAACACTCTTTTCATGCTTTACCTGTGCCCATAGGCGTAATTTATAGGGGACGAGGGGGACATGTCCCCCTCACTTTTTCAACGACGGGGAAATGTCCACATTGCAGCAGTACTAAAGCTTTCATTGCTCAATAATTTATTTGTATAAATCTCACAATGCATTATGGGAGATCTCAAGCAAAGGGGAAAAAGCAGAGCCCAGCAAAGAACTGATTTCTTTCTCTTTGTCGTGAAATTTCTCAATCGTGACACTATTGGTCTCAGTACTATACAAATATTTTCTATTTGAACATTGAGATCTTACATTTTTATTAGTCAGTTTACCTTTCAAGTGTAACATATTCCCTAAAAAACCAATGCTTTTTATAATATAAAACTGTTGTCTCTGTGTGGTCTGTCTCCATTGTGTTTTTTTTTTATTACCCTTCATTTATTTTTTTTGATTGAAACCCAGCGGGGAAGCCTTTTTGTGTTAGCCGTTTTCTGAAGGAAAGGCTTGTTATTATATAAAAATAAACTACATCATCATCTAAAAATGAAAGAAGCTTTATTTTGAGATATGACCATGCGAATGACATTGACTCAGAGGAAATATTTATCAATCTCATCCAGCTGCTCTGGTCTCTGTTTACACCCATAGGTGTTACCCCTTAGGTATAAAATGCTACCTTGTCACTTCAAAAAGAGGTGGTTTTAATTATATTTGTGTTCCTCTGGCATTCACAAAAAATACACGAAGGCCAATGTTTCCTAATTTTTTTCCAAGGTTGGCACCGATAACATATCTATACAACTGTACAAGCAGTACAACTGTGGGAGGCTTTGAGAGACAGCAGTAAAAATGTTTTGAATTTTAGTCACAGCAGTGGAATTAAACTGAAGTAGACTTTCATTGTTTATATCCTGACAATCTATGTTACTCCCTCAGTAAATACCTTTTAATTGAACACAACATTTTAAAACTATAGAGCCTAGGCCTTCGAACTTGTATGCTTTGAATCCATAATATCCAATTAAACCGAAAAACACCAACCTCTTAAGCCAAAGTGTCTTAAACTGGGTGTTGGGAGCCCCTGGAGGGTCAGGAAATGATCCTTATCGTGCATAAGTAAACCTGTACTGAATGTAATGGTTTAAATGCATTGCAGCAGCAGGTCTTTAAAGAAAACAGACATTGCATTTTGAGACTTGTCATATAAGAATACTAGAGTATGTATTTTTGTTTTATAATTCATATAGCTCCTGTTTTTTCAATGAAAACTCAAGGTTTTTGATTTTTTTCATTATGTATTAGTTATTTCAATAGAGGGGTCATGACTGCCAGAAGTTATTTGAAACGGATTGAAGCAGCAACTAGACAAAGTTTGTGACCCACTGTCTTAAGCACTTCACTGACACAGTATAATGATGGAAGCATGAATAATAATATAATATCTTTATTTTTATATAGTTCCTTTCATAGTGGACCACCATCACAAAGCGCTGTGAAATAAAATAAATAAATAACATCTCATCTGCAGGATGGAGCACAAGGAGGTTAAGTGACTTGCTCAGGGTCACACAGTGAGTCAGTCAGTGGCAGAGGTAGGATTTGAACCAGTGACCTTCTGATTACATTCCCTGGACTTTAACCACTGGACCACACTGCGTCCATTGCCAGTCATTGTTGTGGTTTACTACAATGAACTCCTACCTTTGAAACTAGCGTCAGGAATTTGACCTCCCACAATAGACAGTGTAATCTCAGCCCATTGAATTGAATGGAAAGACCAGGGATGGATGCAAACTGCAAACCATGCGGTTCAAAGATGAATGTCTTACCATTCAACTAAAGAGCCAGCTCAGTAGTGGAGAGGTGAGTATGTGTCTAATGCTGAGGTCGGTATCAGCCGCTAGGAGATCCATTACATTCTCCTCCCGCTTGATCAAAGTGCATGTTCACCTCGGCTCAGGGAGTTTCAACACAAGGCTTGTCAATGTGACCACCCGCCACCCCCCAGCATCAGAGCCATCTAGAGAACCATTTATGTCACAATCCAGAATACTGTACATGTAATAGCTTTTATGCAAAGAACATTCATATTTAATGTTTCAACCAAAGGGTCAAGATTCTGTTCAATAGGGCACCACTGTAATGGATTGGCATTTCAGTATTATTAACTCATTCGCACCTAGGGGGAGATCCATTACAACAGCACATAATACTAGATTGAGCAAGTCTGCTGTTTTAGGATCATGCGACTATGTGGTTCAAATCTTGATGTGGTTCATTTTAGACCAGCAACTGTAAAAAGCAATATAATTACTTATATACCTGGTTACTGTATAAATCATCTAAATACTAAACATATAACTTTAAATAAGAAATGCCCTTTTTTGTATCAAACATGCATAGCTATAAAGGGTTTAAGCAATCCAACATGCTTGACCAACACTTGAAAGGAATTAGTAATTGCATAGGCTTAGGCATAGAAAATAAAAGACTAAGGAGAATGCTTTTGAGGTATAAAAGTCAAAACAGTTGAGTCTTATAAAACACCTCCTCATTTTTACATTCTTTGTAGTCACTGATTCTTGTGTTTTATTCGTGTTAGATAACATTTATTTTTAAACAGTTTAATTGAATTGAACTTTCTCCAATATCCAGAATAAGCGTGTCTCTATTTCCAGGACACCCCCCCAACCATTCGATCATGTTACAAATGGCATTGCAGGGATTCGAAAATCCGTCTCAGTAACGACTGTTATGAAGTGCATGCTTCTGCTCTAACATTAAGATTGTTTTTTATATCCTCACAAATGAATGGCAATGAAAACAAGGTTATGATCCTTTTGTCTGGACAGTGATTCCCTGTTTACTCTAACCGTAGGCTGGCAGTCTGCTGGCAAATATGGAAAAATCAATACAGCTGGTTGAAAATCAGTGGGTGACATCTGGATTCATAGATGTCAAGTGCTCCATGCAATTTAATTTCATTTCATTTGAACTAAATCCCTTTTGGTTGGTAAATATCAGCAGTTAAATGAATCATAATGCAATCTGGGCATCTTCGCTTTAGAAAGAGCGATTCGTCATTGCTTTGTTTTCAAAAACAAGATTTTGTCTGTGACCTCATTTCGATAATTCAGGACAAACCCTCACAACACAGAAATTTAAACATTTAACAATATTTTATTAATGATTATACGATGTACAGAAATGAATAATTGCCTCAGACCCGCTTGGTGTGGGGGTCCGTCCCCTGATAGTACTAGGAGGTAGCTACAGGGTGGGTGCAATTCAGCACAAACTGTTTTTCAAGGCAAGCTCTCCTAGATTGATAAAAACCATCCACATAGAACTATATTACAGTATTGCATCATGCCAGTTGGTGCAGCCACAATCCTCTGGTCTTACAGGTACACAGTGCCCTATCCCCAGCCTCTCATCCATAAGACTAGTATTCTGGATTTACTTATTTGCATGCCTGGTACTGTTTTTACATTATTGACATACTGTAGCTTTTAAAATCTCTAATTGCAGTTTGGTCTTACCACCCCCTGCTGGAGATGAAATCACATCACATTTACCCTACATAAATAAATAAATAAAACTTTTTATTTTTCAAAACAAACTGGAAAGCCATTAAGGCATGGTTTCTAAAAATATGGATTACACAGTATGGATCAATTTTATAAACTATACCCCTGAAATAATTGTGATAACTACACTCTGTCTCTATGTGATGTTTTCACAGCATGCATAATACTGTTCTTATCTTTAGTCTTTACAACAGCAACTATAAATATGAGTGCAAGACCTATTAACACCAGCCAACTGTACTAAAAACTTGTGATTATGATGCTGCCAGTAAAGGTCAGTTATGCATTAAACAATTCAAACTGGAACAATATTTAACAACTATGTTCTGGGGATGGACAACCGGTTCTGAATTCATTTGTAGACCCCCTTGGGAAGGCCTTGTGTATCCGCATATACAGTAAGGAGGCTGTGTGGTCCAGTGGTTAAAGAAATGGGCTTGTAACCAGGAGGTCCCTGGTTCAAATCCCACCTCAGCCACTGACTCATTGTGTGACCCTGTAAGTGACTCTGCAGCTGATGCATAGTCCACACACCCTAGTCTCTGTAAGTTGCCTTGGATAAAGGCATCTGCTAAATAAACTAATAATAATAATAATGCACACAAAGATACTGTCCAGACAGAAAAGAGAAACCTCAATAACGTTTCAGACTGCGACACTGTCCCAGTGACATTTCCAAGACTCTAAGGTTCAGAGGACATCTATCATAGGCTATGACTCATAGAACTTGGATCTGATTGGATGAGGCAAACCGGGAGGTTTATTTTGCACATTGAGGGTTGCACAAAAATAATCTGGATGTGGCTATTCTGAAAAATACCTGGGTATCTTGATTCATCAGACTTCTTGACATTGCCATCTGTAGTTATCTACACAGACAGGTGGCAACCCAGGGCAAGTACTGAACCCACTCCACTTCTGAAACCTTGCAGTTGAAACAGCCCCCTAGTGGTTTTATTGGGAACTTTTTTGTAACTGTTTATTATGGGAAGGCAGGGTATTGGAGTGCACTATGACTTACACATATAGAAGATGTTTTTTCGATTATGTACAACATTGCTTTTGAATGTAGTACCAAAACATGACATTTATAAACATTTGCTACACTGTTAAGGTGTACCCAATTTGTGTTTTATTCTAAATATCTTTACTTTTCACATCACATAAATAATACATTGCCTTTTCAACAGAATATGTATTTTTTTTTTCTGTTGTCATAATTTCATCCATTAATTTTACATTCATGTTTGGAGCATTGACTGAATTCTGTAGTAATGTCATTGATTTTGTACCATTAGTGAGTTCTGATCAGGGTCTGTTTTCAACCTTAAACAAGACTATAGTGCGTAGTGTATCCAATTGGGATGGGTACTACAAAATATTTAAAATGAGGGTCAGAAATTAGGAGCGGTGCAAGTCATCCACAGCAAAGGGTGGGTCACTTAAATGTTGATAGCTTGCAAATAAAGTGAAAAAGTGAACATTCCTATTTAATTTAATCTTTTTACAAACAACATTTGTCCAACTGTCGCACATTACTTAATTCAGCCATGTGTAACCCAGTGTACCATCTTTACAGTCAACATATTCCAATAACAAGAAAAAGTGCACATTCATATTTCAATTTATATTGGCTAGATAGTTGTATAGTTGTAGGCTATTGTTTTGTATATACACACTATTATCTTTAAGGTGTGATTTTTTTTAAGGCAATTAAACAATGTTAAACCCTCAGTGTAGCCGACAGGTAGCAGATAGTCTACCATGATGGTCGATCTGGCTGTGGGAGAGCCTCAGCATTCATACCCCGCTGCTTTCAAAGCATGTCCCACTCCAACATGTAATTGCCAAGGTTTAATTTACCACTTACCTTACAAACATAATGATGCCAACTTTGGCGATGTCCTCTTGGATCAGTTTCCACGATTCTTTGATCAGTTCGATCTGGTGATCCGTTAAAGTCGCAGCAGAAGCTTCCTCTTCGTTCGGATCTTCTGACGGTTTAGAGGCTAGACCCGGTCCCGATACTGCACAGCCCATTCTCAAATCAACTTGACTTCACAACAGAACCCCGCGAGCATAAAGAAAAGTACCTTCTATGAACTCAAAATTAGATGTTTTAACTGCGGTGTACCTAACGTAGTCTCCGATTTGAGTTATTCGTATTACACTTCAAAATGCATTACTATTCCACTAGATTGATTATTATTTCAGCTCTATGATTTGCACGTCGATAACAACAGCAGTGCCTAGCTGGCAGTGGGTGCGTGCATTTCAAACTGACACAGTCTATTAATAGAGGTACAATCCCACATAGAAGAGGGGGTGTGGTGAAGCAAATTCATTCCTCCAAAAAAATGAATAGGAAACACATTGTGGAAGCAACTTGTAATTGAGTTTAGCTGTAATTAATGTGAAGGCTTTGAAAGGCAGGTAAAATAAAAAAAAATACACTCAAGACAAGGAAGAATTAAGGCGGCTCCTAATTCTTAAAAGCTAATTCACAATATTATTATTATTATTATTATTATTATTATTATTATTATTATTATTACGAATTAGTCATTCAGCAGACGATTTTCGTTTTATCCAAAGCGACTCAGTCAGAGACTAGTGGGTGAACTATGCATCAACTGCACACACACGTAAGACACACACGCAATTGCATCTCCGCAAGGGAAATATATGGTAGCTGTTTAAACTTGTCCGCTTGGTCGGGGCAAGCGACTCTGAAGCAACACATCTGGACTCAAAATTGCAGGTTACATAACACACGCTCCCGGTGGTAAACTCATTTTACTTCGTTTTTCACGCTTTCGAAAATTAAGCGTAAAGAAATTCCTAAAATACAGAATCTCCCAAGATTAAAAATATAGTCGTTTAAACTGTAAAACATTGATATTCTGATTAAATTAATCACTTCGAGCTGCTCAAAGAAAATAAATATGTGTATGTCGACATTATAACCTACAAATTAATTGTAGAGTACTTTCCACTTTGTAGTCAACATGATGACTCCAGTTGTGCGCATGTTCAGCACAGCCGGGCCACCTGTATTAGTATTACGTCAGATATTGGATTCTGTTTTTAAAATGAAGGCAGGCTTTTTGGCAGACCGCTGATATAGCTGTACAACATTGTTGGAATTTATTTATTTTTGGTTAGTATGGCAGAGATGGAAAGATCAGATAAACCCGCCTGTCCAATGTGGAGCGGTCGGCTTTTCTGGCGTCTTAAAATGAGACTTGATTATATCAGAGATCATTCACAGAAGTGACAGGTTTGAAAAGCTTGCGGACTAACCGCTTGCCTATAGATTCAGTTCTGTTAAGAGTTTAAACCAGCATTCGACCATTTTAATTATATACTAAATGAAGCAATTATGTTTATTTTGCACAGTGGAATCTCAAAGGAAAGTTAAGTGGCTAGAGGGTAAACCCAAGACAAGTTGTACAACACTGCATGCTACATTGAACAAGCTTGTATTAAAAGCATAAATTCTTATTTGACTAGACAAGCATCAAGTGGGATTCATTTGTCTTCATTGCTGCACAAACATTGATGGGAACAGTTTTTTCTTTCACTATTTTAATGAATGTGTTGCCGTGTTTTATACAAGAAGGGTATTTTTTCCTTCTTTCTGATATCTCACATTCTACTTTGTCTCTGTGCTCTATCATTTTTTCTATGTTCAGTATACTTCTGTTATTTTCTAGACTATTGCCTATTTCTGGTTTTCCAGTCAAAATGCCTTTGTTATACCTATAAACTAGAGTCTTGCTGTTTGATGGATGTTTCCTTATTCAAGCTCTGATTAAGCGATAGTCTTTTCTGTTTAAAAAAAAAGAAAAAGTTCAATGTAAATGGGCTTTCAGGTTATATAAAGCATACAACGTATCTGATTATAGCATCATGTCATTTTTTTCTCACATATTAAAATGCATAGACACTGACTTTTCCAAATAATTGGGAATGTGATTTCCCTCTCCCCTATGACACATAGGAGAATTCAATTAAAGCAAAGTATTTGTACATTAACTAATTGATTAATTAAAAGGTCTACACACACATTGTTTCACACATTGTTTTCTGTATATGTAAAATGTACGACTATATCTATGACAGTGCACAATTTATATTGTTGGCAACATTCTCATAAATAAATAAGCAGAATACGTTGTCAGTACTAACACAAAAAATAAAATAAGGATTGCTAAAATGTAACCGCAAATTAATTGTAACCTCCCCAGTGTTCAAATGACCTATGCACAGTGCAAAAGTCAAACTGAGCCAGAGGCAGTTTTGCAAAATGTATGACAATAACTCTAGTACTTCCACTTTATTAAATAATAAAATTGTTAAATAAAAGTCTGTGCCTTGTAATGCCAAGGAACAGTGATTCTTCAAATAAACATTTATTCATTTTTCTAATAAATAATAATCAAATTATTACCCTGTCCCTCACCAGAAAGCATTTTGAAAAGTCAGGGATTTTGGAAAGAGATACTGTGTTCTTGTTGCAGTAATATGAAGAATTTTCGAGTTGTCCTTGTCATATGACATCCCATGGATAAAGAGGACACAATCATCAGGGACTTTCTTCTCACTGTGCTACAGAGACCCCAGATGACTAGAGAGCTTGAGCAAACACTTGCAGGGCTGGCCTTTGTTCTCTCCAACATCAGCTCTCACCCTCCTGGGTGTGAAAAGGGATTGGTTTGGTGGTGGTATGGGAGGAGAGAGAACATTTAACATTGGTCCTGCCAGCAATAAGCAGTATATTGGGCGACCAACATAGGCACTGTCAAAACACACAGGAAAGCAGTGTTTACTGCTGTCAGGCACCTGCCTGTTTTGCATTGGGAAAGAACAAACAGCGTATACTAGATGAGTTCTTCCATTTGCATCTATGCATTGCACTACAGCGTGAGTAGGCAACTGACAAAATATGTTGTGTTGCTTGTTTTATACCCAAGCTGACATTAGCTTTGAAACCACTTGACTGTGTTTTAATGTATTGCTTCTGTGAGCAGATTAGTCTGTGTTTAAACAAGCATGGCATTTTTTTTTTTTTTAATTTATTGATGGCACGAAATGCTAATGAAGAGTTCCGTGGGTGTTTACTTCCATGAATGCTGCTTTCGTTCTGCACATTATATTTAATTGAAATGTATCTGTGTCAGGGCAGAAGCCCTGCTGGTGTAACTAGCGTGTGGTGTAAATGTGTGCAACAGCGCTTTGAAGTGCAGCTTCTTGTCTCTCTGGGTCTCTTTCCTGCCGGTACCAGCTTGGGCCGTGACGCTACCCTGTCACAGTATCATTACTGAGCTCAGTCGCTGTAATGTGTCGCTGACTATAGTAAAATAAGCTTGCTGAACAAAATATGTGCATGTTTTTTTGGGTAGCTGGTGGCACTAATGTGGAAAAATGATTGCAGTGTATACTGAACCATGCTAACCATGAACCATGTTATTGTGATTGATGTAGATACATGAGCTTGGGACAGGGTTTCTTTACATTACAAATGGTTGTACTTTTGATGAGAAAAAACTATTTCAAGTATTTGCTTTATTTGCTGCGTAGAGAATAAAACATGTCGTGTCGTGTTTCAGAAACAAGGCATTTAAAATGTTAAAAACACATTTAAAAAAGTGGAAGAGATTTGTTCTGTGGTTTCTTATTTATGAATTGTGTATATTTATCAGTAATAAGAAGATGTCATATTTGAACATAATTATTAATTGCTGGCCTACAAGAGCCCTCACTAAATAGAAGAGAGAGCACTGCAGTACAATATTATGTTAATAAGCTTCTTTCTCCCTGTGTCTCTGGCCAGTCTTAATTCATCTAATCAAGATCTAGGGATAACCAACACATCTGTGTTTAGGAGCTGTGGTGCCAGTAACTGCTCTGCTTTGCAGTGTTCGAATTCCCTCCCCAGCATAATCAGATGTGAGGTGTTGAAGGTTAGGTGGAGGGTTCTTTTTGTATCAGGCTTTTGTTTGAATCTAGTTCTGTAGGAAATACTTTTGTAAAACAGTGGTGCCTCGCCCTCCAGAATTTCATCACTTTTAACACATTTAAAATTCTATACAAGCAGCTTAAATAAAGACTTTATTGTGTTTTGATAATTATAAAAGTGAACTGCATACAAAGGTTTAATCAAACTGAACCATGTACAGATGTTTGATCAGACTGAACCATGTACAAATATATTTAATCAAACGGAACTATGTTCAAAACGTTTGACACAACTAAGAGCGACCGAAGCTACTCTAATAGGAATATAGCTAGCCACGTGACACTGATAAATATATACTACAGATGATGTGTCTGGCAAAACCGAAAAACTATTACTGAACTGCAAATTGGATTAACTTTGCTGAACTGCCTGTTAAGAAAATGGCCACAAATAAATTAAACGTTAGATTCCTACAAAGATCTAAGCCATCACATTAAAAAAAAGAAAACATGAATAGAGGCCAGTATAACAAACAATTAAATGGTTGGAACTGCATCTTTAGCAGTATGCTCATAACTAAAGACAGAGACAGGCTCAGTAGTCCATTGATACTTTGCTGGACAGAAACAAACAAACAAAAAAAAAACAAGACACAGCAGGCCAAAGAAAAGTTTTGACAGCTGCATGTTGTTTTTATTCATTGGTCCGCAGTATTCTGTGCTGTTGCTCACAATTACACTATATGTACTGTAATAATCGCAGTACTTTTTGATGTATTGGGATGTGTAAGTGGAAGTGACACGCATGATTTTGCATCTCTGTTACATTATATAGCTCATCATTATTAATGATACTGCTATGTCCTAGAATATATAAAATCATGTATTTTTTTTGGAAAATGATAAGACCCAGTTTTGTTGTATACAGAGCCATCTGAACTGCCTCTGATTGCTCTGTATGCCTGTATTTGTGTAAAACAAGCCAATTTTATGTATTAATTATATCCAGCAAAAAAGGCACAGAATCGAGGCTCTGTTGTCATATTTTGTGTTTGGTGTGTTTTGCTAAAATGCTGTTTTTTTCCCCCCATGTTGAACACATGCTGTTTTATTTTTGGGTGTTTGGGTTTGTTTTTATATCTAGCAATATCCAACATGTGTAAGTAAGCTTGCTCAATGCCACCCTTCTTTCCATTTGTAAACGGGTACCTGCACTCAAAAAATGAGCACACCGGCTCAAACTGAAAAAAAAAGATTTTTTTTTTTTTCAAATTGTAAGTGTTTGTGTACTTGTGTGTAAAAAATTCCCCAGTCAAGCAGTAGCCTAGTCATGATCTTTTTACTTGTGGTCATGATCAAATTTAAAATGACTTTTTTTTACTGGCAATACAGACAGATAAGATTTTCTACTCTCCTTTTAAAATGCAATGACTTCCCTCTAGCCTTCCACCGCTTGCTTCTCCGTGATGGCGGGACGCTTGAAAGTAAACAAACCTTTCAGCTCGGCAATAAAAAAGGGTTTTGAGTAAATGAGACGGATTAACAATCTTAGAACAAAATGCCACCAACGAGCATAGTAAACATAACCCAACGTGTTTATCTATAATTGTTTATTATGCAAGAAAGTGAATTCCTATTCTACCAAAACTGCTTGACCAATCAAATCTGTAAACAATGACAGATGTGTGGTTGAAGAGTATTATGAATAATCAGTAATTTAGCTACTCTCTTAAAAAGGGAATACAAGTTTAGCTAAAATGCATGTGGTGACATTGTCAGATTATTTTTATCCATAGCCGGCCATAATACCAGAACCGAGATATTGACAGTGATCAAATTCTTGAATCAGTGTATTCTAGTGGAGATATTGCTGCTGTTTTGGAATCTGACAGGATAGTGGGAAACGCTACAGTAATTTATAAAGCATGTGATCACACCCATCAGTTTTGACTAATTTTTGGCAAATAGATTTAAACCATGTGGTGCTCTATTTATAATTAATTATACTTTCACAACTACAACTTCATACTGTAAGCTAATGTGTAAACCATCTGCTCATTTTTTCTACTGTAGATCTAATTTAATATGGTGCATATTTCCTACCTTTGGTTAAATGTTTTAGTTTACCTTCAGCACAAATCAATGTACATTATTTTGGTTTATAATTATTTGTATAATGCTTCTGGTGTGACATTACCTTGCTTTCTCATCAATGTGCACCTTAAGCTGCTTGCAAAATGCACATCTTTAAAAACAGAGGTCTGTGTTAGCAATATGAGAACCAACGAGTAGAACTAAAGAAATGACTTGGCCTAGTTGACAAATATGGTGAATGTGAAAGCAACACCGCACATGTGTTTTCATAGACGCATTCTTCATGGGCATCTCCTTGGGCTGTTCAGCTCACTTGTAGTTCAATATAAACCTGTGCTCCAAAGTGAAAATTACAGCATATTTCAAGGATACTTATAGCAAAAATGTAATAAATCAGAAGATGAAAGGTGGCTATGCAAACCTAATAGGGATGGACCTGGATGAACGTAAAGTTTCAGAGTGGAGTGTTCAAGGTAGAGCAGTAAGCTAGTTTACCAAGTTACACAAGTGGCGGTCTCAACTTCATGACAAAGCTTTGCACAGGCTGATATAATTTGGAATTAAGAGAGCGGAAGCTGTTGGAATCATACATAACTGTAGCCAGTGCCATTATCGTTAGTCACAAATATGTATCAGTGTATTAAATACAAAACTGAGCTGTGTTTATGTAACTTTTCAGCAGGATATTAGGCAGTACACATGTAATGATCAGGAATCTAAATAAATGTTTGTGGAAGCAACCAACTTAAAATAGGACCCCCTTGTAAAATGAGAAGTATATATCTCAAGGTTTCTGTCCTGGTTAAATAAATGTAGAAATACACAAGACATACAGTGACCAATGCAGTTAACTGACTGCTAATGCCCATGTAGTTTTGCAGTCATCTACTATAGATTAAAAATACATGAGTTATAGTCATAGATTGATGATGGAATGACCCAAGTGGTCATTAGATAAAAGGATATTCAAAAAGGTTCATAGTCCAGTGAAAATGTTCAGGGGTACCTTGGATACTAGTCATAGAAACACAGATATTGGATAAGAAATTCTTTCTTGCCCGTTCTGATGAACCCCACACATGAATGTCAGGGTATGGAGTTCATCTTGAACTGGCAGAAACACAATCCTTATTTACAGAGGCAAGAAAAACAAATATATACATTGCTTTTAATGTGGAATGCATAAATTGACAACACATTTATTTACAGTGCGTTTTAAACTGGATAATATATACTGTATTTATAGAAAGACAGGAATATTTTTTATATCATATTTATACCAGAAAAATAAATAACAGGAAAATAGTAGATCGAGATTAGTTCCCAAGATCAAATGACATTATCACTACAGATTCTGCATTGATGGAAGGTTTGGCTTTCATTGAAGAGAATTTCACATCTGGTAACCGGTACTTGAATATAGCCAGTAACTTTCACTAAGGAGCCTGTGTGGTCCAGTGGTTAAAGAAAAGGGCTTGTAACCAGGAGGTCCCCGGTTCAAATCCCACCTCAGCCACTGATGCATTGTGTGACCCTGAGCAAGTCACTTCACCTCCTTGTGCTCCGTCTTTCGGGTGAGACGTAATTGTAAGTGACTCTGCAGCTGATGCATAGTTCACACACCCTAGTCTCTGTAAGTCGCCTTGGATAAAGGCGTCTGCTAAATAAACAAATAAAATAAACTGCCAACTCTTGTGTGTACTGGTTGATTAATGTGTCTTATGGGTACATTTTCATTCTGTTAATCTCCTACAGGAAGGTGCCATTTAAAAAGGTTATTGTCAGGTTAGGGAACAGAGTCACACATCAATCCATTTTGATGCAGAAACTATTTGCACTGACCTACGTTATATTGTGGACATGTATTGACATTTTTTAGGTGGCTGGGTGATCCATTGTTTGCCTTCAGAAACAAAAAAAGGGAAATTACCTGTCAGACAGGCTAATGATCTATATTTGTATGGTTATTTTTGAATGCATTTTTGCTTAATACAGCAATGTTAACTTTAGGCTGGTTGAATCTTTGCATTTATATTTCGGCTACTTGCTACTTATTTCCTTGTAGTTAGTGAGCATACTGTTCATCTCAGATTTGTTTGACTGTGGGGAATGCTTGCTTGTCACAAGGTCACAACTGGTAATAAAGCCTAGTCTTATTCAAAGACAAAAAAACAAAACAAAAAAAACTATTATATTTACCAGAGTCTGGCTCTTTCCTCTGTGAATTAGTCCCTTCCAGTACACTGTATTACCGTCAGTATTGGTTCCTCTCTATATATTCCTGTTGGCAGTGGAGCCACAATTTTGTCCCAGAAAGCTAGACAAATATTTAATCATAATATTTACTACAGTCACTATTGGTCCACCTAAGCCATTTTAAAACAAAATTATTCAATTCAATTCAATTAAATGCATTCAAAAAGCTCCATATTGGGCTGTTATGATTGGCCATCATCCAATTCCATTCCAATTTTACAATGTGTTGTACTGAAAATCACCCCCAAAAGCATGTTGAAGTGGATTACGTAGCCTCTTCAGAGATATTTTACTATTAACTCCACAGATCAGTTAATGCTTTGTTTAAAGTGAAAGTCCCCTATACTGAAGGCCTCACATGCACTTGAAATAAAAATACAAGAAAATTATTCTTTGCAGAGGCTGTATTTTATAAATCCTGTAGCCGTGAAAGCAGCAGCAATTTCTGCTTCACAGAACATGACAGCAGATGAGCACAGCCGTCGATGCTAATCAAGTAAAGAGAAATGATTTAGATTAAGCGATCCCTTTTCACCATTTAGCTGAAAACTATTTGAACATAATGGATAGCACTGTTGGTTCAACAAACCATGGCAGTTCAATGTAATGAAGCTACCTGTGAAGTGATATTTTAATATAGAATTTACTTAATCTGTTTTGCTTCTGGTGAACAGGGATTCACCTTCTCTTCGCTTCAATATACTACAAAATGTATTAAGAAAATATCATCATCATCATCATCATCATCATCATCATCATCATCATCATCATCATCATCATCATCATCCTCCTCCTCCTCCTCCTCCTCCTCCTTATGATACATTCATAACAGAAACAAAAACCTGGAGCTGCAATTAAAATAATTTCCTAATCTTTAAACGTCTGTCTTACATGCCACTATAAAGATTTATGGACAAGAAATCAATGTATTGGCATTGTAAGTATTGATTTCAGTGCATTAAAAAATGTACAAGATTAAAAAAAAATAATAATAAATGAAACTTTTTTTGAAGTGTCTAGGTATTTGAGCTTAAATTTTGAAATTTCTCTCTTAAGTTTTTCACCAAGCTTTGTTGGTTAATGTCAGTCTTTTTTGCTGCCGGTACAGAACCTCTTCTGTACGCAACGCTCTGGTCATTTGAGAAGGCTGGCCTGTCTTGTTCTTTAGCCTTTCCTTTCATTGTCCCCTGGTCGGGCTTGCCACCGTCCTCTCTTTGCCGGTACTCTTCAGACTCCTGGTAGGCCTTGCACCTCTCAATGACCGCCCTGATGGAGATCTTCTCCCTAGTGGTTGGAGATCGGATTTGCACAAAGCTGTCATCGTCGTCCTCGAGGTCCTCCCCTGTCTCTACAATATTAACATCAATGTTCTTCTGCGGTACCTTCTCCATAACTATGACCTTTTGCTCACTGGGCAAGGTGGTGTCTCCAGAAACATAAAACATATTTTTTAATTTGTCTTCATTTCTGAGGTTCTTAAAGTCATCTAAATGATGTCCGCTTATCCTCTGATCTAAGGAACCAGTCCTGCAGATCTGGGCATGGGGGTGGCTAAAGCCCTCTGCCTTGTCCAGCTGAAGAGCCTTGGCGGTCCGGTGTTCGGCTGCGCTGGTGGAAGCTGTTCTGCCGCGGACGCCAAACTGAATGTTCGCTGTGGAGTTAAAATTTGAGCTTCTCCCTTCTGGGAATTCCAGCATCTTTTCAGGAACAGAATAGCTCCTGGCCACTGAAAGAAGCTTGGACTGCCCACTTTCGGTTTCTTTCTTGACGTATTTGGACCTCAGCTCCTGAACGTCAGGCCAGTGAAAGCTCTCTGACTGAACAGGGCTAAGGGGGCTCTTGGAGCGGGGTCTGCTTGGGGACAGAATTCTGGGGCTGCTCACAGAGGAGCCAGGAGTGTGGACAGGACTTGGGCACTGCTGTGCTGGAGACTTGTGCTGTGGTGATGGGCTTAGCTCTTGGAGAATTACTTTGTCGTACACAGGAAGGGACAGGGTCAGGTTTGGTTTCCCTGCAAAACAGTTCAATAGGTTACTCAGAAAACGTTCAGTAGTAACAGACCTTGGCAATTATATGGGATTTCCAGTAAAAGAAAGTCTCATTGCTAAGCTGGGTTATGTTTAAACCTATTTATGATTATTAATAATACTGGCTGTGTTTTTCCAGACCTTAGAGGAAAACAAATGGATTAAGTTATGGAGTCTCAAGGGAGTTCCAGCCCTGGCTAAATCTTTCTTGGACTTGTCCTCAGAAACCGATTAAACAAACACTCTGATGTTTCATGAAAGAACCTGGCAACAATTATTTATAAATACAGGCCAGCAAGATATTGCAAATTATTGTGTTTTGACTCTATGCATGTTTAAAACAAATGAACAAATCAAAGCACCAGATAATTTATTTGATTCAAGGGAAACACTTCAAAAGGTTAGGAACAACAAAGTATATCTTGCTTATTGAGGATCTAGCTACTTCAGATGTAGGGGAATTAGAAGCCTTCTCATCTAAATGCCCTGTTTGGGGCACTGATTTCCATATACACTTCCTCTTTGTTTAGGCTGATGCTACATGTACATTAACGTGTTACAGACCGCGCTCCAAAGTTTAGTAGAAACACATTACGGTGCCTTTGCTGTGTCCTGTGTTGCTCTTATCGAAGTGGATTTTAAAACATATTGCAAACTTTGTTTAAATTTTAAATCGCATATCATAAATCAGCTGGGCAATACGTTTCTCTACATTTTCTTGGGATCGTTCACCAGGGAAAAAACAAAAACAAAAAAACATTCTCTAAGGATCACAGTGAATCCAGATCACGCTCCCTCCTGCAACAATGCTGGTTTTCTGTTCCTGCGACACAGCGCTTATTTCAATCAGAGCACCAGCATTGTTGCAGAAGGGAGCATGAATTGATACACAGCATTGTTTCGAATTGTTTCAAAATAAATAAATAAATAAAATTCGCCTGGCAAATGTTGAGTAAAAGTTGAAAAAAATAAAAAAAAATAAAAGGCAATTACCTTGTTTATTAACCTATGATGTGTGCATAAAACAAATATTAAAACTATTGGGAACATATTGGGGAAAAAAATGGTTGTGACACAAAAGTAATATGTTTCTTGTAAACACCACATGGTGTCACACTTACTGATAAAGGAAATAAATGTTTTTTTGCGCGAAACTGTCCAGCTACTTTACTAATGTTACCCAGGACAAGTAGATAAACAATTCGGTGTGTGCTTCACCAGTGCACTGTACTAATCCTGTATTACTTGTAGCATCGTCTGCCAACAATCAAATTAAATATTCATAATTTATATAACGGTGTAATAGGCTTCTTTAGGCTTTTAAAACGTTCTATTTTAAAATGTTCTGTTACATCTTTGAAACTATTTTTTAATATGGAGTGACTATTAAATCAGAAGCTTAGATCTGTCTACAAAATGTTACTGTATGGGTACTTACCTCCTAAAGACCACGAAACCTGAATAAGATCTATCAAAGCAGCTTGCAGAGCCTGTGATGCAGTCACGGCCCGCCCCAAGGGCATAAAAGTACTGCATTTACAGACTGCGTCATTGTTCCTTCAAGTCTGCTGCAATCATGGACGCAGCGACCTTGAAGGTTAATGGTTACATTTCTATTTCAGGGAACCAGGGTTACGGTAATAAGCGAATGTTCCCTTTCAAGTACGAAAAGTAACCATTACTGTATGGGTGAGAGTACCAAAGCTTCTGCAAGGGCAAGACTGCAGAACGACTGGAAGGCTAAGCAGAGAGGCATCTACTGCCAGCGGGTCCCCGTCTCCTATTATGGAGAACCAGAGGGGACAGTGGGTTGATTCCTGGGAGGCAAATAGATCTATCTCTGCTCTCCCAAAGGAGGCTCACTACTTCGGATTGAAGCCTCCACTCTGAGATGCTGGGAACTGTCCTTGAGAGGAGGTCCATCACCCAGTTTGTCACCCCTGGTCAGTGAGAGGAGATCCTTGTGTGCTCAGAGAAAAAGCCTGTGGCTGTGCCAGTCTTTGAGGCTACTGGGGCCTAGGGCGCCAGTTTGCCACTGGTTTGCACACTGGTGGTGGTAGCTTGGGAAGCATCAAGCAAACCAGCTCCTTCGTAGATTCCTGCATGCGATGAGAGAGCTGCAGCATCTTGTCCACCACGGGGCCAAAATATATGCCCTGGTGTAATAGGGGCATCCAACAGCATTGCTTTGTCCCTGTCAGGTACGCATACCTGGGAAAGCCAGAACTGCCTACGTGTAGCTATCAGCGCAGCCAGGTTCCTGCCTACAGCCTGCCCGTTGAGCTTTGACACATGGAGCAGGTTCTTATTAACCAAGCGCAGCTAAACCAGCTGTTGTGGTGAGGGCCTGTGTCTGTCAGAAAGTGACCTAAGCAAATAGGCTACCAGAATGCTATTATAATTGCCTGGCCATGCGCCGAACGCACTGGCTGAATAGGCTCTGCTTGTTGGGGCAGGTAGCGTCCTTGGACAAGAACGCTAAATTAGGCTCATTATCAAAGATGGACTGCTGGTCTCCCTTGGTACAGAGCCATTGGGTGAGGATGCAGCCGCCTGTCTGACAGAGGGTGACGGGGAAGAGCGCTGTGCAGGAGTGAGGGATGCAGAGCGCTCCGTAGAGCTGCGGGAGAGACGTTTCTCCAGCATGCACTTAGAGAAATGTGCACAAAACTCACAGAAACTGCAGTTCACCAGTGCCTCCTTAGCGTGCTCTGGCCCCAGGCAGGAAGAGCATCTGTTGTGCTTGTCCTCAACAGGCAGACTGGCCTTGCATGTCTCACAGGGATAAAACCCAGGCATGATGCAAGAAGCAAGTAATGCAGTGTACAGTATACAGAGGTGCTGCCTCAGTCTGCTTATAGATAGCAACTGGGCGGGTCAAGGCACGAATAAGACTGGTTTGGTACCGGACCGGGGCGTGAGCACTGGTTGGTAGCTTGCCGCATAGGACCGGGTATAAACTGGTTTGGTGACTTCAGCACCAGGTCGGTACAGTACTGGGTCGGTATTGGGTCAGTTCGGTACCAGTTTGGTGACTTTAGCACCGGGTCAGTACAGTACGATACTGTCGGAACCAGGATGGTTCAGTACCGATGACTTTAGCACTGGGACGGTACCGGAACAGTATGGGTTCACCGGTTTGGATGCCCACCTGTACAAGCCACTGGCAAAACCACTCTGTCAGTACACACACGAAACTGAGGGAAGTCTGCATGTTAGATGGTACTAACAGCCTTCATAATGGTGATGCTAAAAGGAGTCGCCAAAACAGCATCAAGATATTGTGAGTGCAACCAATCAACACCCTAAGCACGTATCTTGGTCCTGCGCAGTGCTGCTGAGCCCACTTACATTGCTGGATCCCTGGAAAGGAATGACTAAGCCGCTAGCTTCATGCTGGGCACAAGGCAGCAGTTGGAGGTATCAAGCAACATGATTAAGTGTAATTAGTGAAAACTATTACAGCGATTATTTAATATCACATAAATTGTGTAAAACACAATAAATGTGAAATAGATAGCAGACAGAGGTAACAGGTACTTATCTGAACCAGGCTTGTCCATCAGGTCAGTCTTGAAAGGAAAAATGGAGCAGAGATCTGTGAGCACGGTACTGTTATGCCCTCGGGGGGCAGGCCATGACGTCACAGGCTCCGCGAGCAGCTTTGATATATATTATTCAGGCTTTGGGACTTTAGGAGGTAAACACCCATACAGTAACGTTTTGTAGACAGATCTATGCTTCTGATTTAATAGTCATTATTTTTTTTTATTTTATTACAAGCCATATACAGTCCACGTTCAAAATATAGTTTCAAACATAGAGTAATGGTTAGATATCATTCTTGAAAGCGAACACAAGAACTGTCTTACTTAAAGAAATAATGTTAGCAGGGTACAACCATAGATCATGTAGGGTAGGATCAAGTACAGAGACCACAATAAATCAACATACAACTGCATTAGCATTAGATGGAGCTATTATATTTTCTGCTCTAAAAATCTTACCTCAGCTGCTCCTTGGGCATTTTCCAACATAAGAGACATTTTTTACTATTTACACTAAGCTTTCAGATAATTCCTCCATTTGATTAATTATTCCTGGAGTCTACAACTACATGAATGCACCTTTTATACAACCCTCATTATTTTTTAAAGATTCTTTTCAGATGGTGAGCACGTTTAATAATGTGTTCTCTTAAGGGAACTTTTAAATTCAACATAAATAAAGCAATACAAGAAGACCTTCAAGCAGCAATATATTTTCTTTTTCATACACTAAAAGGACAAATATGATTCTGAGAAATCACAACTGGCAAGTTCAATATATTGTGAGAAAACTTTCTTCTCTCGGCTTAAAAAAGACATGGATTACCTTTATTTTCTTTCTCTGTCTTCTCCTCCTGCACAGAGGGCAGGTTCCTTTTCTTCAGCTGTCCCGCACCGTCCATTCCTCTCTGCTTCACCACAGGCTTGTTGGTCTTTGTTCTCTGACTGAAATGCCGGGCAAGCTGAAACACCCTATTCTTGACCTGTTCCATGTCCTGCATCTCGTCGTCAAAACAAGAACCCAAATGGATGATCCTCGGGGTAGGCGCCCTCAAGGTCCTCACACCATTGCTCTCATCGTTTCCCTCACTTCCATGCCAGCTAGGCTTTCTCCCAAACACCATTGTCCTTGGGGAGCCTTTGTCTGGTGATGAGTTTGAAGACTCCTCTGTGATGGTGCTCAGATCGCCGTCTTCGAGTATCATGAGGGGTTCGTTGTACTTTGGAGCAATACTACCATTACTAACCTGCCCCTTTCTTGATAAGTGTGGGCCTGGTCTCCCTGAGGGATGTACTTCCTCTGGAATTTCTGTCCTTGAATGCTCTATGCGAGTGCTATTGACTTCCTTTTCCATCCGCTGCCACACTTTAATCATCTCTGTTGATGGTTTAAATTCTTCATCCGTTACAGGATTCTGGAAATGATTTTCAGCACTCAACGACCCGGTCTCATTATGTTGAAGGCTACTAGATTCCTCAAGTTTTGGAGCTATGGGCTCAGGCCCACTGTTCTTACCCATAGCTGGAAGATCAAACACAGTCCATGAAGCTGGTCTGCTGTTAACCGTACAAGCAGAGCCACCAATTCCCTTCCTCACAGCCACCTCAGGGGCAGGTTCGTCCTTGGGAATGTTGTTGAACCTGCAAACAGAGTTCCTAACGAGTCCTGGTGGGATATAGGTCAAGCTTTCCCTCCTCTTGATGCTAAAGCTGGAATCCTGGTGTTCTGCGTGATCGTAATAACTCTTAATCTTGTCAATGAGGAGCCTGTCCTGCTTGGATAAAGTGGAGTCCATTCGTCTGTAAGGTGTTCTTTCCAGCTCGAAAAGATTATCCGAGTTTGGAGACAATACTGAGGTGGACTCCTGAGTACTGTTGGCTTGAAGAGCTGTGGCTTCTCGAGAGGTGAAGATCCCTGGAGGTTCTGATGACATGCTGGAGTGTTTTTGGGCCTTTTCTATAGTGTCTAGGCTCAGGACACTGCTGCTTCTGCTGGTCAGTCTTGGAGAAGGGCAGCTCAGGGACCTGCCGTCCTCCATTATCAAACTGTCCCGTCTGGAGAGATTGTTCAGGAACCGCTCTGCAATCACGCTGGCCTGATCTAGCACGGACGGAGGGAGGATGCCCTGAGGCTCACATTCTGTCATTGGTTCTTCCTCCTCTTCCTCTTCGGAAGACTCTCCGCTGCTCAGTGTCTTTGGTTCTTCTGCTGTGTCAGCTGAGACAGACTCCAGGGCTGTTTCCTGCCTTTCCTCTGTTTGGTCATCCTCAGGTTCTGGATGCTCAGTGGCTTCAGGAGCATCAGGGGGCTGTCCAGCGATGCTTACAGGCTCAGAGTCTGAAGGATGCTCTTCCGAACACCTGTCTTCACTCTCAGAATGAGTCTCTTCATTGAGTACCTGCTCCACCTCTCCTGAAGTCTAAGGAAAAGAAGAGAGAACATCAGTGCCAAAAAACTTGCATGGTTCTAAATATTTTACCATCAGTTCCTGTTAATGTGAAAAAAATATTATTCTAGGGGTTACAGCTAATAAAACAATTCCCTAAGTCTTACCTGTCATGTACATAGCCAATGGAAGTGCTCAACAAGTGAGACTTATGGAACTCAACCCCCAAAGTATTCTTGAGAATAATTGAACAATTTATCACTTCGGTTTGTGTATGAGAAATGCCAAAAACATCACATTTGGCCAAAGCACAGATATTATGTATTTAACCTGGCACTATCAGAGTGATTGGCCAAACAATTTAACAATGCAGTAAAAAATAAAAATTAACAAAGTCACAATTTATAATGATAATACAATAAAGAAATGTACCTGTTCTATTAAACAACCATCTTCCACACTCCTGTGCTGCTCCTCGTTCCCAGCTGACTGGCTATTCTGTCTCTGGAACCCATTTTCTTCAATAAGGTCACACCCTTCTCCATTCTAAAACAAGAAAGGAGTAAGCCTTTGAGAAACTGGGTGTGCTTTCTTTCAATACATCCAAACCCTCAACAAACGAGGCACTTTTTCTGCTCATCTAAAATTCTCTAGGCAGTTTTCCATATTATTTCAAACCAAAGTGCCTCCCCACACACACCATAACAAACCTTGCAATTCCAACATGGCTTCCGTACACTGTTTTGCCAATTCATGTCTTATACATCAACCCAAGTTCTCCTGATATAAAGTATATGAACCATATTGCATGCTATTTAATGCACGCTGGGCTTCCCTATGAGTTTTAAGCCCTGTGTTTCATCATAATTGCAACTGGCATTCCTTCCTAAATGTTTCTGATTTTTCTGCTGACTAGGTGAGGTTCACACAATAACTGCTGCCAACTACTGAATATCGGAAGCAAACTTGGTTAACACATCCCACTGAACATCTGACTAAAGCAAACCGTTGATGGGGTATGCAGTACAAAAAAAAATATATATCACTTGTAACAGTGGGTGACATAAAACATTATATCTTTTTTTACACACTTCCCCAAACACTGTTTCACTAATTCCAGATGGGTTCAGTTTCATGGTGTGTATGGTCTTTAGCACTACCAAAATAGCCTTTCAGTTACCGTAATCTTTTAAATACAACTTGCAACCCATTTAAAAAAGGGGGAAATTGTGTGCGTTATATACATCCTTCTATTTAATACATTATGGTGTCTTTGATGGCGTACTATACATGCGTATCTTACAAGCTGCTGCGACCCACCAGACACATTACGACAAGCGAAACTGTGCAGCGATGCGACAAAATGAATAGAACCTATACTTTTAAGAAGTATCTTTCACACCACAGGTGACGTGGGGGCGACACGAAATAAATTGCGATTTGTCGTGCAACAACTATGGCATTGATTGATCAGAGAACAGCTTCAATGCATGTGATCCAGCAGGGCGAAGCAGTATCCAAAATGACGGAGGAAACAATAATACTTGCCGTCGAAAAATACCCAGAGTTTTAATGACAGTTTTAATGACAGAGATCATCGCAATTATAAAAGATACTAATTTGAACAATAATATATGGGTGTCCATTTCGAAAGGACTGTATAAGCCTGGTATGTATGATTTATTGCCATACAGGTTAAAATACCGTCAGGAGAAGATAATTACTACATAATGTTGATGAATATGTACCAGTCTTGATCATGGTTTTGTCAATAGCAATTTGTAATAGTTTTATAGATCTGGCAGTTTTCAAATCTGTTGCATCGCCTCTGTGTCGCTACTGGGGTGTATGGTTATGTCGCTGCAAACGTATCTTGTCACCCAAAATCGCATCGTGTCTGGAGTGTGGCTGCCTCAACTCAAAACAGATCATCCAAACTAATTATACACAGGGCGCATGTTATATGTAAATAATTACGGTACCCCTTTCAGCTGTTATTCTCACCACTAATTAGCTGATACCGCTTGTATTAAAAAAATATACTAAAAGAAATCCTGTCTTAGCTAATATCAGCTTTACAAGAACTCCCGTAAAGTATCATATACCATTTTTAAACGTTTCTTTATTAAATATGTTGTATATTTTTGTTATGCTGGTACACTCAATTAAAGTCATGCTTGTTTCACACAGTTCTACATGAGATTTGTTTATCTCATGTAATACTGTGTGATCACTGACATCTTATACGTTTATTTATTAAAAAGCTGTATTTCCGTTTTTTATTTTACAAAGTGCATCTCTGAGGGTATATATTTTTTTCTTGTTCCTGATCTTATTTTTCTTTCATAATAAAGTGTGGAAATATTTTTCTTCTGTAAAAGCTTGAACCATAAAATACAAACCAAACTCCCAAAGCAAACATTAACATGATTACTTAAGAATTAAATGCAAGCTTATAATAGGGTGATCACCGTTTTCCCTGTGTGAAATAAAGAACTGCTCATTGTAACACAAATGGATACAAGCAAAAATTACTTGTACTATGAGGTTAATATGGATAACCGCTCCTAAAGCTTTCAAAGAGTCCATGCCGCTCATAGTACTGACATTGCATGTTTTGTCTGGTGGAGACAAACATCATCAATAAGGTACCTGACAAACCTGATCCAAATGCTAATCATTTTGCAATTGACGGTTCATAACACACAGTCTGTCAATATTTTCAAAGAATATCCCATTACAATGGGGAAACGGGCAGTCATCGCGGAAAAACAGGTCCTGTAAGGTAATGTTAGCAACAGTTGTTATTTTCCAGGTTAGTTCCATGCATCATTTTTGATAAAAAAAAAAAAAAAATCATGCTTCTTCAAAAAGTTTCCATGCAAACTTCCATTAGCTTCTGCAGTAGCAGCCAGTTGAAGGTTAGCAGGTTAAAATTGTGTAGAGCGCAAGCTGGGGCGAATGCTTGGCGAGGGAAAATAAAAACGAAAAAGAACCCTTTGGTGACAGAGAGCCTCACCGTTGTGAACCGAGCAGAAAGCAAAGCCCTGGCCCTATAGTGCCAGCAGGAGATGGCCGCCAGCATTGAGCTGGCAAAGTCTGCTACCTGGTCGTCCCCCATCAGTATCTCATCTTCCTCATCCTCTCCCTCCTCAGCCCTGAAAGCTGGGAGCTCGACCCCTTGACTAGGCATCTCGCTGTCACAAGGGTTAAGCCGCTCAAGGGATTCCTTACTGAGGCCAAGCTCTTCATAGTCTGCCTCCTCCTCCTCATCCTCCTCCATACTAGGCCTTTCAGCCTCAGACTCGCCTAGGCTTGAAGCCAGGGTTCCGACACTGGCTCCGGCCTGTAGGGAGCCACTGTCAGCCTGAAGCGCCCCTTCACTTTCTGCATGCTGTATGAAGTCACAAACATTTCTTGTTGTTATTTAAGGTTGCCTCAGGAAGGGTTTGCGATTTTAAGAATAGATCATTTGAATGAATAACTTAGAGTACATAATTCCAAAAATGTTAGCTGCTCCAGTTGCATGTCTAACTAAACCTTGTATTGTATTCGGAGATAGAATGACTTCACACATACTACAGCATAATCTAGCATCAGAGAATCCATAGCCATTTGGACTCAAGACTGGACATATTAAACACCATATGTACTTCATAAAAACAGTGGCAAGTGCCAGTGGGATAACAGAAAATATTTGTGAACAAACAATGAAAAAACAAAAAGAAAATGACTGGGTTTGTGTTTTAAATAATTCCTGTGCACAGATGTGATACATGCGTGATCAAGCAGTGTCTAAAGCTCTTTGGCTCATGTTTCCTTTCTGCCAAAAGGCAAATAGTACCTTAAGATAAAAATACATTTAAATAAAAAAACAGTAAAACCATGGAGAAAAATGAATAGTATTTTATGAACAAACATCGCTGGAATTAGAACATATACTTATTTTAAATCTAAACCCATACCCTTGATGACACAATAAACAAATATGTTGTGTGATCCTGAATACTTTCATCTCTGTACTGTCAAATGAGCTTCACAATGATCTTAAAACAAACCACAGCACTGTTCAACTGTTCTTACCTTGAGAATGGCTGTCCATGTGAAAAATGCAATGGCACATAAGGTAAAGGAAAACAAAATTGTTAGTCTACAAATGCAATTGAATCAAATATTTTAAAAAATCAAAGAGGCGATATAGCTAATTTTCCAAGTCTAGTAAATCAACATACAGGGGTTGGACCAGATAATATAATCACCTGCCTTTTCTTATGCAAACTGAGTCCATGCCTTTGTTCTGTATTATTTAAAAGCTGCATCTCCCCGTTGTAAGTCAGTTTCAGTCATGACGGGTAAGTGATAAAGGCAAGGGTTTCTCTTTTTTTTGTAATGTCCTCTATCATTAAGGGGCTTTAAATTGTTGTGAATAAATGTGTGTGGCTGAAGTTGAAAAGGAGCACCTAAGATGCCCTATTACCACAAGTCAAAGAGACTTGTGTAATATATTGTGGAAACAAAGGGGTTTATAGTTCTTGAATGAGACGTCTAAAACATCATTCTCTATGCTTTTGCTGCTCCATCCCAGAAAATGAAAATGGCATCCTAATTAAGCTTGCTGCCAAAACATTTAATGTAACAAAAAGAAATAATAATAATTACCAACAGAGCAGAAAGCTTGCCTTTCACTTCCCTTTAACATTTAAATTGATAAAATGAGAAATCTACTGATCTTCAGCCAAAACAACTGTCACGGCTCTAAGAGGCAACACATCACAGGGACTTTTAATAATGCAACAGCCTCTCTGTTGTAAAAAGAACAAGAAAGATACCCATGTTTGATCTTGTTAAGAGGCCGACAATTCAGAGGCTGTCTATCCGATGTTACTCTTTGAAGGGTACGTGACTGGGAGCTCAAAATGGTGGTCTATATGAAAACGCCAACACAGCACACAACAAAGTTAGGTATTTAAAGATTGATTGTAGAGCGTGAGCTGTCAGAAATGTTCTAAGTGAACAGCTGACCCCCTGTGGCCACAAGCAGAATGTCACTACTGGACAGTAATCACAATCAGATTTAACTTTCTATATGCTAACACAAAATTTAAGAAACAGGTTTAAGCAACTGTGTACACTGTGAATACATCTAATCTTACCTTTGGTGTTCTTCATAATCTGTTTAGCTGGTTCTAAAGAGAAACAAAAACACAGGTGTTTACAGTCAAAGTAATTTACATCACCACACAAGAGTCTGCACAGTCACCCTTTACCATGTTTAATTTGGTACATTTGCACAGTAATATTGCAGTTTACCATGGCTATACTGTGCATTAACATGGTTTGCCATGTTTTTTTTTTTTAATATGCTTTACTGTATCCTCCCTGGGCTTTACAAAGATCATTCATCCCCGTAAACGTTGCTCTACCTCCTCCTTCCTTAGCCCTCCCCCCCTCTATCTCAGCTGACAACTTTGCCTCCTCCTCCAAAATCACTGACATTTGCAAACTCTTCAATACCTCACCTCCTTCCCCACCCACCCCGTCCTCTGCTCACTCACTCCCCATCACCCTCTGCAACCCCTACTAATTTACCCTGCTTTTTGCCCCTCTCAAACTCTGATCTTTGCTCCTTGCTCCAGGGCCACAAACCCACCACGTGTGCTCTGGACCTCCTCCCCACTCACCTTTTCCAGGCTGCTGCCCCTGCTCTACTCCCTTTCATTTCCTCTCTTAACACCTCTCTACTCTGGCTTCTTCCCCTCTGCTTTCAAACAGGCCTGCATCACCCCCATCTTAAAAAACAAAAACAAAACAAAACAAAAAAAAACCCTCCCTTGATCCCTCCAGAACTACTGTTCTGTCTCCCTTTTCCCTTTCCTCTCTAAAACCATCACACCAGCAGTACATTGTCAGCTCTCTGCTTTCCTGTCAAAACATTCTCTGCTTGACCCCCTCCAATTTGATTTTCGCCTGGCACACTCCACTGAAACTGCCCTTCTCTCTGTCACTAACTTTACTCTCTGCCCGTGCCGCCTCCCTCTCCTCTGTCCTACAGTCGACCACTACTCTCTTGCCCTCCCTTGCTGACTTGGGACTCTCCGGCACTGCTCTTGCCTGGTACTCCTCCTACCTCTCCGATCGCACATGCTGGGTGTCCTGGTGTGGCTCACCCTCTGCCTCATGCTCTCTTTCTACAGTCATCCCCCGAGGTAATCCTGGGACCCCTCCTGTCTTCTCTCTACACTCACTCCCTGGGTCCCTTCATCTCCTCCCATGGCTTCTCATATCATTTCTATGCTGATGATGCCCAGATGTTCCTCTCCTTTCCCCTGTGACTCCCACATCGCCTCCCGTATCTCTACCTGTCTCTCCTCCTGGATGCTCTCACATCATCTTAAACTTATCAGACCTCCTCTTCTTCTCACCCTCCTCCCCCCATCTATCTCTCTCTATTCCTATTGAATCCACCACCCTCTCTCCCTCCTCACCCACCAAGAACCTCGGTGTCACCCTCGACCCCTCACTCTCAGCACCTCTACTCTGGCACACTCCTGTTGCTTTTTCCTCAGCAACATACGCAGAATTCACCCCTTCCTCACCAACTACTCTACACAACTCCTAGTTAAGGCCCTGGTAATGTCCTGTCTTGACTACTGCAACTCCCTCCTGGCCAGCCTCCCTGCTTCCGCTATCCGTCCACTCCAGCTCATCCAAAACTCTGCTGCTCGCCTTGTCTTTTCCCTTCCTCGTTTCTCCCATGCTACTCCACTGCTCCACTCCCTCCATTGGCTCCCTATTGCTGCTCACACCCAATTCAAAACTCTTGTTCTTGCCTATCGCTGTCTCAACCTTTCTGCCCCCTCCTACCTCCAGACTATTATTTCTCCCTACACCCGCTCTCACCCTCTCTGCCACCGGAAGATTAGCTGTACCTCCCTCCATACCCCTGCCTCCATAGCCCGCTCTTTCTCCTCCCTTGCCCCTCAGTGGTAGAACAATCTACCCACGGATATCAGGACTGCTCAGCCCCCTTTCAGCGCCTCCTCATGACACACCTGTTCAGACAACATCTGTAACCTCACATCTCTTGACTATACTGGACTATATGGGACCCAGTTGTATCTGTACTTGCATCATCTTGTACTTGCACTTAACTGCTCCACACTTTGCTGTATTCTACTACTGCTCTCAATCATTATTATATTTGCTGTATCTTGTACTTGATTTTACTCTTAAAGGTAACTGTATTCATGTTTTTTGTA
This sequence comes from Acipenser oxyrinchus oxyrinchus, assembly GCA_030684275.1. Classification (NCBI taxonomy): domain Eukaryota; kingdom Metazoa; phylum Chordata; class Actinopteri; order Acipenseriformes; family Acipenseridae; genus Acipenser; species Acipenser oxyrinchus. Next base: position 20,114,110 of record CM060266.1, read on the forward strand.
ATTGCTCTTATTTGAAATTGTTCTTAACCATTTATTGTACTTATTACTTGCTCTTAATGAATTTACTCTTATAACCAAATATTTTTAACTGCTTTTTAACTGCACTTAGTCGTAATAGCTCTCAAACGTAATTGGCTGTATTTTTATTTTCTCTCATTTGAATTTGCTCTAACCTAGTACTGATTTTATTGTATTTTATAACTGCTCTTATCTATAATGTGATATTTTGTGCTGTGATACTTTGTAAGGTGATACTTTGTAACATCTGTAAGTCGCCCTGGATAAGGGCATCTGCCAAGAAACAAAAACAAAAACAAATAAATAATAATAATAATATGCTTTACCATGCTTTTACTGTGCTTTATTATATTTTGCTACGCTTTTTGGTAAACTTAAGGGCAGAAGCACTAATTATTGACTCAAACGTAGCTAATTAGGGCAGAGATAAAAAAAAAAAATCTTCTTTTCGTGTTTTAATATGTTGCAGTTTATCAAGAATAATAATAAAAAATAAAACACACACACACACACTATGGCAAACCTGACTGCAATAGTGGAGAAGTGTCTATCGTTGTCGCTGCTGCGTTATGTGAATTGTACTAAATCACCAACTGTTCTTTACACATAAAAGAATGTGTCATCAGCAAATAGCCTAACACTGAATGACATTCTTTAAAAATAAAATGCCAAGGCATTTTGCTAAATGATGAAATGACAGACTTTGCTTTGCAATGTATGTGCTGGGATCCAAATGTTGAATTATTATGCCTTCAGTTCGGTGTTAAGGCAAGCCCATTTTAATAATTCATGCCATGCTAATGGGTAATACTTCTACTTGGGATCCAGTCATACACAGTATACTCCAACCTGGACCTTGAACACCCTGTTCAGGCCTTACACAGAATTTCTGTCTTGTGACTGAGTGTGAAATTGCATATCCCACACTACCCTGAGATCCTAGCAGACCCTTACTATCCCACACCGTGGATGAGTGGAAGCAGTTATACCTATGCTGGTATGGCCACATGTTACACTTCACACATTTCTGCATATATCTGGAGAATGGGGTGTCCAAGTGTTTAAATTAGTTTCCCCTCAGTTGGACGAGCCTTGATGAGCCAAATGGCCTTTTCTCGTTCCCAAACGTTTTTTAATGCTCTTATGAAACTTAGTATTAGCATTAAGTTTTTGAAAAAAAAGATTCTGGGGATACATGGATGTGTGTTTGTCTACACATCAGTCCATCTATACAGTATGCTGCAATTACATTTCCGCATAAATCTGGGGATGTGCTTATCAGTTTGGGATTGAAAATTCTTGTTCTATACTATTCTGTAATACTTTGGAGATATATATATATATATATATATCACATGGTCATCAACTTCTTCATCCCACTGATCGCTCTACTTTACAGCCATGGCAGGGGGTGTATGTTACTGACAAATGTCTTGAATGGTGCTTTGTGGGTAAAGTGACCAAACCAATGAAAAGCATTGCTCACCAGACAGCCGTCGGCCCTGTCTCCCCCTGCCTGTGAAGTCATCAGCCACATGGCTCGACAGGCTTTTCTTAAGCCTTTCCGGGCTGTACTTGTATTTGTGTGGGTCTGGGAGCAGAACAGGGGTGTTAAATTGTTAAATGAGACAATATGACAAACCAGAATGAAAACAAAACCAAAACACAGTAATACTGCCTGACAGAGAGGCCTACATTCAGACGAAACTATGAAATCATTATTGTTGCTGTTAATTAATCTCAGATTTAGATGAAGCATGTTTTATGGGGGTTTACATCTTTTATACACTTTTTTGTAACAGACAAGTGAAGGGGCTTGATCATTCATTTGTGGCTGAACTGGGAATTATCCTTGCTGTAATACCCTAAAATGTCAAAAAATTGCTTCTGTGTTTATTCATGTTTATTCGCCTGCCCAAGAAAATATATTAAAACTGTATGTGGGTTAGTAAAAACAAAAAGACAATTTTATTCAAATTAAAAAACACTTACAGATGGAGTCCATTTCCAAGATGGCTTCCTTGGCCTAAAAACAAAAACAGAAAACACAATACTTATAGCTGCTGATGACTTCCAGTGTATTAACTGATTTCTAAATAACCTGGTTATTTAAATATATACGTAAAACAAAACCCGGAAGACATTATATACAGTGTATATATATATATATATATATATATATATATATATATATATATATATATATATATATATACACACACTGTAATTTACTTTCTTTTTTACACAAATACTGTGAATGCCCTATATGGTAAGTGCATTTACGAAAAACGTAGATGTTTTAAGTTAATGGAAAGTCCTGTACGGTACAAACCTTCTGTGGAATGATGGCATGATGGTTTTCCAGAATGAGTCTCTTGATATGATGGGCCCAGAGTCTCTTCTCTTCAACTGTTTTGGCCTGAAAAACAGAGAACTGCTCAGTGAAGCTACTCTGGCAAGAAATCAACAGCCACAGCCTGGGTTTGCACGTGGGAAAATTCAAACTGAGACGAGGACATACTTGTCAATTCTGGAATTAGCTGGAAAACAAAAGTATAAATTTCTTCCATATAACAGTTAAACAAATTATCTCTGGGATAAAACAAACTCGGTATCCCATCAAACAAACTGTTAAGAAAAGGAAACACTTTTCTGGACAGTGATTTTATTTATGCATTAGTTTCCTCTGCATGAAATCGTTCTGCGAAAACACTGGAAATGGTGACTTAATTTAAGTTGACTTGACCCCTTTCCCCATGAAAAAATAAAATCACCTACAAAAAAACCCCAAAACTTTCCAGTGCATTTCTATTGGCATATTGTAACACGCTTACAAGATTTAAAAACTAGATTACAAGAAACTGAGCATTCTTCTTGCTCACGAGATTTAAAAGGAGGCTGTGTGGTCCAGTGGTTAAAGAAAAGGGCTTGTAACCAGGAGGTCCCCGGTTCAAATCCCACCTCAGCCACTGACTCATTGTGCGACCCTGAGCAAGTCACTTAACCTCCTTGTGCTCCGTCTTTCGGGTGAGACGTAGTTGTAAGTGACTCTGCAGCTGATGCATTGTTCACACACCCTAGTCTCTGTAAGTCGCCTTGGATAAAGGCGTCTGCTAAATAAACAAATAATAATAATAATAATAAAGCTATATTCCACTTCGATAAGAAGTATTTACATGGCCGTAGAATTTAAATCAACACTGCAAATTCTGGCAAAATTAAAAAAAATGTCTAAACACACAAAACCCCAGAAGAATATGCCTGTTACCATTAGGATTTCATTGTGGAAGACAGCAAAGGAAAGAAGGTACAATTGAAGCATGCAAGTACTGTCGAGTTGCTATACGTTATATAGCTAAAAATAAGCACCGAAAAATGAAATGAATAAAAAACTAAAATCAGAAGCCCTATCTATAATGCATCTCAATCTTTTTTGTGCTTATCATATATGTTTTCATACCTGATAGTTAAATGCAGTGCTCTGTGCTTACCTGGACGGTGTGAGGCTGTTTGGGGTGTTTGTAGTGTGTGACGCTGAAACTCAGAGAGTCTCTTGTGCTTTCTATCAACATCAAGGTGGAGCACTGCAATAAAAAACAGAGTTCAGAACCGTTAAATACATCACACTGATATTCCTTCTTTAGAAGACACTAGCAATTGCATTCAGCAACGTTCGGTACATTAAAGAAGAACGTGTAATGGGTCACAATGAGATGTGATATTAAGTTCATTACCACGTTTCGGAACTCATTTTATTCTCTCTGGAATTCACACTAGACTCCACCCCTTCCCCACATACTGGACAGTATCTACTGTAGGTCCACGATCATCAGACTGCTCCAGCCCCGACGGCCCGTTTGAGTTTACCGTGATGAAGGTTTTGTAGACGTAGTGCTCCCCTCGTTTCTTGGTGATGAGCAGCATCTTGTCGAAGAGGAACAGGGTGCGCTCGTTCTTGGCGCGGTGGAGCCGGAAGGTTCCCTCGAGAACGAGCTCTCCGTATGTGGTCAGGTCAGGACCCTTCCAGTTGAGCAGCAGCGACTGGACCTCCTGCATGGAGACACAGAACAGCTTCACTGTATCACCAGGAGATGGAACTGCATGCTTAGGTCAGCACTTGGAGAGTGAAGTTCTACAGTCTACATTATTGCAGATTTAGACATCAACAGTGCTGTTTCTACATTTGCTCTCATAGAAGACAACTATGCAATTGATGTCCCTCTAGCTTAGTTTAGTAGGCTTAATGCATTTTTTGTTAGCTGTTTTTATTGACTATTAGAAACCTCAGAATTTTTATCCACAAATCTGTAAGGTGGATGGCACTACCAAATGGTGGTTGACTGCAGAACTTCCAGAGCACAGCATTTAAAAAAGGTAAATAAACCTGTAAATTGGGGACATAATTAAAATAAATCCACTGTTTACAGTTTCTAATGGCAATAAATCCCTGGCATTACCTTGGTAGTTGATCTCATCTGTCAGTCAAATACTGTTCTATTTTTTATACCATCAAAAAGATTTATAAATATAAGGTATGTATACATATTTTCAAATGTGAACCAAAATGGTTTGCGTAAATGACTATATCCATGTAGTTTGCAGAGTAGTTAAGTTAGGGATGACTTTGAATGCTTGCATTAGTGTGTAGTGGTATCTTTGTATTCAGACCACATAAGACTGAACCTGTCTGTTCTGTAGTATCCCGCAGACAACAAATAACTTTAAAACATGAGGGAAAACATCAGCAAACCCATTATTTTTATACTTGGCCTTTAATGACCAGCTAACTCATTTATTGCAAAGTCAGATCACAAAGGCTCTTTCAGTCAAGGCTTTGTAGTTAAAGCGGATGTCATGTTGTGCTTTTGTAACCAGGAGATTTATAGATCTTTCTCTTTAGCCAGGTATTTGACATCAGCATGCAGGCTTGAGGGAAAAAAAAACATATATCCCACAAAGAAATCAAACTAGAGGCCTCAGAACAGCTTGAAATAAAAGTCTGAAGCTTACTAAAATAGTTATGAGGTGCCTCATTTAACCACAGAAGCTGTACCTTTCATGCCACATCAACGTGGTACAAGTTAGTTTATATTGCACTCAGTGCAGTCTGCTTGAAATGCAATACATGTGCCAGTTGCTCTGCAGATCTTATGATGCTAGTACAGTGGTTTTCCTTGCTTTCACCCTTCAGCATAAAAGTACTGTAGTGAGTTCCCCCAAGCAACTGACATCAGCATACACACATACTTAACCAACATACAACCTACTTGTTAGGGAAGCCAAAAAAGCAATACAAACACAACACCATATCGCTTCTAAATGTATTTATTTAGGTGAAAAATGGCCAAATACCTCTAGGTCTGTTCCTGTCCAAGACCCTTACCTGCTGACTAATTTAGGACCTGGTTGGAAATATCTGGAATGGATAGGCCAGGAGGTAGAAACCATATGTTAGCACTTTCCTCAGCATTTGGAAGCGCTGCACATAATAAACTCCAATGAAGACGAGTGTTTCAACCGGGCAGCGAGCTCTCACCTGCAGCCTCACGGCATGCTCGTGCTTCCGCTTCATGTCGTTGATATACCAGGCTACCCCGGTCATGGTGTCAATCGCCTCCTCCACCACTTCATAGCCAAGCTCCTGCGAGTCAAAATGCTTGGCAATCTCCTGCAGGAAGTAACAATGAGAAATGCTGGGTTGAACACAAGAAAATAAGAAAAAAATGCTGGAAAGAGAAGCCTACGTTTGGCACATCAATGCTTGTTTGTTGCGAGCACATCGTTTCCCTCTTCGAATGGAATGCCATAGGGCAGAACTCTTGTTCCATAGGGCAAGGTTGTTGGTTGGTTGTGACAGCTAAACAGGTTGGAATGCAGACTAACAACTCAGTCAGTAGATCTGTGATGACATTACGCACAATTATATTTCCATATAATTTTTTTTTTGTGTTGCATTTCTTAAGAGTGGGTGGAAGGAGATTTTCACAAGCCTGACTCAGCACATAAAACTTAGCAAAAAAACTAAAATAAATCAACTAAAAATGATACTTACACAAGTCCTTGTAGTTTTGGTGCTCACTTGAACACCACTGTGTAACTAAGCTTGACTCTCTTGATCAGTGCTGGTCAGACTATGTGGAGTGCTGGCTTACCTGCAGCAGCAAGTGGTATTTTAGGATCCTCTGGACGGGTTTGAGCAGATAGGACCCCAGTGGGAGGGAGCGCTTCAGCGATGCCTGTCTCTCTCGAAAAAACTTGGCCAGAAACTTGTCCCTCATGCACTCTGTCAAGGCAGCAACAGAGCTGCAGGAAAATAAAGGAAATTAAAGAACATTTTTCTTTCACTCTTAAATTACATTAATTTTCAAAATGACATGACCCTCAAATTACATTTTCAACACAACATACAGGTCTAACAGCACCATGGCTAGAATCTATTTGCTGGCACCAAACATAGCGCAGTCTTACACTACTGAAATTGTCCTTTAAAAATGATATATGTCAATTATATAATTAAAAAACCCTTGACCCTGCATTGACTACAGTCATCCTGTAAACTAGATGCTATGGATTCTGACCCTGATTGTTCATTTTTGGCTACATACTGAAAATTCAATAAATAATGACCTATTAAAAATAGCAGTTTGAAAAAGTATATTGATTCAGACCTCGATGGAGACATGAAATTCAAAGTAAATATATGTATTGATCCTGTTATGTTTAAAAGGCTGTGGGTGGCTATACCAACAATGTTTGGAAGTAATAGGTTAGTTTCCCTTGAGGATTAGTGTTGACTCTGTCGTTCATGGTAAAACAGCTTTCTTCTCAAGAGCATGTTTGACTTGAATATCACATTCAGACAGTCCTACTATAAGAGAGGGGGCTCTATTTAACTTAACGACAGCAGATCTAAATATCACCGCCTTAAATCAACAACAGTGGAGGCCATTAACAAAAGCAACATTTCTAACAGTGTGTGTCACAGTGTATTTAGTGTATTTAAAAGTAAACCAAATGATACGTTGGTTCATAATTTAATATTTGGATCCACCAGATATTAAATACAATAGCAGGTATCTTATATTACATTAAATTAAGATTAGCCCTACTGTTTAATGATCCTTATTTGACCTTATATAACAAGCATGCTGTATGGCACAAGCTAGTTTTCACCCAGCTCAAGGACAGAGCAGCCAGAATATTATATTTGTAAAGTCATTAAAAGGGTCGATTTTGGCTAAAACCTAGTGTTGACCCTGCGATGGTTGGTACCAGGTAATTACAGGGCCATATTTCTCTAACCACTTGAGGTTATGATTCACCATTATCTCACCATTAAGTACTGTGCACTTACTATTAGAACAAATGTGACTGTCAATGGCTCTTGATTAAAATCAAACCTTGAAGTAAAAAGGCTTCTTCTAAATGGTCTTTGCTTTTGTTAACAGCATTAAATAATAATTCTATATCTTTTAAGTTTTATGAATAGGTGTTTTAATAAATAAATAAATAAATAAATAAATAAATAAATAAATAAATTCCAAAAATTGTTCACCAGTAGGTGGCAGCAAGGGACAGTTATTGAGACTCGTCGACCTAAATGTCAATTCTCATACATAAACACAGGACCAAATGAAAGGCTAATCTAAAAATAAAAATAAAAACCTTGTCTACAACAAATGAGTTCTGCATTTGTTATTTGCAAATGGCTATCTGCACCTGGCAATTTCAAAGTCAGGTCACAAAACATCCCTGCAAACATAATAATACACAACCAGTCCCTGAAAGAATTCCATTGTGTTTAAGGTTAGCAACCTGTAATTGAATTCAGTATGAAATGTTGAAAACACTTGAATGTAACTAGGTGCACTTTAATGCACAGGAAATGGGATTCTATGTTATGCATGCGCAACTGGAAATGGATAATCTTTACATGAAAACAGTAAACCACATACTGTGTAGACTTACTTGGGGTAGTTGGTGCAGTACTGAGTGTAGATATCAAAATAATCACTCTAAAAACAAACAAACAAAACATTAACATTGTCCAGTATGTGTAAGAACCTTTTAAAAACAACTATAGCATACATCTAGAGTTTCAGTATAGCAGTCAATGGCAATGCTATCATACAGTACAGGTGGTATACAGTTTACAGAATTGCTGTTTTAAATTAAGCCTTTTTGCTTATGGGTTGGGATGACTACAGTGTTGACTAAGCTTTCAAACTACTGTAGCTGTGAAGTGGCAAGGATACAGTACATTAAGGACATACAGTCACAGATACACATTAAATCAGCTAAGATATACAGGATGCTGCGAATTTTCATAATGGGATGATGATATTAGTTGCAACGTCCTCATCTTTCATTCATCCCTGTGTTACCTCATGAGGTTGACTTTGTATGAAACTGTTTAGCCTCATCTTTTAAACTGTATATTTGGTAGAACTACTATCAAACCAAGTTGCCCATTTGTCACTGTCTGTATAATTTCTATTTTTATAGTAACTCACCTTCTCTACAAAGCATTGTGCAATAGCCACAGGGTTGTTTTCACACATGTCCAAAGCTTGCAAAAGTTCACTTAAAATAAAAAATAAAAAAGCACAACTTTAACACACACACTTAACATTATATTGGAATGCTGCATAACGTATATTTAGGGCTTCTGTTTTTCAGCGTTTATTCCTTTTTTCAGAGTTTACTGCATTTTTTGAAAAGTCGGCTTTTAAAATCAGGGCTTTTATTTATTTTTTTATACTGTCCAAATAGTGACTTGACTGATTCTTGGTATTGCCTCTTCTGAAGTTTTGATGTATTGAAACTCCCGGAGAGGTGCTCCGATCCAGTAACAGCACAGATAGGAATCACACTGCAAGCTGTCATTCTCTTGCAACAAAATACAGTGAACTTTCATTAGAAGTGCTAAAATGTATTGGAGGCGGGGAATAAGCCAACAAAAGCAGTGGAGTTTGATGAAGAGTTGCTTGAAAATATCCAGCCATTATTTAATTTTTTACATGAAAGGCTCAAGTGAATACAGTAAGAAAATCATTCAAAATGGCCAGTAAATTACAGAGATGGTTTTACAAGCAGCTCTCCCCTACACAGACCTCCCCTTACAAGTTTTAATAAGTCAAGGCAGCAGCTATTTTTAAAGCTGGCTTTTGTAGTTACTGTATTTGGCTCGTCACAGACACACTGCTTTGTTTGTTTCAGGCTGACCAGCTCAACATAAATGTCCATGAAATGGGAAACCTCAAATGACATGCATATGCAGAGAAGAAAGTCACAGAATGGGTTTAAAAAAACAAAACCACAGCAACATAAAAACCAGACACTGGTTGAAACAAGGGTTGAAACAAGAACACACTAGCACTTGTGTGCTTACCGTGTTGAACCAAAAAAAATCACCACTCAGCCATGCATGCAATGCAACCAGATAGGCACTCCTATAAGTGCTGTGCTGTTCATGAAGGCGGCAACATTACTGTACCAACAAACGTATCCAGACAAAGGTGAGGCACATTTCAAAGCAAGTACAGGCTTTTTTTTACTAGGAACATGTTATAGTTTTAAACAAAGCACAGTTTTTTTTTTTCAAGCCAAAAGAGCCTGAATGACTGAGCAAGCTGCGTGAATGCTTTTTGTTTAAAAACACACACTACGTTAACCCAGGTTTTCCTGGATGTTTGAATCTGTGTTTTTACTACAGTTATGATTTCAATGGTAACTTAAAATGTAGTCTTTTTCCATTTGCAGTACTGTTTTACAGACTTTAGAACCACACTAATATGAATATTGCATTACTGGGCTGTATCCTTGTTTTATTTGCCAGATTAAAGCTGTAAACAGCAGGTGTACACATTTATTATAACCACTGAAAACTCAGTCACAGACATTGCAGACTTACAAACAACCTCCCATTCCCTTAACTCCGAGGTTCTTCTGTATAATGTATAAAGTCGACAGTATGTGTTGGAAACAGGTTACTGCTGCAAAAGGTAGTGTTTTAATGGGATTCCACTGCTGGATACATATTATAAATAAGTGAAAAAGAAAAGAAACGAGGACCAGCTCATATTAGACCCAAATCTTTTAAAATAAACTCTTACCAGTTTCACATAAAAGCAGGCTAATTTTCAACCTTAAATAAAAACCTAGTTTTACAGTTCAGTTTGGCTATATCCCTCATTTTAACTCTAGGGATACCATTGAAACCTGCTCTCTACTGTGTGCTTGGCCGCCTTCTTCACTTAAAAGGCTACCATCAATAGGCCAACATCTCAATATTACTATTGATCAATCCCCAGGGCAGCTTTCAGTTTTCTTTCATCACAGCCATTCAAAAAAAAAAAAAAAAGCTAATGAAACCAGACAAGGACACAAACTGTGTTTGAACCAGGAACCCAACCTAAAGCCAAGAAAAGAGTCCAGTTCATTTAGTATAAAATGTTTTAATTCAGGCAGACAAAGGAACCACAAGGTTATTGAAAGGCTAATAATTTTAAATGTCCCAATGTCCCTAACCAACTCTGGGAATCCAAAGCAGTAACTACAGGACGTGCAAGTGTATGAGGGCACATAAAGCTCGCTTTCTCAGTTTGAAAAAGGTTCTTATAAAAAAAGTACTACCACTAATGTATTACACCAATAAAATACAACTTTTTTTTTTCTAATTCCTTGCAAGCAACCCCTGCCTACCCGGATAACACAGGAATGTTGCCTTTCTAAATACTTACTGAACAATATGCTCTTGGGTGCACAGTTGCAGTATACATGTCCCGCCTGCATCTTAGTATGCAATTCCTAAAGAAATCTAACTGAGCATCACTGGACTGACACAGCTTCTGGTCTGCAGTTGAAAAAACAACATCCAGAGATTGACTGCTGAATGGCTTACCCAACCCTGCTTGACACTGCTTAGCCAGCTCACTGCTTCAAGTCAGATAAACGAGTGCCTAATCCGCACCTGAGGTCACTGGTTTTAACTTTCATCCAGCCTTGAGAATACACAAAGAAAATAAGCCAAAAAATATGCAGCCAAATCCTCCAGCTATATCTGCATAGAAGGCATTTGTATGCTATTCATAAAGAGGTGTGTTGTGTTTCTTATCAGTCTTGGCACAGGATAGGGGTTTGCAAGCAGTGATTAAACTAGGGCTATGTGTCTAATAAATACTGGATATAGTACCAGATCCGAGTAATCTTTGTTATTTATTTTAAACCACTGTGGTCCTGATTCAACATGTGCTGCTGAACATAGGTTTGCTTACAGTAGCTTAATCTCTTGGCTGAAATGAGAGAAACGATAACTACCAGAACAAATGCAGTACATCCACGTTTGCCACATGCTTGTAATACTGATGGAAACAATGACCAAATGTGCTCTCCATGAGTCAGAGAGGCATTTATCTGAACTTGTGCCTATGGAAGCATTGTATTGTTCGGATGCTACATTGGTTTTATTCAACTTTAAAAAGCCTGCAGGCTGCATGGGATAAATGAAGGACTTTAAGACATAAGCTAATCAGTGTGTCAACATCAGGTGATCTATTGTGTGTTTAATTGTGGGTTATACCTATTAAGTAATTACATAGTTTCTTATACTGAAAATAATTACTAATTGGGCATTGATATACATAGCGTTCTACAACTTCAATTTTCTTCTATACTTTTATTAGATTTTGTGGTGATGGGTACAGCACTACGTTTAATACAGAGTAAAGGGCTCTGGGATTTGGATCCACTGCAGTTCAGATAACATAGACCCAACTGGATCAGAAGCCAAATCTACAACTCAACCATTTTCTACCTAACAGTTCTTGTCAAGGCCTCTAGGGCAAACTCGACTGGTTAAAAATTGGGAAGGGGCTACAAGCAGCCCACTAATGTTTAGATTTTAGTGAAACTAGAAATTTTTGGTGAATATCAGATCGAATAGGATGAGAGGCTGTATGGTCTGGTGGTTAAAGAAAAGGGCTTGTAACCAGGAGGTCCTCGGTTCAAATCCCAGCTCACTCACTGACACTGTGTGACCTTGAGCAAGTCACTTATTTATGATTATTTGATTATTTAGCAGATGCCTTTATCCAACGTGTCTTACAGAGACTAGGGTGTGTAAACTATGCAGCAACTGCAGAGTCAATTACAACAACGTCTCACCCAAAAAACGGAGCACAAGGAGGTTAAGTGACATGCTCAGGGTCACACAATGAGTCAGTGGCTTAGCTGGGATTTGAACCAGTAAAAAAATATGTGAAAAAGATCAGTATGAATGACATGACTGTGAAACAACCGTTCATTTCAAATGGACACCACCTGCAATGGATCTTTACTACAGAATCATAGAATACAGCGGTGTACCAGATATGAAAGATACTACATCCAAGCATATGGTCTGTATTGTGTATTAAAATGTATTACGTACTAAAAAAAGGTCAGAGGATACATTGTCCTGGACAACACCAGTAATGGTAGATGTTTAATTATTGTACAAACCCTTGCGTGTGCTTGTTTAAATGAAAGAAAAAACACCTGGCTGCAGATTCTGAATCCCACACACCTATTTCCGTTTTGTTGACCTTTTCCTGCCACACAGTAAACCTGGTATTTCCTTACCTGTTAAACCCGTAGATATCCTCAATGTTTCCAAAGAGAGCACAGACTTGTTCAGGTCGGATAGACAGCTCTGGAGTATCAATGATATGGGCCAGGTAATCCTATGAATAAATAATACAACTATTATTATTATTTATTTATCTGGCAGATGCCTTTATCCAGTAAGGCTGGAACTATTATTTCTGTCAACACATTTTGACTTCAAAAGTAACAAGGTAGGAATTTAAATTCATCTGGCTGATGTACTGTATAAAACAATTCTGCCCTATCAATGCTCACAATCAAGCCACAGGCATAGTGAGCTGAACTACATTGACCTTATAATTGTGACCATCAAGTTAACAGGCAACTGAGCTAGTGGTGGCTGGGTCAGGAGGGAGGCAGCCACTGTAACATTGTACACAGAAATTCACATTTTTGGCAACTTTCTGAAAGCTGAAGTTATAGGAAAACTAAGAATACAGCCCAGTATTAAAAAAAAAAAGAAAGAAAAGCTAACAACGGGTCATTGTAACACAGTCTTCATCTCAAGGCTGGGAAACCTGGGAGCTCTTTCTGGCTGCTCTTCAGTCACTTTCTAGATTGAAATGTTTTGAATTGGTTCCTCAGCTTTTAATAAAAGGGATAAGAACGTGGCACTTATTTAATCGAAACAAATGGAGCAAAACTGCGTCCGGCAGGGCGGTCAGTTGAGATTTCAGGGCTTTCGAATTGCACCTGCTTGTGCCAAAATGAATACTGTTCCTTAAGAGCACAGGGAACGTGCCTGTAACTAGACACTAAAATACGTGCATAATTTACTTCCTCACTAAGAACAGCACGGTCCATGTATCTATTCACAATCTGCACCAAATCATAAAACACTGCTCGCTTTGCGCCTTACAGATTTACTAGTTCTATTTGCTTCATCCACATGCTAGTGCAACCGGATCCTTAAACTGAATAGTTTCTTCAAAAGTGTGACTGTTTAGTAAATAAAATATAATGTGATGCAGGCCCCTCTTACTATGGGTGAATACGTTGTGTATAGGGTAACAAAACAAAGATGGTATTTACCACTATTAAAACGCAGAAGTACTAAAAAATGTAATTCAATGACAAATGTTTCACATAGAAGTCAATGTCTTCAATGTCTTTTTTAAAATTAAAACATTGAAAAAGACTTTGTTGGAATGTTTGTCATTCGATTTTCTATCAGTAGTTCTAAATTTAGCACCAGTTATGGATGACACTATTAAACATAGCTCAGTTTGTGCTTTGGCATTTAGGAGCAGGGAGCAGTTGATCCTCAGTCAAAACATTACAGGGTACGATTGTTCTTATAATACTTGGTCATTTTTTCCTTATTATTCTGATACATACCTTTCAGGTTTGGGGAATTATTAAGAATGACTGGATCATAATCCCTAACTTTGTGAAAAAACAGCTCTATTTGTCAGGACAATTGTGGCTTGTAATGCTCCCAGCCAGTATGTTAACCCACTACTGTCTAATAAATCCTTCTGGGTGGGCTGCTGGTGTCTTCCTCCTGGCCCTGGCCCTTGGCCCTGGCCCTACCCCCCTCGGCTAAAATACTTCCCCACACTATTGGTAATAATTTACCTTCCAAGTTATTAATGTGCTATGTAGTTTTAACACCCGATGACAGCTGTGCAGCCTTCTGTTATAGCAATCTGCTGTAGATGTAAGCTAGCAGTGCACTTGAGAAGGGGCTTCATAGCCGACATCAAGGTCTCCCTGTGGGGCTGTCATTCAATGAAGGAGGACGGTTGAGAAGGAAGGCTAGCCGGCACCCTTGAAACTTTTCCATAAGCTTCTTTTCCACACGGGTCTCTGGATTTTGTTCTTGGGACACATTCCAATAAAAACAGACCAACTGGCGTACTGGTCAGCAGCAGAGTGATTAGCGGTCTACGAATACAGTGTACAGTCAAGACCTTCTGTATAGAAGAACCTTATATAGTGAAAGGAATGGGTTACCTAGTCATGTAGGTGATGCTGAGTCACTGGGTCCTTTAAGGCCCAACTTGACAAAGTTTTGAGATCAATCTGTTACTAAAAACCGGATAAGCATAGATGGGCTGAATAGCCTCCCTTCATTCGTTGATTCTCCTATGTTCAATCCGATGACCCCCCCACCCCCCACCCCCATGCTTACCTGTACACATGAGCTAGCAAGAAGTTCAGGAATGTTGTTGTTATGCAACTAGCTTCTCTGCCATGTATTCTGTGATACATAAACTCTGCATCAGTCAGTTTCATTCACAAAGGTCACGGTAGCAAATCTGATAGAAACCAAAACAACATTCCCCTTAAAAAAAAAAAACTCAATTAAACTTGTTTCCTGTGAAAAATGAAGTAGAACTGGTCTACATGTTTCTGTAGTTCATTAAGTGCAAACCACCGGGATGAACTGGGTACCACATTCATGTGCAGAAACTAGAACAGCCTCCAAACTTGGTCAAGGCATTTGTTCTATGTAGTTTGATTCGGAACCTGAACATTTTCTGGAGAAACCAATAGCTGCCTAACCCCTGTTGACCTTTCTTGAAACATCTGTCTTGTGCTTGCAGTCAGAGTACGCTGCACATGAGAAATTTGATCCTTGTAATTTAGTAGCCTTCAAAAGAGTAAAACGAGAAACTTAAATCAAAGCAGGAAAGGAACTAGACAAATTACCTTTTTTTCTAATACACAAAAACACTATCATTTACTGGTTTAAGACAGCTGTTTAAACTCTGAAATGTAAAATTGATTGTTAGGTCACACAGCTGTCTTACAGCTGAAAAAGAACTACGGTCATGGCTATAGGTTATTAATGCAAGGCAGAGTTTTCAACAGAAATTCAGCCACTTAACTTGGGCCTAAAGCCATGATGCAGGTCTGCATGTACTGTACTTGGCTTACACTACAGTATGTGGAATAACTACAGTATGTGGAATACCTACAGTATGTGGAATAACTCACCATGCAAAGTTTAAGATTCCAAGTTTCAACACAACTGGGTGAGTGGCTCAAGAAGATACGCCGATGTGTTTCAATATACTGAAGGGCGATACAAATACTACTTGTGTATCAGAACTACAGTAATTTGGAGACATGAACTTTGTTTTAGCAGCTAACAGAACGACAGCCTTGCAGGAAGGTAAATACTTTACAAGAAAGGGAATTTAACGAGACAAGGCAATTATCAAATTATAAAACCGAACACAATTATCCTCACAAGCGTGAGGACTGACCAAAAACATTTAAGATTCTAGTAGAAATTTGGTGTGAATCCTACTTTACTCTTCTGAACGAATTTGCTGTGGAAAGGTTTGTAAAAACAATACATTATTTAACATATTTTAACTTCTAACTGGATCTTTTCAGATTTTTCCTAAAATGAGTCCTTTCTAGTTATCCCTGCACAAACACAACATCTCTAGCAAAAACACACTTCTAAAGTTCTTTGAATCCACAATGAAAGCAAACGAGTCTGTCTTTGCCTGGAATTGGCATTAAGTTTTAGAGTCCCAGTAGTAAAAAGACATTTATGAATAGCTGCCAATTGCCATCAATAGCCTGTCATAATTTAGAAGAACCAAAGGGCTCTCAGACGACCACCAGTTTTCACACCTCTGAAGCCAATTCATTAGTAAGCCCTTAAAATATGACACACAAATCCTAAATCAAAACAGTCCAACTAACTGTTAGCACACATGCTAAAGCCATTACATGTATTTATTTTAAACTTCGCTGGGATGAAGCATCCACACCCTCTATTATAATGCACGCAATGTAATCGATATGTTCCAGCACTAGCACAATTGAGATCGTCCTGGGATTACAAATATCCATACTGTTACAGTATAACCTTATCCCATCACATACCTGGAGGTAGCGTGCACAAAAAGTGGGATGTGTGCAACTTGTTTTATACATGACAAAAATGATGCATGTCAAATCTGTGTTAATCTGACAAATACAGGTCACAGCTATTTTTTTTCATTTTGGCCACTAGAAAGTCAACACTTTGTAGATGCAGCTACGGTACTAAGCTCTGGTCACATACCTTGTACATATGCAGATATTTATGCAGCTTGCAATAAACAACTTGTGGTGTACAATACATCGGATTATGTGCACACAAAAATCCATCTCTCAAAGTACACAGTGACAACTCTATTACAACTCAGCAATTCCAGATGGATTAAAAAAAAGTATTTGCAGCAACAATTGGTTGATACAGTATGATAGAAACTGCGTTTATTTATATAGGTTCAGCCCTACAGTCCACCGTCTAATATAAGCTCTTCAGATGTTACAAACTATGAAAAAGAAACCTGTATCAATTGAGGACATGTTCATACAGTAGGGTCATAGGCAGCTTTAAACAGCAGTCAAAAAGAAAAAAGGAATTTGTAGAGTGTTGGTTGACTTCTTTCAAGTCTCTGTCAGTTACCATGGAGACCATCAAAGAGTTGGCTTCCCCTGCACACTAGGCCCTGTCCTGTCCTTCAAATCAATTTGTAACACCAGTATGACAGGAAGCTCGGGGACTGGGACTCCAGCCAACCACAATACCATTACCCTCTTCAGGAGAACAGCCCCTCAGGAACAGTTACAGGCCCTCGAGTGCAGAATAATGAAAGAAAAAAGCATTTTGGATTACTTCCTCCTGTAGGAACAGCTTATGTGTTTTACTCAGGCTTTGTTGACAAGTAGGAGACCCACACCTATCCCCCATTTACTGGGAATGAAAAGTTATCCCCAAAATAACAGTTTTGTTGTTTTTGGTTTTGTAGTCTGTAAAACACCAGTCCACAGTTTTCGGTTTAAAACTGTATGTAGACAGAAAAAAAGACCACTTGCCTGATCTTGAGCTCTGTAATTTCATAAGTTACCTTATGTAAACTTACAGCTCATAAATTACATAGACACATGTTTCAGTTTATGCCTTTGGTTTCTTATATGTTTCACCTTAAAATGTATGATTGAGTGTTTGAAGTTGTGAATGACAGCGGAAGTTTTACACAACATCTTGTAGATATTACTCAACAATGAGTGCTTTACACTCTGGAGTTTGTATAAATACAAGGACTGAGGATGATGTAGAGCTCAATTCTACTGCTGTATAATTAAGCACTATAGCAATATTGTCTCGGGTTTATTGTGAGATGGTTGTGCTTTCAACTGGCAATATCCCACAGTGACACACATCCTGGAGGGCCATATTGCACGTTTACAATTTAAAGACAACAGTGGCAATGTACTAAGATATCACCACTATGATGCCACAGAACCCATTGAAATGAATAGGATGAAATGAAAAGGATGACGATCCTTACCATTTTATAAATTCAAGATATACCATTGCTCCCTATCCCCCAATGGCAGTGGGTTTCCAGTCTGTGGTTGAAACAAAAACCTGGAACTTTGGGGGTATATCAGGAGAATTCAAGGTAATTCCTACGGCACATTCAATTGTAGACGAACAGGTCTCACCCGGAACATGCAAATATGTTTAAGAAACTTTTCACAGAGATGTACAATTATTTTCAGTGTGACAGCTGACAAAAAGGCTATGCAATGCCGTGTATGTATCTGAGCATTCAACATTGTCTCATGGTAATTATCACTGTGAATATGAATTTACACCCTGCCTGCAGTGTTATACAGTGTTCTTGGTCTATTTTCAGGAACTTTTCCTTGCCACAGGCAAAATGTCAGATTAAAAGATACTGAACAGGCAAAACTAAACAATAGTCAGCCAATCAGATTCACTGTGAGCTGGTATAAACAAATATATCTTGAGCTACATTTATGTGGGTTGTGTTGCAGTTGAGAACAGTGATGGGAATCTGTCTAACAGAAGAGTATAAACAAATAATGAGAGATAAATACTCGTTCCAGGGCCAAAATCCAATAACAGTCCTACTTGTATGGAAATAAAATAAACAAATATTACAGCATATTACTGCATATGACTGCATCCCTTCCAAAAAAGGCTATCCTGTATATCAAACATTGGGTATAAGCTAGATAAGCATGTGTAATTTACCTTGCAAAACAATGCCTGATTGAGGAGAGAAGGCAGACAAGATTGATAACACATTGTACAGCTGCTTACAATGCAGAGCAATTGTGCTCCTGCAATGTAAATCATGGCAAGGATCGGAGGTCCCTTGCCATCGAAGGAATGAACAATCATACAGACAAGCGCGGTGATGTCAGTTTGCGTGTGCATGCATTGTTGCTCTGTTCCTAATACAGCAAAAACCAGATCAAGACATGGCAGCACTCTGCTGAAGACGAGTAATATCTTGTATTGAAGGCTGACTGTATGAACGAATTAAAAAAACAAAAACTTGTATCTGCTAAAGGCAAAGTGCTTACCATGAATTCTCATTTCTTAAAAGTACACAGAGCTAACAAAATAATTCCAGTAAATGTTATCTATGTGTATTACCATCCCATCATAGATCTCACACTTTCATAGCATTTGTGAACAAAACAACTTGAATGTATTTTCCATACTACACTTCCTGTTGATGGAATGCAGTCAACACACGCAAGTTGCTTCTAGGAGTACAAGTTGTTGTCATTTAGTTATTTTTTTCTACTGAAGAAATATCTATTAAAAGAAGAAAACGTCATTGTCTGATAAAATTAAAGATTCTAAATGCTTACCATATATATATATATATTTTTAAAAGAACTACTGTAGAACTCCCAGAAGCCTCCTGCATTGGCTTGCTCTGAGTACCAATCACTGTTGTTCGCATCCCTTCAAGCAACCTCTCAAAGCTGACTGGAAGTGTAACACTAAAGTTTCTGCAAGGAGTGACCTCCACTAAAAGCTCAAAATAACCATTAAAAAAAATGAATTTACCTTTACGTTACATTATGTGTTTCATACAGGAAGATGTGAGGCCTATGAAATGATGGCAATACATATCAGGTAAGATTAACTAGAATTATTTTGTTAGTGCCATGTACCCAATGGCACAAAGGTCAAATGTTAAAGCAGTTTTAAAGAAAATATGCAACTAGTAGTAAATAGCAAGTGTAGGTGTGATGTACATACAGTAGGTGCTGGCATATATCCGCAGATTCTGATACTCTTGTGCTGAGTAACAACTGGAGAAGAGGTTCTCTAGATATATTTAAGTAGGACAACCTGACACCTCTGCTATATGCCCATCACCGGGAAGATACATAAAGTTTATCTAGACAACAGTTTAAGAAGTAAAATACAGTCCATAAATATCAACAGACTACCATACGGATTTCTAGACTGGTGAAACACTTTTCAGTAAGTTATGACTGCAGAACACTCCTTAAGATCAGAGGACTTCTCTATATTTGCTGTCCCTCAATATAAAAACAGATTTTGATGATACGCATTCTTTAGCATATCTTGCCCCCAGTTTATTAAACACTCTACCTGATGATATCTGCAAGGTATCTACAGTACTAACATTTAAGACAAGGCTTCTTGCTTTAAGATCCTCTATTAGTTGTCATTGATACTGATGTGCAGTTGGGATCTTTGTGTGCTTCTACAGTACTGTATGTAGTATGGGTGAAAAGATGATTGTTGTATCGGTTTGTTCATGTATCTGGACCACAGAACTCAAGAGCTTGTCAAGTAAAAATGGAAGGAAAACGACAATGGATTACAAGCGAGGTATATATTAAGTTAGCATAAGCTACTGAGACAGAGGTGTCTCTTGAAGCGTTTGAAGGTGCTTATTTACACAAGTTCCACAAGGCAGTTTTTTCCTGTGGAGTAAATCACAGATAAAGACTTAAAAGAGGCTTTGAAGACTCACTTTCATCCCAGTGCTAATTGATGGCTGCCTTCTCTTCACAGCTCTTTTTGTCTGGTGTACGGATGCACTTGTAGAGTAATATTTTAGTTCTGTTGAACGGACCGCTTGTATACCGTACGTCAATAAAAGCCACAAAGGTAAAAACACATTTCTGGTCAACTTTTCTTGTTCTAACCCCTGACCCATCACCACTATTACACAGTTGTGCCCAATGAGGCAGGGGGGCCTGAAGCAGCTGCAGCTGGATGTCTCTGCATTGTCCTTGTAACTACAGTAGTGTAGGTTATTAGTGTAGGTTATTTTAAAACATACTAATAGCTTGCACTGTAGTCATGCCAGGAATCAAAACATTTACTTCCCTGTAAACTTGATTATAAATATAGTGATAAAATTAAAAGTTTCCACAATGATCTTACATTTAACTTTATGTTTTTAATAAATCATTTTACAGAAGATCATGTTTGTGTATAGTAAGCAGACCACAACCAGAACAAGACGCTGATTGTAGTAGAACAAAAAAATAAATAAAATAAAAAAGCACAGTTAACATCCAGGTAGGTTTACCTGTCCCTTTGAAACTTATTGTAAGATCTGGTCTGTTCTCTCTTAGGAACTTAGTAGACATCTGAACTAAAGAGGGTTAATGATACTAATACTGGAGGAATGCTTTGTTAAAATATTCTAGAAATGCTAAAGGTAAGTATCTACTCAGGGTAGATGGAGGTTATATGGAAGGTTTTGGAAAAAGTTATATCTTGGGTAATGGATTTGTACTTTGGAGCTGGTTTATACAGTTTACTGTTAAAAATGGGGTTGGACACCCATGACAAAATAATCAATTTACAGGTATAGCATGTGTAGGATGTGCTTAGTGGAAGAAAAAAAAGATTATTGATTTAAGTGATTTACATGTCTTTTTTTTGTCCAAGTTTAACATTCGCTTAGGATTTCTTTAGCTGGATTATCTGGGTGTGTAGTAAGCAAACATACCAGCTACAGCTAAAGAAGAAAGGTTTTTTTATGGCCTCATACAAACCCAAGGGCTGTGCTTTGAGACATCCCTGTATCCTCAACCAATTTAAAACTAGGTTGGCATTCAGCTCTGATGTGCTAACCCTTGGCCACACCTCACTGTCCACAGCGACATCTATGATAACAGTGTGTCTGACACAGAGGAAGAAAAGGCACGTGTACGTTTACTTGCAGATACTCTGCATATATTTTTACTTCGTGAGAGGTTTGTTTGAAATAAAGGGCTATACCCTAACCTTCCCCCCCTTTTCAGAAAGACTCTGGTGCCTTTTGTCTGTCAGCTATGTCTATAGCCACACACAGCTTGTTTTCTACAGCACATCATGCTTGAGTTTTCCACTGATTTTAACCCCACTGGGAGGAGTTAGGACTGAGACTTCAATACAGCCAAAATCAAGCTGAGCGGGCAGTCGCAGAAGGGGGGACAACATACCAAACTATTTTCCTGATGATTAACTGATTCATTGATTGATTGGTGCATTATGTGAAGTGCAAAGTTGAAATACTTGACATGTATATGGTTCACACAGCAGTCTTTACTTCAAAATGGGTTTTATAATTCTGACCACAAGCATTTACTGTAACCTTATTAAAATGTAATGTGTTACCACAGTAAACTGTCATTTTTCTACATAAAGCAACAAAGATGAATGCATGTTGTGTGTTTTGTTGTAAAAAGTAGCCCCAGGGGAGAGAGGGATAAAGGGTTTGGGGTAAATGCTACTTCGTGCAAACAGTAAAAAGGTGCAAACCGTACTGTAACAGTAACAGTTCCTTAATAATGCAGGGCTTCTTTATAGATTAAAAAAAAAAAAAAAAGTTTTAATGTTTGGTCATTACATGACAGTACCACACTGTTTGCTTTCCACGTCAAGAATTACACGAGATTGAAACTTTCAGAAACGCAATCTTTCTTTTTATATTGGAACAAATATAAAACCACCTAATGTTCAGCTGGCTGGTTCAGAAATTGACTTTAGGGTCTGAATACACATTCAGCATTGTGTCTCTTAACCAGGGATAACCAATTTGATTAAATTCCCTATCGATAATTAAATCCTGCAGTTATCCCAGTTTGCACTTAAGAGAGAACACTGCTAACAGATGTCTAAATATTTAGTTTGTTATAAATATCACACTGTTGTGTGAAGAAACACGAAAGGAACTGGAATTTATATTTGTAGAGACGTAATTATTGTGATTGTTTAACTGCTTTCATTTGAAGCCAATTTCATTGACGAACAGTGACTTCAATTTAAGTAAATTTGCTGCCACTGTGAGAAGCTTGTTTTACATACACACACACACACACACACACACACCCACACACACCCACACACCCACACACACACTGAGACACACACACACATATATACACACTACCGTTCAAAAGTTTGGGGTCACTTAGAAATTTCCTTGTTTTTGAAAAAAAAGCAAATTTTTTGTCCATTAAAATAACATCAAATTGATCAGAAATACAGTGTAGACATTGTTAATGTTGTAAATGACTATTGTAGCTGGAAACGGCTGATTTGTAATGGAATATCTACATAGGCGTACAGAGGCCCATTATCAGCAACCATCAGTCCTGTGTTCCAATGGAACGTTGTGTTTGCTAATCCAAGTTTATCATTTTAAAAGGCTAATTGATCATTAGAAAACCTTTTTGCAATTATGTTAGCACAGCTGAAAACTGTTGTGCTGATTAAAGAAGCAATAAAACTGGCCTTCTTTAGACTAGTTGAGTATCTGGAGCATCAGCAATTGTGGGTTCGATTACAGGCTCAAAATGGCCAATAACAAAGAACTTTCTTCTGAAACTCATCAGTCTATTCTTGTTCTGAGAAATGAAGGCTATTCCATGCGAGAAATTGCCAAGAAACTGAAGATCTCTTACAACGCTGTGTACTACTCCCTTCACAGAACAGCGCAAACTGGCTCTAACCAGAATAGAAAGAGGAGTGGGAGGCCCGGTGCACAACTGAGCAAGAGGACAAATACATTAGAGTGTCTAGTTTGAGAAACAGGCGCCTCACAGGTCCTCAACTGGCAGCTTCATTAAATAGTACCCATAAAACACCAGTCTCAACGTCAACAGTGAAGAGGCGACTCGGGATGCTGGCCTTCTAGGCAGAGTTGCAAAAGAAAAGCCATATCTCAGACTGGCCAATAAAAGAAAAAAGATTAAGATGGGCAAAAGAACACAGACACTGGACAGAGGAAGATTGGAAAAAAGTGTTATGGACAGGCGAATCTAAGTTTGAGGTGTTCGGATCACAAAGAAGAACATTAGTGAGACGCAGACCAAATGAAAAGATGCTGGAGGAGTGCTTGGCGCCATCTGTCAAGCATGGTGGAGGCAATGTGATGGTCTGGGGGTGCTTTGGTGGTGATAAAGTGGGAGATTTGTACAGGGTAAAAGGGATCTTGAAGAAGGAAGGCTATCACTCCATTTTGCAACGCCATGCCATACCCTGTGGGCGGAGCTTGATTGGAGCCAATTTCCTCCTACAACAGGACAATGACCCAAAGCACAGCTCCAAACTATGCAAGAACTATTTAGGAAGAAGCAGTCAGCTGGTATTCTGTCTATAATGGAGTGGCCAGCACAGTCACGGATCTCAACCCTATTGAGCTGTTGTGGGAGCAGCTTGACCGTATGGTGCATAAGAAGTGCCCATCAAGCCAATCCAACTTGTGGGAGGTGCTTCAGGAAGCATGGGGTGAAATCTTTTCAGATTACCTCAACAAATTGACAACTAGAATGCCAAAGGTCTGCAAGGCTGTAATTGCTGCAAATGGAGGATTCTTTGTGAAAGCAAAGTTTGAAGGACACAATTATTATTTCAATTAAAAATCATTATTTCTAACCTTGTCAATGACTATATTTCCTATTCATTTTGCTATATTTCCTATTCAAACTCATTTCATGTATGTTTTCATGGAAAACAAGGAAATTTCTAAGTGACCCCAAACTTTTAAACGGTAGTGTATATATATATATATATATATATATATATATATATATATATATATATATATATATATATATATATATATAAACAGAGGGTAGTTCTGAGACCCAGGACTACCCTGTATCAGTGTACTTCTACATTGACTTGTTTATTACATTTTCTAAGGTATGACACATATAGTGTTGGCATATAAAGATATTTAGTAAGCACGTGACCTGAGTGGGTTAAAGTTGAAACCAAGCAGACCAGGGTATGTGGTCACTGATTTATTGAGCCATAGCACAGTAAACCAGAGGGTTTTAACAAGCACAAACTGGTAAAGCCTAGGAAAGTCACACCTGGTGGGTTTTGAAACTCAACCAGCCAGCCACATCTTGAAGCTACTAGTCAGAGCCTTGTCATACTTGGCAAATGCAAGAATCAAAATCAGGGAGTGTTGTGCAAGCTTGGAGATTCTTGGCAGGATGATGTTTAGTATAATGCAACTTAGCCACACAGTACGGCTTCAGTAAAGAGTAAAGGTAACAAAAGATGCCAAGTTCTTCGCTCAGAGGAAATTCTTTTCAACAACACCATCCACCCACGACAATGGAAGACTAATTAATTTTTGTCTGCTGTAAAATGCCACACCTATCTAATCCACTAAATACCAATGAAGGCTTGATGCTAATGTCTACTCAAGGAGTTGTAGTGACCAACTGACCAAGTCTGTTTTCATGCAGTCAGTCGGTACAATTAGATGATCCAACTATATGGAACACTTCAGAGAGGTTTATAATCCATGTAATCGATGATGCCGGGCTTTGTGTTGGATTTTCGAATAGCTTTTGTTTAATATACAGTACTGTGCAGAAGTTTTAGGCAGGTGTGAAAAAATGCTGTAAAGTAAGAATGCTTTCAAAAATAGACATGTAAATAGATTATATTTATCAATTAACTAAATGCAAAGTGAGTGAACAGAAGAAAAATCTAAATCAAATCCATATTTGGTGTGACCACACTTTGCCTTCAAAACAGCATCAAGCATCAATTCTTCTAGGTACACTTGCACACAGTTTTTGAAGGAACTCGGCAGGTAGGTTGGCCCAAACATCTTGGAGAACTAACCACAGTTCTTCTGTGGATTTAGACAGCCTCAGTTGCTTCTCTCTCTTCATGTAATCCCAGACAGACTCGATGATGTTGAGATCAGGGCTCTGTGGGGGCCATACCATCACTTCCAGGACTCCTTGTTCTTCTTTACGCTGAAGATAGTTCTTAATGACTTTCGCTGTTTGTTTGGGGTCATTGTCATGCTGCAGAATAAATTTGGGGCCAATCAGATGCCTCCCTGATGGTATTGCATGATGGATAAGTATCTGCCTGTACTTCTCAGCATTGAGGAGACCATTAATTCTGACCAAATCCCCAACTCCATTTGCAGAAAAGCAGCCCCAAACTTGCAAGGAACCTCCACCATGCTTCACTGTTGCCTGTAGACACTCATTCGGTATGCGCTCTCCAGCCCTTGGCGAACAAACTGCCTTCTGCTACAGCCAAATATTTCACATTTTGACTCATCAGTCCAGAGCACCTGCTGCCATTTTTCTGCACCCCAGTTCCTGTGTTTTCGTGCATAGTTGAGTCGCTTGGCCTTGTTTCCACGTCGGAGGTATGGCTTTTGGCGCAAGTCTTCCATGAAGGCCACTTCTGACCAGACTTCTCCGGACAGTAGATGGGTGTACCAGGGTCCCACTGTTTTCTGCCAGTTCTGAGCTGATGGCACTGCTTGAAATCTTCCGATTGCGAAGGGAAGTAAGCATGATGTGTCTTTCATCTGCTGCAGTAAGTTTCCTTGGCCGACCACTGCGTCTCGGTCCTCAACGTTGCCCGTTTCTTTGTGCTTCTTCAAAGAGCTTGGACAGCACATCTGGAAACCCCTGTCTGCCTTGAAATTTCTGCCTGGGAGAGACCTTGCTGATGCAGTATAACCTCCTTGTGTCTTGTTGCTGTGCTCAGTCTTGCCATGGTGTATGACTTTTGACAGTAAACTGTCTTCAGCAACCTCACCTTGTTAGCTGAGTTTGGCTGTTCCTCACCCAGTTTTATTCCTCCTACACAGCTGTTTCTGTTTCAGTTAATGATTGTGTTTCAACCTACATATTGAATTGATGATCATTAGCACCTGTTTGGTATAATTGTTTAATCATACACCTGACTATATGCCTACAAAATCCCTGACTTTGTGCAAGTGTACCTAGAAGAATTGATGCTGTTTTGAAGGCAAAGGGTTGTCACACCAAATATGGATTTGATTTAGATTTTTCTTCTGTTCACTCACTTTGCATTTAGTTAATTGATAAATATAATCTATTAACATGTCTATTTTTGAAAGCATTCTTACTTTACAGCATTTTTTCACACCTGCCTAAAACTTTTGCACAGTACTGTATATATAATTTTTGTGACCATGGTAAGGACAGGCAAGCACTATGAGAGCTGTGAGAATCTCAACACTGACCTAAACACTCCCTACCATGCAGTCCTGGACCCTGACAATTGCACCAAACTGTGCCTGAATAACAGTCTTGAGAAACGGGCTAATTTTGACTGCGGGTTAAGCTGATATCACCAAACTCCTTTCTGGTGGCAGATTTGAACTCAGGTCTCCGGGGGTGCAAGACATGAAAGGATAGTGAATTACCCTGCTCCACCACAAAACCTTTAAATATGCAAGCTTTTAACCAGTTAAAACTCCCTCTCCTTTGCAATGGACAGTCCCATGAGCCCAAGGGGTACGACTATACAACACAATGGACAGTAAGCCTTATCGGAATGATAGTATTTTTGAACTACAATACTTAAATACAACAGACAGTATATCCTTTGTTTAAAATGGTTCAGATGAAGAGGCCCTTTTAATCCAGAGTGTGCCATTTCCATGTGTACACTGTGAGCACTGACCCCTCCTCGGTTTGATCCGTGTCCATGTGTTTCGCAAACAGACACAGAATAGATGTTCTAATCTTCCTTAAACAGAGTTCATCTCCCTGCTAAATGGATTGTACACTAAGCCCATGAATGGCAGAGCTCTCTCTCTCTCTCTCTCTCTCTCTCTCTCTCTCTCTCTCTCTCTCTCGGAGGATTGTGGGATTGTGGGAGGAGCTTGCGGAGAGTCGGTAGCGTTTGAACGCTGGTGCGGTAGGAGAGTGTTTTCGCTACTATTTTTTTTTGCAAACATCTATATTTATTCGTTAATTGTTTAGTTCGTTTATATATTTTTGTTTCGTTGTTTCGTCGTTTGTTTTACAGAGTAGTGTGTGTGTGTGTGTGTGTGTAGGTCCCGTTATGGGATCTCACTCTGGAGGGCTGGGGGCTCTCAGCCGCCGACACGGGGTTAGCTGCTTGCCCGATGCCGGTGTGTCGGTGGAGTGCCTGCTGGCGGTGGGAGAGGTGGTCGGGTGTGACAATATAGTGTCGGCATCCCGTATGAATAAAAGATTTGTCGTATTTTTAAAAGAGGTATCGCTGGTCAAGCAACTAGTGGAGGAAGGTTTTTCAGTGAAAGGGGATTTTATCCAAGTAACCCCCTTAGTAACCCCTGTTACCAAGGTAATCATGTCAAGCGTGCCGCCATTTTTAAAAATGAGACCTTGGCAAATGAACTTGCCCGATATGGCAAACTGGTGTCCCCAATTAAAAATATACCTTTAGGGTGCAAAAATACAAATGTTAAGCACGTCCTGTCTTTTCGGAGACAGGCGTTTTACTGCTGAATAACCCGGGAGGTGATTGATGTCGCTTGGAGCTTCAGTGTGGAAGGGACGGGCTGCGTAGTGTTTGTCAGCTCGGACACAATGCGGTGCTTTAACTGCGGGAACAGGGACACCAGAGGAGGGCCTGCCGAGAAAAACAGAAATGAGGAAAGGCAGGAGCAGGGTACTGATGGCAGGGAGGAGGCTGGGGATGTTGGGGGTGGCGGGAGGATGAGGCTGCTCCCCATCGCAGCGCCAGCCGGAGTCTGCAGAGACCAGGGAGCCGCCCGAGCGGGATGGAGCCGCCCACACCACAGCCGAGGCTGAAGAGACTCAGCCACGGTCCGGCACAAAATGAAGCTACTGAAAATGATGAGGGTTTTGTGATGGTAGCTAAAAAGACTAAAAAAAGAAAAACATAGAAGCTGCAGATCTGCCTAATAGCGGCGGGGAACGGAGCAGAGCCCGAGCCTGTGCTGGAGGAGCCTGCAGTCTCAGGCAGGGTGTCTGTCCCTCCTGACATGGAGGGAGAGGGAGCGGCACGGCGACAGGCTTACAACCCGGCACTGTGCAGCTCTTCTCTCTGAACCCCAGCAAGCGGAGGCAGAGGCAGCGGTGGCGGCTGTGGCTGTGCTGGGAGGAGGAGAGGAGAGCGGCGCTGCAGAGGTGGAGAGAGCAGCGGAGGAGCTGGCAGCTGTGGACGGCGGAGCAGGCAGCGAGGACGGAGCAGAGGAAATGGAGGGGAGCTCTCTGACTCCTCACTTATCTCTGACATCCCGATAGCCAACCCGTTAACAGGGGAAAAACTTTATACCTTGGATGAATTTAAACTGTTTATGGAAAGTACAAAAGGGAAAAGGGGGTTGAAATTGAAAACTTCTTCCCCGATTTGAGATTATTCCTCCACTCAGCACACATCGTTACACGAAAGGCAACATTAGAGGAGTTTGACCAGAAAAAAGGTACCGTCTTAAAAATATGTACAAACAATTAAGAAAAAGATCGCTAATGATGCTAATCAATAGTTTTATAATGGATACTTCTTTTAAGAATTTTTTATTGTTGCTTGTTTTATTCTGTCAGTTTTATTCTTTTTAGCCGCCATGGAGAAGTGCGTTTTATTTCTTTTAACGTGAATGGCTGCAGACAGTCTTTTAAAGAGCGCAGCTATGTGAGTTTTAGAGCAGAAGCGGGTGGGGTCGCGCTGCTGCAGGAGACGACTCAGACAGGGAGAATGAGGGCGTGGCTGGCAGAGTGGAGGGGCCGTGTGTGCTGAGCCACGGCTCAAGCACCAGTGCAGGAGTGGCAATTTTATTTAAGCCCAGCCTTAGAGCAACAATTTTAGACATTGAAGAAATTGAAAGAGGCAGGTTACTAAAAGTAAGAGCAAGGTTGGGTGGTACTGTATTTGTTTTTATTAATATTTATGCACCAAATAAAGGAAGGGAACGCATTTTAATTTTTAATAAATTAAAGCAAGCTCTTTTAAGTATTGATAATGATGATGTGGTGGTGGTGGGAGGAGATTTTAACTGCACTATTGATTTTACAATGGATAGAAATAGTGAGGAACCCAATCCCCAATCCTCAAGTGAATTAGCTGCAGTTTTTCAGTTCAGTGGCCTGGTTGATGTCTGGAGGTGTCTGCATCCTAATGCAAGACAGTACACCTGGTCTCATTGTCGCTACAACAAATATATAGAGCCAGGTTAGACCGCTTCTACACATCACACACTCATCTGAATAAATTTATTAAAGCCAATATCATCCCCAGTAGCCTCTCTGACCACCACTGCCTGTTAGTTACAGTAATACTTACCACTGACTCTCACAGCACCTCCTACTGGCATTTTAATTTAAAGTTATTACAGGACACAATTTTTGTAAAACAATTTAATGATTTCTGGAACATATGGAAAAAGAAAAACACTTTATAAAAATATGCGGCAGTGGTGGGACATTGGCAAAACGCAGATTAAAATCTTTTGCCAGCAGTACACACTCAATTCAACCGGGTCACTGAGCATGGCGGTGAGAGAGCTGGAGTTGAAAATTCTCCAGTTAGAGAGCAGCCTGGACACAGACCACCAGGAGCAGACCCTGCAAACCCTGAGAGAGCAGAAATACATGTTGGGCAGCCTGCTGAAGGAAAGAGTGAAGGGGCTGGTGCGCTCTCGCTTCATGGAGCTTAAAGACATGGACACCCCTCCAGTTTCTTTTTGGCTTGGAGAGGAGGAGAGCAGACAGCCGGCAGATGCACTGCGTCCGGACGCCTTGCGGCAGGGAGCTGTACAGCCGGGAGGAGATCAGCAGGGAGGCAGTAAAATTCTATTCTGAACTATATAGCAAAGAGCCATGTGACCAGAAGGATACGGACCTGCTGCTCCAGGATTTGCCCACCCTGAGCGAGGAAGAACAGCACCAATTAGATCAGCCGCTAACATATCAAGAGCTGACCACTGCTGTTACACAGCTTTCAAATGGAAAAGCTCCTGGCATTGATGGACTGCCCGCTGAATTTTTAAAAGTTTCTGGACTGTGATTGGTGAGGACTTTTGCAGGTGCTGGGAGAGAGCCTCCGAGATAAAGAACTGCCCCTCAGCTGCAGGAGGGCAGTAATCACACTACTGCCCAAGAAAGGAGACCTGTGCTTGCTAAAAACTGGAGACCTGTTTCGCTTTTATGTTCCGATTTTAAAATAATTTCAAGATGTATGGCCAATAGACTAAAAATGTGTATAGGAGCTGTAATTCACACGGACCAAACTTACTGCATACCGGGACGTTCCATTTTTGATAATTTGTTTTTAATTCGAGACTTTTTATCAGTGGCTAATACATGTGATTTGAATGTGGGGCTGGTTTCTTTAGATCAGGAGAAAGCGTTTGACAGGGTCGACCACACATACCTATTTAAAACCCTGGAAGCCTTCGGGTTTGGCCCTGTTTTTATTTCTTACATCCAGCTTTTATATTTGAATGTTTTTAGCATTTTAAAGATTAACAATGGGCTGAGTCAGCCCTTCCCAGTGTGCAGGGGTATTAGGCAGGGCTGCTCCCTGTCTGGAATGCTTTATTCACTGGCCATAGAGCCCCTGCTGCACCTGCTGAGGGGCCGGCTGGTTGGCTGGGCAGTGCCCTCCTCACCCTCCCCTGTTGCAGTGAAGGTGTCCGCTTATGCAGATGATGTGAGCGTGTTTGTGTGCAGTGACGGAGACATCAAGGCATTACAGCAGAGCCTGCACACATTCCAGAGAGCCTCTACAGCAAGAGTTAATTGGGCAAAGTGTGACACCTTCCTGTCAGGCAGTTGGCATGATTGCACCCCCTGTCCTGCCTGAGGCACTGAGATGGGACAGGACAGGTATAAAAGTGCTGGGGGTGTTTTTGGAGTGGAGACATATATGCAGAAAAACTGGGAGGGCCTAGTGGACAGGGTGAGGGGCGGCTGCAGAGATGGAGGGACTGCTGGCTCAGCTGTCCTTTAGGGAAGGGTCCTGGTGATCAATAATCTGGTGGCCTCCATGCTGTGGCACAGGCTGGTGTGTCTGGACCCTCCCGGGGCATGGTGCAGGAGATTCAAAGAGTACTGTTGGAGTTTTTCTGGAGCGGGAGACATTGGCTGAGGCCAGCGGTCCTGTATCTCCCCACTGATGAAGGGGGCAGGGGCTGGTCAGCATTGCCAGCAGGGTGGCAGCCTTCAGACTGCAGGCGGTTCAGAGGCTCCTGTATGCTGGGGAGGAGGCTCATTGGAAGAGGCTGGCTTGTTTTTCCTCAGTAGAGTAGGGGGCTGGGGATAGATAAACACCTGTTTTTAATTGAGAGTACCAGACTAGCTAAAGTAGGTCTCTCTTCTTTTTACTTGAGTGTTTTAGATGCCTGGAGGGCAGTGAGGGTAAAAGAGATGAGGGGTCCCTGACAGGCAGGGCCTTGTTGGAGGAGCCCTTATTTTTCAATCCACTCTTCCCTGTACGTTTTTTCAGTCAATGACGCTCTGTGCCTGCTTTGTGAGGGCAGGAGTGACCAGGCTGAGACACCTGATCAACTTTGAGCTCTCCTGCTGGCTGACTGCTACACAGCTGGCTGGGCGGCTGGGCTGGCACTCTGAGAGACTGGCTGAGAAAATGGTCAGTAAACTAAGGAGTTCTCTTTCCCGGAGTTCAGGGAGGCTTTGAGGGAGGAGATGTCCAGCAGCACAGGGCAGAGACAAGACTTCATCTTTCCAGGGCTACTAGTGTGTCCAGCAGTAGGTGAAGGAGAGGAGGATGTAGGTAACGGGGAATGCTATTAAACTTAGACACAGTTAAAGATCTAACTCTTCATACAGCGGAAAGTAAGAGAATTTACCAGATGTGTGTGAAGGCATCACATTCTCACCAGTTGAGGGGTTGGTGGATTCAAGGTGGAGGGCATGTCTGGAGGTAAAGGAGGGGTGCAGGCCAGTATGGAGGGTTCTGTATAAACTGCCCCTCACCAAGAGAGCGGGGGACCTGCAGTGGAGGATCCTGCACTGTATTGTGTCCACCGGCAGGTTTCTCCACAGAGTTGATGCTAGCATTAGCTCAGAGTGCGTTTTCTGCTCTGCAGAGGAAACAGTGTTTCACATGTATAGTGAGTGTGTCAGGCTAGGACCACTCTTCCATCTTCTACAAGAGCTCCTGCAGGGCCTAGGCGAAGAGTTCACGAAAGAGCTTTTTATCTTTGGGGTTCCCTACAGTCTTAAAAGAGAAACAGGTGTGTTTTAATTAATTTTATAATGGGTCAGGCAAAATTGGCCATTTTAAAATCCAGAAAGAACAGTATCTCTGGGGCGGGCTGACTGATGTTGTGGTGCAGTTCAGGGTGTTGGTGGTCAGCCGGATAAGAGTGGATTTTGAATTTTTAAACTCAATAATAACCGGAGGACTTCCAGGAGAGGTGGTGTGTGGGAGACACCTTGTGTGCTGTGAGTGAGGAGGGGAGCTCCAGTTTTGTTCTAGTTTTTTAATTTTGTTTTTAATTTTATTTTTATTGTTTTACAGTGTTTTTTTTATTAATTTTGGCTTTAATCTGTTTTTAAACAGAAAGAAAACACTGTTTTTTAATTGATTTTTTAGGATCCTTTTTGTTTAAAATCTATTTTTAAGGAGAACATGATGCATTTTAAGATTTTTAAATATTGATAAATCTTAATTTTGTTTGTGTTTTACCTTTATTGATTTTGAATGGATTTTAATTGGAATGTTTAATAAAGGATCTTAAAAGTCTCTTTAAGTCTCTCTCTCTCTCTCTCTCTCTCTCTCTCTCTCTCTCTCTCTCTCTCTCTCTCTCTCTCTCTCTCTCTCTCTCTCTCTCTCTCTCTCTCTCTCTCTCTCTCTCTCTCTCTCTCTCTCTCTCTCTCTCTCTCTCTCTCTCTCTCTGAGTCATTAGGTAAGTTGAAGTCTGTGTACTCTCCCCTCTGGGCAGCAGCATCTTAGGAAGCAGAGCTTTGGGATTGTCAACAGCACTTCAACACATGAAAACAGGCCTGGGAGAGAAAATGTCTTCCTAGTGCAAAAGTCTGACAATTGGTACAGACTGGGACTGGCACTGGTAGCGAGTCAGGTAGAACTGGATGGACGAGAAGACTGAATGTATTCAACTCATTATTATTTATTTATATTTCAAATTGAGGGGGAATCATCTAGTCCTGAGGTGGACTAGACACCGTCTCGCGAGTCGAGTGCGGCTCCCGGTGAAATGCTGGTTAACACACACTTTGTAGCTCGAATGAACTGAAGAAAGAATAATAAACAAAAGCGAAAACAAGAGAAAAACTAAAAATAAATACAAGTTTATTATTTTTGTCCACTGTATTCATACGTGTTTATTATTCTCTCTCTCTCCTGTATATTTCAGCCTGCATGTTCACTGCAAGCGAGTTTTGTAATGGCATGGAATATCGCTTGTGCCAAACATCCTTATTCAGATTAATGCATCTTTCTATAAAATTGGAGTGGGCACTAGACAAGATAATGCATGTTTAAATGTTGTACTGCAGGTCTAAAATTAATATTATATTTACATATCTCATGTCTTGTCATGAACAGGTACTAGAATCCCTTTCAAAATACAGTGCACGTGTCATCCACAGAGCTCTCAAAAGTATTTAATAAACATGGAGCAGGCATGAAAACTGAGAATTCAGATCTCCATTGTTTTAAAAAAGGCAATTCAGGCAGTGACGCAAAAAGTCTAATACCTGATTGGACGAAACGCTTTCCACTTGATAAACATGTTTCAAAGGAATCTTGTGTCTCTACTGTTAAAAGTACTGAATTACATATTAAATGTCATTTTTCTGTAGATTAAGAACCCCAAGTTCTTAAAAGTTGCTCTTAAAGGAGTGCTGGTTAGGAATGTGCTTGCAGTGTAGGACACAATCTTTTGGCTCTTCATTTGTTTTTGTTTTTTAATGTATATATTCAGGATATGAAAATATTTTGAATACAACGCTATAGATTCTCTTCTGCAACCCAGTACCTTACCTGAAGGTCACATGACTGAACTGCAGCTAGTTCCAGGATTCATTTTGTACCACGAATCAGCAACTTTTACTTCAATTCAGAGCGTGCAGATACTTCAAAAAGTAGTAAAAAATACAAGAAAAGAACCTAGAGAAGAAGGGCAGTGATAACATTGCTTCTGGCAATAAGTGTGAAGAAAATGGATTTTAAAATCTTGGTTAGCTGTTCTTTACTAATTAAAAACACACACCAGCACTTTCGTTTCACATTTTCATGAAGGAACGTTTCAAACATCATGGAGTTTGTGGAGGAAATTAAAAGCTAACTAAGAATGCCAGAGGCATCCTGTTTGTATAACCACAACATGTGTGCTCCCAAAGCAGAGCACTGCACAGTGCATGCAGAATGGCCCCTGTCACACTGATGTGTAATTGATACAGTATGGAAAATGCATGAAATAAACCAACATTGCTAAGCTCCTGAGTGTTGGGCTTGCTATGATAATCCATTGGACAATGTCTGTGGGAATTGTTGGTCTATGAAGTCTGTACAGTCTTGAAAGTCACTAGTTTCTTCATTGGTAGTAAAACATATTTGGGGAGCAACTGTACTTGTGAGATGGAACAGAGCAAAACGCATTATAAACCCCTCACCTCCACAATGCTGCGCAGGTCTCGCACATACATGCGCTCCGTCTCAATGATCTCCATGACGACACGGTCCACGTAGCTGAGTTTGGGATTGGGGGCCATGGCTTTGGCGGCGAAGGGCGAGAGTGGGGGCTGTCGTGAGCCATCCACGCTGGCCCTGTTCGCTCTGTTGTTGTTGTTGTTGTTGCGTGAGCGGCTCGCTCGAAGGCTGACCTCCACCTTGTCTGACACCTCGGTACCCATGTCTGCTGCCG
The DNA here is from genome assembly GCA_030684275.1 of Acipenser oxyrinchus oxyrinchus. Classification (NCBI taxonomy): domain Eukaryota; kingdom Metazoa; phylum Chordata; class Actinopteri; order Acipenseriformes; family Acipenseridae; genus Acipenser; species Acipenser oxyrinchus. The sequence goes on from CM060266.1 coordinate 20,149,695, forward strand.
AGGGGCTCAGATCCAAGTCAATGTCCGTCTCGTCTCGGTGCTGGGGTTCTGACTGGCAGGTAGTCGCGGTTGTAGCGCTCAAGGCGGCCGTGCTGCCGTACAGGCTCTGCCCGTCCCGAGAGGACCCTGAGGAGAGAGTGGACACCACGCTCACTGGACGGTCAGTGTCCGAGAAGTCTGCGCTGACCGAGGCTGAGCATTCCGAGACAGTGACTGTGGACATTCTCTCATTGCTGCTCACTGATGAGGCGGTGGACAACCGAGGGGATTCTGAGTGAGAAAAAAAATAATAAAAAGGAAAATGTTAATGAATACTGCACATCAAAGTACTGGCAGCTTATAATGTACAGGTTTATTATAAAAGGCCTTAAATCCACCCTGCACTACCGGTGTAATCGATTTAAATCCAGGAGCTCGTCAGCTACTGGTCCCTGGAGGACAAAGGCCTAAGGAAATGAACAGGTGCCTGGCCAGTAGGAAGGCGCTATGCAACACTCCCTCTGTACTCCCCAGCAAAGAACAGTAACTTCACACATCAAGGACACAAGCCAGCACTTCTGTGACTGTACACACTGCACACCACATGGTCGTGCCTTTACAAGACAAGCCACTAAGGGACCACCTGCAATAACACACTGCATAAGCTACTGTACTCTCTCTTGCATCTGTGTGAATGCAGTGCATTCTCCTCCACAGTAATAGAAAGTAAGTTTAAAAAAGTGACTTAAAAGTGTTACTAAAATCATGATTATTTTAGCAGCAAGAATCGGAAACAGGAAGTTAAAAAACAATTGGCAAAATATGAATTAATATGGATCGATGGATGCACACCATTTTTGCCTACTGTTCCAATGTTTTCCTCCGATTTCCAATTTGTGGATGCCTGTTCTTTGCAGCTGCTCTTTTGAATAGATGTACATGGCTTTCAGTTGGTAAATCAACAAACCACTCCCATAAACACATTAGCAGAGGTGAAAGCTGATCCGGTTCAGGTCTGACTCTAATGGAAACGTGAGTATTATTGAACATCAAAGGCCATATTGAACATTGAACCTGACCAGGTGCCAGCTGCTTTAATTGGACATAAATGAGGCACAGATTATATGGTAAAGAAGATACAATTTTTAACAAAAGGAAGTGAACCCCAATCCTGAAGCTGTAAAATCGTTATTAAATTGGATAGGTGCTAAAAAAACACCATTATAATTTTTTTATGATCTCTACTGTAGATTGAGAGAAATTATTAAAAGCTATAGTGCTCGTGGTATTTCATAAACTTCACACAGCATAAAATAGGAACGTAAAACAGGGCTAACCTACATGAAGTATGACCTAGTAACCCAGGTAAGAAACATTTTATTTAAAATAAAACCTATAAAACAAATCCACCTCCAACAACAATAAGAGACCTGTGCATCTGTTTCTCTAATGAGAGCTAAGAAAATATGCATATATTTTTAAACCTTACTGCCCCTTTGACATTCCATATTGGAGTATGTACAACTTTAAATAAAGAACACGCCAATTGTTCTACGCAAATGAACATGAAAAAACAAAAACAAAACCACAGGGGTTGTTCCTTGTTGTCCAGAATCAATTTGCATTTTCCTTCATGACAGACAGCAGCTTTCTAAATATTCAATAGGCACGGCTATTTCTGTTCCTAGCCACAAGCAAAAAGATTGGCGCACCATTAATGCGAACACACTGTTGAGTTATGCCTTTTAGGGTAAGGCGTGGGAACGTGTTTACTGTTTTTCTTTATAACTGAAAGACAGTTTGGGTAGCTAAACCCAGTATACACTAAAAGAGAACACAATGTCTTGTACAAAAAGACAAAACGATGACAAACCCTGCAGTGGAGAATATATTTTGTGCATCTTGCCTTTCGACCACTATTTTGTGAGTACTACAAGCAGCCATGTGTTAAAGACACATTAACAGCCAGGGTCTCTGGAAGCTGTCTTAGTGAACACTAAAGGCTGAGGTGGTACTGCAAGTAAAAGAACAGTATTGACCGTTTGTTTAAATTGTTTGCAAGGGGACATAAACATTGGTCAAAACAAAATGAGATCTATTTCCCATCACAACCACAGACCAAGAGTCTTTTACAGTTACCATTGCGCCGATAGGTTGAGCATTGAATCGGTTCAGTTGTCCCATCACAACTGAACCTGGGGACTCTTATGCGCGATCACGTCTCTACATTTGTTTGCACACACTGCCTTGATTTCGCACCTATCGTCACCAAACTATTATCATACACTCCTTGCCTCCTATAAACATGCAGGATTATATTTGGCTGTAACCTGATAAACTATTGATTTTATACAAAGATTCGTAATCTTTTAGGTACTGTGCACTTCACGATTATGAGGGCCCTCTGCATGTGTGTGCACTGGTTCTAGGAAAGTATAGTGCAGCCTTCAGATTTTTTTTTTTGTTTGCTTCAGAAGCATTCATTTAATATTTATGGCTAAGAAGTCAAGAAGAGTCCCTTCCCTATTGTATGGTGGCTGTGATTTCTCACTCGCATACCTACATTACAGTCACGGTTTCTTACATATAGGAAAGCTTCAGCAGTTCAGGTAAATTGAAAGGAAATGGGGTCTTTTCATCTGCCCTGTGCTTCAGTGCATTTGTGTGCGTGTCAGATCCAAACAGTATACTCCGAGCTCTTGTTAGACTATCATCAAGCTTGTTTAATCATTATCAACCTCAACGCCAGTGTAGACTTGAAGGAACATTTCCTCTCCACTCTACATTCCTGTCTCTTCCATTACTCAAACACGGCACGCTTTTTCAAAACACTGACTCGCTCTGGTTAACTCACTCAGGAATCGGATCGCCTTTTGCGTGCGTTTGTTTTATATTACTTTGACTATCTTACAAACTTGGACCTCTCATGGTTTACACAAATAAACAGAGACAAAACACTGCATGTAAAGCATCAAGCATCAGTTATAAATAAACCTTTTTCTGTTCTTTTTTAATCCCTGAGGGTCCCACGATAATGTTCAGTTACTGTACACAATAAAAATGTAAGTATGTAGTTTCCATTTACTATTGTCATTCACAACTTAGCTTTCAGTGCATTTAAACTGAGAAAGCAGACAGTGTGTTTATATTTTTCCAAAGAAAAACTGTCAGCTGCAGAGCACATTGCTTACTGTTGAACCATGCTTTGTCCCTATTTCAGATTGAGGCAAACAGGCTTGCAACTGCAACTGCTTTCCCCATTTACATAGGCCATACCTAAGCTCTGAAATACCGCAGGAAGCTAAACAGAAATTACTGGATCACCTTTTTCCCTCATTTTACTTTAGTTATGCCGATAAAAGTACTGGAACACACATACTGTGTAGAGTTGCCATTTTTAACACAGGCTTATAAGGCAAACAATATAAGGGAAACTGTGGAGCAGTAATCTGAAGCCGAAGTAGACCACAGACATCTCTACGAATTTCAGCAGGGGCTCGTGAAAAGAGACACCTTTAGAGCTGTGCTTATGTTTAGTAAATATACTGTTGGCAGGAATCCGTGACAGCATCATATATTTAAAACAGAGAGACTTTCTGCCGTGTTAGTCCAAGATATTACTGCAAGGTGAATCATTGACTAACTTGGGAGTGTTTTAGAAATACTAGCTTTTCAAGAACACATCTTTAGTTCCCTTTATTATGTGAAAGAGAAGGAGTGCATTACGACTGCTTGGCTCATGGACTTCTAATTCTCTTTACAGGAATACATTTTAATGTGGAAACCCACGCTACAGGCGATGCACAACACACTGTAGTCAAGCCAAAACACAGGTCTTGAAGTGGACCCCTGACAATGGTGGCGGAGTACTACAGTCCTAGAATCTCACCGGCATTGTTGTTGGAGGTTTCAGTTCTCTGTGGTGAGGGGCCAAGTCATAGCCATCCTATTCATTTGCATCTAAAACAGATCCCACGTCTGCTTGCTTTAAGTTATAAATCACCTTTACAATCCTGTCTCCTCCACAAGCTGCAGACATGCTCCAATGTCAGGTAATTCACAAACCCACTACACACACTCCAGCTAGCGGAAATAACAGTGAAGCCCAGCAAGGGGCAACTTTAAGAAAAGGGTAATTTCAGAAACAGACGTGTACCATGTCTGCTTTCAACAACTATTATTATTAGTATTATTATTATCATTTTTTTAAAATCAATTCAAAGTCCTACAACAACAAAAAATGTGTGAGGAGTTTTAATCTCTCAATAATGTCATTTTTTTCATTATTTGACTCAAGCCTAAAAATACAAGCTCCGGCAGGTTTAAACTTCACATACTGCGTCAAACACAGCAGCAATTGCCAGGAAACTTAATAATGTCAGTTAGGTGTGAGAAATGGAAACTGGAAAATGAAAAATCATGCAGAGGGATGGATTTTGCTCACATTTTTCTTTTTTTTAAACACATTCTTATTGCAACACAATTTGATAGCATTGTTAGCACTCTCAGCCATAGTTAAGACTGTGCTGTTATGTCACTTTATAAGGATTCGGGAGCTCAATTGGAAATAACTAATACATACAGTAGTTGCATGTTTGCAACCTTTATCATATTGAAAGGAAATGTGTCCAATAAACAGCTGTTCACCCTCATGGATACTAATATAAAAAAACACAAGAAGCCTTCTCTCCATTTACTGATCTTAACAAGTGCATAGATACTTACATCCAGCAACGACTGAAGCGGTTTTATTTATTGTTTTTTTTTTTTTAAATTTGGCAGAACTGGTTACCAAGCAACACAAAAAGTCAATATCACCCTTGGAAGTTAAACGACATATTAAATATATCAGTGTAAATAAAAGCCATTTCATTTAAGGGCAAGTGTAGTTTCAAATGCTTCATTATGTGACTTTGGCTTCCACAGTCCATTACATTCTCATACGAAGAGGCTGGATTTCTTGAACATCTTCATCATATAAAACTTCCAAAACACAAACTTTTTTTGACCGTCTCTCTTTATAGCACCCTTTATAGAAGTATTTACCAAGGTCTGCCTTGTTAAATATCCTTACCATACTTCTCTGGGCTGATCTATTTTTTACCATGCTTTCATTATGTTTTATTACACTTGGCTATGCCTTTACCATGGGAAAACCTTTATTAGGGACACCATTGAGGAAGTGTTGCAGGGGGGCAGGTTAACGGTTACACTCTGTTGTACCGGCTGTACAAAGATGACATGTTTCTGAGGGCACCAGTTCAGCCACTCCCAAGGAGTGCCATTGAACAACGTTATTTGAGTAACCATTCACCTAGTCACAATGCAGGACTTGTTGACTAACACCACATGCTTTTTTTCACCTCCAGTTTTAAACACACAGAGCAGTAATGTGGATAACTGGCATTAGTTTTTCTTTTTTTAGAAAGCTACACAGCTTTTTTCTTCCAAGTGTATAAAAATAAGACTTGGGTATGTAATTAATGTAACATGCCAGCAACTAAAAGTCAGAACTAAACCCTTCCAGGAACTCAGCACATCTGAGCTAGTAAATGCATGTTATTAGATAGCAAGTAGCATACATCTTTGTATGGCGATTCCAGTGTACTGGTTGGTTTTGTGCCACTTTAAACACATTTACAGGGGTATTTTCTGCTCCAGGTGGCACTATTTCTGTACTCTGCTTTGCTGTGGCTCTGCCTGACCTGCTTTGCTTAAACTTCACTCGCGAAACAACTACTTCTAAGTCTTTTTGATTCTCAAATTCTAAGCTTTCCACCTCTTTACGCACACAATGTATAACTAATGCAAAAATAACTGAACACTCATGTTTACCATACCTACAGAACATCTTTATTTCACAATAGAATAGGCAAATTGTGCAGGTGTTCTATGTCATTATGTTAACAGATACCAATTTATCAAGCTAAATTTAAGAGGGAGCCAAATCTATAGGTTATGCAGATAAGGGCCCCACTGTATTCTAAATTAGCTGTTTTTATGGCAGAACAGGACTTTGCATTGTAGCCAAACACAATAAATATTGATAATGGTTAAACTTTTTTTAAAAAATCAACGAATGCCTAAAACCCAAAATGTCGGAGGCACTGTTTTCATTGTGTGCACGTTATTGTAGCCTCTGCAGCTGCTGCTATAGTGCCCTTGTGAATGAGCGTTATAGCCTTTTAGATCTGCACTATCGAATACCCATATATAAAATGTGCAACCACAACCAAACGAACAAAGAGCTTACCAGAAAAAGGATGGAAAGTATGCAAATAAATAAGATATGCAAATAAAACCTAAATCATTAGCATATTATCACGCAGACGTGAGCAGGAATACTGTCAAGGTACAACATACACAGCAAGTTCACAGATAAAAGTAGACACATACAATGTATCAAATGAACCTAATTTCCAATTTAAAAGTAACAGCAAAGACAGATATTCATAAAACAAGTACCAAAATCACATGACCACAATGAAGCAACCATATTAGATCAGGAGGTCAAGTTTCAATGCTTCCATTAAGAAGCCTTTATCACAAACGGTTCCAGAGAACTTAGGTGCTCACAGAAGCAGCAGCTAACATTTACCAGTATCCTAAAAGGGTTTATAGCTATTGAAGTAATTCCATAAATGTGTCCTTTCATAACTCCCTAGAGAACAAGCCTCAAACATCTGTCATTTACAGTATAAGGGGCTTGCAACAGTTTCCCAAGGAGGCAAAGAGTTAGGATAATTACAAACCCCACGAGGTTTAACAACAAACAAAATCCAGGAGACTGCAGAAAACAGATGCCACCACTCTGCTTTCCACTGCAGTTTCTCCAGGGCCAGAGATCACTGTGCTTAACAACTAATTGGAATTTCCCAGTTATTTATAGCAAGACCTCCTCTTTCAAAGCCATTTTAGCTTACAAAAGGATTCTAGGATTTAAAATGAAAACCAAAGTCAAAACACACAGCTGCAGCTTTGCAGGAAAGAGCAGAAGAAAGGTAATTTGCAGCTTTTCGTAAACATAGACGATAAAGATCTTTAGAGTCAATTTCTTCTCCTGTTAAATTGTTGCTAAAATGTTTCTGTGCCTGTAAAAAAAATACTTTAGTGGGCGACAGTTTTTCACTCAACACCTACCCCTGAATCATGCTGTGTTCAGTTGGGGTAGACATTTATATCTGGAAACCTGGAGTGCATTAAGAAATTTATTAGTTAGTGATTTAGTAGATTCTGCTTAACTTACAGTAGACCAGTGATTTATTAGTAGGGGATTACAGGGAACCATAAATACATATAATTGTTTTCAGCAGTACTGAACCCTTTGCACCTTTACTGTTCCTGTCTCATGTTTGGTTTTTCAACACAATCTCGATTACTCTGATATTTATTTGTGAAATAGAGAAGTGTTGTCTGACTACGTCAGCAATGTTAAGTTGTGTTTTATCTTCTGAAGCGATGTTGTGCAAAATAAACCTGAACATACATGTTTCATACCAGCCAATATCAGAAGGGTTTGGGGATTACATGGGTATGGTTACAATTATTTTCCCTTCTTACAGTTGGCCTATATGTGTAGGGATTATTCAGAAATGCCTTAAGCCTGTACTATCCAGCGGATAGCTCTGGAGCTATATGAGGTTCCCTGAGCTCAATATGGTTCTTTTGATTTAGAGGGGAAGTATCCACATGTAAGGCTCTTAATGGGTTTGAAAAAACTACACAGGAAATCACCAGTCTGGGAAAAGTAGTAGTACAGTCAAAATGCAGCAAAATTCATGTGTTTAAACATTGATTGAGCAAAAACATACTGAAGCTGTGCACTCAGGTTAAACCGCTCTCTCTTTCTTTTAATGTCTGCGCTACTATTCAGTCAGCCATTTAGTTTAATTACTCTAAATGTATTTTCTGTTAGTGTTTTGTTTCCATTATATATGTATACCGAAAAGACCAAAACAACCGAAAAAGGTTGAGAATCTCCCAGTGTCTTTAATACAAACATACCAATAATGAGATGCTGGCCAGCCAATAACGAACAGCACGACCTATACAATACAGCCTGCAGTGCCTTTCTGCAGGCCTCTACCTGTAAAAACCACATTACTGAACAGAGACGTAAAGTACATCCACAGATGACATCAGACCCAGCATAACTGGATAACGCAAGGATTCAGATTACTGTTTCTAATGAAGTAGTATGAATGGCTGACCGATTATGAACTGGTAGTGAAAAAGGAAATGTGTTTGTTTTGAAACAATACCTTGCTCCCAAACAGTCACTGGAATTTGCCAAACAGTGTTTGGATGCTTGCCTTTAAAAGTAAACATTTTCAAACAGGAGCAGCAATTCAGATCCAGCCTGTCCCGACTTTGCTTCGCTGGACTTTCACCTGGAGTGCCTAACCATGAACTCCTCTGAAAAGCCCAGATAGGTCAATTTCAAACTGACAGCAAATCACTGTATTTACTATAACTGACAGGGGAAGTGGTATGATGCCAGTGCTAAACAAGCATCAACAAGACTTATGGCTGTGACAAAAAAAAAAAGTTATACCACCACAAGATGACTTCAGTTACTGAACACTATGATTTTCATTAGGCAAAGTGAAAGAAAGAGCCAGCTGTGGACTTTACAAGACTTTTCTTTGTGGAGATAACCTTTTTAAAGATGACAAGAGTAACAAAAACACACACACACACACACACACACACACCAACAACAACAACAACACCACCACACAATAAAAAGCTGCTGTGTATAATTGCCTTAAAGGTAGGAAGATACTGTTCTGTTGTGTGTGTGATTTGCAAGAGAGCGAGAGATATTGTACATAATGGCTCACTTAAATATATCTGTTCAGGATAATCAAAGCCCAAACCATGTAGTTCTCATACCAAAACACTTCTATATTAATGTTCTTAAAGTTGAAGTGCCCCCGTAGTTTTCTGTTCTCACTATAAAAATATAGAAACATCCCCTTTTATTGTTTACCTTTTGGGTTTTGTCTTCCCTTAGCGACGGCACAGCTTGCAGAACACATCTATAACCTACTGGTGCTGCATGCCATTTCAGTTCATGGTGTGACAAGGCAGCTTCAAGGCTGGAGGAAGCGTTTGTGTCTGCAGCCTTCAGGGAGTGGAAATAAACTGGAAAGCAATAAGCGCTGCTTTCTCATAAAGAAGAGTGCACAGGAGTAGTAAACTATGGAGGTGTGAATAAAGTGTCACCCACAAATCAGATTTTATTCAAATACTACACTTCCTTTTTACAGTAAAGAAACAAACCTGTATGTTATCTCTGAAAGCAAACAGACCACTTTCAGATTGATGGTGTTGAATCTCTGAAAGCATCATGAGTCACTATGTTTCACCACTGTGTCATGTATTAGAAATCTACAGGTTTGCACAGCAGCGTTCAGAGGATATTAAGAAAACACCCTTGGATTGGATACATGGTTCTTTCTACCCTCGTGAACAGCAACTGGTCTAGGATTTCTTAACTACTTTATGCAAATATTATTCAGTATCAGTCAATTTTCCAGAGGTCTCAAATAGCTATTTCAATACAGAGATTATAGATTTAGACTATGTGGACCATTAAACCTCAGGATTAAGGCGAGTAAAAAATATATATATATATATATACCCCAATACATACTGTATTAAAAGTTGCTTTTTTCAATCTATTGTTGTGTACACAAAGTAAACGGTTCACTTTATTAGGCATGATTACATCCCTTGTGTTCAAGTATTTTCCGTTTAGTTTTCCTTTCTAACTACTATGACTAGTTGTTACACCTCACAAAAACATTCCCTACTTACCAAACCACCTGGAAATCCTTTTGTTAAACCCGTTCATGAGGTTCTGATCCTCCCAAAGATTCTTCAAAGCAGAAAAATGTACCATCCCAGGCTTGAGAATGAAACTCACACACTTATCCTCATTTTTGTTCCAAAGACTCATAGCTTTAACTCAGGATAAGGGGTGAGAAAGAAATGAAGAACAAGCCCAGTTTCCACATGAGTCCACCTTCTCTTAGGCAGACTCTCTGTGTTCACGTTTACTGCAGGCGTGGAGGATAGCAGCTGAAGTCACAGGTAAAAAAAAAATCAAAAAAAAAAAAAAAAAAAATCACCTGGGCTCATTTTACAATCATATATAAAACACGCCCCGTGCGCTTGAAAAGGAAGCTATTGAAAACGTCACTCTGAGATCAGAAGGGGAAAAAAAAGCCAGACATTCTAAGAGAGGCCAGATACTGCCCAGGAATGCATTGTGTGAAATGCTATCCCAAGGCTGACTTAACTTGTATGTCATCAACTCAGCAAAAGTAGCAGCAATAGTTTAAAACAAACACTGACAAACACAATTAGGTCGAAGATAAAATACATTATAAATGATTTATTTTCAAATGAAAAGTCAGAACACTGCTATCTGCTAACTCAGTGGTTGTATGTATGCTAGATGATAAATGAACAGTAGAGTAGACATTATCAAAATCTTTAAATGTATGCTATTCAGTGTGTTTTATACAACTAGACAGCTGAGTCACAGGTGACAGGTATACACATCATTCACCCCAGTGACCCACATACAGGAGTCACTGTATATATGAATATACACATTTTGCAGTATTGCAGTGAGCTAAGACTAGAATATTTATCTGTGTTTCAATGTGATAGAAAGCATTATCCTCATAGGGTAACCTCATTCCCTAAACCTCAACTAAATACTTCAATAACCCCTCCCCTTACAGGTAACAGCTGCTGCAAGATATATTTCACTACAAGGAAAGGTCTGTTATTCTGTTCTTGTTATTTGTGCTGTAGTTTGCATTGTGTGGCCACATACAGTAGAACATTGATGAAGGTGTGTTGTTTTACTTCAAATGACATTTGGCATCAAATGTTAGTTTTCTAGTTTCATATCATCTTACGAGAGGCCAAGTGGGCACAGCCTGAAACACACAAGCCACAACACCAAAAAACACCTTTCCTCTTTTCTATAAATACAATTCCAGAGGTGTTTGAACTAACAGAAGCCCTCTCTAAATTGCGCAAGATGCCTGCAAAAGATTGACAGGAATTAACCTGTTATAATCCAGGGTCGTTGTTCAGTGTTGCAGTGCACACATGTGTTCTTCATAAGCACTGTGCAATACTTCGAATTTAAAAGTTGCTTTGAAGCAGAAATGGATTATTGGGTCAGGAGATAAAATTGCAGTAGTAGATGAACAGCACCATACCTGGGCTAACATGCGGAACCTGGAATCTGCTCAATGCACACAAGAACAGTTTTAAAAGGAAGGGAGGACACAGCATCATTTTGGGGATGATTTCCAGAACAGTAAAAAATAAGAGGCGCAGGAGTTAACCTGGCCAAAGCCTCTATTAAAATGCATTGAGGAGTGGTAGTTTTGCAGTCGCTCAAGCCACACTTGGGCTTGTTCTTCTACGCAAAAGTTTCACATTGAGAATTGTCTGCATGCAAATATACTTAGGGCTTGGGGGCAAGTGTGCCTAAAAATGTCACTGTTCCATAAAGCCCACAGGTTTCGGAGTTCATTTTCTTAACCCATTTTTTATGAATTCCACACCGACTCTGAACTGACCTGGCAAACACCATCAGAAGAGCTGCTATTTACTATATAAGGTATTATTGCGCTATTAGACATAAGGTAGACAGATTCTTTTTCTGCTGCAGTAGATCTGCTACCATAATCTCAAAATTAGGATAAATTGACTAAAAGCTGCTATGTTTTGTTTAAGTTATTTAAAGAACGTAAGAAATGCCTGAAAGCCCTGCATCTCAGTATTGGGGTGCTTTGCCCATCTTTCAAACTGATCCTCTTCAAAGGTATTGCACACCCCACGTTTGTGTGGAAAGCGGGGTACCTTTGTGCCAGAACGACTGACCAGGAGGTGGTGATCTATAGATATGCATTTGAAAAACCATCACTCTGCTTCCATACTTATCAGCAACTGCAGAGCAATCTTGACCAGACAAAATCAGACAGCTTCAACAACCCCACGCCTAAATAAAATTAAGCAGTGGATCCCACACCCTCGCCTGAAGCAATTGGAGGTACACTGAACCTGTTAGCAAACACCACACCGTCACTAATATACTAAGCTCAGGATTGGAAATACATCCTATTGTATAGCAGTGTGATCCAGTCCTGGTTTTACTATGAGTTTAAGAAGACACATACACACTGTGCCTAATCATGCTTGTATTAAGACCTGGGATGGGTGAGACTGCTAGGAAGTCTTATTTCCATCCCTGGAGCTATCATAACCTCCCTTCAAACAGAGGGAATATGCCGGGACTCGCATGGTTAACAGTTGCTTTGTTTACAATTCATAGCTGAACTCCAGTTTAAGCATAGCGGCTTATGTGAACACACATGTTTACAGAACCAGTCTTCATCAGCATCCGTGAGTTTGAGCATGTTTTCAATGTTTAATCCAATCCAAACAAATTCCACATCATTTCAGTCAAAACTGGAGCTAAATGCTCATGTGGCTATAAATGAGTTTTGTGAACAAACTAGGATTGTCATATCAGACTGAATGGTTTGTAAACTGAAGTAAAATGGATGTGTGAAAGGGTTGAAACAATGATAGCAGTGCAATGGTTAATATCTACTGGAAACCACCTGTACTGGAACTTCATTGAGAGAGTAATAGAATACAGCAGTGTACCAACTATAAAGACACTGTCAGTCAAAGTGTGTGGTCTTTAACATTTTGGTTGGTTAATTAGCTGACTTCTGTATAGCCAGTTTCTTTTTTTTTAAATGGAAAACATTAATCAAAGTACACTCGATGGAGTGCAGCTGTTTCTCTTTAGTACAAATTAAAATGCTAGCTTATTGTAAAAACTGTAATGTTTTCTATTGTTCTAGTTCCAGCTTGCATTCAGCTTTCTGGAATTGTAGAGCAGAGAACACAGAGAGATAAAAGCACCTTCAAATATTAAAAGACAACTCTCAGGGGTATCTTTCATGGTACAGTATTGCCAAGTTAGGTATTGTTCAGATTTACAGTAGTACCTTCCCTGTCTAGCCATATTGGCTTGCTACTCAGTTCAATCCTGTGCCAGGACTGTCTGTATACTTACCATGACCCACTGTGCTAAACACAAGAGGCCATTACAGAGAATTACATTCCAAGCAACTAAAAGCAATTAAAATAAATTCGAGCAAAGTATGTGCCAGAACACATGAAATGTCTGGGTAGGCCAAAAAACAATTCAGAAAATGTGCGTGATTAATTATATTGTGTTGTCTGGTCCTGCATACAGTATGTACTTCAAAACGCGACCTAAATTATGCTCCTTTAACAAGCTACTTCTAAAGATAAAGATACGAGCACACACAGCTGATATGCTTTCTAAAATAGCACTGGTATAATGAAGTTTTATTTGCTGCTACTTAATGTACAAGGTTCGCCCCCCCTTACAGTGAATGCAGTACATTTGCACTTCCATTAGCCACACAGGTCTCAAATGTGCAGTTCTGATGAAAACACATATTATAACAAACATGGATTTTCATTTGAAAACAGAATATGTGGTACTACATTAGGGTTAAGAAAGTTTTCAGGTCAAAGCATGTTACAGGCTCAAAGCATTTCAGTGAATGGGGGGGAAGCAGCTACTTAAAAAACATGAAAAAAGCAACTGAAGGTGAAATGACCAAGGAGGTTTAACAATATCTGCAAGCTTGGCTTGCAAACAAAGATTGGTTTAGTGCAGTACCAGACACCCTGTTTTAAACTGCAAAATGAACAGATCTTGTTACCTTCACATATCCCAGTTGGCATAAAAGAGATCAATGCAAAAATAAAGAAGATAGCGTGTTGCAAAAAGGGGTCCCATATTGGCAAGCTGTTGTATGGATACCACCACAAGCAAGAAAAAAAAAGTCAAATCTCATATTAACTTTTACTAGTTACAAATCATCAAACCATCATTATTTTTCAGGGAGGGAAATAAGACTAGCAGTTACGCCCATTCCAAGGTTGCATTCGAGATCAGCCAGTGTATAGATAACACTCTCGGGTGTGTCTCATTAAACTCATACCCAGGAATGGATCATACTGCTATGCAATGGGAGTCTATTTCCATCCCTGTTTTTAAACAATGCAAAAGTAACAACCAAAGCCTGTTTGTTTGTTTATAAACCAGATTAGAAAGAAAAGGAGACAGGGGGCTATTATTAAAAACAGGAAGCTGTGGTTTAGAGAGGCTTATCACTTCCTCTTGTAATCATGTTGTCTCTGTAGTCAGTGAACAGCTTTTTTTGCTTTTTGGTTTCCAGCCATTGATTTTGTGCTGCATCCCATAGCTGCAACCAAGTTTGCACTTAATTAAATCTAAAATAAATAAATAAATAAATAAATAAATAAATAAATAAATAATAAATTTAAAAATAAGTTCTATCACTAGACAAAAGTGTCTTTATAATTTTGAACTTCCCCTTGGCGTTCTCAATCTGCTGGATCACAGCACACACCACTTGTGTGCAATCCCACTTCGTTACAGACGTGCGATCAGTTTAAACAGCTTGCTTAAACACTTTAATTGCTGTGTTTTAATTTCCCAGCTTGCAAATCCAGGCAAATGACCGAGTGCAACATTTGCTTTCTGTGAGTGGTTGCTACAGATTTATGACCCCATGCAAAGAAGTTGGATACAAATCTTCCATGATCCCAGGTTGCACTGGTTTGAGATAACGCAAGACGACGTGGTTATTGTGCGCAAGAGAAATGTATAATTATCACATAATGCTACAATAACTTACTTTAATATTGATCACTGATTTTAATACTGCTGTCTTCATATTTATATAACAAGTCTTTCACTGACCTCATTCCACTAGACTCCACAAGTCAAAGCAGGTTACTGGCTGCAAAACACTGTAGTCAACAGGAGAAGCTGCTGTTCAGTTAACAGGAAAGAAGGTATTGGAGGTAGGGTCAATTTCTGTGTCCAGGTAAAATGACCAAGGAAGTGCAACACTACAGGAAAGCACGGCTTGCAAACACAAGATTTCTGTAACCCGGTGTAGTGCCAGATATCATACTTTAAAATTAAAATACATGTTAGTTTTTTTTCAAAACTGCATATTTGGAGACCTGTACAGTAAATGGAAGTGCAACACAGTAAATGGAATTACTGTGTTAGCTGCAACCACTGTAACAGTCACCCCAAGTGGAACCACCAGCAGAATGAACACAGAGTTAAAAGGGAAGCAGATCATTCAAATATTCCCTCGTCTCCTATTGTAAAAATGTCTTCTCATGCTTTTAGTGAGCAACGCTTGTGAAGCAAATTGTATAGCTTGTAACACTATCCGTTTCTTCACTAAGCTGCTAATCTTCCCTCAAGTTTACTCAACAAAGTCACCTTCCGGCACATTATTTGTTAACCCTTTGTTAACTAAAATGAATCTTTGCGACGTCACTAAGGGTTTATTTTTTTGGGGGGCGCTGCACCTTGAGTGTTCCAGTGGTAATGTTGCAGTTTATGGTATCCAGTATACAGAAGCACCCCCAGAGACCCCCAGTGGTACTTCTAGAAAAGCGTTGCCCTCCAGCAAGTGCCGCCTGTTGTCAGGTATCATAGCCCTGTGGTAACGCCACATCAGCATGAAGCATCAAGTGGCTTCATTAAAATAGGAGGAATGTGAAATGGGAGGCAGTGAGAGCTTAAATGGATACACCTACATTCTCCCAATATTTTGTTTAAGTGCTTACATATCCTATTATGCATAATTATCTGCTTATAACATTATTAGCAATGCTTAACAACTTCGAAACAGCCACAAATGCTTCGGAATAGAATCACCAAGGCTGCGAGGAGGAGGAAGTATATCAGTGTTGCACAGACCAATGGAAATATGCTTACTCACCAGAAAAATCTACCTGGAGGACACTTTTTACTGAACCAATTTCCTCATACCAGAAAATATCATTACTCATATGTGCAAAGCTGGAGTTATTGCTTTTTTTTATTGCTGGCCAGTACAGAGCATTAATACTGTGATTAAACAATTTAAATACTGTAATATCGCACCCTCAGTATAGCAATAAAAAAATAGCAAATAGAATCATACAAACCTCATAATAGAAAATTAAACCAGTAAAAATTTAATAAATGTACTGTAGGTGATCGCTATGGTGTGAACACTGAAACAAAATGTTTCTTCTGGATCCTTTAAACTTTAGAAGACATTTTGTAGTATACTTTGCAGGGTTACGTGCAGTAGCTATTGTTTACAGTATCTGTTCAGAAAGGATTTAGATTTTCCAAAATAGATGCATGCCAATTACAGGAATGTTCTGCAGTACACCCCTCTATTATTAAACCACATAACCTTGCCTTGACATGAAGGTTGTGGATCCCAGCTCATCATCAAGGTGAGTTCAACTTCTCTTTCTGCCTCCTCAATAAAACTGGACAGAAGCAAAACCCTGCTGGAAGTGAGAGGTTTCATTTCAGTTTAGTTACCATTGCAGAAACATTTTCAAAACAAACAAACAGAGAAAACTGACAAGTAACCTGAGAAAGAATGCAAAGTCAGGTAGGGCCTGCAGGTAACTAATATCGGTCAAAAGCAGGAATCTGAACTGCCATAAAGTCATTAGGAAATGCTGAGCTCAACTGATCTAGTGGTGTATCTGTTGTCAAGCGGATACAAGTTGTTTCTCTTCAGTCACTACTGTCAGCACAATAGAGGATAAAATGATTTCTAATTAAAATGACCCTGGGTGAGATTAATAGGGGCACAACATAGATAAGATGTATTTATTTTAAAAGTTGAACACTGGATTACTCGGTACGATTGCTCATTTGGAATTGTCAGCACTTATGACAAATACTTATGAACGCTATGATTGACTGCGGTAATGACAGCTTCAAATCATTCCAAGTGGGTCTTATGGCAATTACTCAAGCACTGTTTTTCTTTTTTTTTTTTTTTTTTTAAGCTTACGTAAAGGAGCAATTGCCCGAGTCCAGCATCCGCTCTATCTCCTGCTGCCATAGATGCATGTACAGTAACTAGAGCCAAAGTGACTTTATAGAAGTAACAGCCAGGGCCATCCAGCAATCTTCCACTTAGGCTCAAGTTTGTTTTGCAACCTTATCAAATCATAAAAATGTAAGGGGAGTAAAACTAAAAGTGTCATTTAAGGTGACTTGGTCGTTAACTAATGCACTTCTCTGATGTCATGATCTGTTTTATGAAAAACACACAAATATCACCTAATTGAGATATGAACATGAGAAATATTCCTAACCAATCAGATCTCATTGTTTGAAATTGTGTAGCTACAATGTTCTTGCGCTCAGCCAGCATAACCAGTATGCCCCTGTTGCTGAAGGAAACTACGCCCAATGCAGCTACCGCGTCTTAAGAGGATTAAATGTCATAATTGTGTGCCTGACAGCATTTGGAAATGTTTTTTTCTGCTATGTGCACCATCTTCCATATTTAGTATTTATTAAATTATTTATGCTTGCTCTTTCTTTAGTGGGTTCCGAAACACCACTACTTCAACAGCGACACCTGCAGGGAGTGGCGAGGAGCTACAGGCTCCCCCCCTGCCAGCTTTGAGTTAATCAAACTGCCAGCCCGATCCGGTCTTTTGGCATCAGGGAACCTGACAGTGAAATAATGCGGATTCCAATCTCCCACCAATTCTTGGAATTCCAGCACACTGCCTGCACTAAACTGACTCCTGACTGTTATGAAAACACAGTCACCACCATCACAACCCACGTCTGACTGCCTTCCTGGTCACGAGGGCACCACCTTCAGTGAAAAGCTGGTAGACCAAAGCTCTAAGGTTTTTTTCAACATGAACAGGAGTTTGAGGAGACCTACCAATAAGTGTTTAACCAGTGTAATAGTTCCCTCTAGAAAACTGGGGTTCTTATCAATTCATTTTAGACCTGGGGCATTTACGTTACTGTACAAATGAAACACAATAGGTGGAGCATAACACTTCAAGGTGACTGAACTGCTACTGAAGCACTAACTGGTTAATGATTAGCACAATATTGATGTTTGCAATTGATTTTCCATTGCACAAGTCCCACACAGGAAATTACTTTGCTTCACAAACATTTCCAACTTTTGGTTTCTATAGACAGCTTTTTTTTTTTTTCTCTTCCTCCAATTCAAGTACGATTATAAGAAACCATCTTTTTCCATGTTAAATTTATTCAGATTCTCTGTGACAATGTACAATTTGTTTTGCAATGGATTTTAGTATCCTCCTCATACCCTAAACTCAATTGACCTGCTATTGTACCCCACAAATACAATACTCTACACGACTTACACAGCAGGGAATAATCAGTTTGGAAGTGACAGTTCTTTGAGGAATTCGGACCCAGACAACAAAGCCAGTGTTTCATGTGACAAGTGACCTTTTTAACTATAAAGCGGATACATCATCAGTTCGATATCACCAGCATCACTCCCCACCCATAAACAAACAAACAAACAAACAACACACACACAATGTTTAAAGCTGTTAAAACGTAATCAACTTTGGCAAATTTAAAGCAACTAGTATGCAGGTGTCATTTTAATGCAATGTTAAACATATTCAAAAAGATAAAGCTGCAATATAAAAACAAAAGTCAAGAATACAGTAGCTTGCAAACCAATGACTGGTTGACCATTCAGATGCTCCAGGCTGCAAATCCTACTCCATTAAATAAGTATATCAGTGACATGCATCGCCAAAGCTGGATATTCTAAAATCAGAGCTAGCAGTATGACGGTATAAACAGCAATGAAAAGTTTAATGAAGTGGTATTTAAGACCTAGATGCCATTAAGGTAAATGAGGTGTTAATACCACAGTAAATTATATTAAAATTAGTGATTTACAGTATGCAGAACAGTATGGTCTTCAGAGAGAAAGACACCTCCATTCATCCACACAATCTGATACTCCCAATAACGTACGCAAAATAATGTTAATACAAAGTTTAATCACAATTTAATAATATGGAAAAATGTAAAGAGTGGCATACATATATAATCCACCACGGATTTCATCCCTTGCAGGGGTTAATAAAGATATTTTCTGCATTTACTAAAATCGGGCCTTCAGTCTGTATTATTGAAAATCGTCTATTGTTCAATTTTTATACTTTTGCCAGACTACAGAACATCTGTGTAAAAAAAATAAATAAGCAAACACAAAAAAAAAGATAGCAGTAGCTTTGAAAGGCAGGAAAGCCAAATACTGCATTTGAATAATATTTAAAACCTATATTGGATTTACATTTTGTATTTTATAAACTGTCCCTGCCAAAATTAAGCAACAAAACTATTGTTTTAAAATAGCACACCATCATTACTCTTAATAGTCCCACAGAGAATTGTTTTCATTTAAAAACAAATTCAGGAAAACAATGGACAAAAAAACATCCAAAAGGATGAAAACAACGTACTGGGTCTCAGTGGTGGGCTTTGTTGATGTACAAATCTAAGCACACAGGAGAGACGTACCCACCTTGAAAGTCATGACGCCACAGCCAGTATACTCTGTTGCTGAACTTTGGTTCTGCTGTGGAAAGTACCACTATAAGTGTTGCTTTGTTCAGACACAGAAAAGGGAAGCTG
Source organism: Acipenser oxyrinchus oxyrinchus (assembly GCA_030684275.1). Lineage (NCBI taxonomy): Eukaryota > Metazoa > Chordata > Actinopteri > Acipenseriformes > Acipenseridae > Acipenser > Acipenser oxyrinchus. Next base: position 20,169,325 of record CM060266.1, read on the forward strand.
AATGAAGGCAGGTACAAACAATATTAGAGATTAAAAAATAAATCATGTCAAACTCTTTGAAACTCTATAACTAGACCTCCACGTAATTATAAATCGATTAATTAAAAAGACAGCACACTTAGAATGAGCTCTTTGATTTCAAACTACTCCCTTTTTTCTCTACAATTAGATTAGATTATGAAAAGGACCCTCACGAAAAGAAAAACACCCCATTATAAAACGTAAAGGATTCAACCAAAAAATACAACACCCCAATGTTATTTCCCTGTTTAAAAGGTGGCAACTTTTCATTATGTGTTGTAATTGAGGGCTAAAATTCTAGGTGATACAAAACTTTTGGCCATAGCTGTACATTCATCAAAATCGGGACAATCTGTTCTATATCTACAAGTCTCAAATTGCATCAGGGCAGGGATTCTAAAGATAAACAGCATCCTCCTCACTGCCAAGATGGAACCTGTTTTGACAGAGACACTGCCTTGGCTAGTCTACGGAAATCTCAACCATTTGCAATGAAACACACTCAAAACAATGGAGCCAGCACATGAAAGATGTTAAAATATGAAAGGAGAAATATTTAAATAGCCTACCCTACTTACCAAACATATATATGCTAGTAGAATGAGTCTGTTTAGTTCACAGAAAACGTGTACGAGTGCCTGCAGCTAAAATGACCTTTAGGCAACGTGAGCCAAGTGGACAGGCATCAAGGTTTCAGATGTGGCAGAGCCTACAGAAGGGTAAACTATGGGAGAATGTAGTTTATACAAGTCATAGGAGTATGTGATTCTCCCACGATTCCAGCAACCATGCACGCAGCATGCAATCCAATAATGGTTCCTCATATTAAGCCGTTTATGTTGGTGTTATTTTGCTGAAGCAGGGCGCTTTCATTAAATCAAGAATTTAAGACACTTGTGTAAAATAGTGTATGCTAGTTAAATACACTACGCTCTTGATTTTTCCTTTACATTCAGATTTTAATCCAAGGGCTCTGGCGCCCATCTACATTCTAGCAGTGCGTATACATTATGTTACATTCCTGGTGAATGCTGGGTTATCTAAAGTACTGTGAGGTATCTGTCTAAGCTTGCCTCAGTACTAGCTGCATCACAATAACTGCAGGGCAGCATCAATTTAGACTAAGCAGGGTATAATGGGATCAGTTATGTTTAAATAGTTTCCTTAAGACCGTGCAGTAAAGCTTCTACAGAATAAAGCCAGAATACAGGTCTTTTTAGGTGGGATGTTTTGTCATTAAAGCTGCTGTCAGGCTGACACTGCTCATGGCAATTCCAAGAGACAGATTACAGAAATCCAAACAATCCTGACAAGTTAGGTCAGCAGACACGCCTCCAGAATCAACACACTGCTGAATGGCCCAATCAGACAACCACAGCCTGTGGTGCAGCCAATGAGAGCACACACGCACACTGTTGGCAAAGAAATAATTCATCCGGGGATATATTAACCCATTGGCTTTGAGCAATCACATGAACTAAAATGCTTCCATATTGTATAGTTCAACACCATAACAGGATGCCAACGGATACAACAGGTCCAAAATGTATCCTAAAATCAGGATATGAATAAGTGGGCTTCAGCAGAGACACATCAGACAATATTCAGTAAGGTAGCAGGGTGGAGACTGGGAGAGAACCGGTGATCATGCACACCACAAGCAAGCATCTTAACCACCATGAAAGAGAGCCAGGTCTGTGTTTATAGCGCTTCCAACCTCATCCCATCTCACCGACAGGGGTCAGATTCCACAGCACTGCCTGTTACATTAACACCTTGTTTTTTCTAAAAAGGAAACGTTGATGTTGAAAATCTTCAAGGTTAATTTAATCACTTGTTAGTCCTGTAACATTGGTGCAAACCTAGCAAGGTGTTAAATGCTTTGTGAATATAATCCATAATAACCCCTTGCTGCCGAGTATAAAAATATATACACAGACCAAATGAAAGGCAACCCCTGCCATTCAGTCCTGGGGCTCTGTCAAGCACACTGCTAATTGTGTAGTAGCTAATTCCAGCTCCAATGCACTAAATTCAGAGGAAGTGTTTTCTTCATTTGTGGGTTCCGGGTTAAGTGTTGTAACTATGCCGATCACGTGTACAAAACATGCAAAAATACCAATTTTAATGTCCTTTGACCACATTTGTCCCAACAAAACAAAATAATGAATGCATGCAAGTCATTGACATTGATAGAGCTGGAACGACCCAAATTGTCACATACTGTTGGATTTGAACCCAGGCCTCGGGAGGTGAAAGGCATGCAAATTAATATATACTACAATGAATGTGGTCAAAACGTTTCTGGCATGTATGGGATGTAGATAAAGCAGTCTGTTCCATCCAGACTCACAGTCCCATCACTGCCTTTCAGGATTGTCTGAAGCAACTCCCCAGGACACACTGGGAGTTAGTGCCTGGACTGACACTGAAACCAGCCGGTCTGGCTCCGTGCCTCTCTAGCTGTTATGAAACACAGCACTCTTTGTCAGTGGATACTCCTATGGCATCTGCCTGAAGTTTAGAATCAAAAGACTGATAAAGCATTCCATTTAGAGACAACAAAATAGATGCTGAACAGCGACAGCAGCCTGGCCTAAATATGTTATGGTACTTAAAGCTGCAGGGTTCCATAACCAAGTTCAAATTTTACAGTAAATTAATAACTTATCCTTCTTGAACTAGTCATGGACCTGACCTTTTTGCCTTTCTATTTCATCAGGAGACACACAAGCTCGAAGCCTTCTTGCCACTATGCACTAAGCGGGCCCCTGCTACTACTTGCAGCAACACAGGGTTATAAATGTCATCTGTAAGCTTTGCTGGTGCTGAAAAACATTGAAATAATTAAATGGCATCTGTTTTTTCCACCTTTGATATTCAGCAGAAATACATTTTTCTAACACAATATTATAGCAAACTCCTCAAATATGTTAAAAAACAACACATATTAGGTTATAAGTAAACATGGGAATAAAATCTAAAAAATAACTTACTGAACATCACTGGTGAACAAAAAAAAAAAAGTAAAACAAATTAAATAAAATACAACCTGGACTCTAACATAGCAACAGGTGTATTATAAGAAATGAAATGAGATCCAATCTATTTATTAGATGTTAAACATCCAACACAAAACAGCAGACTGGTACTGCAGGGTCAAAGGCCCTGGTCAAACCTGTTGCACAGAGTAGAAATCACAAACTGTAAACTAGCCAGGAAACAGGCATCTCATGAAAGGAATGTGTTTACTCTTAAAGCATAAACCTGTCATTTGTTTAAATTCAAGGAGTCATTTTTTAAGCATCTTAGACTACGTGTAGAGGCTGGATCACTTTCCTTTTTCACAAACTAGATGTAAAATGTTTTCGGGGCCCTTGACGGTTCACACATAGTCAGCAGTCACAATGTTCCCAAACTGATGCCATGCTATGTTGCATTATAACTAGATTATGAGTGGAACATTTAATCCTACAGATTGTTATTAAAATTGATGCCCTAATCACAGTTTCTTTTGTGGCTTTATCCTGTGGCTATGAAGACACACCCTCTCTCCCCCTTAAAGGGAGGTTCCTCAGGGTTGGGTTAAATGCACACTTCCAGGGCAGGGTTATCCCATGCTGTGTCTTCACAGGGTAACCCATGCTGTGTTATAAATTACAGGGCCTTTAGCAACCAGTTACATTAATTCTTGAAAACTCTTGTGTATTCGGCACGTATACAACAATGCCTACAAATCCTTTAAAGTCCTTCCTTTAAAAAAAAAAGTACAATCATAAAATGATTATAAGGTTCCTTATTAATATATCAAAGCTTATTCGTAAGTCTTTGATAGTATCAAGAGGCGTTGGACTTTTAACAAAGGTCCTGCGCATGCACTGAATTTCAGTATAAGGAAAATCTGCAAGACTTCCTACATAACAATATTACAGTGGCAAACACCAATATAAACAGAGGCAGGGGTGGGGAGCACGGTGTCGGATGGTGGTCGGAGATGGAAATGTTTATGTAATTCTGTTAGAGCTGGCCATTTACATTTGCAAGTAAAATCCTGGAGAGCTATAAATACACCCGGGGAGGAAAGGGAGGGGAATGTGTCAAGTTGGCGACCAAAAAGGAACAACTGAAAGTAAATGGATTTGAACCTCACGTGGTTCCTCAGACAGCAGTAACCAAAGACTATAACATTTATTCAAAACTACAGCTTGTTGTAATATCAACAGATACCAAGCATAGATTTACAACTGAACATTCTTGTTTTCACAGCCTCAAAGCTTCTCCATACATCAGCTTACTTAAATACAAAAACCTGTCTGGCAGATGGATTCAAATAAACCTCCCTCGTGACCTTATTTGTATTGGAACAAAGCAACGTAACTCTTAATTGATCTGCGATCACTCAGAACTTAATACACACAATATAATTGAGCTGTTTAAATCAGCCAACAACTCTTGCAGTGCATGTAAGTCCCTTTAGTATTTTCGTGTTACAGTTTGGCCCAGGAAAGCAAAGGTTTTAACATTCAAAACAGTGGCTGTACGTAGTGTATCAACAGCCATTGAGATAATTAAAACTGGGTCCAACGTCCACTTCAGTAGTATTTAGGACACCAAACTACTACTGTAGATATTGCACAATGCAAGTATCCACCAGAGAAAGAGATAATGTGGCTTTTATTCCAATTCTCTTCACTGGGGCTTTGTGAAACTGGCACACAGAGTACTAACTAGTGCTGAATCACCTTGCTAATTCATTGACAGTTTTTGACAAAGAAACATTTAACTGTAATGGCTCTCAGTTTTTCAAAGCTGGAGAGCTTTACACATAACAAACAAAGTAATCTCCTGGGAAAGCAGTACTGGCCTGGTCCCCCTCTGCCATTTAACTTGTAAAATATCTGCATTACAAAGAGGAATCTGGACTAATGCTGGAGTGCAAATTCCCATCCAAAAACAACCGCTCCTGTTTATTTTCCTTCTCGATATGTTCTGTTATATTACACTTCTGGACTTCCCATGCAATACAGTATTATCAATGCATATATTTAAATACATCATATTAAATGAAATGGCAGTCACCAGTTTCTATAGAGGAACAGCAAAATGTAGGGCCAAACAGTTTGTGTATTTGTTCTGTTTATCAGTTTGGATCGTGCGTTTACTTTTTTGTGTCCGATTCATATCCTGTGGTACTCATGTTTTTTTTCTCCAGCATACCATTTCATTACTTCTATATTTATGTAAAACCACAGAATGTTTAAATATTTAGAATGGTCTTGCTTCAAATTTTACAGCCAATATGTAAATATTTTTCAAAGAAAATACGTATAAAAGAAATAATTTCTGAAGCATATCTTTCAATACACTTTAAAAACCTCTACTTAAAAAAAAAAAGTAGCGTTATTTGAAGGGCAACTTCAATTTACAATACAACTATAAAACAAAATGTCCAGAAAATGGCTCATTTTTATAAAATTACTTTTTATATACAAAACTATCGTTGAATTTTCCTTTAAACCCTTCTATTTCTCATGCTGCTCTCAAACAGAAAATGTGTTTTTACCAAGAAGTTCAAACTTAACATTCAGAAATCCCCTGCATACAAAAATAATAATAAATCATAATAAATGTAGATTTGGCAAGAAAAAAAAAGAAATTATAATAAATCTTAACATACCTTAATTAAAAATCACATATGAATTTAGTTTTTCAAAGCAGAATTCAAGCAGTTTCCTCCAGTGCAGGTATGAAATCACAGCAAAAAAATACTTTCGCTCACAGCAAATCCTAGCCCTGTTGCTAAACCCTTCCCTCCTCTTTCTAACTCACAGACACTGCCTGTTCCTCCTCCCTTGCTATACACCTGCCACCCTTGCTCACTGACCTTCCACACTGCCCTACATGAGTGATTGGAAACTTCTATCTAGTGAACGGCATGGCTCTGCAGCAGACTCCACCTCTCTCACATCCAGCACAGCCCCCACCCTGCTGCTGCTGCTGCTGCTGCTACTCCATCCAGCTTTGTAAACAGTCCCAAGTTCCCTGAGCACCAGCCAGGGCTCCCTTTCTCTGCTGTATTTACTGTACAACAACAGCCGATTAATGATCATGGAGAAAGTGTTCAAAGTCTGCACACCTTTAAAGGGACAGGGGCTATTTTTGGTTGGTAGGTCACATTTAAAAAAAAAAAAAAAAAAAAAAAGTGTTAACTCCAGTATTTCAACCAAAAGGTGTTTAAAAAAAAAAAAATTTTTTTACATAATGATACAAGTAGGTAAATGTAATTCAACATCTCTTGAGCACTCAATGTAACTAATGTAACATTCATGTAGTATTATCTTTAAAAAAATGCTAATTAATGTATTTTAAAGCTATTTTCTAGATTTGGATAAAAGGAGTTGCCGCGTTCACAAGGAAGCATCGCATACACATTAAAGATGAGGGAAAACCTCATCCTTTTAGCCCATTGGCAAGTATATGACTATATTAATGATAAAGCAACAATAAAAACTGGTACTTTTTAGCAATAGGATACAAGTACAACTCCTAATGCATAGCAGTTTAATCTAATCCATGTTTTACTGTGAGCTTATTTAGTCATGGTTTAACAAGTTCAGGTGTGTCAGACGACAGTTAAACCTGGTATAGCTCAAATTTAAGTAATGGGAGTCATGTTTCTACCTCAGTTTTGTTAGGGTAGGATTATAAAGGCAAGAAAGCAGTAGAGGGGTACAACCGGACGAAAGCTCTACCTCACACTTGATTAACAAAACCAGTGTACTTAAACGACACAGACAGGAGTTTCTAGGTAGACTACACCCATTCTTCCCCTCAGCCTCTCAGGGTAAACTGACAATCTATTTAAACAGGATTTTTAAATCCTCAGCCTGTCAACTCCTCCCTCAGCATGTGGACATCCGCATGGTGCTGTTACCATGGATACTGTACAAATGTCAGGCTAGCTGTCAAAAACAGTGGCGTTTTAGACCAATTGCAAAGAAACTGCAAAGTGAAACGAAAGAAAAAGTGTGAAGAGTAACAAACGGTACATCGCGTAAAGGTCATTTCTTTTTATCTCTATTAGTTTAATGATAATAAAAAAGGTTTGAGATTTTGAACCCATTTGACAATTTGATTACTGCCGATTTGAAGCAGAACCCTTGAGTTTGAGGCAGTGAAGTGTTGGACTGTTCAACTGGTGTATTAAAATATATGGAGATTACCACATAACATTGCTATTCTATTGCTATTCTACACAAGAAACACGTAAATCAAGGTAAAACTATCATTCCTTACATGCATTTCTGTGCACACAATTCTAAACACACCAAGCAGGCCTTGATGACTGTTCACATTGTTAGAAAAAAGGTAGCCTTTTTTTAAAGTAGGTTTTTAGTATACCGATAACATACTGTACATAAAACAATTTTTTCATCCATAACTTAAACTCTCTATCAAAAATAAAAGTTAAAACTTAAAAAGTAACTAAGTCAAGTAGACAACTGTCTTGACTACTGAATATATAGTCAAGATATATCTGTCTGTGTCTGTCGGTGTACTGCTGAAGGCACAAGCCGAAACAGCTGTAGATTTCACTTGGTTTCTTATATTGTCAAACTGAGCTAGAAAATAACAACCACCACCTTCTTTGAATAGCTTTTTAATGCCAGTAGAAGGAATACATCATACAAGCTATACAGTTTGTGTTAACACTAAACGGTTTCCCTAAAAACCCAGCAATTTGTGTAAAAAATTGAAATGTATGCACTTTTATGAGGCAAAGGATTTTATATTCTGACTTTTGGGTACCAAATCCTAGGAATTTTAAAAAGAGAGAATGTTTACATATATTTACATATATTTTTTTAACTTGTTAACAAGAACAGATTATTTAGCACACTTCCCTGGTGGTTGGAGAGAGAAATTTGAATACAACCACACTCCCTGTAATGTTAATTATTCTGTTTGAAACAGGAAACACACTGAACACATACCTTAAAATTCTCTGCTGATTATAACCTCAAAATTATATTTACAACCATACTCTTTCAGCCAAAATTAACAATGTAAATCTAATTTTCAACCATTTGTTTCATGTGGAAGTTGATGTACCTTAACAGTTGCTTTATGCCAGCACTGACTTGGTTAAAAACAAAATGTAGGCTTGACAGTCTCCATGTTCCCCTAAACTGAAACACTCTCACTTGTGCTAAAGAATTTCCTTAGCAAGTTTCATCACAATTGGATAAGCAGGCCTCGTCTAGACACATGAAAAATGTAACACTGACAGTGACAAACAGACATTAAGCTTTCATACAACAACCCCCGAGTCCGATGCGCTCAATAATTTGCGAGAAATGTTAAAACTTGTTTAGAACTAATTGGAGAAGCAATTCTCTCTCTCTCTATATATATACAGTGCCTTGCAAAAGTATTCAGACCCCTGACCAATTCTCTCATATTACTGAATTACAAATGGTACATTGAAATTTCGTTCTGTTTGATATTTTATTTTAAAACACTGAAACTCAAAGTCAATTATTGTAAGGTGACATTGGTTTTATGTTGGGAAATATTTTTAAGAAAAATAAAAAACTGAAATATCTTGCTTGCATAAGTATTCAACCCCTGTGCTGTGGAAGCTCCCAGTTTACACCGATGAAAGAAATTGCCCTAACGAGGACACAATTACCTTACCATTGGCCTCCACCTGTGAACCATTAAAGTTGCTGTCACATTTTCTGGATAAAACCCCACTGTTGAAGGATCATTGGTCAGGCTGTGAATCTGAAGGAAAATGAAGACCAAAGAGCATTCTACAGAAGTTAAAGATAAAGTAATACAAATGCATAGATTAGGGAAAGGGTACAAAATAATATCCAAGTGTTTGGATATCCCAGTGAGCACAGTTGGATCAATAATCAGGAAGTGAAAGCTGCATCACACCACTCAGGCACTGCCAAGAAAAGGCCGTCCCTCAAAACTCAGCGCTCAAACAAGAAGGAGACTTGTGAGAGAAGCCACAGAGAGGCCAACAATCACTTTGAAGGAGCTACAGAGTTCAGTAGCTGGGACTGGAGTAATGGTGCACCAGTCAACCATATCAAGAGCTCTGCATAACACTGGCCTGTATGGGAGGGTGGCAAGAAAGAAGCCGTTACTCATAAAAGTACCATCTGAAAGCACGTCTGGAGTTTGCCAGAAAGCATGAGAGTGACCAAGCTGCGATGTGGGAAAAGGTTTTGTGGTCAGATGAGACCAAGATAGAGCTTTTTGGCCAAAACTCAAAGCGTTATGTGTGGCGCAAACCTAACACTGCCCATGCCTCAAGACACACCATCCCTACAGTGAAGTATGGTGGTGGCAGCATCAAGCTGTGGGGATGCTTCTCATCAGCAGGGACTGGGCATCTTGTTAAAATTGAAGGAAGAATGGATGGAGCAAAATCCAGGGAAATACTGCAAGAGAACCTGCTTCAGTCTGCTAAAAAACTGAAGCTTGGGAGGAAATGGACCCTTCAGCAGGACAATGATCCCAAGCACAAGGCCAAAGCAACACTGGAGTGGCTCAAGAACAAAAAGGTGAATGTCCTACAGTGGCCCAGTCAAAGTCCTGATCTCAATCCCATTGAGAATCTGTGGCACTATTTGAAAATTGCGGTCCACAAGCGTCGTCCAACCAACCTGAACAACCTGGAGCAAATCTGCCAAGAAGAATGGGCCAAAATCACTCTGACACTGTGTGCAAAGCTGGTACATACTTGCCCCAAAAGACTTAAAGCTGTTATTGCAGTGAAAGGTGGCTCTACCAAATATTAATGTGTGTGGGTTGAATACTTATGCAAGCAAGATATTTCAGTTTTTTATTTTTCTTAAAAATATTTCCCAACATAAAACCAATGTCACCTTACAATAATTAATTTTGAGTTTCAGTGTTTTAAAATAAAATATCAAACAGAATGAAATTTCAATTGGTCAGGGGTCTGAATACTTTTGCAAGGCACTGTATATATATATATATATATATATATATATATATATATATATATATATATATATATATATATATATATACACAGTACTGTGCAAAAGTTTTAGGCAGGTGTGAAAAATGCTGTAAAGTAAGAATGCTTTCAAAAATAGACATGTTAATAGTTTATATTTATCAATTAACAAAATGCAAAGTGAGTGAACAGAAGAAAAATCTACATCAAATCAATATTTGGTGTGACCACCCTTTGCCTTCAAAACAGCATCAATTCTTCTAGGTACACTTGCACGCAGTTTTTGAAAGGAACTCGGCAGGTAGGTTGGCCCAAACATCTTGGAGAACTAACCACAGTTCTTCTGTGGATTTAGGCAGCCTCAGTTGCTTCTCTCTCTTCATGTAATCCCAGACAGACTCGATGATGTTGAGATCAGGGCTCTGTGGGGGCCATACCATCACTTCCAGGACTCCTTGTTCTTCTTTACGCTGAAGATAGTTCTTAATGACTTTCGCTGTATGTTTGGGGTCGTTGTCATGCTGCAGAATAAATTTGGGGCCAATCAGATGCCTCCCTGATGGTATTGCATGATGGATAAGTATCTGCCTGTACTTCTCAGCATTGAGGAGACCATTAATTCTGACCAAATCCCCAACTCCATTTGCAGAAATGCAGCCCCAAACTTGCAAGGAACCTCCACCATGCTTCACTGTTGCCTGCAGACACTCATTCGTACCGCTCTCCAGCCCTTCGGGCGAACAAACTGCCTTCTGCTACAGTCAAATATTTCAAATTTTGACTCATCAGTCCAGAGCACCTGCTGCCATTTTTCTGCACCCCAGCTCCTGTGTTTTCGTGCATAGTTGAGTCGCTTGGCCTTGTTTCCATGTCGGAGGTATGGCTTTTTGGCCGCAAGTCTTCCATGAAGGCCACTTCTGACCAGACTTCTCCGACAGTAGATGGGTGTACCAGGGTCCCACTGTTTTCTGCCAGTTCTGAGCTGATGGCACTGCTGGACATCTTCCGATTCATGAAGGGAAGTAAGCATGATGTGTCTTTCATCTGCTGCAGTAAGTTTCCTTGGCCGACCACTGCGTCTGCGGTCCTCAACGCTGTCCGCTTTTTCTGCTTCTTCAAAAGAGCTTGGACAGCACATCTGGAAACCCCTGTCTGCCTTGAAATTTCTGCCTGGGAGAGACCTTGCTGATGTAGTATAACTACCTTGTGTCTTGTTGCTGTGCTCAGTCTTGCCATGGTGTATGACTTTTGACAGTAAACTGTCTTCAGCAACCTCACCTTGTTAGCTGAGTTTGGCTGTTCCTCACCCAGTTTTATTCCTCCTACACAGCTGTTTCTGTTTCAGTTAATGATTGTGTTTCAACCTACATATTGAATTGATGATCATTAGCACCTGTCTGGTATAATTGTTTAATCATACACCTGACTATATGCCTACAAAATCCCTGACTTTGTGCAAGTGTACCTAGAAGAATTGATGCTGTTTTGAAGGCAAAGGGTTGTCACACCAAATAAGGATTTGATTTAGATTTTTCTTCTGTTCACTCACTTTGCATTTAGTTAATTTATCAATATAATCTATTAACATGTCTATTTTTGAAAGCATTCTTACTTTACAGCATTTTTTCACACCTGCCTAAAACTTTTGCACAGTACTGTATATATATATATATATATATATATATATATATATATATATATATATATATATATAAACTGTCAACCCCAAGATTCTGATTCTCTTAAACAAATTGTAGCTAACAAAATAATTCCATGAATCTTACCTGTTGTGCACATCTATTCATTATACAGCCTTAAAATGTGCAGCTTTGAAAGAAACACATGGTATAGTAAACATGGATTTATATTTTAAAAACAGGATATATGGTACTACACTAGGTTAAATAAATCTCTGTTTTCAGTTAGCGTTGCACTTGCGAGGTCAACTGACATGGACTATAATATCCAGTCCAAACACTGAGGAAATGGTTGATGAAGACGCTGGGATGGACTGGACTAGTAAGAGTCACAAGCGAGTTGGCGTCCACTGGCCTAGACTGCATTTCAGTACTTTTTAAAAAAGATTTGAAAAACCTGCCAGTCTAGCCCCCTGTTTCCAATGCACTTCAGTTAATATAAAAATACATATGGTGGCAGTTATGATAAGTTACTTTCCTTTACAGTACTTGTGGTATACATTACATACTGTCACGACAATCAATGAAAGCCAGTATCATAATTTGTAATGCAGAAAAATAGACCACCTGCTTCTTGCCAACATTCCTCCTCTATAACCTGACATTTATATAATAACCTCGTGCGGACTTGTTTAATAAAAATAAGCAATCTATCCATCAATTAACACGGACCTTGAGGAAGCAGCCTCCACGACTCTAACATCTTTGGAATTCACTGAAGAAACATGCCTTCAATAAACTGTCAAGTGGAAATGATGGCTTCTGTGCTCGTACACAAACCATCGCTCCCTTTTAAGGCTTTGTTGGTTTGTTTCAGTAGCTACCTAACCACATCCATTCACATGCCATAATTGAACTGCATGCTTCCCATCTGCAGATACATACAGCGGTGCAAAAGAAGTACAGACAGCCTCCATTTATTTCAAAATCAAGTCATGTCAATCAAGGTTCTTGATATTGTTGGTCAGTGGCCCAGTTCATCATCTTAGGTTCTGTATGCTGCTGGATTGTGTTGAAGAGTTCAGTGAAAAGACTGACCAGTTGAAATCATCTAAATGTTTGGCGAAGGAATCTGCAGTACAAGTCTAGGCCATAATATTAACAAATACGTCACCATGGCATTATAAAATAGATACATACATAGCTCAGCCAGTAATCATTAATAAGTTTTCCTTTAAGGAAGCAGGGGTAAATGGGTTGTTGTTTTAAATAAAACGTCTGTTTCCTTGGCTTGTATTCTTTAAGAAATACAACTGTTCTCAGCAAATCTCATTCTGGAAATCCCCACCTACCAATAGAGTACTGTAGTCATCATAAACATCAATAGATCAAATGGGAAAAGTACAAAAAAAATCCCCATTTATATTAAAGTTACCTTTCCTTTTTATTAATGAAGCTTCTTGAGACCTCCATCTGAAACACTGAAGTATGTGACACATGCATGTACAGAAAGATTAGAGTTCAGGGACAGAATTTAGCCCGGTTTCCACGGAATATTTTACCAAGGCATACAACACTTTCTTGACTTCTCCCCCTCGGCCCACCTATCTACATGGAAGCACCCCCGGGCTCGAAGCAAAGTCACTCTTAATGAGTTTTTATGTGTTTAATGTTCACCCAAGTAAACTGCAGTGTGGTTGTTTAATGCTCAACTGCCAGTCCTGCTGTGGAGAAAACAGGACTGGGCCAAAATCACTTTTCATTAGAGCAGCGCTTATTGTTTCCATGTAAAGTTACCATAAATTGAAATGTTGCTTCCAAGGTCTAAACACAAGCTGCCACAGTTCACTAAAACACTGCCGATACACAGGCTTGTGGCGCTTAACGGAATGCATGGGAAGTCACAATAGTTTCTTTAGCTTATAACTAAATCAAACGTTCACAATAAGAAAAGAATCTCTTAAGCCTGGTAAAAAACTGTCCTTAAAAGTACATGAAAAATATTTGTCTAAAATAACTCTGCATCTACTTAAACTACTTTCTAAATACACACCAGCGAACGCATCAGCCTACACATTTGTCACACATACTGAGAAAGGCATTAGACTAAACATTTTTTCTTAGCTTTTTAAAAGTTTTACCTCAGAACTTATGCTAACGTTAATTTAAATGGGACAATGGTCCTATTACAATGAACAAACTGAACCAAAGAATAAGAGCAAATAATACAGTATAGCTGTACTGTAGGCCACAAACTCCAGTTGACTTTATCCTAAGAGACAGGAGTGCTTTAATGAATAAGCATTAGTGAATGAGGTACTCCATGCATATAAAAGCCTCATGCCTCACAGTCAATATTTGCATTGTTATTCTACCTGCATGTAATGAATCCTTAAATATTGGTGTAGAATTAACTACCTGACATTTTAGGAATGCACTGGCTCCGTTTCTTAAGAGTAGTTCAGAACCACACCTAATATGTTTCCTTATGGGAAAATACTGCTTTTTCATACTTCTCAAGGTTTCAAAGCTAGGTGCAGAGGGACACATAATGACAGTACAGACGCCTTTTACGTCTGGGTGAATGTCAGGGGCTTTTCAGGGTAGGACTAATGGCTGCTAAAGTTGCAGAGTGTCGGTCTGGGGTATGTCGATTTTTCAATGAGTTTGTATCAGATATCTTTTACACTAAAATGATCTATACTGTTCTATTATTATTGTTTGGGTAGGGTGCTGCAAGGTACTATCTGATTTCCACCCCACTCTGAATGCAGACATGGTCTGTGAAAAAGGATGAGGTAGCTTTAATGGACAGTGCACAATTCAGGCTCATGGACAAGCCAGATATAAACCTCAGAAAATGTTATTAAGAGGCCTCAGCAATGCATTCTCCCCCTGCAACATTACAGCACAGCAAACATCTCATAGCTGATAATTACACCATTGCCACAACACTTTATATTAAAGAGTAGGTCTTTACAGGGTCTGTGTAAACCAGAAGCTGGGGAAACAGAAAATACAACAAATGTCATGGAATACTAATAAGCTATAGACAGTTCTAATTATTTCCTGATGGATGGGGACAAAACAAAACGCCACGCTAGGATGCCATAAACACTTAACATTTTAACCCCCAAGGACACTTGAAAGGCACAGGTCAAAGTGCAAGTAGACTTGATTAAAAGAAAAAAAAGGGGACATCAGACACAGTAAATATTTACCTTGCCATATAAGTGACTTTTTGATTATTACAGCTCAACTGTCCAAATGGATGTTTTAAAAAAAGAGAGTCCTATGAAAAACCTTTAAAATCTCTCTTGCCTGGGTATCTTTATAGAGATGCATCCCCTTGAACTTCAAGGTTAAGGGTTTGTATTGGAACTAATATAGCTCATGAAAGCTACTGTATTGATTAGTAAAATGTATTCACTAAAAGCTATAAAAATTGAGCTGCCTGTAAAAATACATTAAGATCAGAGGGGTCTTTCACTTCGGGCTAACACAGCCATATTGAAAACCATTGTACCCAATCCCTGAAAACAATCTGAATAAATAGTAGCATAAAAAATGAGAATTTCACAAGCCTTCCACAACAGACTTCCAATATCCCTTATAGTCTTTTCAAACCCCTTAACAGGCTTTACTGGGATACTTCACCTCCATACTGGGGAGCTCAGCGAGCCATAGATGGCCCAAAAACTAGGAGTTGGACAGCCATGCATTCAATTAAATCCCAGTTTATACTCTTCCTACAAATAAAGCATCTGATTATTTATTTAAAACTGCATTTTGGTTCTGTAGCTATAAGGGCAAGCTACTCAATTTGCAGATCACATATTCAGACTGCAGTGAAACAAAGTACAGTGCTTTTGTGAAATAAAAACAAACTTCCAAAAACAAACCTGAATAGCGGGGAATGGAGAGAAATGAATTTCGTCATACTGTGCCTGAGATTTGTGTGCTGCTAAAAATACCTCAACCTCCATGGTTTCTGTGTTTTAAATCAAGATTTCAAGAACAAACAGGAAACATTCTCCAAAACATATCCCTTTACCTACTTAATGCTGCTGCAGCACAGGAGCTAGTGAAAAAAGTAAAAGAAAAAGATAGCAAACAAGAACATTTTGAATACCAGAACATTCTGCACCATGTTGTGTGTCCCCCAACTACATCCCTTGTGGTTACAATACATACTTAAAAGCAGCATTTGTCAAACAATGCAGGTGAGACTCATAGCATATAAAATGATTAGGCTGGACTATTTTCTTTTCTTTACAGAACATTACTAAACATTAAGGTTAGTTCTGCATACTGGGAATGTAAATTGCTTTTTTTTAATCTAAAAAAACAAGACGTAGCACCAATATTAGTCATGTATTCAGTTTGTATGAACTCTCCAAGTTTTATGGTAATTCAAACCTGCACACACAAAATAAAAGAACAGTATTCAAAGTAGCTTGATAATGACAAGCCGAAGACTTGCCTTTAACGTTATTGCTTTGAATCTTTGTTTATTTGATAGCCAGTATAAAAAAGTCAATTTGGTCATCTTGAAGGTTTCCCAAGCATTATTCCTTGACGCAAGTAAATTGCATATAAAAGAGGGATTAGGTTTGCCGATAAGCTATTACACCAAGAGAAGGTTGTGATTTGTACTTGTGGAATTCCTGTCTGGTTTTAAAAACAAACAATTGTCTTCATTTTTAACATTTCAGACGCAGCTGTGTAGAACCCTAACTGACAAACATCAACATGCAGCTTTATAAATGTACTTTTAAAAGAGGAGATTTCTGGTCTGCTCAATGTTAGGTTAATTAGCGTTAATAAAACACTGCATGTCAGCTATTCACCCCATTTACGCATCATTTAAGTGTTGTTTTAGCTCAGAGAACTAGTCTTGTGCAAGAGTGAGGGGGCACTTTGTCAATTGTACCTGCAATGTTTGCATTTACTTAAATTGTGCAACAGCCTTTAAGAATGGTCATGTTTAATGTTTTAGGGCAGAAGAAAATTAGATGTATACAATGCAGTTTCAACACTCTTGAAAAATGTCAATAGGGCCTTTTCTCTAAAAAACTTAAAACCCCAACCTTGACATTTACAATGAAACATGTACAGTACTGTGCAAAAGTTTTAGGCAGGTGTGAAAAAATTGTGTAAAGTAAGAATGCTTTCAAAAATAGACATGTTAATAGATTATATTTATCAATTAACTAAATGCAAAGTGAGTGAACAGAAGAAAAATCTAAATCAAATCCATATTTGGTGTGACCACCCTTTGCCTTCAAAACAGCATCAATTCTTCTAGGTACACTTGCACAAAGTCAGGGATTTTGTAGGCATATAGTCAGGTGTATGATTAAACAATTATACCAAACAGGTGCTAATGATCATCAATTCAATATGTAGGTTGAAACACAATCATTAACTGAAACAGAAACAGCTGTGTAGGAGGAATAAAACTGGGTGAGGAACAGCCAAACTCAGCTAACAAGGTGAGGTTGCTGAAGACAGTTTACTGTCAAAAGTCATACACCATGGCAAGACTGAGCACAGCAACAAGACACAAGGTAGTTATACTGCATCAGCAAGGTCTCTCCCAGGCAGAAATTTCAAGGCAGACAGGGGTTTCCAGATGTGCTGTCCAAGCTCTTTTGAAGAAGCACAAAGAAACGGGCAACGTTGAGGACAGTAGATGCAGTGGTCAGCCAAGGAAACTTACTGCAGCAGATGAAAGACACATCATGCTTACTTCTCTTCGCAATCGGAAGATGTCCAGCAGTGCCATCAGCTCAGAACTGGCAGAAAACAGTGGGACCCTGGTACACCCATCAACTGTCCGGAGAAGTCTGGTCAGAAGTGGCCTTCATGGAAGACTTGCATCCAAAAAGCCATACCTCTGACGTGGAAACAAGGCCAAGCGACTCAACTATGCACGAAAACACAGGAACTGGGGTGCAGAAAAATGGCAACAGGTGCTCTGGACTGATGAGTCAAAATTTGAAATATTTGGCTGTAGCAGAAGGCAGTTTGTTCGCCGAAGGGCTGAGAGCGGTACATGAATGAGTGTCTGCAGGCAACAGTGAAGCATGGTGGAGGTTCCTTGCAAGTTTGGGGCTGCATTTCTGCAAATGGAGTTGGGGATTTGGTCAGAATTAATGGTCTCCTCAATGCTGAGAAGTACAGGCAGATACTTATCCATCATGCAATACCATCAGGGAGGCATCTGATTGGCCCCAAATTTATTCTGCAGCATGACAACGACCCCAAACATACAGCGAAAGTCATTAAGAACTATCTTCAGCGTAAAGAAGAACAAGGAGTCCTGGAAGTGATGGTATGGCCCCCACAGAGCCCTGATCTCAACATCATCGAAGTCTGTCTGGGATTACATGAAGTGAGAGAAGCAACTGAGGCTGCCTAAATCCACAGAAGAACTGTGGTTAGTTCTCCAAGATGTTTGGGCCAACCTACCTGCCAAGTTCCTTCAAAAACTGTGTGCAAGTGTACCTAGAAGAATTGATGCTTGATGCTGTTTTGAAGGCAAAGGGTGGTCACACCAAATATGGATTTGATTTAGATTTTTCTTCTGTTCACTCACTTTGCATTTAGTTAATTGATAAATATACTCTATTAACATGTCTATTTTTGAAAGCATTCTTACTTTACAGCATTTTTTCACACCTGCCTAAAACTTTTGCACAGTACTGTATATAGGAGATTCCTGGAAGATGTAGAAAGCCCCAGGTCATGCAGATTTACAGCTGTAACAATGTATACTCACAGTGAAAAGAAAACAAGAGATATTATCTACTAAACAAGATAACATTCTGTATACAGTATGACCTGCTCTAACTGGTAGCACACACCAACATCTCCAAGGGAAATCCCACAGTATGATACCTTGTGGGTAGTTTCTTTACTTCAATAACAGAAATAGAAATAGACTAAATTGTAGGCTAAATTGAGACCAAGGCCTACAATTCCTCTGTTGGCCTGGGGTCTGATTTTCCACACTGGGCAAACAACATTTAATAATTTGCCTATTGTAGAAAACCAGGCCCCAAGGTCTCCAGAACAGGAAACTGACTGCACCACCAGCACGTACCCAAGAGATGAATATTTAAAAAGCATTCTAAGCGTTTACGTTCACAGCATTTTTCGGGTCTTTCCCAATACCATGTATACCAAATACTGAATTAAGAGTTCGGACAAGGCTGAATGTGTTTGTGTCACAGCAAGACTAGGGTACTTGCACACACTATACGTGCAGTGACCCAAAAACCCTTGACCTGCAATTGACTCCCCCAGTAACACAAATGCTTTCAATGCAAATCGTGGGATATCTAAACCTACAGTGAAAAAGCAACATTATATTATTGTTTTAAAAGACAGTGCCCGGTATACAGATTTAGGCAGGCTAAAAACTAGTATTCCTGCTAAACTTGACACAACAAGTTTATTACAGGATAAAGTGTCGGAGGTGGGACTGAAGCCAATGCACAATGAGATTTCACAGTTCTTTTGGGTGAGGCTCCAATATTGGCCAGGACAAATGCTTGTTTGCCAAAATCAGATAGAAACATAAGGTGATTGTATCTAACAAAATAATTCCATAAAATCAGATCTGAAGTACACTTCAAATTAGTTTTATAGGTTTCAAAAGTGCAGTTTTCACAGGAACATGTTATAGAAAACATTTTCATTTTTATGGTATCTGGAACTACACAAGGTTAAAGAGTAAGTAGTGGGGTATATAGAAAACAAAAGTGCAAAACCTGTGATTTATAGATTTGTTAACTACAATCACTTTAAGGATTAACTATAAAATGTTATTATAAATAATTTAGAATTCTTAACAGGATAAATTGGATCTAGATGTGTTTGGTTTTTCTTTACAGATTTTAAAGAGGAGCGAAATCATTGTAAGTCATATTTTTGTTGACAAAATGGGGTCAAACACATTTGTATACATTTCAGAAATCAAGTCCACTGTTTTGTAATGGTTCAGAAGCATATCGGCATATGAAATATGCAGAGGAGCCAGTGCAAGCCAGCTGCCTTTCGCAGTGATAGTGGCACAGACAGCAGTATAAAACAAAAAGAAAGCTATTGACAGAGGAATTCCTAAATCCTGAGGTGGTAAAATTCCACCAAATCCATTGCCAGTGAGGGACAGCACAAAACATTCTGAGCATTCTTGTCCAGAGCATATTAAGACAGGGGATTCTGACAAGATTCTTAAATCACTTCCTAGGGTGTTAAAATGAGTGAATGCCACAGATTCTTTGCACGTTAACAGTACCCTTTTTCATATTTTCATCCATTTAAGGCAAAACGAAATGAGACATTCTAGCATTGAATTTAATACTCAAAGAAATGGAAAAATAAACTTAGGTAATCATTTTTTTCTTTTAAGAGCTGCTGCGCTGGTTAATAATTCAGTTTGCTTTGCACCTGATTCCCTTAAACCACACATTCCAGTGCTTGCTTAAGCTCCTGCATTAAAAACCTTGCAGCTGTACAAACCCAAAGCTTATGGGTCATTTCCAAGAGCTTTTTTTTTAATTTTTTTTAGGGCATCTCAAAATGTGGACTAAGCATTTTTTCAATGGCATATAATCCAATTCAGGGGTGTGATCAGCACTGTGGGGGCTGTTTTTTGATTTTTTTTTCTTTTTGATATTTTTTTTCTTTTTTTTTCTTTCCTACAAAAGAAAAATTAAGACATAAAAAACTAAAAAAACACTAACGGAACATTACGTAAATGTTCTAAGCTGCTCAGCAGAGTTCTGCTACATGAGCCAGAGACAGAAAACAAATGTGCTATGGACTGAGAGGTAAGGCAAAACAGGCAGATATTCCCTTGATAGACAAATAGCCCCTAGCCTCGGGATTAAGGAACCACCTGTAATAATAATAATAATAATAATAATAATAATAATAATACTACTACTACTACTACAACAAGGAAAACTGCTACACATCAACAGAGCCCTGTCAAAATCCACACTAGTTGACGTTGGTTTTTATTCCTAGTTTTAATTGAGAGATGATTGTGAAGATGTCAATTTGGCTGCCAGCTGGTAGGCACTACTCGATCGGTCGAGTGGAAGGCATTTGGTGATACTGCTAGATTACTGTGGAATCTAATATAGCTAATTGATGTTTAAAGTCAACACTGCATCCTTTGACAATTTAGGAGTCAGTGTTTAACTCAGCTTGGTTTCATATACGTTTAAAGCAAACGCCTGCATTAAAAATGGAATAAGGTGGTACCAAAGCAAATTACCAAATTATATCAACGCTACCTTTTCTCAGCTTTAACCACCAAAGGTGGCAATATTTAACTGTACCACGTAAATGTAGTACTGACAGGAACAGGTAGAAAAAATGTACTCCTTTAGTTCATCTCATTACTATATCTGCAACCTTATGTTCGCTGAAAACAGGCATCTATGGTAGCTAGACAGTCATTCACATTTCAAAGTTAGGCAGGGTTTTGATTTGTTTCCTCTTTAAGGCACTAGAGGGCAGCACTGTTCAGGCTTGTTTCTTTAGCTGGCACCAAATCCACTTTCTGGCACTTTGCCTCTTAGCCACTGCAGGATTAAACAGTTGTGCCTTGCTGCACCACTGCTCTAAGATAACTGGCGTTTACAGAATGTGCACTGTATGCTAATTTTAAAATGCTAGTATATTTTTGCGCTAGTACGAACATGCTGTTTTTATTAAAACTTTGATAGTTATAGGAACGGATACATTTCAAATGAGTGTTTGTTTGAATATTCAAATGTTTGCCCCAGCACATGTATGATAGCGCTTGTAAATGAGTTGTATAACTGCAAATACATCTGCATGTACAATGACAGCACAAGGGTACAAGGGATAAATAAGCACATTGTAATCATTATGCAACAAGGACTTCTCTACTGTGTTATTCATATTGGCACCGATCTAAAATAAAAGCAACTGCACCAATTTAGTGCTGCCGGTTTTTTATAAAAGCTACTAGCATACAGTTATAGTACTCTGTACCCAGGAATGCGCTCACTTACCTTCACCCATTGGCACCTCATACAGAGCAGAGTGATCCTTCTGGCATGACACTGGGAAGATAAAAAAGGGGAAGTTAAGGCTCTGTAGGGGTTTCTCTATTCTGAGAAGTGTTAAAACAGTGTTAATATGCAACAGTGTGTTTATTTCCACTGCCACAGAAATATCCTCCCTAAAAGAGGTCCCCGATATTAAAACAAATGGACAGTCCTCCATACTGCCAACATTTGATGATCTCATTGGGAAGGGTTTGGTGAAACAGACTCTTGGCTGCAGTCCTAACTCTCTAATGAAAGCAGTGGAGTGTTTGTGAACCAGTCCTGTGCGACATCTGCAGAAGGGGCGTTAATGAAAGTGATCGCTAACACAGCTAGGGAAACACTCACACTCTGTGAAAACCTCGGGTCTGTGGGAGAATGCTGTGTTTGCATCGGCACGCACACAAACACAGGCAGGATTACGCAGGTCTACACAATCTGCCAACCCCAACCCAATGGCTCTGTACACAAAGAAACAAAACAAATGATTTAACAAGGGATTGGAAAAAATAGCTGTCTGTTAACTCATTCCTCAATCTTGTCCAGTTTGTTAACATTTCTAAAACGTTTTTTTTTTTTTAATTTATTTTTTGCTGCAGGGGCACAATCTACTTGAAACTTGCAGCAGTAGGGGGTTACAAACAGGATTGCTCATTTCAAAATGGGGCAGACTGATATTATTTTAAGTGTCATGTTTCCCTCCTCACAAAATACAAGCTACAATCTCCGATATCATGAGAATAAAACAAAAAACAGGACCGTAGTGGTATTGTATTTGTATAGAAAAAAAAAAAAAATCCCCAGGAGTTGGAATTACTGCCAAGAGTTACTAATGACTCAACAATATAAAATAACAAAATTCATTTTGATTATTGTGAAGACAATTGGAAGACCAGCAACATTAAAAATAGTGAGTTTATTGTAAACATTACACAAACATTACACAAATATCACCGAGAGAATAATAAAATACAGACATGTACGTTCGAAAGTTATGAATGCATGGAATAGCCTACCAGGTGAAGTAGTAGGATATAAAACACTGGGAAGATTTTCTTATATTCCAAGTCAATATTTCAAACAAAAACAAAAAGGTCAGACTCGTACCCCTTTGACTCAAAGACTTTTCCACTGAGGTGCTGGCTAGTAAAGCTGATTATCTCCTGTTTGATGTCATGCCTAGCTCTGAGCACCGTCAAATCATTTTTATTTCATTTGATTCTCCCCGTTCTGTTGTGAAGAATAGGCTGGCAGCTTGTCCAGTGTTAATGGGCTCTACATTGCTGGAGGTGCCTGCCCTCTATCCAGCTGTATCCTGAGACACACTCTCTCTCACAGGGATTGTATTCGTGTCCTCCTGGCTGTCCCTCCATTGGTTTCTTCTTATTATTCATGATTTTAGTGCTCATTAAAACAACTGGCTACAGACCACGAGAGATTCAATTCTGAAATTTGCTACTCATCTCAAGCAGAGACTGCTCATTGTGTTTTTTGTATTGTGGAATAAAAGATAGAGTGTGTCACCCTTGAACAGAAATTAAACACACACTAGTTACAGTTGTTAACCAAAAATCCCTGAAAATATTGCCTGCATACAGTGTTTCTGACAAAAAAAATGTTTTTTGCTTAATTTCCGAGTAACAGTGATACGTGCAGGCAACATTTTAAATAAAATTCACAACTGACTGACAAAGCTTTAAAAAGGAAATTAACAAAACATCCATCCATCCATCCATCCATCCATTATCTGTAACCGCTTAATCCTATAGAGGGTCGCGTGAGTCGAAGCCTAACCCGGCAGACACAGGGCACAAGGCGGGGCTACACCCTGGACGGGACGCCAGTCCATCGCAGGGCAACTAAGGGGAATTCATAGAGACCAATCCACCTAGCCAGCATGTCTTTGGACTGTGGGAGGAAACCGTAGTACCTGGAGGAAACCCACGCAAACACGGGGAGAACATGCAAACTCCACACAGAGGCTGGAATCGAACCCAGGACCCTGGCACAGTGAGGCAGCAGCGCTTACCACCGCGCCACCCATTAACAAAACAGGAAAGCAAAATTCACAGAAGGATAAACTATGGAAGAATGTTCTAAACAGTAATCAAGGCATCACATCTTAACAAAACTTGAGCAGGACTGTGGGACACTGCAGTACTAACCAATGTGTTGTTCCCTTATTTAGGCAAGTTTTGTCTAAAATGGAATACAATGTGTGAAACTATCTGAGAGCTTTAAATCTTTCATTTCCCAAGAAACAACCCACTCTCCTTTAAAAAAAAATAAAATAAAATCTTATGGTAAAAGCATAGCAAGACGTAATAAAGCATGGTGAAAGCACAGTAAACCACAGGTAAGCAATGTAAAGCCAAGATGTTAAAGCAAATTAAAAAAAACATGGCAAACCACAGTAAACTATGGTAAATGTGCAGTATAACCACAGAAATAGCATGGGGGAAATCTGCAAAATGACCATGGTGAACTTTTATAAGGACTCTCATGTTTCTTTTTACTTGTAGCAGAACATTCAACCTAAACTGTTTGTTCTTGCAGGGGTTTCCTCACAGAAGCATACGATTCTTATTACATCATGTGGTTAATAGGTTTTAAACAAGCAACGACAACACAATATTAGGTTGGGTGTTTTACACTGTGAAACTTTAACCATGCTCCTACATGATGACAAGCAGAACCTTAAATCATCCTGTATGTTCCTTATTTTTCCTTCACATAGGCAGTAGGAGTAGAAAAGGAGGACCTACTTTCTGTATCGGACTAGAATAAATGGAGCATCCTCAGTTGGCCTGGAAACTAGTCATCAATAAGAGATTCATTCCTGCCATTCCTAGGAACAGTGCAGTCAAGTATTCTGTGCCAGCTTGTGCCAGTCTCCAGCGAACATGTGTGCTTCCAGCTGGACTGAGACTGTGGAGCTCTGTGAGGCCATTCCCTGAATTCCTGAGACAACCTGCCAGCTGTGCGAGGCAGCTGGGATTACACAGGCAGAGAAAGCAGCAGCACCAGCGACGGGCATGTCTGCAGAGAGGTCTAATAAAACTCACAGCTACGAACCCAAAGCATGTTCAGCCGGGTACTGAAGAGGCATTCCCAGTGTCAAATGATTACGCAAGTCCTTCTCCTATTAATTCAAAATGGGAGGGGCTGTGCAACGTTCAAAAAGTGACATTATATACTCTTATGGACCATGATCACACGTCTACGACTGCAAATGTAATATGGCAATGGAATTTTAGGAAAAAGCCACCTACATTTATAGCACATAGAATACAGTAGGGGCTCCTGAGTTTAGTAAGTGGGAAGGCTAAACAACAAAACCTGCTTATATATTGTATATATATATATATATATATATATATATATATATATATATATATATATATATATATACACACACACATGTGAATAATTGATAAAAAAAAATGTCTTCAGCTGGATGGAAAAAGCAATAAAGTAACAAGCTGTTGTTATAAACAAATTGTCTTTCAAAAGAAAAGTTCTGGAGCACAATGACATGTTGACTTCAGAATAGAATGTTCATTCCAAGAGGTTCCAAATTTGCGTTCCTTTTGCTTCCTGGCTGCATTGGTCCCATAGCAGTGATTTATACCACAAATTAAAATGTCTTCTGCAGTGCGGTCATTTGTGTTAAAATGTCTGGCAACGGGAGATGTAGAGGTGTTAATTCTTATACTTCACAGATGTTCCACAAAGGGATCAGCTAAACGCGGTTTTGTTTCTCTGATATGCAGTTTGTTATATGCGTCTACTTTTTATTATACGCAATAAAACGTTGCATGTTTTAAAAGGTGCAGTACTTCATAATTTAATAAGAAATCTAATACAGTAATATAGTATACGCAGCACATAAGGTAAGCTACTGAATATAACTAAAAACATTGTGGACTTGATTCATGAATCCTGAGTCATTTGTAGAAAAAAAAAACCACTCACAGCCCATGGAATTATTTATTTATTTATTTAAATTACTGTAGCCCACAGAAATCCATGGGGAAGATGAAGAGCTGGTTTGAAAAATCAAACTGTGAATACTCGCAGTTTTGTTTTTTCGTACCATCAGCAATTAAAAAGGGAATTTTGTTTTTGTCCTCCCTGTTGAAGGTGGTCCAATTTTAGCTTT
The DNA here is from genome assembly GCA_030684275.1 of Acipenser oxyrinchus oxyrinchus. Classification (NCBI taxonomy): domain Eukaryota; kingdom Metazoa; phylum Chordata; class Actinopteri; order Acipenseriformes; family Acipenseridae; genus Acipenser; species Acipenser oxyrinchus. The sequence continues at coordinate 20,195,242 of CM060266.1, forward strand.
GAACAACCTTTATTGTTATTTTTTTATTCTTATTTTTTCCTCAATTGAAAGCAAGGAAAATGGCATATGAATTAAAAAAATCTACAACGTTATAAAAAAATCTACTACATACTGCTTATGGAAATCAAAACTTAAGGGAGTTGCCACACGTGCCCTATAACCTGCCTGTCAAGATTAACCTTAATTGAGTGGTAGAGGCTAGTCGCAAGCTTCCATCGTGTAGCCAATACAAATACAGTACAACTTGACAGACAGAGGGTGATACACACAGAATCCCACCCATTTTGAGGCTACATGTGAGCCAATAGCAATAAAAACCTTGGAAAGCATGACATAAGGTAAGCTTTTTTTACTTTTACAAAATGACACGTAGGTCTTTTCCTCCGTTGCCTCATGACGAACTGCCACTGACAGAATAACATATCATTACAAATGGCTACACAACCTGAAGTCATTACATTCAGGGAAGCAGTATGCAATATTTGTATCCAATGAGGTGTCAATACCACAAAACAGTAGCTCACCATGACTAACACTCACGGTATGTAGAATAAAACAATGTCCATACACTCAATAGCTTGCAGAACAGCATTCTAGAAAGGTAGGGGGCAATGACTTTTTCTTTTTTACAGGACTACTCAATCCCAGTGACTAATAACTATTTTCTGGGGTGGGGCAACTACTAACTAAACTTGTACCCAACAATGAAGTACTACTTCTGCCCTATACCAGTACAAAATGACCCTATAAAAAGGAAATGAGATGGCCCTGGGAAAGGGTGCCAAGTGGAACTAAACCACTACATATAAACAAGTAAGGCTGAGTGCAAGCTATATTCTCTCCCCAGTTTAGGTCAAGCTAGCACTGGATTTTAGGGGGGGTTGTTGAATAGTGTTGTAGCCCAGTGAGGCAAGGTACAGTGGCCACTGCTCCCCCTCCCAGTCAAGTGGATAGGGTTAACAAGATGGCCACAATAAACAAACAAGAAAACACTGCCTTTCCACCAATCACATGACTGGCACACAGCAGGCAGACAAAGCCCCTATTCTACAAACCCACGATTCGGCATTTAGTAATACTCCACAAGCACAATGCAAAACACACATGCTCACAATAAACAATGCACAGCGGGCTGTTCACTGCAAGACACACCACACAAGGGCTCAGCCCGAGCAAGGTTTTCCTTCCAGATGACCTGTCTGACCATGCTCCTCAACTGCAAGTGAAAAGGGTCTTAACCAAAGTTTACTTAACCAAAGTGACTTCAAAAGTTAAAACCCGTGCCTGCGCTTCCCATGTTTGTTGTAGTATATCAATGACTGTTGCGCAGTTGCATTGTAGTTGAATCAATAATGGTCCAATGGTTAGAAAAGAGGTTCTTAAAACATTTCGGGCTGGGGTCCCCTTAGAAGTGACTGCCTTGACTCCCTAAACAAACCAACATTGCAAACGTTTTATTGAAATATACCTGCATGTGATACTTCTTTCACATGATACAAGTCCAAAAGTGTTGATTGTTTTCTGCATATTTTGCAAACCCAGTACACACAATAAAAAAAAAAATGAAATACTCCACCCAGTTGTTTTTTCAGCATCTGGTTCCTCTGGTTCCACTCAGAGTATACACTACTGGTCAAAAGTTTTAGAACACCTCCATTTTTCCAGTTTTTATTGAAATTTACGCAGTTTAATGTCTCAATGTACTCTGAAATTAAAGCATAGAACAAATAAACAATTGGAGATAAAAAAAGAAATCATGGAATCGTTTTGTTTAACAAAATTTAATCTAAATTTTTGACTCAAAGTAGCCACCTTTTGCAGATATAACAGCCGAACACACTCGTGGCATTCTTTCTACAATGGAAATCAAATATTGTTCGGAAAGTTCTTCCCAACACTGTTGCAGAAGTTCTCACAAATGTGTTGCACTTGTAGGTTGCTTTGCTTTCACCCTTCTGTCCAGTTCATCCCAAACCAGCTTGATGGGGTTTAAGTCTGGAGACTGTGCTGGCCATTCCATGATTTGAAGCCTACCGCCTTGTTCTTTTCTTCTAAGGTAGTTCTGACATAGCCTGGAGGTATGTTTTGGGTCATTATCTTGCTGTAGGATGAACCCTGACCAACTAGGGCGTATACCAGAGGGTATTGCATGGCGCTGCAAAATGCTGTGGTAGCCGCTTTGGTTCAGGGTGCCACTCACTCTGTGCAAGTCGCCGACTCTGGATCCAGCAAAAGAGCCCCAGACCATCACGCTTCCTCCTCCATGTTTGACAGCTGGTGTCACACACCGAGGAACCATCCTTTCGCCTACTCGACGGCGCATAAAACCCCATGTGATGAACCGAAGATTTCACATTTTGATTCATCGGTCCATAAGACCTTCTTCCAGTCTTCAGTAGTCCACTGGCAGTGCTTCATGGCCCAGGCAAGCCTCTTTTTCTTATTTTGCCATCTTAGCAATGGCTTTCTTACTGCCACTCAACCTGTCAAACCTGCAGCTCGAAGTCTTCTCTTCACAGTTGAAACTGAGACTTGCTTACTTCGACCAGTATTAAGCTGTGCTTGAAGTTGTTGTCCTGTGAGCCGCCTATCACGCAAGCTGTTGACTCTCAGAAACTTGTCTTCTGATTCTGTTGTGGCTTTGGGTCTGCCAGACCTCTTCCTGTCAGAGTTTCCTCCAGTTTCCAAGTGCCTTTTGATGGTGTAGGAAACTGTACTCACTGACACCTTGGCTTTCTTTGCAATTTCTCTAAAGGAAAGACCTACACTTTTAAGGGTTATAATGGTCTGTCTGTCTTCCTTTGTTAATTGCCTTTTTCTCGCCATTATGATAGCAAAATACTACTTCCTGCAGTACAATACTGTCCAAATAATGCTTAAGAGGGTGTAGTAACACAGTCTGTTCCAACACTGCTTTTATACAGACAGAGGGTTTGTAAGTAATCAACAAAAGTTGGGACACCTGAGGGAATTGTTAGCATCAACTTTCAAGGCTTAAATTTACTTCCATTGCTGCAGAACAGCTGTAAGTTGTTAACCCATTACTTGTTCCCTGAAAAAGGCCTTTTTGTATAACACTGAAATGTACATTATTTTTCAGTTTTTGGTAACCTAAACTTTTTTTTTAACCTCTGGCAGTTTACTGCTTATCTTTGTACCATTTCAGGTTATTCAATGGACTTGAACTGCTTAAATTTCAATAAAAACTGGAAAAATGGGGGTGTTCTAAAACTTTTGACCGGTAGTGTAGTTGATATTGTTTACTATAAAAAGGACTGACTTCATTTGAATTCCCAGTGTAAAATTAACCCAGAAACAGATGATCCAGGGAAAGTGAATTACCCAGACCATACAAGCTTCCAGTTGGATCCAGACCAGAATTCCTGCAAGAACATCAAACGGTGGTCTAGATACACAGCGGCACTTGTAGCAGGCTACAGGACAGTCTAGACAGCCAAAACATGTATAAATTACTTCTTACAGCTACAAATTCCCCACCAAAAAAATACCTGCAGACAGAAGGCAATTATTCAGTATCTCCTGTTCCTGAATTTGAACTTGCTTTGGAGATCAAGTGGAGCATGTTGTCTAATTGGAGGCAGATGCTTGAGAAAGAGTTTCAGAAGCAAGACAGATTAAGAAAATGACCTCAGAGAGGCAATTAGGCTTTTCATCTTTTCTCCTTTTTTCACGTTGATAATCTTTCTTTAATCCCCCTTTGCAGTGATTTGCTGAATAGCTCCATCAGTCATTATGATCAGTGATAAGAAGCCAAACAGAAATAGCTGCAGTCTCCCTCCTGACCAGTGCTACGTGATGGAAGTAAAGCTGCATGCACTCGCTGTAGTAACCCTTACAATTCAGCCACCAATTCATTTCACCACCATGGAGAGAAACAAGTAAGCCGGCTATACAGTATATGCACCCACAAACAAATTCAATTGTACAAAATACTATAAGAGCTACCTGACAATTACCTTAAATAAATAAATAAATAAATAAATAAATAAATAAAATAAAATAAAATAAAATAAAATAGGAAACTGTATTGGGAGTTGAAATCCAAACCTCCAGAAATTCACCAGGACAGGCAATAGCTTATCTAGAGAGCATTTGAAAAACAGACCAGAGAATTTGCAGGCGTGTCAAGTCAGGTTTTAGCAGGATGGGCAGTGGCATTTCCACATGCATTTAAAGTATTCACTGTTTGGAAATGTGAAAAATACAGGATTTATTTAGTTCAAAATACAACAGTAATTCATAGATTTTTTCTATAATATACACATGTAGTATATTATAAATACATATTGTATTTAATAAAAATAAAAATAAATATTGGTCGCATAGATTTCAAATGGGTTTTAAAGTTTAAAAATATCCATTCTTGAAGTTTAAACATTAAATAAAACAGACCACCACTTATAGTAACATCCCTGGCTTTGCCATAATCTTTTGAAGCAGATGAAGTGTTCTCCCTTTTCTGAATGTAAACGAAATGTTTTAAAACTATTACTACAGTACCCTTATTTTAAATACAGGAGATGAGTTTAAACCCAGGTCTCCAGCAAATTAGCCTGATGCACCAAGTAAATGTTCTGGTTTTGAAGCACAGTACAAAACCTCTTTAAATTAATTCAACCAAAACTTAAAGATGCGCAGTACTGTAGGTACACAGATTATGGCTGTCAGTCTGGATGGGGGATGGGGGATGGGGATGGGGGGGTAACTCCTTAAGGTTAAGAAATGACTGAAGATAGCCATGGAGATTACCATGGTGGTTAGCTGATCAGCCCCTCAGTTTTCCTGTTGGATAGGAAAGGAAACCCACAGCGATTCATCACATGGACATTGCTTACCTCCAACACCCTCCCAAGCAGTGTACAGGAAATCTAGTAAGTGAACAGAGATTACATTCTGAAACTGTTCTGAAAGGAACCCCTAGTGAAAGCCAATTGGTACGCTTTGAAATGACACCCTGTATTTCAAGCACTGCAAACCAATCAATGAAAAAAAGCAGCAATAGACCATTTGTTTGATTTCCATCCCTCTTCTTCATTTTCCCATGACACTCTTCCTGTGGTTTATGCTGTGACAGAATTCACAGGAGAATACTTTTTCGGAAAATATATAATAATTTGAAAAACAAAGCTGTAGCAGTTAATTTTCTTGGCCTGTGGTTATCCCCGGCTCCACTTCCCGAATGAGAGCACAGAGGTTGTAGGTTTTGAGTTTTTCCCACTGCAAGCCTGGAAGATGTGGGAAACGCTGGAGAGAACGTACAGCAATTGTGTGGGAGCCAGAGGAAGAAATAACAAAAACTCCCAGGCATGGTGATGGCATGAAGACCCTGTACATGACAACGCTGTAAAGACTCCCAAAAGACGTGGTAAGAGGAATTAAGAGAACAGGAAGTAATTTGATTATGTAATTGCTGGAGAGCTGCCTATACAATCTTAACCTGGGACATGTGTGTTGTTTTTTTTTAATTCTCAGGAGTTTTACAAACATGAGGATTTGGTTTTCAGAAACTAATATTTCTGCAAAGCCTCATCCCTGCAACACATGACCGTGACATGGAGCACACTGATAACATTACACAGGAAACAATAACTGCAAAATGAAAACACAGACTCTGAACTGTTACAAGCGATTTCATTAAATCACAAAAAACTTGCTTTACAATTACAGCTCTGTATTTTTTTTTTCTCATTGTGAGGTCATGAGTATTACTAGAGGCATTTAAACACTGACTTGTGGCAATTCTGAAATGTTTTTCCAGTGTTTGACTTTTTGGTTCATAGCCTTATTAATATCTATATAGTGCGCTAGAGATGGAAAAGTTTCATATGTAGTTTATTAAGTCTATTTAATAATATGTTTTAAAGTACATTTAATAAGTGAATATCCTATTGCCATGGTTTAGGTGGGGATGGGAGAGACAGTGGACTACAAATGAACGGGAAAGCATTGAAAATGTTGGCAACTACATGATACAAACAACTTGTGTGTGTGTGTGTGTGTGTGTGTGTGTGCTATACCTCCTCTGTGGGAAACATCAAAGCTTGTAGCAGTTAAATCATCATTTGCAATGTTAGTCTGAAATTGCTTTCCTTTAAATGGGATCTTTGTCATGCCTATTTATCAGTGTACAGTAAGTGTTCACAATTATGATTGCAATCTTGAATTTGATTCGTACCTCCTAGAAGCCAGGCTTGTAGATAAACACTCAATTGTGTCTAGGCGCACGTTTGCCCCATGCAACCTTATTTGGTACTAAACTTTTACTCGGGCATCTATGAGTGGCACCAGGAATTTCAGACAGACCCTGTCCTGGCGGGAAACCTTAACCTCTAGAGTAGGAAGCAAATTACTCAAGGGAGATAACAGGTTTCAATGGGATATTGCTTTTACACAAACATTTCTGCTAATCTGTTAGTACTAGTTGGACACAATTGTGTCATTTTTTTTATCACTGTCATTGTTATTACTGTTGCCTTCCACCCCCATAAACACTCCATTTTTTTACAAATCACAGAATGTGCATAGCCATCATTAATTTATTAACACAAGATCCATATTATATATTACTGCACCCAACTAAACACCAGTTAGACGAGGAGGCATTAGTCACGACGGTCATTTGTTAAAAATCATACTAAAAATTGTACAATATGGTAAATTGTATTACCTCATTATTGTACAGAACCAGACTGAGGAGGGGAAAATTCAGTATTCAAATCAGGAATGTGGCAACAACTTAAGAAACGTACTCTAGTCTACAAAACAATTCCCAAGTCCTCCAGACTCCAGTCACACTAAAACCTTACAACTAAGGGTTAACTATGACAAGCCCAAATCTCACCTCTCAGTTATTTCTTTCTATGGCAGTCAAAGTCATTAAAAGTGGGGGCTCCCGAGTGGCGCATCCAGTAAAAGCACTCGCTAGAGTGCAGGATGCGCTCTATAGCCTGGACGTCGCCGGTTCGAGTCCAGGCTATTCCACAGCCGACCGTGGACGGAGCTCCAGGGGCGGCGCCAATTGGCCGAGCGTCATCCGGGGAGGGAGGGTTAGGTCGGCCAGGGTGTCCTCGGCTCACCGCACACCAGCGACCCCTGTAGTCTGGCCGGACGCCTGCGGGCTTGCCTGTAAGCTGCGTTGTCCTCCGACACTGTAGCTCTGAGGCGGCTACAAGGTGAGTCTGCAGAGTGTAAAGAAGCGGGCGGCTGACGGAACACGCTTCGGAAGTCATCAAAAGTGGGAGGAATTCAAAAATAATTAGGTAAGAGCTAACACATTTCCTGTTCAATTCACATGAAGTACCGTATTTGCTCGAGTAAAAGTCGACCTCATGTAAAAGTCGTCCCCCAACACATTGTGAGGGTGAGATTCGGGTATACGTATTTTTACCTAAATATATGCATTAGATATCCTGATGCCGTTTGAGCGGCGGATTTGCAAAAATAACAAATTTTGCAAAAATAACAAGTTTTGCAACCAGCATACTACTTGTTGCTATTTGTGTTCCATGTTTGTTTATTTTGGCCCACGTGCCGTTTACTTTGAGTGTTTTGTTTTGTGTTTAAATCTTTTATTTGTAAATTAAACTCGTGCATCAGCACTTTCATTACCCCAGTCTGTTGTCTGTGTCCACTGTCATCCGGGTCTGACGTCATCACCTAAGCCATCTTGCCACAAGCATAGTATACAAGCCCCACCCCCTCTTCCTTCCTAGCCCACACGGAAGTATGTATTTCAATGGAATTTGGGGGGTGGTGTGGTCTGGATGTAATTCAATGAAACTGCGTCTGTTTTACGTGACAGCTCCTGGATCTAAACAAACCTGGGATTTGTTTTTATTATATATAGACAATGTCACTGAATCTTTTTTTTTGCCAAATCTTGAGATGTTTGCATTTTGATTTGAGAGAAATTAGAAGCATTTGCTCTGGCAATGAGGGCAACAAGGATTTCCCCACAATAACGGAGGTGCTGCTGTTTCCCACAGAAGCAGTATGCTGCAGAGTCACACAATAGAAAAGGTAATGTTGTTGTTGTTGTTGTTGTTGTTATTATTATTATTATTATGATGCACCTCCATAGCATTGATGCTGCTGCCGGTCAACGCAATCAGTAAATGTAGGCTCTTACTATAAATTATAGATCAGTTAATATTTTTGCTCATGTATTAGTTGACCCCCAACTTCAGGATTGTGTTTTGGGTTTAAATTTCTCGACTTATACTCGAGAAAATACGGTAAGTATCAATAAAGGCTACATTCGATGCTTACTTATATTGGTGATATTTAAATGATTAAATTCATTCATGCTAGCATTTAAGTGGGGATTGTTGCTTATTTATATTGAATTAGACACTTATTATTGCGATACCAGCAAGTGAGAATATAATGACCACTACGTTGATGATGCTGACTTCATATGCTATCATGCTCTTGGTACGAGTTTCATCACACTGTTGGTTTAGCACACAGGTTGTCCTGTGAAATGTAATATAGGTAACTAGAGTCAGCTACAAGAGTATGCTGGCAAGATGCATCATCAAAACCAATATAGGAGTAGAACACCTGCTAAATTGTAGCACAAGCCAATGTAGCAGACTACTTGTATGCACTTAAATTACTATAGCTTCCAAACAAAGCATACTACTTCCTTGGATTTTTATGAACACACTGAAGATTCTCATGGTATCTAAAAGATGTACAAGGAAACCTTGAGTATTTTCTGAGATTGGTGGTACGTCAAATATAAGGATGGCATGCAGAGGCAGCAAGCACAAAGGACAGGGCAAAATTATAGAGAGAACTCTAACTATTTTAATAATAGAACTATAAACAACTCTGAACATTACTTTAACTGGTCCTTCCTGTAACAAAGTTGCTAGTTTTATGATGTTACAATTGTGCTCCTCACAGAAAATAAGCCTTTGAAAATAGGTCTCCAAAACATAAAACTTGGACAGCAAACGAAGACAGATAAAGAAAGGGGGGTGTATGGACAGCTGGGGTCCTGGAATCATAGTAGGGATGTCCAATGTGTCCTTCACAAGTTATTACTAGTGTTTGTGTGTGTGGGAGACTGATTAGTCATTTTCTCCAGACATTAGATTCATTAGAACTATGACTCTTACATAAATAAGCGCTGTAAGCCCACACTGTTTCCTGTGGCCAGATAAAATGAGCCCTGGATGAAGCCCCAGCAGTGAAGCGGTTAAAAGCAAGCTGACCCAGAATCACTCTTCTTTCAATTTAAATTACTTCGACCACAGTAGCCATAGCGAGATGTGACATCTTGTTTGGATTACAAACAGTTGGCTTCAAAACACAAACATGCACAGAGTAAAACTAGCTATTTGCTGGGCTCTCTGGCAATGTCCACCGAGTTTGAAGTTGCAGATTTACAATCGTGTTTCTTCCTGCATAAACAAGTTTAAAATTGCCCCCCCTCCCTCCACCACCACACCACAGAAACTTAATTCTACACAATGTTCCTTTTCTGGAGGATATGGTGTTTTCTGGGAACTTTTAAGCACAAGCTACAGAAAACAAATTAGACCTTTGCATACACAGGGCATCACCAAAACTTAAATATGTACAATTTGCATAAAATCATTACATAAAGATAAAAGGCATCTATTCTAGTAATATTAATGGTGGCAGATCTAAAACTTAAATAGGTAAATTTTTCATATTTTTACAGACAGAAATGCAACAGAGACTCACCTGCACTGTTAGAGTAGACAAACTCTAAAATATTCAGATCAATTGAATAGAACCCATTGTAATTGAGAGTAGCAAATTATTTAAGCTTATTTAAATACCTCATTTGATTTCCTAAATTACACCTGTTTCCTGCAATTTGCATTCCACCATGTGGCAAGCTTTCACACTGTAACACAATGTGCAGGTTTGTTCCTAACATCACATCAAAGAGTGTGAGGTCAACAAGACATTGGAAGGAAACATAACACAGGACACTAATCAATAAATGTTATGCAGTCAATGTTTAAGCTTTTCAAAAAGGTGACCTTAATCCAGTTTCTTTGAAGTCTAGTTCAAGTTTCAGTCAGGAATGTTCAGCTGCTAGACTGTCAAGTCATTCAGCCACTCTAAGGTCCTAGAAGAAAGCATTATGCATGTTCATCATATCAACTATGGCTAAAAGGAGTCCTTCATGAGGGTGCTCTCAGACACCCATCGATCATGGGTGCAGTATCACCATGATACCTACAACTGACTAAAATACAGTCCTTCTGGGCTCCCGAGTGGCGCGTCCGGCAAAGGCGCTCCGCGTAGAGCACAGGATGCGCCCTATAGCCCGGAGGTCACCAGTTCGAGTCCAGGTTATTCCACTGCCAACCATGGATGGGAGCTCCCATTGTCCTCCGACGCTGTAGCTCTGAGGTGGCTGCATGGTGGGCCTGCAGAGTGAAAGAAGCGGGCGGCTGACGTGTTTTCGTCTTTGCCGCCCGTAGTGCGGGTGGTAGCGGTGAGCTGAGCCTAAAATAATTGGCTATTTCAAATTGGGAGAAAAACTGGGTAAAAATCAACTACTAAATTTATAAATAAATGAATAAAAATACAGTCCTTCTGAAAATAGAAATGACACTATGTGTATAAAAATAACATAGGCATATACAAATCTGAATAGCTTGTCTATTGAAACATTTTTACCAAGGGAAGGGTTTTAGACACATTTCCTGCATGTCTAATAAATATCAGAAAAGCACCCCAGTGGCCTTGTTGTGGCTTGATAAAAACACTTTGTGAGAAACCAGAATCCTCAATTTACTTTACTTACAACCTAGTACCACAATTCTTCATGCATTCCTGAACAATTAGGTGCCCCACAGTGCAATAACACACCATGCGTGACATAGTTCAACTTACAATGATATTTCACACATTAAACCAATGTTTAAGCTGTAATTCAAAACCCTGATTCAGTCCTGACCCTTGTTCTGCCACACTGGCTTAAAGCACATGTTTATTACTTCACTAACAGCAAGAAACTAACGTGAGGGTCAGAGACTACTGATAAAATGCAGTGGGATGTTTAAACATATTTTAGAACAAAGTGTAGTAATCCAGTCTAATAACCAAGTTATTGTATAAGAGGGTGTTGTAGTCCTTCAGGATTTTGGCCCCTTCACAAGGTTTTGCTCACTGTTTAGACGACTTTGGACAAGACTGCAAGCTTTGTGCCTCAGCTGTACCATGCTGTAGATCCAGACAGCAGAAGCAGTAGACACTGCAGAACAGGTGGGCGATCACAATGTACAGGATGCTGCAGGAACATCATGAAATCCTTCACGTGTGCTCTGCCAGTCAGAGTTTGCAGGACTCAAACCGAAAAGACTCCGACTCATTATTAAATTAACTACCATTTTCTACTGCTATTACTTTTCGTATATTTACCATTGCTTCCGACTCAAAGATACGAATTAACTGGTCGATGAGCGGCCTTGAGGTTAAAAAAAAAGAGGACGTGGACTCTGTTGCATCACCGACTCTGAGACACATGGGGCTTGGAAATCTGCTTGGGAGTACGTTCTCCTGTGGAACAAAAGTTTGTACAATCTTGGATCCAGAGGCACCTGCTGATAGATGCCTACCATTAGCCTTCTATTGACATCAAATAAGGGAAAGCCCATTCACACATACATGTGTGCAACATATTGAATGTATTTTTAAAAATGGCATTCAACCCCTGTATTTTCTGGCTTTTTTCAGTCACCCAAAACATTTCAGCTAATAGGAATGGTGGGATACGATTAGCCCAGAACATTCCAGACTTAAGTCCCATGACAGCCTGTATGTGACAAAGATCAACCAATGAATCATCCCTGGACAGTCCCAATACAGTGGTAGTACAAATAAATAAAAAAATGTTATTAATTGTTTTATTTTTAGCTTCAAAATTAAGTTTAATTTTTATATCAGTAACACAACCTAAATTATCCCCAGGCAAGCTTCAATACTCTCCAGAAATGACTTGATGTGATATAATTATTTCCCAAAATTATATGAACTGCTTGAATTAGGCATGAAATATATCAAAATTCAACACATAATAGTAATGAAGATTATCAGTGTACAGTTCAATCTGGGATGGGTCTGTAATATAGAACTGCAAGGAACAGTATTGAAAAACCAATGCCTATTTGTGACAAAGAGAGAGTGAACTCTTGTTTTAGATCTCCCTTCCGACCGGTGAGGACGCTGGGGAGGAGGAGCAGGCAGAGCCGCTGTGCGCAACGTCACAGACCCGGTCGGGAAGCGCGGTGGCAATCACGCATTGGTTGACGGAGATTGCCCTCGCTGACCAATGGGGACGGGATGGAGCGCACAAAAGGGGGCGTGGCTCAGGGTTCTGTTCCTTCTGGCAAGGTACAGTGTGTGTGAGGAGAGAGAGAGAGAGAGAGAGAGAGAGAGAGAGAGAGCGAGCGAGCGAGCGAGCGATACAAAGGGGATTATAAACAGGGGAAAAGGAATACGAGGAGTTTTTTTATTGTGTCTTGTAAATATACCTGCTAATCCCTTCACGCTTTGTCTGTCCATAGAGCACTAACGGGACGCTCCGGGATTACGTGTGAGGAGCGCGGACCCGGAAGTGCAGGACTGTTTACCCGTGTGCAACCCCCGTTTGGATTGAGGGGAGACGGACTGTGTTTTTGTGTTGCGTTTATTGTTTTGGTTCCGTTTTCGTTGGGACTGCAACCCTTTTCACTTTTGTTTGGTCGGGTTACCCATTGTTGTGTATCCTGGCGTCCTTACTTCTTATTTAGTTTGTGGCAAAATAAAGCCGGGCGCGGGTACCACATACTTGGATTGGTCTGTCAATCATTTCATCACGCACTCAGCCAAACTGTCACACGTGGTTGTCAGAAGTAGGATGGATCCAGCCACTTTTGCGGCGGTCCTGGAGGCTATGGACAGCCGGAGGGAGATCGAGGAATGGAGGAGGGAGGAGCGATACACAGCCCTCATTGAGAGGGTCGGGATGGGGATGACGTCGGCAACAACAGCGGGGCCCGTGATGGTTGCCCCGAAGGCCCGGGCCCAGAAAATGACGGCGGAGGACGACCCTGAAGCCTACCTCGTGGCATTCGAGCGGCTGGCCACCACTGCAGCATGGCCCCGGGAGTACTGGGCGAGCCAACTTGGCCCCTGCTTGGTTGGGGAGGCGCAGGCAGCGTATCGGGCTATGACTGACACCGATGCTGCCCAGTACGACCTGGTTAAGCAGGCTATACTCCGCCGTCTCAACATCACGGGGGAGACTCATCGGGTCAGATTCCGGGAGTTCCGCGCCACCTAACACCCGGCCCAGGGTGGTGGCACAACGGCTATGCGACCACATGGCACAATGGCTAAACCCCAGCCAGAAAACTGGGGTCCAGATGGGGAAGCTATTGTGATGGAGCAGTTTTGCCATGTGGTCGGGCTGAAACGCAGGCCTGGATACGCCGGCACAACCCCACCACCCTGGAACAAGCCGTGGGGTTGGCCGAGAACTTTGAGGACTCCCTCATGTCCGCCCAAACCACCCTGCTGAACTGCCCTCTCCCTCCTCTACCAAGGGACCATCATCACACCCCCTGGACCAAGACCTGCCCGACCACCGGCCCCATCGGGCCATCCCAGCCCCTACCATGGAGGCAGAGGTTGGCCCCAGCTGGGGTAGAATGGTTCCCCTGCCCCGCTGTCATACCAGCAGCGGGACAAATATGTACCCCCTTACCCTCTGCCCCACCCCTCTGTTTTAGGTGCCAGCAGCCGGACACATTGCCAGATACTGCCCGGCGGCCATGGAGTGCGACGTGGCTGCGTGTCACCTGGCGTCTGAGACAGGTAGGAAATGGGGAAATGGTCGGGAGGGCCCGTGTACGGTTGATGTTGTATTGGGAATGTGAACACCCACGCGTTAGTGGACACAGGGTGTGAGCAAACTTTAATTCGAACAGCTCTCCTTGGCGGTATGTCGTGGCAGCCACAAGGCCAGGTGGCAATCTCCTGTATCCATGGGGATACGGCGACATACCCCACTCTAAAAGTATATTTATCGGTAGGCCCGATAAAGCGCCACCTAGTAGTGGGGGTGGCGAAAAGTTGCCACATCCAGTTATTCTGGGTCGAGACTGGCCGCAATATAAAGATTTAATAAAAATGTCGGCAGCCTCGACCACACGTGTAGACACGGCAGACCCCGGGAAGGGAAGTAATTGGTACTGTTTTTCCCTTCCATACAGAGCTATTTTCTCCACTTTTCCGTCCCTAGGAAAACACGTAAGGAGAGACGGAAGGAAAAGTGGGAAGGCGATCGATAAGACACGGTTGGGGTCTGGCAGGAGAAGGTGCTGATGGTCCCACACGCCAATCGAAGGGAGTCGGAACGCAGTGTGACCGGGCGGCGAGGTTACTGGACCCTCGAGGGTAGAGACTGCTCCAGCCCCTGTCAATATCCCGGACGTGTGGGCCTCAAGTGCGGACCTAGTGTGGGAGCAGAACAACGACCCCACACTGGTGCACGCTTGGGAACAGGTCCGGTCTATTGAGGGTAAGGATGTTGACGGCATTGGGACGCTGGTATATCCCCATTTCGTGGTAGAGGGGCACTTGCTTTATAGGGTAAACCCAGCCCCGGGCACAGGACAGCCTGTCAAACAGTTGATGGTTCCCCTGTCCTGTCGACCAGAGGTCATGAGGCTGGCGCATGACGTCCCCTTTGCAGGACATCTTGGCGTGGACAAGACGAGGGACCGAATACTGGCTCGATTTTACTGGGCAGGGCTCTACATCGAAGTGGCGAAATATGTAGCTAGCTGCCCAGAATGTCAGAGAGTAGCACCGGTCGAGTGCGCCCGCCCTCTGGTCCCACTGCCTATTGTCTCCACTCCCTTTGAACGCGCTGCAATGGACATAGTTGGGCCAGTGCTGCCTTCTGATTCTGGGTACACACATATTAGTGATGGTGGATTATGCAACGCGGTACCGGAAGCAGTTCCGCTGCGGTCCACTAGTGCCACTGCAATTGCGAAGGAATTAAGTCAGATTATGGCTAGGTAGGGATCCCAAAAGAAATATTGACTGATCATGGAACGAACTTCTTGTCGAAAACGCTACAGCAGGTGTACAAAATTCTAAAAATACGTCCCATTAGGACGTCCGCTTATCATCCCCAAACGGATGGGCTGGTGGAACGTTTTAACCAAACATTAAAGCAAATGTTGAAACGGTTTGTGAGTCAGGAGCAGAAACATTGGGCCACCCTTCTTCCTTACCTGCTCTTCGCAGTGAGAGAGGTGCCTCAGAGCTCAACGGATTTTCCCCTTTGAGCTATTATATGGCCGGCAGCCACGGGGCATCCTCGACCTGTTGAGAGAAGGTTGGGAAGAACACAAAGGCTCCTCTAAAAATGTAGTGCAGCATGTGCTCCTACTGCGTGATCGCCTTGATTTAATTGGTCGACTGGCTCAGGATAATCTCAGATCGGCTCAACATCGGCAACAGCGGCATTACAATACTAATGCACAATTGAACCTTTCGCCAGGAGATAAAGTAATGCTGCTTCTTCCATCATTGGAATCGAAACTGTGTGCTAAATGGCAGGGGCCATATGAGGTGATACGGGCCATAGGATTAGTGAATTATGAAATTAGACAGCCCGATCGCGAAATAAAACAGAAATCTATCATGTCAATTTGTTAAAGCCCTGGAAGGCAAGGGAGATCTTATTCATAGCCCCAGGCGAGATAGAGGATGACTTAGGACCCTGTATAGAGACCCCTAGCCCCAGCCAAATTTCAATGGGGAAACAGTTACTTCCGGATCAGCAAGTAGAATTGCGTAAGTTGATTGGGAAATTTGGGGATGTGTTTTCTGACGTGCCCGGCAGAACTAACCTTACCAAATATGCCGTTATTACTCCGCCAGGTGTCACTGTTCGGGAGAGGCCCTACCGGATCCCAGAAAGCCGGCGGAGTGGCGTCCAGAACGAGGTGAGGGCGATGCTTGAACTTGGGGTCATTGAGCCTTCCAGAAGCGAGTGGTGCAGTCCTATTGTTATAGTGGCCAAGAAGGACGGCACTAATCGCTTCTGTGTCGATTTTCGAAAGGTCAATGCTATCGCCAAGTTCGACGCCTACCCCATGCCTCGGATCGACGAACTCCTCGACCGACTGGGGACGGCCGGGTTTATCTCAACTCTGGACCTGACGAAGGGATATTGGCAGATCCCTTTAACCCGCGATTCATGTGAAAAAACGGCATTTTCAACTCCGGATGGTCTGTTCCATTTTAAAACCATGCCGTTTGGGCTACATGGTGCGCCCGCCGCCTTTCAGAGACTGATGGACGAGGTGTTACATCCCCATCGTGAGTATGCAGCAGCTTATATTGACGATGTGGTGATATATAGCTCCACCTGGAGAGAGCATGTAATTCGACTTACAGCTGTCCTTCAGTCTCTAAGGGCTGCCCGGCTGACAGCCAACCTGAAAAAATGTGCGTTTGCTAAATCTGAAACTCAGTACTTAGGATTTATTATGGGAAACGGACAGGTGAAACCCGTAGCCACCAAAGTCCAGGCTTTGGTGGACGCGGCGGTCCCCAAAACTAAATCCCAGGTGAGGTCACTGTTAGGATTGGCCGGTTATTACCGCCGTTTTATCCCCGAGTATGCCACCGTGGTCGATCCTCTGGTGAACCTCACTAAGAAAAGTGCACCAAATTTAGTCAAGTGGTCAGAAGAGTGTCAGGGAGCGTTTGAGACCATTAAGTGCAGACTGTGCCAGGCTCCTGCGCTAATATTACCAGACTTTAGCAAGAGATTCCTCCTCCATACTGACGCGTCAAAGGTTGGTTTGGGGGCGGTCTTGTCCCAGAGGGTTAACGGGGTGGAGCACCCCATTCTTTACATCAGCAAAAAAATGCTTCCTAGGGAGCGCAATTACTCAGTTGTAGAGAAGGAGTGCTTGGCCATTAAATGGGCAACTCACTCCCTCAGATATTACTTACTGGGACATTCATTTGATCTGGTCACGGACCACACCCCACTCAGATGGTTAAGCACTATGAAGGATAGCAATGCTCGGATAACTCGGTGGTATTTGGCATTGCAGCCTTACATGTATCGTATGGTACATCGTGCAGGAAAGATCACCAAAATGCGGATTATTTTTCCCGGAGGGGGAGTAATGGGGTTGGTAGGTTTGGCCGAGTGTTCCTTCGGCTCCACTCTGAGCGGTGGGATATGTGACAAAGAGAGAGTGAACTCTTGTTTTAGATCTCCCTTCCGACCGGTGAGGACGCTGGGGAGGAGGAGCCGCTGCGCAACGTCACAGACCCGGTCGGGAAGCGGTGGCAATCACGCATTGGTTGACGGCGATTGCCCTCGCTGACCAATGGGGACGGGATGGAGCGCACAAAAGGGGCGTGGCTCAGGGTTCTGTTCCTTCTGGCAAGGTACAGTGTGTGTGAGAGAGAGAGAGAGAGAGAGAGCGAGCGAGCGAGCGAGCGAGACTGCGAGAGATACAAAGGGGATTATAAACAGGGGAAAAGGAATACGAGGAGTTTTTATTGTGTCTTGTAAATATACCTGCTAATCCCTTCACGCTTTGTCTGTCCATAGAGCACTAACGGGACGCCCGGGATTACGTGTGAGGAGCGCGGACCCGAAGTGCAGGACTGTTTACCCGTGTGCAACCCCGTTTGGATTGAGGGGAGACGGACTGTGTTTTTGTGTTGCGTTTATTGTTTTGGTTCCGTTTTCGTTGGGACTGCAACCCTTTTCACTTTTGTTTGGTCGGGTTACCCATTGTTGGGTATCCCGGCGCTCTTATTATTGTTTGTCGGGTTACACATTGTTGTGTATCCTGGCGTCCTTACTTCTTATTTAGTTTGTGGCAAAATAAAGCCGGGCGCGGGTACCACATACTTGGATTGGTCTGTCAATCATTTCATCACGCACTCAGCCAAACTGTCACACTATTGTACATGTGATTTTAAAGGTACTAAAAAAGCAAGTGGAGCCAATGGACATCTAACCATGGCAATGTCTTATGTAAACACAAACTCCTCATGCAATAAGGGCATTATCCACTACACACAATTTGTTAAGCACAGCTGCCATGGAGTCAGAAGCCAAAGCTAGAGATTTGCTTGTGACCGCTGGGTTAATGATGATGATGCAAATAAAAAAAATTAAAAAAACACAAGGGAGTAACTCCTCCAGCTGTGAGAAATAGATTTATGATGAGACACAGAGCCTGAGCTACAATATTACATTTCAAAGACAGTTCAAATCAGGAGATGAGAACTGAGTATCTTTTAAAAGATATTCCGCTGACAAGTGGAAGACTTAATTAAAACCACGACTTTTCACAAACAGGTTAGTAATCATCAGTAGACTGGAGACTGTAGAGGCAGGGTGCAGGTGATGGGGGAGATCCATTGCTTAAATTTAAATTATAAACCCCAGTGATATTTTTCGCGTTGTATGTTGATAACCAGCATTGAAATAATAAATAAACGATGTTTTAAACAAGTTTTATTCAGTCTCTTTTTATAACTCTATTAGATATTGCTGTTAACTAAGTGATCTGGAAACCGACAAATAAAATAACAAGCATGTCACTGAGATTCACTGTGACAAGTGTGACATATGGATGAATGGACAGAGACAAGGTCCCTACATATACCCTCAGAATCTCATCATCAAAAACTTGAGCTAAAGAATGTCCTTTGCAAGTTTCTCCACATCTGAACAAGTGTTTCTACAACTTCTTTGGGCAGCATTTGATTTTTTCAGTGTACCGATGACAATAACAAATCTAGTGAAAGCTGACTTTGGAGATTTGCAATTTAGTTTTTCAACTTCAGAATTCAGCACTACATAGCAATGTCTAGAAGTTGGAATAATGGCAGGATGCACCATTTCTCCACTGGCTTTTACCATGGCAATGGAAGTAATCATTAGGGCATCAAAATGGGTAGTGGGAGGAGAGCGCTTGGCTTCTGGAATGCGACTACCACCAATTCGAGCATACATGGATGACATGACAACCATGACTACAACAGTAGCCTGCACTAATCGGTTATTGGGCAAATTAACCAATAACATTGAATGGGCACGAATGCAATTCAAGCCCACTAAATCAAGGAGCATCTCTATAATTAAAGGTAAAGTAGTAGATAAAACATTCTTCATTAATGGTGAGGCAATACCAACAGTGTCTGAGAAGTCAGTGAAGAGCCTTGGGAGATGGTACGACGGGATCTAAAGGACACAGTTCGTGTGGGAGAAGTTAGACAACAAGCTGTGGAAGGGTTGAAGAGCATAGACAGCAGCGCTTTACCAGGCAAACTAAAACTCTGGTGCTTTCAGTTTGGTCTACTGCCAAGGTTGCTGTGGCCACTGACTGTGTACGAGGTTTCTTTGACAACAGTAGAGAATCTGGAAGCTTTAATCAGTTCACACATCAGGAAATGGTTGGGAGTTCCACGCTGCCTCAGCAGAGTGGGACTTTATGGTAAAGGAATACTGCAGCTACCTGTCTCTGCTCTAACCGAGGAGTTTAAGTGCACCAAGGTCCGACTGGAAATGACATTAGTAGAGTCACGCGACAAATGCGTAAGGTAGGCAGCACCTGTGTTGAAAACTGGAAGAAAGTGGGCGGCAAAGAAAGCTGTGGAGGATGCAAAGGCTGCCCTTCGAATTGGTGATATCATGGGGCAAGATCAGCATGGAAGAGGGGGTCTTGGTCTCAGTTCAGCTCCTCCTACATGGCACAAGGCAGCCCCAGCTCAACGGAGGAAGCTGGTAGTCAACGAGTTGCAAAAGCACGAGGAGAGGATGAGGTTTATAAAGGCCATTTCCCAGGCCAAGCAGGGAGAATGGATGAGATGGGAGAGTGTGGAACAACGCAAGATTGGCTGGTAAGACCTATGGTCAATGGAACAGAGCAGGATCAGTTTCCTTATAAGGTCAACATATGATGTTCTCCCATCACCACAGAACCTAAACCTCTGGGTAGGAGAGGATCCCTCATGTCCTTTGTGTTCATCACCTGCAACATTAAGGAACATTTTGACAGGATGTAAGGTGGCTCTTAGCCAAGGACGGTTTACTTGGCGCCATGACCAGGTGCTGAGATGTTTGGCCTTAGCATTGGAAGACAAGCGTAACATGACCAATAAGTTGCCACCTATTCCATCAAAACATTACACACAAAAGACAACATTCCTCCGCCCAGGAGAGCAACCACCAAGAAAAGGTGTTAAAACCAATCCTCGCCCAGGACAACTGGAAGCTGCTAGAGACTGGAAAATGATGGCAGATGTTGGTCAACAGCTTATTTTTCCACTTGAGATTGCCACCACTAACCTTCGACCAGCTATTGTCTTGTGGTCTGGATCAGCACGCCTTGTTCACCTGGTAGAGTTAACAGTGCCATGGGAGGATGCTGTAGATGAGGCGTATGAGAGGAAGAAACTGCGGTATGCTCAACTAGCCACTGAAGCGGAACAGCGAGGATGGAGAATCTGGGTTTACCCAGTGGAAGTGGGTTGTCAAGGATTTGTGGCACACTCTACAACCCGGTTTCTCAGAGATGTTGGATTCAATGGCCAAGAGTTGCGTCGCACAGTGAAGAACTTATCTGAAGCAGCAGAGAGAAGCAGCAACTGGCTGTGGTTGAGACGGAAAGATTCTGGCTGGGGATCTCAAGCACAATAGAAAGAAAGAAACGCTGATGTACAGGTAAGTAAGCTGGGCTGAGTTGAGTGGGGGACGGAGGGGGGTGATGCTGGGTCGCCAGAAGCACCGTCGAGCCCTCTTGAGATGTCGTGGGCTAGTCGACGAAACACCGAGGATGGAAGGTGCCCACTTGAAGACCCCAGAGATGTACCCTACTTAGCTCAATCCAGACGGTTGTCATGCTGATGCGCTGGGGAGACCGCACTATGGTTGATCCCCGGAGCCAGCATCACAGCCGTTGTGTGTGCTGATGCGCTAGGGAGGCAATAAGCTGATCCCTGGAGCCAGCATTACACTTCAGCCATCAACACCAGACAGAAGGATATCTACATCATCATATGGAAGGAAGCACAAATGGATGGAGACACATATGGATTACATTAGTTTACTGTGAAGCTACGTCTTAGTTGGTGCTTATCTTGGCGAGAGCCAAGTTCAAATCAGCATGAAGTTTTAACATCTACTCTCATGTAATGGAAATCAGGTGTATCTAAAAAAGCACGACACATGGCTGAGCAGTCATTTCCACTGTATACAGTATTAATAGATAATTAGACCAGCCTTTGCTTTGAAATAAACCCTCCATTTCAGAAAGGCACTGTTCATGTCTGTGCGAGTGAAATTTGAACTAGCTGGGTAGGTGACAATTTGCCTCAGAGAACCCTTTACCACATCTGGATCTGTTCAAAGCCTTCTAGAGGTGTCTCAAGGACTGCAGCTTGGGAATGGCTGAACTAAGGGTTTGTAATACTTCAGTGCCAAGTTATGACCTCTCTTCAGTGAATGACAGTGTTATTGTTTGTGGGAACATTCCTCCATCTGGAAGAAAGCACACTCTAATAAGTATTAAGGATCTCTGTGACCTTCCTCGTTCAGATTCCCTTTAAACGAATGCTACTCAAACAGCTTGGTTCTCATGAACTGTGAATGGAAAAAATGCAAAACTTACAGGCTATGTTTTCAAGATTTAAATGGAACATTCAGATGTGGAAATGGAATGTCAACTTCTGACATACAAATGCTCCAAAATATTTCTTGTTTTCCTAACTTTACATTTTTATATTTTTAATATCTAGTGACAGACAGTGCCACCTGTGCAAATCGGAAAACAATTTCACTGAAAATACACAACATCTCTGTACCCCTCCCTTATCTTTTCATGATGCAAGCAGTCCTGTAGTCATGGAGGTTGCAGGTTTATTTATATGTTGTTGTTTTTTTAAATTCATTTTATAATATATATTTTTTTAAATTAAGATTGATATTCATCGATCTAGAGTTGAAATCGTAAATCTTTTTTATTATTAAAGATGGCAGGGCTGGGTATTTTAGGAAATCATATTGTTATTATCATGCATTTCTTGAGGTCCTATGTCAGCCCTTGGGGGATCAATCGCTCTGGGGCTTTTCTTGATTGTTGGTCTTGAGCAAACATGTGACAATGTGACCTTTCAACTCTGCTGACTCTGCCTTTCTCAATACTTTACCAAGATGGGTTAAATGTCACAATATCACATGATCTCAAGACCAGGAAGCAGTAAACACATGGAAAAACACAGGCCTGTATGCAAGATGACAGACAGTTAAAAACTATTACAATTGTGGCTAGATGTACTTCTGTAATTCTGTGATCTTTTGCCAAGCCTTTCCAAGGACTAGACTGTTTCTTCAGATTTTTTTTTTTAAATTTTTATTTCTTTGATACTTTAGCTGGCTCACACAGTTTGTAGAAAAAGATTTACATGTTTTTTCTTTTTAAAAAAGCAGCCCGGTTCTTTGTGGTCTTTGGCAGTTGTGATATAGGCTCTGATTCCAGCTGTTTAAATGACAAACAGCATCAAGATGGAAAAAAAAACTTCCCTCCTATGAACACAAATGGCACTTGCAGGTCCGTGCCAAATGTCCTTATGTGTCAACAGAAAAATGTTATGACTGCAAAATGTAATGATTAATACCAATGCACCAAACTGTGCGATAACTTTGATATTCTGGGTTTAGGTACAGTACTGATGTATTAAGTTATTCTACACCAAGACTGTGGTATATTACGGTTAACGAGATGCTAATGATCCTATGAACAAAGTGAAGGAAAAGGCTATTTTCATATGAACACCTTTTTATTCAACGTCTTGTACAAAACAAGTCTCAGTACTACTCGGCTTTCTCACCCAGCCTCACACTGGAACATTCCATCCACTTCTACCTTGCTGTCAATCACCATCATCACCGCCGTTTTGCCTTTTTCTACTGCAAGCATGCTTCTAAACCAAGAGAGGATACCTGCAGCACTAGCAAAGTGTCTGAGGAAGATCTTTTTGTGAACGGATTATACTGTATTTTGATAACGGTTTTGAAGGAAACTGTCAGACACAGAATGCAAGTTTCAATGTTTCAATAGCAGAGACAAGCGACTGCAGTGGGATAGCCTACTTATTCTTGTTATTTACAGTATTCCAACTTTTTCAGGTAAGTGAAGACATCTTTCTTTTTTGTACAAACTCCTTACGTTTAATTATCATTGGTAACGACATTGGAAGCTGATTTGTGCACATGAACTGCAGATATTAATCCAATAACATACATCATAATATTAAAATAAATGTGCAATGTTGTCGCTATTCACATTTTATGTACACCATGCCAAAAATAAATAACTCAACTCTACTCTTAAATAATTACCTGTATTACTAGTTTGTTTTAAGCAATATGACTGGTCATTTTTAATTCTGTTTACCATCAGCTGAACAAAGTACTTTATTTATTTACTTACTTTATATGTTACAATTTTTCTAACAAACAAACTGCAGCTCCATGTTGTTTTGAGCAAATGATAGATCTTAACACATACTATGGTAGTAGAACATATATTGTACAAGTTAGGGTATTCTTTTAAAGTTGTTAAATTCTGGTTGTCCATGAAAGGAAGTGTGATTTTTTTATTATTATTTTTTCTGAACAGTAATTGGAATAATTTACAGTATTATTTCACAATTTTTGTAAGCCTTCATTTTGTAACTTCAATGATGTATTGTATACCGTGATATTAAGGTTACCATGGTGTTTTCATTTGACAGTTATCGTACCGTGCAGATTTTATACCAGCCCACACTAGCTGGAGGGCTATTCCACTCCAGGTTTAACAGGTAAAATGAGATAATGAAATACTTCATGGACTGGATGGAGGCTTACGTGGTTTAATTAAACAATTCATAACATGGTTGGAACAAAGACCAGGAGTGGAAGGCCCAACTTTGCCCCTCCTCCCCACCCTTAGGACCAGTGTTTTCTTAGAGAGCATTACTTTATTTCCACCAATAGGGGTCAGCACATATCTGCAGTGCATCACTCAGCGTACAGTTTTGGTAAACAGGCTGCCAAACCGGCTGTGACATTCAGCTTACCAAAAACCTTGCTGTATTCAGGTCATAAACATTTGTTATAGGGTTTAGAAGGTAAGGTTGAATAACCTAAAAACTGCCTGGGTCAGATTCTACACAGTACTACTTACTATATGTACAGAGTCTAGGACAGGTGGGCCAGTTAACTCAGAACAGGTCATATTTAAACAGCAGGCAATGTGTGTCCCTGCAGCTGGTATGGGTTTCTTATCCAAATGCATTTTTACCAAAACACATTCTAAAAGCAGAGTATTGTTGGGATAGGAACTCTGTTCTAGTCGGAATACACTAACCAATTAAACTGGTTCTCTCATGCTTGACCAATATTCTAAAGATTGTTAAACAGAGCAGTATTGTGTGCAACATAACCACAGACATCTATAGGCAAAACCATGGTTTATATAAGGTCAGCACATCTAATTTATGAGGAGTGGCAGCTCCATTATACAGTATAAGCAAACAGAGCTATTGTCTATGCCAAAGTTCAGAACAGGAAAATTATCTCCTCCGAAAACAACATAATGGACAGGGCTACTTCCTTATGTGTGTGGGAATGCAGCATGTGAAAATTGAGGAGACCTACGCCTTACAGAAACTACATATTCATAAGCAATAATAATGTACGACTGCTGTGCAATTATTGTTGGTTGGTCACTCAGCAAAACTAGACTTTTTGTGGATGCACGTTTGCTGTGCTTTCAAAACTGCAGTAGACTTGCACATCGAACTGAAGGGCAGGACAGTAGTACTACCTGCACAATAATGAACAAGGTGTGCGTCACAGCACAAGTCTGTACATGTAACGGCTGGATTACGTTGGGGAACAAAGTTTTGGAAGCCGTTGCAGTTTATATATATATATACAGTACTGTGCAAAAGTTTTAGGCAGGTGTGAAAAAATGCTGTAAAGTAAGAATGCTTTCAAAAATAGACATGTTAATAGATTATATTTATCAATTTACTAAATGCAAAGTGAGTGAACAGAAGAAAAATCTAAATCAAATCCATATTTGGTGTGACCACCCTTTGCCTTCAAAACAGCATCAAGCATCAATTCTTCTAGGTACACTTGCACACAGTTTTTGAAGGAACTCGGCAGGTAGGTTGGCCCAAACATCTTGGAGAACTAACCACAGTTCTTCTGTGGATTTAGGCAGCCTCAGTTGCTTCTCTCTCTTCATGTAATCCCTGACAGACTCGATGATGTTGAGATCAGGGCTCTGTGGGGCCATACCATCACTTCCAGGACTCCTTGTTCTTCTTTACGCTGAAAGATAGTTCTTAATTCTTTCGCTGTATGTTTGGGGTCGTTGTCATGCTGCAGAATAAATTTGGGGCCAATCAGATGCCTCCCTGATGGTATTGCATGATGGATAAGTATCTGCCTGTACTTCTCAGCATTGAGGAGACCATTAATTCTGACCAAACCCCCAACTCCATTTGCAGAAATGCAGCCCCAAACTTGCAAGGAACCTCCACCATGCTTCACTGTTGCCTGCAGACACTCATTCGTGTATGCTGTCCAGCCCTTCCGCGAACAAACTGCCTTCTGCTACAGGCAAATATTTCAAATTTGACTCATCAGTCCAGAGCACCTGCTGCCATTTTTCTGCACCCCAGTTCCTGTGTTTTCGTGCATAGTTGAGTCGCTTGGCCTTGTTTCCACGTCGGAGGTATGGCTTTTGGCCGCAAGTCTTCCATGAAGGCCACTTCTGACCAGACTTCTCCGGACAGT
The DNA here is from genome assembly GCA_030684275.1 of Acipenser oxyrinchus oxyrinchus. Lineage (NCBI taxonomy): Eukaryota > Metazoa > Chordata > Actinopteri > Acipenseriformes > Acipenseridae > Acipenser > Acipenser oxyrinchus. The sequence continues at coordinate 20,221,148 of CM060266.1, forward strand.
AGATGGGTGTACCAGGGTCCCACTGTTTTCTACCAGTTCTGAGCTGATGGCACTGCTGGACATCTTCCGATTGCGAAGGGAAGTAAGCATGATGTGTCTTTCATCTGCTGCAGTAAGTTTCCTTGGCCGACCACTGCGTCTACGGTCCTCAACGTTGCCTGTTTCTTTGTGCTTCTTCAAAAGAGTTTGGACAGCACATCTGGAAACCCCTGTCTGCCTTGAAATTTCTGCCTGGGAGAGACCTTACTGATGCAGTATAACTACCTTGTGTCTTGTTGCTGTGCTCAGTCTTGCCATGGTGTATGACTTTTGACAGTAAACTGTCTTCAGCAACCTCACCTTGTTAGCTGAGTTTGGCTGTTCCTCACCCAGTTTTATTCCTCCTACACAGCTGTTTCTGTTTCAGTTAATGATTGTGTTTCAACCTACATATTGAATTGATGATCATTAGCACCTGTTTGGTATAATTGTTTTATCATACACCTGACTATATGCCTACAAAATCCCTGACTTTGTGCAAGTGTACCTAGAAGAATTGATGCTGTTTTGAAGACAAAGGGTGGTCACACCAAATATGGATTTGATTTAGATTTTTCTTCTGTTCACTCACTTTGCATTTAGTTAATTGATAAATATAATCTATTAACATGTCTATTTTTGAAAGCATTCTTACTTTACAGCATTTTTTCACACCTGCCTAAAACCTTTGCACAGTACTGTATATACAGTACTGTGCAAAAGTTTTAGGCAGGTGTGAAAAAATGCTGTAAAGTAAGAATGCTTTCAAAAATAGACATGTTAATAGATTATATTTATCAATTTACTAAATGCAAAGTGAGTGAACAGAAGAAAAATCTAAATCAAATCCATATTTGGTGTGACCACCCTTTGCCTTCAAAACAGCATCAAGCATCAATTCTTCTAGGTACACTCGCACACAGTTTTTGAAGGAACTCGGCAGGTAGGTTGGCCCAAACATCTTGGAGAACTAACCACAGTTCTTCTGTGGATTTAGGCAGCCTCAGTTGCTTCTCTCTCTTCATGTAATCCCTGACAGACTCGATGATGTTGAGATCAGGGCTCTGTGGGGGGCCATACCATCACTTCCAGGACTCCTTGTTCTTCTTTACGCTAAAGATAGTTCTTAATTCTTTCGCTGTATGTTTGGGGTCGTTGTCATGCTGCAGAATAAATTTGGGGCCAATCAGATGCCTCCCTGATGGTATTGCATGATGGATAAGTATCTGCCTGTACTTCTCAGCATTGAGGAGACCATTAATTCTGACCAAACCCCCAACTCCATTTGCAGAAATGCAGCCCCAAACTTGCAAGGAACCTCCACCATGCTTCACTGTTGCCTGCAGACACTCATTCGTGTATGCGCTGTCCAGCCCTTCCGCGAACAAACTGCCTTCTGCTACAGGCAAATATTTCAAATTTTGACTCATCAGTCCAGAGCACCTGCTGCCATTTTTCTGCACCCCAGTTCCTGTGTTTTCGTGCATAGTTGAGTCGCTTGGCCTTGTTTCCACGTCGGAGGTATGGCTTTTTGGCCGCAAGTCTTCCATGAAGGCCACTTCTGACCAGACTTCTCCGGACAGTAGATGGGTGTACCAGGGTCCCACTGTTTTCTACCAGTTCTGAGCTGATGGCACTGCTGGACATCTTCCGATTGCGAAGGGAAGTAAGCATGATGTGTCTTTCATCTGCTGCAGTAAGTTTCCTTGGCCGACCACTGCGTCTACGGTCCTCAACGTTGCCCGTTTCTTTGTGCTTCTTCAAAAGAGTTTGGACAGCACATCTGGAAACCCCTGTCTGCCTTGAAATTTCTGCCTGGGAGAGACCTTACTGATGCAGTATAACTACCTTGTGTCTTGTTGCTGTGCTCAGTCTTGCCATGGTGTATGACTTTTGACAGTAAACTGTCTTCAGCAACCTCACCTTGTTAGCTGAGTTTGGCTGTTCCTCACCCAGTTTTATTCCTCCTACACAGCTGTTTCTGTTTCAGTTAATGATTGTGTTTCAACCTACATATTGAATTGATGATCATTAGCACCTGTTTGGTATAATTGTTTTATCATACACCTGACTATATGCCTACAAAATCCCTGACTTTGTGCAAGTGTACCTAGAAGAATTGATGCTGTTTTGAAGACAAAGGGTGGTCACACCAAATATGGATTTGATTTAGATTTTTCTTCTGTTCACTCACTTTGCATTTAGTTAATTGATAAATATAATCTATTAACATGTCTATTTTGAAAGCATTCTTACTTTACAGCATTTTTTCACACCTGCCTAAAACCTTTGCACAGTACTGTATATATATATATATATATATATATATATATATATATATATATATATATATATATATATATAAACTTGTAGAACTGGTAAAATGAAAACATCACATAATGTATTATTAGCACATGTCCAAGTTCTGTTTCAGCAGTGGACATTTTCCAGAGGGTACAGGTAGTAGTAGCAATTACCTGCTGAGACTTTGTAAACATGGACCTGGAAAACAATATGGTTCTACCAACACCATGGCAACATTTTAAAGCGCTGGTCATATTTTAACAATTAAAACTCAGGGAGCAACATTTCACACGCAGTCAACTCAATTGCTTTGTCTATTGAAACATTAACAGATTATATGTATTTACAGATTTTATGTGTGTATGTAGTTCTTAAAAAAAAAAAAAAAAAGGTGTTGTCCACTACGCTTCTACGGAAACGTATCCAAAAAAAAAATATATCCAACAACTTACTCTCATTTGTAGCCATGTATTGTTTTACACTGGTGCTGAAAGCGACGCAGAGAACGAGTCCCGAGTAGTGTTGTACACTAGTTAATGATTAAATCACCATGGGCAAGTTCAATGATAACGGGGGTCTCACCTGCAGTGAAATCTATCCGCGGAGTAACGAACTAGTTTAAACAGAGTATTAGCACACATTCGTGCCAATTTTTTTTTTTTTTTTTTAAATCACTCACCATCTTTGTCACAGATGTAGTGTTTTAGAAGAAGTATTTGAATCGAGAATTGTTATTTTCAGATCGGCTCTACTTGCAAGGGGGCAATGACAGACAATATTTATGGCCACTATACACACATATATATATATATATATATATATATATATATATATATATATATATATATATATATATATATATATATATATATATATATACACATACATACCAATTACCACCTGCGCGATCTCGAATTTTACTTTAGTTTATCTTCGAGGGCAAATAGCTTTCAATAACCAAACAGAAGCAAGCGCGACTTACAACTACAAGTAAGACCACTACGACAAATAATAATAATAATAATAATAATAATAATAATAATAATAATAATAATAATAATAATGTTGAACACACGTTTTAACTGAGAGAATAGGTATTTATAAACAACTTACTCTTCTCAATTTTTTAAATGCAAAATAAGAAATGGCTCGATTTAAGTCCGTTTAACGCTTAATGGACCATGCATTTTTTTTTCTCTGAAGTTTTGCATCCCACATCTCATTCAGACTCCCCGATTCAGATCACAGTTTTTCCCCTTTCTATTTAGACATGACACATCTGGATTGCAGAATATTATACATTCTAGGCTATTATTACACTTTCAAACTAGTCAAATGCTTGTTGTTTGAGTTGTGCCTGCAAAAATCAAAAGCGCACGAGAAATGTTTACCTAAATTCAAACGTCATTTGTTTCCCTTGTAAGTTTGTCAATATTATCAATCTGCTACAATATAAATTGCAACTTCATGTAGTTTATCTTATAAGTTAGTTCTCGCTTCACTTCATGGGAATGCATAACTGATACCAAGTTTTTCTTTACTTACCAAAGTTACAGCGTTTCTGAACCTTTCTTATTCTTGTTGCAAGAACGGCACGACACAATTTTAAAGTTACCAGTTCATTTCCAGTGCAAAACTTCCAAAATGACTATTAAATCCGGCAAACATTAAAACCGCGTCTCTCTCTCAACCACTCGTAAACCAAAATGCTGCAGTCTGCTCAGCACTACCAGCAGACACCACCCTTACTGAGCCTGCGTCATATATTTTAAGTTTTTTCTTATTCTTGCAAACGTTTGGCTGCTTTGAAGTTAGGGTTGTTTGCACCAGTCAAATAAAACAAATGGTATCTGTATGACCTATTAGATTCGGCTTGTTTATTTCTTATTTTTGCACTTCTTAAAATTTGCCTTGAAGTTAAATCTCAGATAGATTACGTCAGTCAGTTAGGAAGTCTGTTGATTGGTAATGCTTACGAAACTGCTTCAGCGCATTTTTTAAACTGCAGCAGGCAGGTACATATCTCACTGCTTCCCATTTAAACAGAGTTGTAGAGAGTTTAGATTTCAGCTGAAGCAGGAATTGAGTGTATAGATACCAAAACTTAATATAGATGCACCCAGTTTTGGTTAGAAAATACAATGTAATAGTTAGCTAAAATGGGCGTATGCATATGTGCGAAACAAAGGGAAGTGTGTGCACTGTACTTTAGTACTTTAGTTTAAAAAAATGAGTCGATTCCTGATCTGAGAATTGATGGAATCGACTTTGAGAATCGATTCTGAATAATATAATTTTGATTCCGATTCTTCTTCTTCTTCAAAAAAGTGAAACTTTAAAAGCAACATAACATATAAACTATATTTAGAATGTCATTATTTTGTTGTTATCCAAGATAATGTACTACAGTAGTGGCTTAACATCATAGTAACAGAAATGCAACGAAGTCTGTTGTATGCTCATGAAACTGATTTATACTTTAATGGCAGGTTGAAGAAATAGGCAAGTTCTTCAGATACAATGTAATTTTATTGGGACAATGGCCCCCATGAGTGTCCAGCCATGGTGTACTCAGTCAGCTGGGTGCTGTAACAATAGTGTTTAATCAATGCCAGCCAGTATTTAGCCTAATTCACAAAAACACAACGTTTTTAATATGTCCTAATACCCCAGATAAAAGTACTACTAACAAAAGAACATAGGGTAAAATAAAAATAAAAAACATAAAATAACAAAAATACAAAAACAATAATAAAATAAAAACTATATTACATTTCAGTAATTATTATGTGCAATATTTGACTCTATGATGCCAAAATTAGAATTGAATCCCATACTTGAAAGAAACGGAATCGGGAATCGACTCCCCATCCCTATATTTTAGTAGCATCTAGAACCCCTGCTGGTTCCGAATAAGAGTGAACTTTACATAACCCTGCTTTATTTGACAGAAATTGACAGAAAACAGATGATGGGTAACCTTGAGCTTCTCCAGCCCTGCTTCCCTCACAGCTGATGCTTCCAGGAAGAGGTACTTGAAGGGGTTGTTTGATGGCATAAACACAGATACCAGGCCCTGAATACAAAACTGTTGAGCACGGCTATTTGAAAGGAGGAACACTGCAGCAAATTGGTATCACCTATCAACTAAAGATTATTTCACCAGATTAATATATGTATGGACCCAGAATACACTGCAATTGCCAGCCTAAAGGTAGATGTCTGACTGTGTTTTGGGAGCAGTTAATTTCGGGACATCCATGGTGGTCTCTGTGTGTATCTCCAATGTAATGGATTTCCACTTTTAAATAACAATTTAGAACAAGAAAAGACATTTCAAATAGCAGCAATTGTTTTGGTTTGAGCAAAATGGCAAGATAACTGATAAATTGTGCAGTTAGAAGACACTGAAACTATTTTAGGTTATCTTAAGGTAGTACTTCTGTAAAGTTACTTAAGAGTTAATAATATCTTTTGGTATATTTACTGTAAATGCCCTCCTCAGATGTATTGTACATGTGTAGAAGCTTCTCATCACACTCTGTTTTCCTGTCAAATTCTTTGAGTTCCAGCCAGGATTCTAGGTGTTACAGGGTTAATCTGAGAATGAGGTTCCTGGTTGTTAGCTACGCAGCCCTGTGGGATGAACTCACTGTAATGCAAATCCCACACAAGACAGCCAACAATAGGATGCCTGTTTGCTTACGACACCCAAGCATATAATTCACCTTAGTCCAGTATGGCCTTTTTTGCTAAATGAATGCCCCCAAGGTGTTTCAAACTCAGTACGTCAATAAGAACCTTGCCTTTATTCAGGGTTTGACTGATCATTTATTACTGAAATAATTGACACTTTTTAACACATATAAACATAAAAATATCAGGACTGTAGAAAAATTGAAATATGTAAATCAATGCATCGCATACGGGGTTAAAGTATTCCTGTGGCATTATTTTGTGGACATTATGAATTATTTGCAAATTGCAACTCTAAAGTGTCATAAAGGAGGTTGGTCTGCTGGTATAGGCAATAATGCCACCTGTTGAGCAAAACTCTAAATTACACATTATGTAAACTATACTGTATATACAGCCCTTGCTGCAGACCTAAAATTATACCTATTTATTGTATTATCAAAAAATACTAAAATGTTCTGCTCACCCAATCACATGTATCCTTTTCTCATCTGGATTTTCACACTAGTTCACCAAATACACCCAGCTCATTTGTTTTCAAACCAACTTCGAACTCTCAGAAATGCGCATGATTGAAGTTGGTTAATGCTTGAGCTGGTCACCATTCTCACAGTTGTATGAATTGTGTGATAAAACCTCCTCCTGATACAGCTAGTAATTGTGCATTCCGCATCTGGCCCTGTCCATGTTCCTTCATGCAAGAAATGTGTGCAATGTATTCATATATTAGGTTATATGATTGATAATGTATCTATATACTGTATTCATCTACACCCACTGAAGGCTTGTAGCCCATCATGACACAAGTGCTATTTTGTAATAAATAGTGCAGGCAAAGCGTATGACATAAAATAAGTATACAACACAAGTTTTGCCAGTGAGCAGTTGCAGGAGTAGGAGTTGCTGGCTGTTACGTGTGCGTGTACCTGGTACATTCCAGACATGTCCCTCAGGGATTATCCATATCAAGCTTTATAAAAAGAGGTTAGCAAACTCCACCCTGTGAAGTGACATTTTGGATATACTGTACTCTGTATATATTTATGTGGTGATTTTTTTTTTTAAACTTTCAGGAAGTAGTCCTTACATTAGAAATTACCAAATGAATACCTCAAAATCTTTGCCGTACCTCCCTTTTCGATACACCTTAATCCAGTCCACACAATCTCTGTGGTCTACAGTACAGGATGCAGAACTGACCACTGATCCATGACTCCTGCATAATAAATAATTTGCTATGAACTATGGATGAAAAGATCTGCCTTTGGAATATTGCAAGCTGAACACCGCACACCAGATATTTATTTTAGCAACTTGCTTGTCATGCTGATAAACATATCAAGCTGTTTATTTCATTCACTTAAAAAAAAAAACACACACACTCACACACATCATTGCAAATCTATATATAGGGATATATTGAATTGAAATAATGCTAAGGTTATGACAATAAAACATTAAACTGTAAATGCAAGCCTCTTAATAATATGAAGTGGTGGCGTTTAGATGTGCCACACTTTAGATTATTAAAATAAACCCCAAGTGATAAATTACATATCAAAACCTGTGCCGTTACCAATAATCAATTTTTTTTCAACGTAATCCATCGATATTTATTAGTCACATATCTTGGGTCAATCAATCTACTGCGTAATAAAATTTAAGGTTGTAGGTCAACCATGCTGAGTATATGGAGTAGAGCAATACCAGTAGCAGCATGGCTGGCAGTGGCATCTGGCATTTTAATACAGGACATAGACAGAAAGAGGTCTCCAGTTTGAGTAGTTTCTACAAACACATGCAGAGCTATCCATTATCTTTAATTCCAGAGTTTATATACTGCATCTCCTGCTGTCATCAGTAATCAGCATAGCATTTCATTCACTTACAGCTGTTTGTGCAGGCAGGGTCACAAAACCACACACCCACCTCTATTTAAACTCAAAACTCCAGAACAGCCATGACACCATCGAAAATTAAAAAGGAGAACGCTACAACACATTTTTTACACATACATCAACTTTGGTTTATTCGATTTTACAGAGTACATGAAAGAGCAAATTAATCTGATTTCCAAAAACTTTGTTTTACTTTCTGTAGTCCTTTTGGATTTTACAGCATTGCAGTGGATTTCTACTGGACACAGAACCATGTACACTTAACACAAATCCCCCCGCCCTGGCACGCCAGCGGTAATCAAGGTGTGTGTTTAGTGATGCTTTAATATCTGCAAACCAATTTATTAAAAGTCAATTTCACTGCAGTGTTTTGGGCACACAGCATTTACACTGGTTACATTTATATGTGCTGAAAACAAAAAGGTTCCAATCAGAAATTACAGCATCTGCTATGTAGGTGAAATCTATCATTTTGTTATCATCCCCAATAATCAAATATGGAAATCAGAAAAAAAGGTACATCAATACAAAGAAATTTTACAACTTCAAATACCACATATTTAAAGACACACAACATGAATTAAATAATAAAACAGTGTGCATGTATAGTAAAGTCTTATCATGATTTATACATTCTTAAAACATCAGCAAACTATTTGAAGGCAAAAAATAAAGAAATAAAAAACAAACTCCTTTATAGGACACGATAGAAAATAAAATACAGAGGAGGGGGCAACAGTGTGAATTCACTGCGATTCTTTCATTATAAAAACATTTGCTAACTGATTTGAAGGAAGCCATCTGTCACTTAGTGATTTTATAACTTGGTATACTGTAAAGGTTTTTTTTTTATTTTTTACTTTAAATAAACCATTACTATTAATTTAAACATGAATGGCAGAGATATGATATAGACCAAAATCTAATTCCTTCCCTCACACCAGCTAAAATGTTTCTTAAATACATTTAAATGTTGATTGCCTGATCCAACTTGGTTGCAAAAAAATGCATTCTCATCATGGCCCACTAGAGGGCAACACATCCATGACAATATTTACCATAAAAAAAGCATGTAACCCATTAGCTTTTTCAGGGTTTAAAAAAACAAAACGGAACAAAAAAAATACAAAAAAAAACTTTAATAAAGTAGGCAGTAAAAAAAAAACAAAAAAACAGTTGCCCTTTAGAAATCAGTTCAAAATGTGTGGGTTTATAATTTTTCATCCTGAAGAAGCCATCATTTCCAAAATATTTTCAACTGATAACAATTTAAAAGCAACAGGACAGAACCCTTACACATCGGGTCACACGTAAACCCACACCCCGTGTTCAGAGGAACACATCTTTGGCATTCTACAAGTACCACAGTTTTGGTAATAAGTGGATTGAACCCAGAGCCGTATGCAGTACACCCCACATCCAAGGATGTAGGTTTATGATAAACATGCAAAAAACACAAAAAGCCTTAAATATGACAAGTCTAAGTGATCATCACGTTTTAAAGAAAAGCAATTTTGTCCTTTTCTAAAAGTCTCTATTTACAAAGTTTCTAAAGTAACCAATTCACACACCATCATTCCTCTACTAATATCTGCTAGAAGCCTTTCACAGCCTCACATGATTTAGAAATCACTGTACACAGGAAGAGTGCTTCACATTCAAACAGTCCATACGCCAACTGAAGTAAATTCACCAGTGAGTTTGGACAACACCTTGTATGAGGCCATTCAAAAATAATGTGGAGCACCAAGTTTTCCTGACTTGGGCTGGATCTTCGAATGAAAACTACCCCTCTATACTAAAATATTTCCCCTTCCCGCTCAAGCAGAAAAAGATCAAATGGATCCAAACCTTCATTATTAATCTATATGCATAATATGTAATAGTGTAATAAAAAAAGCAAATGCAGTGTGCTCCCTAGGTAATGAGAGAGACACCACCTCCAAAAGATGGTCTAAAGTGTAGGGTAATGCACATTACAACACATCTATGGAGTTCAAGGCCAATATAGCTCAAAGGAGATGGAGACAACTGAATTCCAGTGGAAGAGTCCTCTTTCTACTAGGCAACATGGCTACTGTGAAACTGAAGCTCAAAAAGATAATCTGGCTCGCTCAAGGTCACAAAGGGGATTGAGAAGTCGATTTAAACTCCAAGATACTCCATGTAGCTGTTGGACGCCACTGTGGGGAGGTGGAGAAGGGATACATTTAAAATTCTAAAATATTGACCAGGACATTCTGTCATGTACTAAAGGGCTCAGAATGTCTTGCCTAATGCTGTGTGTTTCTGGTGGAGGGGCGATACATTAAACAAAATTAGTACTGTTAGCTTAATCTAGGATATGTTTAAAATGCTATTGTCATTTCATCTACCTTCTATGGACTTGTATAATACATTATAGCAAAACAAAGTACCACCCCCCCCACCCCCCAGAAGTGAGTGGGAAGAATGCCAGAATATCTTGGTCTACGTTTATTTTCCGAAATGTTTCTCTGAAAGACTGCTGGGTGTGTGAGATTCCTTCTCAGTGCAAGGGCTTGGTGGTGGAGTTGTAGACGAGTCTATGGGTGTCCTCAGCGGTTGAGAGTGTGGAGGAGCCATCATTGACAGCCACAGGCTGGCGTCGCGGACGGGCCTTCCTATTCTTCAGGTAGCAGTAACCCATAACAGCAATGACAATCGCTATGGAAACACTAAGGAGCACAGCCACGGCAATGGCTCCTGAAAAAGAAAATTGGATTACTATTGGTAGTATAAATGTAGATATTTTTCCAATAAGGTTAGTTCCAAAATTTCATATAATTCCATGTTATAATTATAAAACATATTCATGTCAAATGCATTTCACACCAAGGTTAGTATTATGTCTGGCATACAGTTGGGGTACATCCACATATGCTGTGGCTTATGTGCTTGGTCAGGTGTTTTTATTTTTTGTGCAGCCCATTGGGCAGATACTATGTGACGGTTGCTTATTTGTTTGACTTTTAAAAACAAGGCTTGTGCCTACCGGAGTTGGAGTCACCAGAATCCTGACGTTCAAACTGTCCCCTGGCAAACACATCTGCTTCTACAAGAACAAGAGCATTTCATTTGGAGTTAATATCTGCTTATGCATGCTGGGTGGAGGTCTGGCTAGGTCATCACAAAATGGCACTAAACACTTTCATATTTACAAAAAAAAAAAAGCAAAAAGATTGTAAGTGTTGAATCTATAAAAGAACTACACTATTACTTCATACAAGAGCAGAGTGGCATGTTACTTCAAAGGCACCTTTCTCAAGCATAAACATATGCATATGCATATACATGCACACACACTAGCTTAGTATTTTTGAGGATACATCCATTAAGTGTACATATCTTACAGGCAAACATCATGAAATCACTACCCTACTGTAAATACTACTAGTTTGCACAAGGCACATTTTTTAATGCTTTTTTTATTATTTGAATAAACTATACATTAATTGCCAAACTTCCATCTGCTGCCCGACACTAAAACTAGATTTCAACAGATTAATAATTCGCACAACATTGTCAAAGTTTCATGAAAACTTGAGGGTACGTGGAAGATATCATGTAAAGGAAAATAATATCAACATTTAAGTAGAACTGAAAACATAAGTCTTACGACACAATTTGCCTCAATAAAGCAAACAACTTCGGCTTAAAAATATGTGGTTGTTGCTACTTTTCTATAAAAACCCAATTTACACCCTGGGAGTAAATAAATCAGTTGTAAAGGAATGGCTGCAGAGGAATTCGATACGTACGTGTCACTCCTGAGCAGGCAGCACTGCACTCCTCATCACTCTTGAAGTTGTTGTTATTCCCAGTGCAGCCTCCGAAGGTAAACTGGTGACACTGTGTGCTGTAGGGGTCATAGTACCACCGCAAGTGGCTGGCACGACATGGACCAGTCACAGGGGGTTCTGTGCAACGAACTGGGGAAGAGAAAGAGAAGCATCTCAAAGCTAAACAAGCAAACAAGTAAAATATGCCCATTAAATGATACACACCCTGCCAAATCTTTAAATTGAACACATTAGAAACCTCAGAACTTTCACCCACCAAACAGGACTGCAGGACAGCTGAACATTCAGATAAAATGTCTAGCGTTAAAAAAAAAAAAAAAAGCAAGGAAAAGCACAACATTGAAGAGGGTAAATAAACCTGTAAATAAGAGATTCAAAAAGGGTTTAAAAACAATAAAGCCACTGGTTTCCTATTTAAAAACTGGGTATTACTTTGGTAGTTGATTTCTCCATTGCCTCTGGCCTTTACCTGACAAGGGCTTACTATTGTACATTTGTGCTAGCTACTCTATTCCGTCATTCAATTATTGAATCTACAGCAACTTACAATAGGAATTATATCTTTTATACATAATTACGACATTGGGGGATAGTGAATAGATCTGAAGGTGACAGATTTATATTATTATTATTTATTTCTTAGCAGACGTCCTTATCCAGGGCGACTTACAATTGTTACAAGATATCACATTATTTTTACATATAATTAGATTATTTTTTACACATTATTTTACATACAATTACCCATTTATACAGTTGGGTTTTTACTGGAGCAATCTAGGTAAAGTACCTTGCTCAAGAGTACAACAGCAGTGTCCCCTACCTGGGATTGAACCCACAACCCTCCAGTCAAGAGTCCAGAGCCCTAACCACTACTCCACACTGCTGCCCCCTATATAATAAAAATGGCCTAATGTTACACTTTTTTTGCATAAGGCCATCTGCTAATAATAATAATACTGCACAACTTGTTTATTTTTGTAAAAAAATTATTTATGGAGGTGCTTAGATCCTCCATTGTTAACATCAATTCAATAGACCCCCATTGTCTATTAGCAGAGCCCTGTGTTTTTCACACATACAAAATAAAACGAAATGCAACCTATAAAACGACATGCAAAAATAAAATGAAAAATCATGATAAAGCAAACAGTGTAGCGTTTCAGCATGAGGCAGAAAAACAAGAGAGATGCTTGTTTTTTTCAAAGGGCTTTTATTCAGCACGCCTTTCTCTCACACACAGAGCACAGCTCTGTCAGCTATTCGGGTTACAAGACCAACAACACAAAACAGTGTCGCAGCGCCTTCTTCTCACCTTAGCCCCGGCCCCTTATTGGCCACACATCCCATTGGCCCTTAGCCGCACACTAGGACCAATGGGCACAGACAAAACAACAGCCAAGGAGGACAGACACTCACAAGGGAGACACAGAATATGCCCACACACAGGCTAGGAACACACAGAGGTAAACAAACCAGCGGCAAGAAACAGAGCGGGAGGGGAACACAATTACAGCACACAAACAGAACTGCACGGACCGCTACAATAGAGTTACTTTTTTAAATTGGGAGGTTTATACAAAAAACACTAAATAAATACTTGCAATTGTAATTGTCAATGCTCAGCCATTACCATAGACACTGTACGAAGAGAAATGGAAGCTCTGACTAGCACTTTGATGTTCTCAGAAGTCATTTTGCATAACTGACATCAATCCAAAGCACAAAACCTCTCAGAAGCTCTATTCTGCTTTGAAATAGACACTGCGCACATTCAAGTGCAAGCTATGTTGAACACCCTGCACTGTACATGCACGCGTGTGTGTAATTTATATCTATAGCTATATCTATATCTATATATAGATATAGAGGCTGTGTGGTCCAGTGGTTAAAGAAAAGGGCTTATAACCAGGAGGTCCCTGGTTCAAATCCCACCTCAGCCACTGACTCATTGTGTGACCCTGAGCAAGAGACTCTGCAGCTGATGCATAGTTCACACACCCTAGTCTCTGTAAGTCACCTTGGATAAAAGCGTCTGCTATATAAACAAATAATAATAATAATAATAATAATAATAATAATAATAATAATAATAATAATAATAATAATAATAATATAGATATCATCCATGGTCAGCATTCAGATAGCTTTGCAAGACAAATGTGTAAAAATCAGCTGAAATGGTAATGCATTGGCTGCCTACCAGCATCTGTAATGATATACTCAAAGAACACCCAGGGTGTGTTGCAAAAGGGCTGGATAGCTTAAAATGCGACGCATGGAAAATTACTAGCCAGGAACACTGCAAGGTACATGCATGTGCTTGCGTCATGAACAAAGACAGAGGGAAGGCAGAGTGGAATTAAAAGCAGACACAGCTCTGGTGCTACAGGTGGAAAGCCACTCGGTACAGAGCCTGCTGCATGGCTGAAAGCTGTGGTGATGAGGAGTCAGACTAGACTGTGACTTGGACTGAGCAATTTTGTAGCAAATACATCCGGAAATAGACTATTGAACAGACATGTAGCAGCTGATAGGAATGTCTGATTTGTTTGATTTCTCATCACACCCGTCTACTCTAATGAGCATCCATAACTACAGCCGCTAGTCTTTTTCAAGGTCTCGACATTGGAAAAAAAACTTAAGCAGTTGCTAAAAAAAAACAAAAAAAACTGAGTATTTCTGCTCTATTTAAAATCACAGTCAAAAAGGAAAACAGTAGCTACTATTCTACTTAATTTCAATACCAAATTCTCTAGAGTGATCCACTGTTTGAAGGCACTGGATCCTTCGGATGCGACGTAAAACCGAGATCCTATTGTAAGTGACTCTGCAGCAGTTGCTGATGCATAGTTCATCCCCTAGTTTCTATAAGTCTAAATGACCAATTAATGAAACAGGATAAGCATAAGCTCAGACAGGTGAAGTCAACAATAACGTGGATGATGTGGATTTCACCTTGTGGGTCATGTTATTGCCTCAGACACCACACCCATTGTTTATTTAAAGACATTAAAAAAAAAAAAAAGTATCACGATCCACTGCTAAACTGATAATATAGTTTATCTGGATTATATGGAAATTAACTACTGTTTCCATGGTGTCATAGCATGACTTTTCCATAATTAAAACAAAACTAAACCAGAAGATGAATCATAACAATAAGGGTAATGCAAGCAAAGCTTTCTTTCTTACCTTTCTCCTTTGGAATGTCAATATCCAGCAAACGGCCAAATTTGTTTTTTACTGTAAAAGAGAATACTTAACATTAGGGAAAAAAATAAAAAAGCTTCCCTTATGATAGCACAAAAAACATGTTTGAGACCCCCCCCCCAAATGTACAATTCAATTAACATGTTCCTACGTGGAAGTCAAGAAACACCAGTATATCGAATAGTAATGATCAAGCAACACACCAAATGGGCTACATTTCTGGATCTTCCCGACCTCCTTGTCTCCAGTTCTTTTTATATCACATACAGTGCCTGGAAGTGTTTTAGGAAGACTCTTAAAATATTAACTCTCAAAACTTTTAGTCCCAGGCAGTAATGTGTGTAAGTGTGCCATTGGTATCCTGCTAAATGAAGGAGTCTTTTGTACTTTACCAGAATTTTTACATGAGCATCAGCATTGATGCTTGGAAACAATCTAAGTGCTTGTGCTGTAGCTAAATAGTGAGCTTCCACCTGTACAGATGGTTTTTATTGTATGTATTTTTATCTGAATAAAGGAACACAATTTTAATATGTATTTCTGTATATGTAGCAGATACACCTACCTCTTGTAAAGTAGTATTCCTTTAGAGTTTATATATTGCACTATTTCAGTGACTTCATTATTTTAATATCAGATTTAATAATAATATGCTGCATTATAAATAGCATCATGTACATTTAATCATGTGGTATCATGCAATGTTGGTAAAGTGGTTTGCAACTGGAAATTACCCTAAAAAAAAAGTTTGTTGGGTTTCTCCTGATTTAGATTTTTAAGGATTATATTTTATGCAACATGGGGAAAGTACTGTGCCGCCTTGCCCATTTTGAAACTAAAAATGATAGGCGTGCATTTGGTTTGTAGAAACAAATGAAAGCAGCCATGTGAGGTACAAATCAAGTGAGTTTTCTAGCAGGACTATACAACTGTAAAGGGAAGTCCTTACTATTAGTGCAAGAAGCCTCATCAGACCCATCAGAGCACTGAGTCTGTCCATCACATTCCAGACCAATGTCCAAACAGCAGTCGTCCCCACACTTGAACTGGCTGGAGGAGCACTCAGTATTGCACTCTGCAATGACAACGAAATGCTTTCTTCAATGGGAAATCGGTCATTTCAACAGTGTACTTCTCAAGATAAAGGTAGAACTGGTGACCCAATGTGGATAAACATGTCGGTGCAGCTTTCATGTCCTTGTTCAGGAACAGATTTCAAAAAGAGATTCAGTTAGGAGATTAGTCACCCTTGTAAAAGGGATATGGAGTGAAGGACATTATGAAATTTGTAACAATACAAAATTAGACTGTTTCTAGCATTCCTAAGCATGAGTCGTCTATTTAATAACAGTAGATGACAAAGAGAAAATACTAGTGACTGGCATCTTGTATTACAGCAGTTACTGCATTGAAGTTACCCACAGTGGAGCGTAGCAAATCTTCAGAAACTGACCCTGACACATCACATCCTATAATTTGCCAAGCTGCATTGCTCTATAGGGCACAATTATCCCACTCTGCGATATTCAAGTGACTTTTGAACCAGAATTATTTTTACAGGGATCCATGGGGGGCAACATACAATAGTGTTCTGCAATCTCTCATCACTCTCAATGAAATCTTATAACACTACAACACCTAGTGGACTTATCAAAAGTGAATTATGCTGTCCAAGAGACCAACATTCTGACAAGGCAGCAATTAAAGTCAGTACCCCACTGTAACAGGATTATTAACTAAATCTAATTTCCTAATATCAAAGAGTTTTTACTTACTGTTCGGTGGAAAAACACCCCGACCTAAATGTGTAGATTCAGCTGTTAGGATAGAAAAACAAAAGCTTTAGCAATATTTGATGCTGTCTCATCATTTGTTAATATCGGGTGACAAATTATTGCATGCACAGATGCTGCGTAAGCAAACGAAAGTTTATAAAAGTTTGTTTTAATTCTAAGGGGGAGCAAGGGAACAATGCATAACATCCATAAAACCATAACCTGTGTCAGCATAGACCAAGAAATTAGTCAGGGTTTACTTGGAAACACAATTGTTTGTAAAAGTTACATGTTTAGAGCAGGCATGTTTAAATGTTAAAAAGGTGTTTAAAATTGGCTGAAATTGTCATTCCACAATGAGGGTAAAAATCGGGGGTGTACATCAGCAGTGAAGTCTCCGTTTTCTTGAATGGCCATGCATACAGTACATCACTTTTAGGACGTGTGCAGTCTTGGATACAGAATCAAAAGGCAGCTGAACACCAACCATGAGACCTTAAAAGTATTTCAGATCTGCCTTCTTGTCCTTAAGCGGGGAAATGCAGCTTTTATACAACACATCATACATAAAACTAGTAATTCCATTCACATGAAGAAATTCAGTCAAAACAGGGGACAACCTTTTTTCATAAAAAATTGTGTGCTAGTGTAGTTTAAGAGAGCGACATTCAAGGTTTTGATCTTACTGGTCCCATTTGCTTACCAGTTTTTCACCACAATGAAATGCTGTAAAACTTGATTAAGATAATAAGTAGTAAGGTAATTGATTTTAGAGCTTGGGTTTTCCTAAACACAAGACACATGGTAAATGACAAGTCAAATACATTTACTTACATTTAAATATGGAATCTTACCATTCAGCCCCTGGCAGGCCCCAGTACAATCTTCCTCCGTCAAATAATTGTTCTGGTTTGGTTTGCAGCCCCCAAACAGGAACTTCTCACACTTCCCGAGCCCTGAGTTGTAGTACCAGCGAGGGAATGAACCCCGACATGGGCCAATCTTATGAGGAACCAGACAGTAATCTTGGGAGAGACAGAAAGAAAATGAATGAAAATAAAATCAGCAACTCATCAACTGGTTCATCACTCAACAGTATGGAACTGATCTGGGGTATTGCCAACTACGAGGCAAGACCAGGCAGTACTAGGCAATTAAAATAGACAACTCTGTAAATAAACTACATTTTAAAAAGCAGTTTCTTTGGGACACTTTTACACCTACTATACCATTTTTCAACATTGTTGAATGACACAGCACCTAATAGGAACATTAACATTAATATTTTTTGTTCTTACCCTTATAAAAAAAGTTTACCACAGTATTTACGATGGTTTTTATGAAGCATTTACCATAGTTTACAATGGTTTGCCATGTTATTGAATATGCTTGCCATACCTTTTTGGGATTTACAATGCTTACCTATGCTTTATTATACTTTGCCATGCTTTTACTATGGTAAACTATGAATATTTCAAGCGTACCAGGCTTTTCATATAAAAACGTAAATACAAAAGTAAAAAAAAGAAGAACCAGGAGGTCCCCGGTTCAAATACCAGCTCAGCCACTGACTCATTGTGTGACTCACATAACCTCCTTGTGCTACGTCTTTCGGGTGAGACGTTGTTGTAAGTGACTCTGCAGCTGATACATAGTTCACACACCCTAGTCTCTGTAAGTCGCCTTGATAAGCAAATACTAATAGCATCTGGCTCTCTAGCAAGCTATTTACACAAATCCATTTTATAAAAAGTAAAACCAACACAAACCCCCAAATGAACATAAAGAAAACACAATTTTCATGTGCAGGGCCTCAGCCCTGCCACAGATGCAAGACAAGACTTGTCTGACTCCGTCAGGATCTGTTTCTGAAGAGAAACTGGGCTCGGGTCTATCATCAAAACCTAGAAAATGAATCAACAGGAGCACAAACCGAGAACCACCGTTTTATTTAACTGTGAAAAACAACAGGTTACCTAATCCTGTAAATCAAGATGGGAGACGAGGTAATGAATCAGGGCAAGTCAGCCAGACCAGAGGAACAGGTTTTACAGAGGCAGTGGGTAGAGGTTACTTCAATAGCAGGCAGATCCTTTTCCAATTGGAAATCGTAATTACCTAAAAATCTACTTATCCAGGATCATTTGGATTATAATGGGGTGCTTTAGAAAAAGATCAACATACAAGAAAGACCAACATGTAAAAGAAAAGTAAGACAGCTCCAGTTACAATAACGCTTACATTACAATCTCTATGGAAATTCTATGGAAACTTTTGGTCAAAGCAGGATGCATTTCCTACAGAACACATTAACAAAATGGTTAACATTTTAGCTATAGAGAGGTTGACAGTTTTTAGTACCATGGGTGTGAATGCTAATCAATACCTCTGATGGATTTATGATTAATTGTTTTAGGTTAAATCAAACTCTGCATCAGAAGATACCTGTGCCCTTCGAAATTAAATCTGTAATAAAATAAAAAGGTGAGAAATGTCACTTATTTTGGCTACTGGAAAACAATTTGAACGTGCCATTTTACACTCTTTTTCTAGTAAGATGAATCTATTCAGCTCTCCAGAGTATCCAAATAGCGATTGTATAATCCGCCTTCTTGACTCAATAATGAGGCTTGATTAGTAATAATGTGATAAGTGACAATTGGCCCAATTCACAAAATTTTCAAAATGGTTTCAAAGAATGTTTTGGTTTGTTGGGTTTTAACTTTACCCCTGCTGCCCCCCTCTCCACCCACTAAGCTTTCAACACATGCCCCCAAGCCTTAGTGTTAGAATGACATCAATAAGGGAGGATTCCTTTAGCTCTGTGAACATCCAGAAAGCAATGCGGAAACACTTTTTACTGCACGTCTGTGGTCAGGAACGATCTCCAACAGAAGGAAACCAAGCATTGACATCTGGTCCCTCAGTCATACAGCCACTCCACTAGAGCACTGCTGTCAATTTCTCACACCTGGCAGGGCTTGAAACACACACTATCCTGTACCCAGGGCTAGTGAACTCCTCTTGTTTAGTTATTGAAAAGACCGGACACCAGAAGTTTGAACAGTCTGCTCTGAACTCGTCACACTTATTACAGCATTAATAAATCACTGCAGGTTTTAACTAATATAGTTATCCATGCAGCTATAAGGGAGGAACAATGTATTGATACTTTAAATAATGTACTTAATTGAAGGCTGTTCTGAAACACGAGGTGCAGAGTTAGTGAGTGTTTCAAGCCCCGATTTAGTATTCTGACGGGGGGAAAAAAAAAAAAGACATTCTTTTCATCAGATGTGACCATAGTGTTGTCTGGCGGACACTAGGCCTTCAAGTTGATCACCATCACAAAGCTTGGAAAACCAGACCACAAGCAGATTCTCTTTGTAGACACTCCCTACAGTCAAAGCTCTTGTTATTTGTTTGCAGGCTCCTTCTTGTTCTGTCACCTTGCCTCATTTATTTACAGGTGCACAAACACGTTGCAACACACTAGGAACATTTCAGACTGAGTCACTGCTCCCCAGGTTAAACTTATAATAACTACCGACTGCATCATATCGTACATTTTACATTTATTGCATACCAAACTAAATCACTTAAATACAGTGCTACAGTTTGAAAGTTTTCCTGAGTAACACTCAAGTTCGCTCACATTAAGGGAGGGCTGGCGGTTTATCATGGACTACCATTGAACTTAAAATGAACCGCAGTATATGAAGGCTACTCTATAGCAGGATAATACACCACTCTACAAAACAGTTTAATTTCTACTGGCTAATATATACACGCAGTGGGCAATAAAGCACCCAGAGTGTAAAAAAGAGGCAGACCATATTATATTATATATTATTATTTTTATATATATATATATATATATATATATATATATATATATATATATATATATATATATATATATATATAGTACTGTGCAAAAGTTTTAGGCAGGTGTGAAAAAATGCTGTAAAGTAAGAATGCTTTCAAAAATAGACATGTTAACAGATTATATTTATCAATTAACTAAATGCAAAGTGAGTGAACAGAAGAAAAATCTAAATCAAATCCATATTTGGTGTGACCACCCTTTGCCTTCAAAACAGCATCAAGCATCAATTCTTCTAGGTACACTTGCACACAGTTTTGAAGGAACTCGGCAGGTAGGTTGGCCCAAACATCTTGGAGAACTAACCACAGTTCTTCTGTGGATTTAGGCAGCCTCAGTTGCTTCTCTCTCTTCATGTAATCCCAGACAGACTTCGATGATGTTGAGATCAGGGCTCTGTGGGGGCCATACCATCACTTCCAGGACTCCTTGTTCTTCTTTACGCTGAGGATAGTTCTTAATGACTTTCGCTGTATGTTTGGGGTCGTTGTCATGCTGCAGAATAAATTTGGGGCCAATCAGATGCCTCCCTGATGGTATTGCATGATGGATAAGTATCTGCCTGTACTTCCCAGCATTGAGGAGACCATTAATTCTGACCAAATCCCCAACTCCATTTGCAGAAATGCAGCCCCAAACTTGCAAGGAACCTCCACCATGCTTCACTGTTGCCTGCAGACACTCATTCGTGTACGCTCTCCAGCCCTTCGGCTGAACAAACTGCCTTCTGCTACAGCCAAATATTTCAAATTTTGACTCATCAGTCCAGAGCACCTGCTGCCATTTTTCTGCACCCCAGTTCCTGTGTTTTCGTGCAGAGTTGAGTCGCTGGCCTTGTTTCCACGTCGGAGGTATGGCTTTTTGGCGCAAGTCTTCCATGAAGGCCACTTCTGACCAGACTTCTCCGGACAGTAGATGGGTGTACCAGGGTCCCACTGTTTTCTGCCAGTTCTGAGCTGATGGCACTGCTGGACATCTTCCGATTCGCGAAGGGAAGTAAGCATGATGTGTCTTTCATCTGCTGCAGTAAGTTTCCTTGGCCGACCACTGCGTCTACGGTCCTCAACGTTGCCCGTTTCTTTGTGCTTCTTCAAAAGAGCTTGGACAGCACATCTGGAAACCCCTGTCTGCCTTGAAATTTCTGCCTGGGAGAGACCTTGCTGATGCAGTATAACTATCTTGTGTCTTGTTGCTGTGCTCAGTCTTGCCATGGTGTATGACTTTTGACAGTAAACTGTCTTCAGCAACCTCACCTTGTTAGCTGAGTTTGGCTGTTCCTCACCCAGTTTTATTCCTCCTACACAGCTGTTTCTGTTTCAGTTAATGACTGTGTTTCAACCTACATATTGAATTGATGATCATTAGCACCTGTTTGGTATAATTGTTTAATCATACACCTGACTATATGCCTACAAAATCCCTGACTTTGTGCAAGTGTACCTAGAAGAATTGATGCTGTTTTGAAGGCAAAGGGTTGTCACACCAAATATGGATTTGATTTAGATTTTTCTTCTGTTCACTCACTTTGCATTTAGTTAATTGATAACTATAATCTATTAACATGTCTATTTTTTAAAGCATTCATACTTTACAGCATTTTTTCACACCTGCCTAAAACTTTTGCACAGTACTGTATATATTAGCATACATTGCAGAGCACAGGATTTTTCTAATTTTAATGATATTCTCCAATTTTTCAGCCAGTGAATGTACAGGGATTCAAGAAATCCGAGACAATTACAGTGGCTCTCTATAAATATAGAATACTGGGTTGAGTCTATGAAGAATGTATGCAAATGTTACTGATCAACTTCCAGAAGATAAAATTGCAACCAAACTGCAAAACAAATGTTGATACAAAAGATAGTCAAGATGTCATTTACTTTCCGACACGAATGGGATACAGGTGTGGCGAGTACACTGGAATCAGTTAACATGCTACAAAGATATTTCCTTTGCAATCATTTGTTATAACAAGTACATGAATAAATGCTGGCGAGTTGTTCCAGAATAACTGCTTTTCGAAGAATTTTGATTAAAGGTGTACTTACCCATACAAGATTTAAAAATAACACTTACAAGGGTGCATTCGCCTGACTGCTTTTACTGATAGTCTAGGTATCTAATGAAGGGACTCCTTATTTAAATTAGGGGAGAATTTTTTCATTTTATTTATTTATGTGTGCTTACTGTTTTGTTTGTTTGCCATGGGGCTGATTAATTACAAAGCAGTTACAATTCACAGCAGTCAAAGCTGTGATCAGAGCTCTGTAACTACAGCCCTGCTCCCTTTTCTGTACACAGTTCTCTATACAACTCCCGTCACAGCCACTATTTTCTCCATTGTGATTGAATATACAATTTAGTACAACTCTGGTACACTGCACCTTGAATGCGTCTCCTGCCCTGTCCTCTACCAGGAAACAAAGTATGTCAGTAGCATACCCTCGGACTGCTCCTTTGTGAGAACTAGGATAGTGACGTTCGCAGAATCCGTCTGTCCCACAGTGTCTGTCACCGTCAGCCGGAAAACATATGTGCCTTCGTTCAGTTTGGACACAACCACCTGGTCATCTAGATCCGTTTTCTAGAAGAAACAACATGGATTTTATTATCTTACCACAAAAATAAAGCGTAAACCACTAGGTAATTGCAAAACCACCCTGAAGTGGGGATAAAGTGGATTTTAATATTTATTAAGCCAGGGATGGAAATAAGACACATTGCATAGCAGTTTGAGCCACTCCTGGTTTCACTTGGAGTTTAAGACTGCACACCTGAGCTTGTTACCTATAATAAATCAAGCTTGTATTAAAACCTGGAATCAGTGAAAATGCTATGCAACAGGAATTATTTCCATCCCTGTGAGCGTACAAACAATGCCTTCAAAAAGGCATCTGGGCGATTACAGCTCAGGGGGACTCAATTTTGGTGAGGTTTCCTCCAGGTGTCATGTGGATGGAAGTACCACATGAGCTGTAATGACCTACAGTATACATACATCATTCACTGCTATTTTATGTGATTGCTTTAATAGCTCACCAAGCAATTTGTCCTTTTTTTAACCATTAAAAATACTATTGTAGTACTGTGGTTCAAACATTATCATTATAGTTATCCCATAACATACTACAGTATATTCTGCAGTATAGTTTTTTCTATAGTACCCCACCCCCAATACATGATAAACTGATTTTAATGAAGATATGGGCTTTATTTTCAAAGCTTGGCTACTGATGTTGAATAGATCTCCATAACTGAAGCTATAGATATAACATGCTTGCAAAACGTTTACTTACACTTCATGTTTTGTTTTGCTTGGTGAAGTTACATTGTATCGGTTGAAATACAAAAGCTAAGCAGATTAATGCTTCTTGAAATTGTTGAGATTACATTTACTCAATCCACCTACCAAGTGTTGTAAAAATAAAAAGGTACAAAGTGTTTGAAGTTTAAACTTTCTGAAATTGGTATTCTACACGGAATTGAGACACAATAATGGTTCCCGCCGATTTGATGAAAAATGTCACAACAGTATTTTTTTTATTCTTAAATTTAAAGGTCATGCACGCAGTTTCTCAAGCCTAGCTGAGTGTGTGGTTTCGATGGTACAGTAACAGGCACACTGGCAGTGCCAGTGTAATACCAGCACTAACACTTCATTGTTCTCACCTGCAACTGGACAGTGGGGCTCCCTTCCACCAGGTCCCACTTGTAGTCGACAATGCCATGATCATCTTTACTCTCAATACCTCCCAGTGTTACAGTCTCTTGAGGCTGGACTACTCTGTTCAAACTAGCCAGTGCACTTGGAGGTTTATCTGAATCTGTAAGGATTTAAAACACACAAAGACATATAAAAAAGTACATTTTGATCATAGTTAAGCTATGTTTTTTTTTTTTTTTAACAATACCTTTCTTCCGGGTTTTGAACTGTACAAAAGATATTTTAAAAAAGTAGCAAGAAACAGATTATCAGCTGATGAAAATAGGAGGAGCTGTACAGTTTTCCTGAAAAAGAAAACCAGCCCCAAGATTTTCATAAAACTAGTTGTGCAAGTCCACCCCCCTTTTTACTTCACTTCAACATGCCCATACCACTGAAGCACATCTTCAAAAGAGTACACCAGTTAGGAGGAGACCTCACTACCCACGAGCTTGGACACATTTCCACCAAACAGTTACTGGGGTTTCACTACTACTTTGTATTGACCTCTGGCCATATCCATACAGTCAATGCACTTTGAGGTTGTGACTTTACAGTTAGTACGCAGCTGTTTTCAATGATTCTCAAAGTCTTACTTCATGTTTTCATTGCGATCCCTGGGGTTATTTTGCAAATCTAAAAGGCATTTGCTTCAAAAACAGCCATGGAATCACAGGTCTGTCTTAAAAAGGAACAAGTTTGAACAGGTAGCTCAGGTAAGGAAGTCATGCGCTCTCATATAAGCAGGGTGAGGCATTAATGCCCTGGAATTAACTTTGTAATCTTTTCAGTACCTATGACAAGAAGTCTTATCATTTCAATCTATCGCCCAATGTGGCAAGAGGTTCTGTCAAACACATTGTTAAATAGTGACATTTTTACCATGTCATGTGAAATTTTGCCTGGCAGTCAAAAGGTTAAAATGTAACAAGAACCATCACATGGGAAAATAGGCTAAAATCCCCTTTTTAATTTCTGTTTCCCAAGAAGGTCCTGCTTCCGCAAGTAGCAGAATGACAAATTGGCCAAGAACTAAAACTGTAAAGCATTCCCTGTGTCTCAACAAAGTGTAATTACTCACTGAGCGATCTTGTACGATTGTCAGATCAGGTTGTTTTGCTAACGCTGACAAGTTAGGAGCTACAGAGAAGTGTTTAAGGCAAACTAATGGTTGTTCAACAGCAGGTCTGTGGTCAAATGCTTCTGGGTGAAATAACCAGTGTATGCAGAGGGACCTCAAAATAGCTGTGTGTATGTATGTATGTATGTATGTATGTACACACACACACACACACACACACACTTATAAAAAAAGAGTTTATCAGATGTTAAAGTCGAATGCAATTTGAAATGTCCATGGAGGCAAAGAGTAAGCTTCCTACATTTTATATAGATTTACTACATGGAAACAGTGGGTAGCAGCGAATAATGCCAAGGTCTGTCCATTTTTAAATCCAAGTCAGGAATTAACCAGGGCAAATATTACTTCCTGTATAGCCTTGTTGGTAATCACTACTTAGAGCAAAACATCTTGACACTGTTAGCAAATATTGCATGGTTAAACATTTATACTGAAGTGCAATAGGAGGGCACAGTCTGGGAGGAAAGGAGTGTGTCGCAGACAGCTGTGACATTTATTTCAAGACAGACATACAAATCACAAGGAACATCCATAACTATAAAAGCACTCAATAGTGCTACATTTTGAAATACTAAAAAGAAACTTAAATTCAATGACTAAATTTTATTTCTCAATGTATTCATAGTCAAAACATTTGTCATTTAGTAGATTAAATTACAGTGAAGAAATTTCACTGGACGAAACAGTCACATTACACACGTCCAGACTTACACAAGGATTCACCACTTCCTCTGGTTTTGGAGATTTAAGGAGTCAAACACTGCACTTGATTCCGAATACCAAGGCAAGACCAACCAAAACAGTCTTGAAGCTTGACCAAAATGTAAAACTATCTTGATATGCCTACACAGGCTGTCACCTCTTCCAAATAGTCAACTCTCATTAGTATGAATTTCAGGGGACCAGAATAAAAAATGTGTCTGATCAGCAATTCTTATCAGAAGTCTAAGCTAAACGCATACTGTCACTTTTTACTGAAGCTACAGTAGCACTCAATTCAAACTAAGTACAGCACAATGCAAAGCATTAAACATTTAAAAGTACTATGCATTTTAATGAAAATAACGTTGTAAGTGAACTTTTAAAAAGTATGCATTGCGTTAGGCCTTAATTATCTGGAAACCAAAAATTCACATTCCCCACCATGGCACTCCGCAGTAGTGGCCAAATAAAATGGTTTGAGATATTAGCGGTTGAAGTAACTGCAGGGTTACAAAAATATATAAGCAAAATTATATAAGCTCCCTTCACAGGGATGCTTAATGAAATATTTTACTTCAGTGATTCTTGGTGGGCACTGGCTTAAGCATGGAGGCAATGCTGCATGGCTGAGGATATTCCCTAGGTCCTGTCATTGCCAAACCAGAGTCTCAGGAACGTATTAGTACAGTAGGTCTGTTGAAATTGTCGGTTTTAGGTCTCTTACACACCCCTGTGTTAAAATTGAAAAACAAAATGGCAGTGTGGCTAAAATATGCAGGCGATTCAATATTCACATCGTCACTGTAGCTCGAGACAGTTACTGTGAAGGAAACCGCAGCTCAACAATGTTGCTAAGACTATTTTGTGGATTCTCCAACAAAAGATTTCCGACTTCTGCTATCAAATGGTAAAATTAGAAAAACGTTTAACCAAATGCACCACAAACATCCTATACTGTTGGCCACATCACCCTTGTGACTGTATGAATACTACTTCCTTACAATTGTTTTTTTTAGCAGCATCTGGCTCCATGATGGTCCACACCCCAATTACAAAGAATTAAAATATATCTTGAAAACTAATACAGTGCACAAAAAAAAAATCACTAATTTCCTTATTTCAAGTGCACACAATGGAATGTTTCTCTTCAATATACTTTTTTCCATTTATTATTTTTTAGTAGTACAGTTCTTATACTGTAGAATAAATTACACAAAAGGGAATCAAAATGTAGGCTAACTGACAAACCTGATCAACCATCTCCCAAGGACATCTGTACAGTATGTTTTTAGGGTAAATCTTAAACAGACAGACAAGTGATAGAGACAGAATAAATCTCAAAACCAACACAGTAGTGACTCAAGTAGAACGGAGAAGCAATTGTATAAAAGCTGAAATGAAACAATTAGGCATTGCATGGGGGCTTGCTTGCTTTATGTGCAAAGATCAGCCATAGGTCAACTAGAGGAGCTTGAGGTCACTCTAATGGAAACAAAAAGAGGTTGTGGCCTCTGTTAAACATCTAGGGGACAACACTGGGATGAAAGGTGTGGTTGTCCACACCCTTTTTTCCTTTATACCAACTACCTACAGTATATGTGGTTTAGCAGTGTTATATGGAAAACAGCAGATGGTGTTTTTTTCTTTTTTTAATTAAATTGCCACACATCCAACCACAGCTGTAAATTCAAAATTACAGCAAAATCGGGATCAATACAAATTTCCATAACCTAAAATCAACTATATGGACATAAAATAAATAAGTTTGACAAATGTAGAGATAGACAAACAGGCACCTCCTTCTATCCCCATTATAGTTTCAAAAAACATACTAACTTACATACCAAGTTTCATGACATTTAGCTAAAGGTTCTCTAGATAAATGTAAAAAAAGGTGTAACAAAGAAAGTCCCAGTGGTCCCCATTGCAAACCAAATCATAAAAATACACTACTGCCAGTATGGAAGTGGTTTACCAGATAAAATAGGTTACACGGTGGCATATAATGGAATTCTGGCGTTTTCAGAATCAATGTTAACAGCTTTCCTGTGATTTTCTGGGACAAAGTGAAATTTAATGCAGGGTTTCCAATTAACTGCAAACTGAAAGCTTCTAAAATCATAAATGCCCATAGTACGTCTATCCCCTAAACTGCAATTGCTCTTTTTACTTGTGTTATTATTTATTAAGACTGCCATTAGCTACAGTGGTTAACCATTAAAGGGGAACTGTAATGCAAATGGATATATAACCATTTCCATAGAAAACATGTTAACTAAAGCTTTTGACGCATTTTCAGCTTCTCCTTGAGCAGTATATCGTATAAAACCCATTGAAACAAATTAACATTGAATTTATTGGAGCTCTCTTCCGTCGAGCTTTGTGTGACGTCCTGTCGTTGACTCGCTCTATAGTCACACAAAGATAGTGGGTGCGTTCACGATCATTCTGCGCAGATTCTGTGCAGAATCTGACCAATTCTAGAAGCTCATTGGCTAAATTGGTCAGATTCTGCGCAGAATGATCTCCGTCAACGCACCCAGTATTCTGTTGAGTGTATGTCCCGTTCCTATATTATGTAACCATGGTTTTGTTATGGCCGCCCTTTGTTGGTTTAAAGGCTTAGGCACACAAAAATACTTTGTTACTGTTTTTCCTTTTGTTATTTTTGCACCCGAACGCTTTGCTTTCCAACATAATGCACGCTGCTGGCGTACAGTGGTGTGGGGGGCTGTCAACGATATGATGTAACAGCGGCGCCAGAAAGGTTCCAATATGGCGGCGGCCTGCATTTCCAGCTGAGACAGAAAATTGACCAAATAAAATTCAATACTGGCCAAACGCTTGACTTAACAAAATTGGCGCAGTGAGAGGCATTTGTTATGTATACAGAGAGCCTTATTTGTTATGTATTTAGAGAGCCTTGTTATTTTGAGTACAGTTCCCCTAAAACTGCAGCATTTGCTACGTTGTGTTTAAAAACCAAATACAGAAGTACGTAACCAACCAGAGAAGTACTTCCGCAATGAACACTGAAAAACACTTGGGAGTTTTAATGTTACATTTTCCTTCCTGGACTATAAAAGAACATCACCAACTTAATTAAATATGCATGAGTAATAAATATTTGTATCATATATTTCAAAGTGAGTAAACCACAATGGGTTATTCATCAGTGCTGTACTGGTGCGGGCGAGTTGTTTTCCATGAATAAAAGGCAACACCTGGGGTGCGTTCAATAGCCAGTGCGCTACAGAACGTTCGGAACGTTTTCTACTGAACGCAGCTGTTGCAAAAAAGTGCTCTGTAACGTTAGCTAACACTCTCTGGAGTTGACTCTGTGGACGTGTCAAAATGGCACAGGTGAACTACCAGTCTACAACGTGCGGTCACATTTGACCAAAATATCTGTGTTAAGTACATTGTCTATTCTTGTAGTCATTGTGAATGTGTAATTCTTGTTTGGTTAATAAAAAAAAAAAAAAAAAAAAGTGACGTTTTTCGTACGTTTCCAGTCATACAAGAAGTAGGGGAGACCGGGGTTGGTTGTCACAATGCTCATAACTATGACACTAGATGGTGCAGGCAGGTGATACTAACACTGAAATGTGTGTTCTATTGTCTGGAATTCAACCATCATGTAATTTGAGGTCAATTCCATCTAACATAAAGGTTAGCACATATTTCATTTTTTTTTCATACCCAAAGTAAAAAATGTATATCTTGTTATTTATGTTATAACTCTTGGTAGTATTGGAGTTTGTTTGAACTGATGGCCATGTTAATAGAACCAGATACTGGCTATCTTTTGGTGTAAAAACAAAACCAGTAGGTTCTCCCAGTAGTACTGAGAGAATTAAATTGTCATGTAAAGTCGGGTTGGGGCAGTTTGTCACAGTTTTGGGGGTTGGTTGTCACATGTAAATCCTATAGGAAGAAGTGCTATATTTTTTTCTTTACTTTTTTTACACCAACATGTGGGATATGTCACCATATAAGGCTTATTTAAGTTATTTACTGTTTGTTCTCCGGTTCTGTGGAGGCTGTGGTATTATTTTGTAGCATGGGTCAACTTTTTTCTGTCATTGTACACAGTAGAAACTTTATGTTATTTAAAAAAACAAAAAATGTTGCATTATTGTCTACTGTAAAACCAAGAACATACTTTGACAACCAACCCCAGTATGGGGCAGGTTGTCACAGGTGACCTGCGTATTTTCAACCGTCTGAATATCATATTTGGAATAAAGTTACGCTGAAATAAAAAACATAAAATTTGTACGTGAAGAGTTATTCTTCAATATAACTAGGAACAGAACCTCGCCGAATGTCACCAGATTGAGGAAAATAATAACGAGTAAAAAGTGTGACAACCAACCCCGGTCTCCAACAATCAGTCTTATGTTTTGTAATGGCTGCACCCATTAATAAATGTTATTGTAAATAAATATAAACTTGGTCACACTGTAGTATTTTTACTACGTTACTAAAGATAGGAATGTTAAACGCTATTATATATATTTTTTGTTTGTTTGTTTTAAAGGGGGAGAGAGACATTAACTTAATTATTATTATTATAAATATTACAATTACTATTATTAAAATAAAACATGACATAGGCTACATCCAATGTTGCTCGCTCCATCCGAAAATGAGCTTTGCAGCATCGGTGTAGTGGGCTCTATCACAACATTTTCAACGTAATTTTCTACTCTCACTGGACTATTGCCATTGACTATTGGAGTTCACTGCTGTCACCGCCGCTTACGCTGCAATATTCGTTTCTGAGTATACTGTCCTGTAGGCATGATGCTGTCCACCTTCCAGAAACTCCTGCAAAACTAACGAGGTAAAAACCGGGCCTGTGTCATACCTCAAACTGACACATTGCAACTTTGTCCGCCATTTTTAAAACGTTCGCTAACATACCGTTCAATAAGACCTAACTTCCGCCTCGTAACACCACAAGAAAGCGCTCTGCTTTACCGGGCAATAATGTGCTTTAGGTACATGTCTGCCTCTTGAACGAAAGACAATTTCACATTCTTTCGGTCTGAATTAGACTTTGCCTGGCGATAAAAAAACTCACTCGACAACACCAGTCAACAGTTGACATCGATGTAATTTACTTTGTAGCAACCAAAAAAATTAAACTGACGGGGTTTCAGAATTGCATGGATGAAAATGCTGGGGTGTGAGCAGTAATATATATCTCATATTAAAACACTCGTTTAAAAATAGCCTGTTTAAAAAATAAAACGTGTATAAAATGATATATCTTACCAGGTTTGAAGTTGTGTCCCTCCAGATATTCTTTTGAGACAGAACTCAAGATGTAATTAACATATCCAGTCTTCTTAATAAATCGACACACATAGGACTGCTTGTGGAGACAATCGAATAGAAAGCAATGAAAGTCAGCTTCCTCCATAAAAGCCAGGTTGCACTTGGGTTGCATGCAACAGGCCCGCACGCACTCTTTCCACTGAGACACATTTGGGGACGCGAGGAAGGTGGCTCCATCCTTCACAGAATCGTCCGTATCCAGAATAAAATCTGGTTTACCAAGGGTAAACTTGTCCAAGCACTCCTCCCCAAAATTCTGAGCCTGTGTTACCGTTAGGGACAGTAAAGAGGCAACCAGCAAAGGCAGGAATACCCCTACCCAATTAATAGCAGACATCTTGAAGAAAACCAATTCCCAACCAATAATACAGTTTCCTTTGTAACAACAACAAACAAAAAAACCTGTAAACAGAAAAGAGCGATTAACAAGCATGAAAAAAAAAACCTACTTTCCGTCATAAAACTTATCTAAATTATCTTATCTAAATTAAAACCCAGTACCAGCAACAAATAAAATAATAAAATACAAAACAATATTGCCCGAAATATTCAATCAAATGTTAACAAACATCTGTGTTTATCATATTTAATTATTTATAATAATAATACAACGAGTGTATTATTATTATCATTTCTGGTTTTAAAGATTCTGGTCAACTAAAAAAGACGAAGATCAACTCACCTCTTTTTCTCTCCAACTCTTTCTCTAGTTTACTCAAGACTTTTCACACAATACATCAGATCAAAAATTCCGCTTGTGGATCCGGTGTAGATTCTCGATTTAGTATTGCTCTTTTTTAATTATTCGTTTTTTTTTTTTTTTATTACTGAGTTTCAGTCGAAACTGACGAACAGTTATGCTTTTTGGGTGTTTTCACTTAGTGAGATCACGACACGAACAATTTAACCCCTTTCTGTTCCTCAGGTGTCTCTACCTGTGAAACCCAGGAAGTGAAACTCTACTCCGCACAAACACACACTTGACGCAGGTCGGGGGGCAGGGTGTGTCAGTGTGAGAAAACAGCGAGGGAGGAACTTTATTATCCAAACTGTGGCACAGAAAATGAAAACGTTTGGGTTTTTAAATTAACAATAAGCGCGCTGTCTTTCTTTCTTCTTACATGCCTGGATGGCTGCACCAGTCTGCGCTTCTGCTTCGTATTTACATTTGAGTAATACTTATAAAACATGTTAAATATACATTTGAGAGAGAGAGAGAGAGAGAGAGAGAGAGAGAGAGAGAGAGAGAGAGAATCATTTGTTATATACATTATTTATTTAACTTAATTTGGTAACATTTTAATCAATGTGATTACTATGCAAAACTAACTGCAGTATTTAATTTTTGTAAATGTAACATTTGTGTATATGAAACACCAATTTGAATTCACCTATACAAAAATACATATATACACAGTGGCATTTACGGCAAAATGTATTTCCTATGGAGTCTTATATTCAAATATTGTGTTTTGATTTAAGTTAGATATTAAGTAAACTGCTTTTAGTTTGAACCACACAAAACTTAAACATAAAAAACAGACTCATTTAAAAAAAAACATTCTTTAACACTTACATGCATAACATTGAAAATAGCTGATACAAAGTTTTGGACACATCATTAATATATCTTTCAATGAAAATGTTTAAATTTGTTCCCATTGCTTTATAATGGGAAAAAAATGGCATCATGCATTTGCGTCCCCATATGAAGACTAGAAGGGAGTTTTTTTTGTTTTTTTTTGTTCCCATATAAGGTCTCCATGCATGAAAGGGTTACTAACTCATGAGTTGCAGCTTTGTAAATAGGGCATACAATTACTATTGCAACAAAGCAATGATTAAAAGAGGGGACAGCCAAGTTAGAATAAAGTCATTTTAAATACATTTAAATATGTCAGTTTGTCCAAATTGGTGTAAACCTTGATATGTGTATTCATAATGGACACGTGCTTGATAATATAAAATGTATAACGAATGTTTAGTTCATTTGAATGGAATAATGAATTTAATAATTTAGTAGGTAATAATACAAATTAACCAGGAACCTGGCATCCAGCCATGGAAAAAAAAATAAGACTAACGTTGCCAAAATGAAAATGTGGGGAGGATGAAATATGCCAGATCATACGCAAGGCCCCTGCTTATTATGATTTGACAAGATGTCAGCCCATTGTACCCCTAACATACAAAGTTAGGAATTTTGTTTAATAGGGGACATGAGGACAGAATGTATCTATATTTAATCTACCCCATGGTCAGGGATTCCTTTTTTGTTAGATTTTTTTAATATTTATTTTTGCACATCTGGTGCTGTAATATTGCAATTGTGCAATTGCTTTTACAGAGTACTTCAAGGTGTCAAATTAGAATTGTATGCTTATCCTGACATACGATAGCCAAAAATCAGTAAGGGCATGAAGTAAAAAATCAAGTAAGTAGACCAGACATTCCAGGAGATCTCAGAGGTCCACAAGAGTGAAGTAAATCATTTACTTCCACTTTAGAGTTCCTGATCATATTCCAATCATATCTCACTGCAAACCCACGTGTACTACAGAATCTGACTTTTTTCTAAAAAAAACATATATAATTAAATGGCTTGCGTTAAGACAATGTCTTTCTCAATGTCTTTAAAATTCTGTGTGATGCAAAATTTTTGGCCATAGCTGTAGTTCCCTTTCAATTCGAAGACGACCACAAAAACATTACGTATGGGATATGCCTGCCTATTGGTAGGTATTAACTGAGCTCTCTATACCAGAGCTGCCAATAGGCCCCTTCCTGGATGACATCCTCGGTCCCGCCCCTAGCAAGGGGTTAAAACTGTCATTCCACCGAAGTCATTTCTCTTTTTGCCTCTCAACGACGGTAAGGTAAGATCTCTGTGACCTCAGTGCGCATGGTACTTCGGTGCCTTGGTCAGACAGCGCCTTAGTGCACGCGGTGCTCGGTGCACACGTTGCTCACGGTGCTCGATGCACATGCATATAGTGCACACGGTGTTCGCTCAGTCACATGGCACTCGCTGCACCTATGGTGCGCAATGAGCACGGTGCTAGCGCTTCGGTGCGCATAGTGCCCTCGGTGCTGGTTATGCCCGCGGTACACTTGACGGTCGCTGCACAAGGTGCACGCGGCGCTCGGTGTGCACTGTGTTCGGCACGAGAGGTGTCCACCACCTTGACTTGCTTCGCGGTCGAGGCTCTTGGTAAGTCCTCAGTGCTTAGTAGCGTGGCACTTCGGTGCACGCGATACTCCAGCGTAATGACAGGCAAGGCTGGGTTCCATGTTTGCACGTCCTGCAGCGCTAATATCCCTCAGGAAGACAGGCATACCCTGTGTGCGCGATGCTTGGCCACCAACATGCCACCTTGGCCCTTGGAAGTGAGGTGGTCTGCGACATCTGTGTGGCTTTTCAGCTCCGGGTGTGCCAGAACCTGCTAGAAAGGGCCACAGAGACGAGTCAGAACGCGTCCTCTGTAGCCGGACTGTTGGTGCCCTTGGAGCCCCAGAACCCCTCCTCCTCGGCTGTCCCAGAGTCCTTCGCAGGGCATCCCCTGCACGCAGGCTCCGGTGGTGACCCCTGGTAGCCGCTCCCCATCTCCACAAGCGAGACGGGTTAAGTGCTGGAGTGGTGAACTGGGCAGCGGACTTCCTCTCGAGGGAGGGTGCGCATCCGTCAGAGTGGCAGCTTCACCCTCAGGTGGTGGAGTTCATTTGAGTCAGAAAGGCACATGTCGAGCTCTTCACCTCATCGGAGACGACACACTGCCCCCTGTGGTAGTCCCTTCACCGCTTAGGTGGTCCACTCGGCTTCGACGTCCTAGCCCACGAGTGGCCCAGAGCGCTCCTATACACGTTCCCGCCGATACCGTTGCTCCCGGCCATTCTGGAAAAGGTCCGGTTAGAGAAGGTGACAGTTCTCCTAGTGGCCCCCAGGTGGCCCAGGAGAATCTGGTTCTTGACCCTGTGCCAGCTCTTACAAGGCCAGCCCTGGGAGATCCCGCTTCGCCTGGATCTCCTTAGTCAGGCGAGAGGTACTCTCTGGCACCCGGAACCAGGCAGGTTCCAGCTATGGGTCTGGCCCCTGAACGGGACTGCTGGTCAGCCCTAGGGCTAGCAGACGCGTTTGTGGGTACGTTGCAGAATGCTAGGGCGGATTCCACTAGCTCGTTGTACACCCTACAAGTGGAAGTATTTTCAGAATTGTTGTCTGACTAGAAGTCAGTGCACAGCTCCTGTATTCATATTTGGGACGATGGTAGCAGGGTGTCACTGCGTACAAACCCTGCTTTCCTCCCCAAGGTGATTACAGCCTTCCACATGAATCAGTCTGTGGAACTGGAGTCGTTCCATCCACCCCTGTTTTCTTTGTAGGACAGGAGATTGAATTTCTTCTGCCCTCTGAGATGCTACGTGTATCGGACAAGAGCTCTGTGTCATTCTGACCAGCTTGTTGTCTGTCACGGGATACAGACCCTAGGACAGCCCCCTCGAAGCAGTGACTGTCGCATTGGATTGTGAACACAGTCTCGACTATGTATGATGGTGCTGGCTTACCCCCACCTGGGAGGGTAGCTGCACATAACACTAGAGGGTTGGCTACATCTTGGGTCCTCTTTAGAGGGGCCTCATTGTCTGATATACGTAATGCGTATATCCATACGTTTTCCAGGTTCTATCGCATTAACGTGATATCCTTCCTTGCCTTCATTAGGCACAAGGGTCCTTGAGGTTGCACGCTCGCACCGCTAACCTTGGGTTGGGCGGTTCTGACGCGTCCCTTGTATGCTGCCGTTCCTTCTCCCTCATGACGGCTCTAGTATACATTTCCCATACGAGGTTGCAGCGGTCACCCATCACGGGTTCAATGCAAAAAGAGTAATGGCTTCCATGGAATGACGGTTTTAACCCCTCGGTAGGCGGGACCGAGGATGTCATCCAGGAAGGGGCCTATCGGCAGCTCTGGTATAGAGAGCTCAGCGAATACCTACCAATAGGCAGGCATATCCCATACGTAATGTTTTGGTGGTCGCCTTCTCTTACAGGGAACCAGGGTTACGGTAAGTAACCTAACATTATAATTTACTAATATTTACTACATCCACTTATAGCACATAATTGTGTGAGGCTGGAACTCCATACATGTTTTTAAGAAAGTTATTTTCCCGATCATTTTATTTTTTTATTACATTTTCTGGATATAGTTTTTGCAGTATATCCAGAAAATGCCCTGGGTAAGGGCCTCTGCTAAGAAGTAAATAATAAATAATAAATAATGTAGATGATATGAATTTATATATTAATGGCTAACCAATGGAGAACAGTATTTGTGAAGTCACTTATGTTTGAAAAGAAGATGCATACACTTTACTGTCTAACTTTAGCCAACTAAACAACGACACAAAGAGTTTCAGCCTGACAGAGCCACCACCCTTAAAGTGTATGTAATTACAAAGGGTTGGTGAAAAAGACAGACACTAAATGACTCACGTGATATGACTCTGTTTGTTTTGCTCATGGTAAAAATGCGGAAGGAAACCTTGGGGGATGTGCAGAGACTTGTCAATATTGGTGAGTAAGCGCATTTAATCAAATAGCTATATCTAGAAAGTGCCACCAATGTATTTGATTACATTTCATAGTGTATTTTGCGGCAATAAAACTAATCTGATCTTAAATGCATTTAATGGAGAGATTTATTTTTATTTGTATTATTATTATTATTATTATTATTTGGAGGACAAAGGTAAACAAGTACAGTATTATAGTATCATGCAATCCCCATCCCAGAAATGGTGAGCAGATCACCATGACCTACATCCACCATATAATAAAATAACAATAACAATAACTTTAATTTATTATAGAGCCTTTCACACCTCGGTGTCTCAATATCGCTACATATATGTGCCATATATACAAACAGATGGTTCATTTCATCACAATTGGATATGCAGTTCTAAAGTGTGGCTTGCAATATCCACTCTGTCTCTGTCACTATAGATATGGACACCCAGCAGAGGATAAACATTTTTTATATTTAAAGATGTACCAGTATTTAAATATGTATCAGCATTCCTTTATATGATGATATTTAAACATTATATTCTGAATGGAAATGCTCCTATGACTTTTTTTTATTATGACATTAAGCCAAAAGTGGCTATATAGAGTAAAACAGCAAAATCATGTCCTGTTCAAAGGCTGTGTGACGCAGTTATCAAGAAAATAGCCCCTTTGTTTGTGCCACCACAGTCACTGCAGGTGAGGGAATTACCAAAGAAACACCCTGCATTAAGGCTTATTATATTAGTCTTGACTGGGGTGATTTATACAAAGGCTAATTCAATGAGACTGTTATTCACAAAGATTCCCTGTACTGTGAAAACAATCTCCATATATGAATGTATTAATTCAAGCTTGTTGTAAATGTATGCAATAATAAGACTGTAGTTTAGCCAAGTACATATAAAAACATTAAACATTTCTTAAAATATATATTGATACATAAAAGATATACATTACATTTTCAAATTGTTTATTACATAGGTGTTGGGTTATTCATGTCAGGTATTAACAGTCTCAGTTTAGTTCATTTGGTTATGGTGAATGCTTGTTGTTCTGGAAACAAATGTACCAAGTTTATCTGGGAGTGATTTGTTTTTAAGGTTAACTTGTGTTCACAACGCCAATGCCAAGCCAAAGTTGTTGTTGCTCTCCTAATGAACCGAACTGTACTGAATTCAGAACAAACGCCCCCCCAAACTAACCCGGTGTGAACAAGGCCTTAAATGTTTATATTACAAACCTCATCATGTAAACCCTGTTGTCTAATTTCAATATGCTAATTGTCTGACTATCACATGACTAAGTACGCATCGAACTGGCCAATTTAACAATTAGTCAATTATTATCAATAGGCAATTTCAATAGGCAATTAATAAAATTAAACCACCGGACAATCAAGTAAAGAAATGTGTATGAATAATCAACCAATACATTCATTGGTTTATTGGGTGAATATTTATTGAATACATTGGCAAAATGTTATAAGCATTCACAATGGACCTTTTCCATCCATAAAGAAGAAAAATCCAATTCGCAAGGCATCACCTTTGATGTCATTCTGAGATAAAGAACCAGTTCTGGTTCAGAGGGAAAAGTTCTCCCTACTTATCCACCTACATTTGTACATTTAAAAACGGAAACAGATTCTCTCAAAGCTTCTGCAAATTAATTCCAAATAGAGGTTACATAATGGAAGAAAGCTTGCTCTCCTGAAGAGTACACTTTGACTGCAACAAGCGAGACCATACAGAGCAAAGAGAACAACCTAGGGATGTGGGGAACAATGAAATCTAAACAATATGGATGATTCAGACCTTTTAACTCCTCAGACCAAAAGGGGAACTTCCAAGGCAATTCTATGGAGCACTGGCAGTGAATGGAGTGCTATCAGGACAGGTGTAGTATTGTAAGCTGTGGTTTTAGTCAGCGCATGAGCTGTGGCATCCTGAACCTGCATCCTGTCGGCTAGACAAGATGTTGAGGGCTGGGAAATAAAGCATTACAGTAGTTCATTATTTTCTTTAGGAGAGTAATCTGCAGAACTATGGTACAATTCTTCAAGAGGGCGTCTCTGCTTGACAGGTTGGGTCATGCTCAGTTTTGGGAACCTCACAGTGCCATTATCCCACACCATTCATAACCACTAAATTGAGACATACAGAAAGCAAACTTAAACCGGTTCTTTTAATATTCTAGGTGGTGTGTAAACAATGGAAAGGGATACATTACAAAGATGGTTTGAAAAGCAATATTAAGGAGATTATTTACATAGTGTAAGTAGTTAACACGTTTACTGTACAGTATATATGGGCAGAGGATTGTTTTCTTAGCTATTGGACATTGTTTTACCATTTGTATCAAAACCACAGCAGGATGTTTCAAATGTATACATTCATTAGAAGTTTCTCATATAAAGGTGAGGTGTTTCAGCAGGTTGCTACCTTATAAGGGCCATGTGGCTATATCGTCTTTGTAGCGGTTTCCTATAAAATGCGGTTTTGTTTCCTGAGATAAAATAGTTTATTGATGACATTATCAAACTTCCACTGCTGTGAGAATTTAAAGTGCAAATATTTGGCTTCTACAAAATCTTGATGACACGGTTTAGTAGATGATATCCACAAGAGGGCAATCAAACAGCAATAAAAGGAATATACTGCAGGGCAGGGCAGGGCAGAGTTATACAGGACCGGTAAATACCATGCCGTGCCTCCCAGCTAGTCTGGACTTGTTCAAATTGGACTGGCATATTTGTGACACGTATATGTAGCACAGTTATGCAAAACCAGTGTTGTAAACAAACAGTAAAGAATATAATTTTCTCCGATATTGCTGTTATTCATATTTCAGTATGTAGATATGATACCCTGGAGCCTGATCTTGACAGATAAGAAGCTGTCAGGTTGGGCCTGGTTAGTACTTGGGTGGGTGACCTCCTCGAAGACAACTCTGGTGCTGCAGTCAGTTTATGAAGTAATGTTGGTGAATAAGTAGAGAGAATTCCCTTTAGAACTTGTCCTTCACCTCAAAATGACATTAGGGGGTGTTGCCTTTCAGTGGCGTATAATGTCCCATGAAGGACCTGGATAACTAAATCATAATACATATTAAAACACTCCGATAACATAAAAACAAGTCTCCTCTGGGTCCCCAAGTGGCTCAGCTGATAAAGGCGTGACTACATGGTGTGCAGGGTGAGTCATACAGTCAAGAGCACTGGTTCCTGCTTGTGCAAAGTTGCCTGTGTTTACTGGGGATTCTACATAAAATGTTGCATTGACTTTTATTTTTTTGCTTGTTGGTGGCATTGGGACTTGGTATGGGATATATCAGAATAGCTAAAGCAGGGACATCATTAAAGAACGTCCGGAGCCAGGTCTGTTCAGAACAAAAGGGAGACAGTATGATGGCTTTGCCTAACACCATTGATGCAGCCATCTTATTAGAATGAACAGTTCATACACCCAACCAACCCAGGCATAGAAGCACGTGCTACACTGCACTACTGCATATATTATAATATAGTGTAGTATAATCCAGTAGTATAGTACATTATTTTTGATACAGTGCATGCAAAACAATAGAATCAGAAAGCTCTATAGAAAAACCACTAGATATATTTTTCTTTCATTCCAATAACCTGTGTGAACTGCTTGATCTGTAACCAAACCAACTCGTTATATGTAATTGAGCTTATTTCTCCAGGAATTAGCCAATGTCAAGCCCCTTTTTTTAAACCCAGGGAGTAGACAATGACTTGCTCTTTGGGTATTTTTATGGCTCATTTTCACAGAGGAACACAAACATTACATTAGCTGTTCCTTCCTGCAGCTGTTGTTTCTTGCATGTTTTATGCAGTTACTGTTGTTTTATACCTTTCTGAAAATGTTATCTTTCTACTTCAAAAATATGGTCCTTTTAACTCTTTAGTGTCTGTTGTACATTATTTTTGTTTTACTTTTTTCACAACTCAACCTTGGCCTATAACATAATTGATGCCTGCCTGTTTTACACAAATGTATGAAAGAAATCTCCCATCAAGCACTAGGCTCCTTCTAGTGGACAATGTGAGCAAGAATTAAAATGGTGCCATCCATATACGGTAAAAATGGAACAAACACATTTATTTAATGCACATTTTTGGTTCTAGACTCTTGTCATGAATATTAAACTTAATCTTATTCATAAAAATACACATATTCCTAAATGTATGATGATGCTATGATACCTACTGTGCCTTTCATCATATAACATTTTACAAATTTAAATCTTAAAAAAGATTTTGTCCATTTTATGTGACAAGCGAGCAGAACTTTCTAACCACTTTTTTTGACATTTACACAAAGCAGGTTTTTCACCTTAATTAATAAATAATTGTGCCTCGTTTATTTAGGTGTGCTCATATATATTTTAACGGTATCTTGAACAACCCTGTGACAAAACAATTCAGATTAGCACTGCATAATTTATCACTTTTCCCATTAACTGTATCATTGCTACTTTTGCAGAGTCATAAGCATCGATACACAGGGGAACCCGAGAGAGTTAATCTTTGTAAAATTGTGGTGAGCTTTTTAACAGGGTGTCATTTTTTATACTTGGTGTGGTTTCTCTCTGGATATACTAGCCCTATCTTGTACTTATCTCAAGCATTATTGCAGGTAACTGACTGTAAGGTTTTTAAGGTAGTTTTAAGGAAACTAAACTAAGCTATTTCACGGGTTAGTGCACAGTAATAACAATGGGGAGTTGATTACTGGCTGGGTTTAATATCCCCCAGACCTTGCCTTAGGGCCAGTAATGTGCCAACCTGTCTGTAACCTTGATAAATATATCGGAAAATGTATTCTCATGTATTATTGTAACTATATTGATTACAGTATATTTACTTACGGATTAAATATATTTGGTAAACTCCTTTTGAATAATATATTCAACATATTCAAGATTGAGTTGTAAATATATTGCAATATATTTTTTTATTAAAAATAACCAGTTGCTGCTCCTAAAGACAGCAATCCTTAGAATAATTTGTAAATGCAAAAGAAGAATTGCTAACATGAGTATTCAAAGTTTTGGTATTGCCGGAACAGATTCTCTCATTGTTCAGCTCAGACACAGCTGGCAGGTGAATGGAACCTGTGAATGCCAGGAATAGATGCCAATAGATCCAACACGCTCGCACTCCTCAGATAGCACTGGAAAGATGACCCTGCCTGAGTACTGAACGCGGTTTCTAAATTTAATTTCTCCTCTTTTCAGGCTGGCTGGTGGTGCGGAACACAGGCCGCTGAAACAGGGCTGAATGAGCTTGTTCATTCAGAAAGCCGAGCTGAACCGCTGATCAATAATTCAGTGTTTGTAACAGACGGTCCTGCGCGTGTGGCATGGCGCATGCAGGTTTACAGATGATTGACGTGCGCTGTAAAAGAAAAAAGAGGTTTTGTATAACGGGATCCCTGAAAGCTTGTGCCTGTATTATTTAATTTTCCTTAAAATAATATTTGAGGGGGCTAATCCTCCATCCTTCCATGCCTTTCAGCTACGTATCTGGCTCAGGTGCGGTAGGAGTTTGGTGGTCTCAACTCCCAGGCCCTAGTCGTCCACATCACAACTGTGGCTGCCCGTCAGTATAATAAGTGGTGTGACCCTGTGAAGCACCAAATTGACAAGGACCAAATACAAAAGATATATGACAGCGAGAAAGGCCAGTTATTATTAATACTCTTGCTAAAATTTGCTTTAAACTTTCTAGTTTAACTGCTAAACAAACAAATTTGTGATTGAGTGACACGGGTGTAGGACAGTTTCGCACACCGCGTATTCATACAAAAAGTTGCAGCACCATTCAAAGTGCAATTAATCCAGAAATATCATCAATATGCACAGAAATAAGACAGTTGAATTACAATATCAGGTAATATTACACAACAACAACAAAACATGTGTGATTTTAAAGTACAAAGTGACATGTATCTTTAAAATTAATCAAGAAAACCTTCAATTTAGATAGATAGATCAACCTCATTAACACAGGTCAGACAGAGTGCAGAAGGGACTCCCTCTTTGTTGTCCTGTCTGTTTACTTTAATACCAGTCTTGTATAACCTTGTGCACTGCTATCAGATTCAAGCCTTCAACACTCTTTGTCACCCTGGGTCCTCAGAGCTGAGACTTCCAAACAAGCTGCCAGTTCTAAAAGTGGTTTGCATACTATACTAAAACTGGGATGATTCTCTTGTGATTATGATTTTTTTTTGATAATAGTGATAATAGTAGCCTCTTTTACTTTTATCGTGCATTTCTCTCATTTTGTTTTGGCACAAATGTAGTTTTGTTTTAAGTGTGGTAACGGTTCCATCTCTTTCGCCAGAAAAACTTTAAAATAAATACAAATATAATGGTCACAAGGTTGGGTATATTCCAGTTTTTAAAAAGGGTAATTGTTTTGATTTGAATAAACTAACCGACACAAGAAGTTGAGCAGTAAACTTAAACCAGGATGGAACGAATTTCAAAGCAATCAGAGGGATTTAGTATAGGTAGGGCCGGTTTAACTGTTAGTTGGAGTAAGCAGTTCCCTACAGGGTTTAGATGCCCATTTTCTTAAACATTGCAGTCGCTGGCCCTTTAAATAAGGCCCATCTAAAACATACAGTCACTCCTGACTTCTCTTTACTCATAACAGGGTAGCTATCATAGATCTGTATTAAGTAACAGAAAAAAAATGTCCCATTGTTATCACCTGAATTCAAATTTGATTGTCCAAATAACCCTTTAACCCTTATGTGACCACTGTGGTCTTTATCCAACCGTTTGGTTAATGGGTAAGCCTGCTTTTTAATGTAGTTGTTATTTGTTCATTGACCTCAAAGCCAACTTTTGTAATGCCATTTAGAATAATATTGAAAGTTATTTCAAACAAGTTGCTGCTGGCCTTCTGTTGGCTTATGATAACCCTGCACATGGCTTTTAAAGCCTAATAAAATGTGAATTGGCTGCTGACAGGCAGCGCTCAATTGCTTTTGAGCAGGAAGCTTACATAGTTACCAGTATCCACAGGTCATGCATCAACTCTGTAGAGCGTCTCTGAGCGTCTTCAATCCATTAGTTCACTTCCAGTCTCATCAGAGGACATTAAACCTCAATACAATGCCATTAAGCTTCATGCCAAATGAATGTATTGCTGATAATGCTGCTCCTTGCTTACTCGTTTATTGATACTTAGTGGTCTTGGATGGCAGCGTCAAATTGCATTACATATCAGATGCAATCTGTAGGCCGGAAATTCCAAGACTCCCTAAAGATTTTGATAAAATTGATTATTCTACATCCCAGGCTGCCTGCTACAATGGTGTATAATTAACTGAACAATGTCTATTATGATGAACTACACTACTGCCAAAGCATGGGTTTGGTACAAAGGGGCAGAACAAGGGCATCAAAATTGATACAAGCCATTGGTAAAATGGCACCACAGCAGTAACATTTTTACATATGAAGGGTATCACAATTGTACAAACCAGTGCAAACTGGTAATCCATTGCAGAACCATGGTACCGTAGCATATGTGCAACTATATTAAGTGTTACATTTTGCTGGTATTGGTAAAAACTGTTTGTTAAGGATTCTGCTTGGGTTTCTTCAGAGTAAAACATCGGGTTACAAATGTTTTTGTTTGTGAATGGGCACAGGCCGACAGGTTAACCACCCAGACACTAGATAACTGCAGTGTCACGCACCATTTTAAAAACAGTTTTTATATATAAAAATATATAAATATCTTAAACTATGTTTTTATGGGTCCTTAAAGGGCTAATGACCAAGTCTGAAAAAACATTACACATCCATTGTTCTTTATTAAAATATATATTATCATGTTAAGCCTACAGATCTACATTCAAAATGCCATTG
The DNA here is from genome assembly GCA_030684275.1 of Acipenser oxyrinchus oxyrinchus. Classification (NCBI taxonomy): domain Eukaryota; kingdom Metazoa; phylum Chordata; class Actinopteri; order Acipenseriformes; family Acipenseridae; genus Acipenser; species Acipenser oxyrinchus. The sequence goes on from CM060266.1 coordinate 20,266,142, forward strand.
CAGACTGCAATTAATTATCTACAACCTTTTAGCAATTAAACCATGGTAGAATTAACAATTTAATTGACTGATAACGCTTCATTTAAATTGTACACCGTAAAAAAGTTATACATTATATATATTTTGAACAATTATTTTTTTTATTAATTTTCCAATTTTCTCCCAATTCTGAACTATCCAATTATTATTTAACCTGGCTCACCACTGCAACCCCCAAACTAACTCAGGAGAGACGAGCACTCACACTCATGTCCTCTGAAACAAGTGCTGTCCGCTGTCCATTTTTTTTTGCTCTGCAAGCCTGCCGTGCAGCCGTATCAGAATTTACAGCGTCGGAGGACCACACAGTTCTGAATTACATACACAGGGGTCGCTGGTGTGCAGTGAGCCAAGGACTCCCCAGCCTACCTAATCCCTACCTCGTCCGGGCAGCGCTTGGCCAATTGTGCACCACCCCCTGGGAACTCCCATCCACAGTTGGCAGTGGCATAGCTTGGATTCGAACTGGCGATCTCCAAGCCCAAGCTATAAGGCGCATCCTGCTCTCTGGGCAGAGTGCCTTTACTGGATGTGCCACTTCGGAGCCCCTACATTATATATTATTGAACAAATTGCAAGAATTTTAATGTGTTGACGGCTACCAGTCACACAAATGCACTCAAAACACAACATTTGCAATCTCTATATGTTTGGTTTGTAAGAAGTGCTTAGAAAACATGTTTTCAAGAAAGGAAATATCCAGCAATGATTTGAATTGACAATTCTTTATTGCATTTGACAGAGGCATGCCCATGAAGGAATGTAATATACATTTTGGCCCATGGCCTTGTCCATTGGAACTATAGCCGCCCCATGAGCTGGCTGAACTTTAATGCAATGATCACTGATTGATGACAATTATAGACAGTGGGCAGGACAAGTGGCACTGAGCCACATACCTCCTGGACAAGGCACGCTGCAAGGTGGAAGCAGGGGAGGAGAAGGACCAAACAAAGAAACGACAAGGCGGCATAGGCAAAAGGCTATTTATAGGAACAGTTTGATTACGTATGATTAGAGGGAAGATCCTCCTATTAGAAACACAACATAGTTTCCTATTGAATTCAATGTCAGTTTTCAAAAAGTGATTAGTTATGTAGCCTTTGTGATTACGAAGGTGTTATGAATGCTATATTGTATCAAATTTAAATAAAGCATTACCAATTGAGGAGAATTAGCAATTGACAGTTTTCTTAATACACAAACCCACAGTTCTGTGTTTTCCTTAATAAATAAACCGTTTCATTTAAATGGGAAACAAACAAACAAAAAAAAACATTCAATTTGTCAAATACCTTCCAACCTGATATTAAATATATGTGTTGTTATCATTCTAGCAGTACATCCCTCCATTCCGCCTGCTCTAGTACACAAAGGAGTGAGTTTCATATCTTTTCCACACCCCCTCTTGAAACACTAAAGCTTCGTGCTTGCCCTTTGCTCTCTCTCTCTCTCACACACACACACACACACACAAACCAACACAGAGTCACGCACACAGACAGAGGCAGCTTTTATTACAACCCTCCACAGCGAGAACAGGGAGTAAGACACAGAGAGAGAGAGAGAGAGAGAGAGAGAGAGAGAGAGAGAGAGAGAGAGAGAGAGAAGAATTCCTCCACTTGTTTCCCTGAGGTTCAGGAAGGAATGGCTGCAAACGCCAGTACCCAGCCCCGGGTTCTGTTCCAGACCTCCGAGAAGGTGGAAGAGGAGACCTCCCAGCGCAAACTGGGCAAGCTGACGGTCAAGTACAACCGCAAGGACCTGCAGAGGAGGCTGGATATTGAAGAGTGGATTGATGGGCAACTGCACCTGCTTTACGACTGCGAGGTAAGACAACAAGGCTTATCTAAATTAATCTGGTGCAAAGGTATCAAAATTGCCACTGGAGAACTCCACTCTACTGTCTGAGTTTGCCGGGATCCCTGTGTTAATCAACTTCAATTACAGTGGCTTCATGATCTACAGTAACTATTTTGACAGCCTTCAGAATTGCTCTGAAATCTGCTTCTTCTGGCTTTACAAACAAGCCTGCTAGGTGGGCAATTGGCTGACCTTTGTTAATTTGTAACAGCAATTGGTCGTTAACTGTCTTATGTGTGTGACTTATTAATAGAGTCCTGTGCTGGTTTTATGTTTTCTGATCTCCTGCTCTGTAGCACAGAAGACATCATATGTAGACTAGCCGGCTAGCCTGTCTTGACCATTCTTAACCTGTGTCTATCTCGTTATATGATCTGATGATCTGTACTGTGTACGTCAAACCTGCTCCCAGCAACCTCTCAAAGAAGGCTGGATAGGATACTTGTTCTTCATTTTATCCACCAAAATGGACTTCTTATTGATTAATTAATTAATTTAACACTACCTCTCAAACCTAAATGACAATTAAAACAAATACTGGTTTACTTTAGTATTACTAAAAAAGATCTTATGATTGAGGGTTTATATTTGTGGATGGTAAACGTGTGTTAAAAACAAGCATAATTTATATTTATATTTCAAGGTGATATGTATGGTCAGAGTCATTATTCAAATGTAATGATAAAACAAAAATTGGTAAATTTCTATTATTCTCAATATTGTCCCCACACTCCAGGGGTCCCTCCTCCCTACATAACATAAATATCCCCCAAAAAAACCTAGAGCACACATAATGAAAAACATTAAAGACTTATCATCAAAGCATTTGTCTAAATTCCAGTAACTATATGATTACTCAGTTGATCTTTCACAGGGGTTCATGATTTAGTAATGGTGCTCTGTGTTATTAAAGATTCTGGGGGCAGGATCCATGATGGGCCCTCTCATGCGAGTTCCACCACAGGGGGACGAGGGAAGAGAAGGAAAGAATATATGTGAAGCACAGCAAGATAGAGATTATTATTATTATTATTATTATTATTATTATTATTATTATTATTATTATAAGTAGTAGTAGAAAGGTCTGCAGACACATTTGCTGAAAGGCATTGACAGCACATACAGTAGTAGTGGCAGCATTTAGTGACAGAACAAATAGTGTCCCACGTCCTTATTAGAAATAATTTCAAAAACAATTCTGCAAGTCTTTGAGACAAACGAGAACCCCCCTCTGGCAGTATGAGATGGAAAGTAAACCGTGCTCATCTTTTTGATCATGTTTTATTACATTGACTTGTTGTATTCCTTGGAACACATAGCAGCTGTCTTATTGATTGGCCTAAGCTGTTGCTGACACAGAAACAAATATTTCAAGTTCTTCACTATTCCTTCCAGGGTCAATTAGTGCAAATAGGAGGCATATTACACTTTTGTCAAAAGCAGTTTAAGGGTCTTTTGTTTTCAGCTCCACAGAGTGCTTTGCTTAGACATACATAGGGAAAGAATCTAATTTCAACATTTGCATACTTGGCTCTGCAGACTAGAGCATGCAGGTTTCTGAGAACAGCCACTGGGCTCTTTGGAAATAGTTTGGGAGCTTTTCTGTCAGGTCTCTCAGTTCTTCTTAAAGATTTGTTTTCTTTTTTTGCGTAACTGATGAATTTTCACCTATGGTGTTGTCTTAAAAATATCAGCATGTTCCAAATCTAAGCATAAAATACAAGCAAAATCTAAATATTTTCAACATGATTGAACGAGGAGAGGCAGTGACAACATGGCTTGTACTAATAAGAGGTAACAAAATGGACTGGCACTCCTTCAATGTCTGCCATGCTAGATGAGTTGGATTGGGTTTAATACAGCAGGTCGACAGAAGGAATCTGCGATAAGTTTGTGTTGGTAACCTTTTAGAACTAAAGTTGTAAAACAATCTCTTCAGGCATCATGTTTATGAGTCACAATTCATCTGAGAATTCAAAGTGTACAGTGGAAGGTCAGCAAACAATATCAGGATATAGGCAGGACTGTTACTCTGGGGAAGAAATGTGATGTGAGCCTAATTTCATATAGCAACGGTTTATTATACAGTGCATTGCATACTGTATAAATATGGGATTAGATATACATACAGAAGGTTCATTAATGTATTGAAAACACACAAGTAATACCTAAAACTGTACCAACCGCATGCCACTCAATCATTTAATTAGAAATGTCCTTCAAAGATTGAATAGAGCACACTGATATCACATTGTTTTTTATATACAATTAACCATTTATACAGTTGGGTTTTTACTGGAGCAAGCTAGGTAAAGTACCTTGCTGAAGGGTACAGTAGCAGTGTCCCCCACCTGGGATTGAACCCACAACCCTCTGGTCAAGAGGCCAGATCCCTAACCACTACTCACTTATGGTTGACATTTATTGAAAGTTATAACATACACATATACCATACATAATTTCTAACAAATCTGAGCATAACTCTGCATTATAATATTGTAGCAGTTCTGGGTGGGTTGACTAATTTGACTAATTTGAAGGGTGCTTGGTCTTTCTGGTACCTGCGGTTCAGGCCTAGTTTTTTTCCGGTTCATGGAGGTATCCATGACTCTTGGGGGTGTTCGATGGACTTATAAAATTAGGGAGGGGTCAGTTGCAAAATGAATCCCTGGAGTTTGCTTTGTTTTGGTTTAGGGCTGTACGCTCCGCGGTGAGGGTTTCAAAATGAATACTATACAAATGTATTTTTATATAGTGCCCTTCATGCCCTGGCATCCCAGAGAGCTGTACAAAATTAAAAACAAAAAAAGAGAGATAATATGTACAAAACACTCAAGCTACGACCGAATATATAAAAGCACATTAAAAAAAATGTTTTCAATTTAAAATCAAACTGCCTAATTGTCAACTGGAATTGTCAACTGGCTCCAGTTGATTTAAGACAATTTTTTGGGAGAACAAAAGTTCTGCATTTTCTGATCTCAAAGAAGAGAATAAATAGGAATATACAGAGTTAGCAGTTCTTGGATATAGGGTGGTCTTAGTCCATAAAGGACCTTTATAAGTTATTATGGCAACTTTAAAATCAATTTGGTAACTTGCTGGTAACCAGTGTAAGCATTAGCCTCCACTTCCTAATTTCTTTCTTTTGACTTTATTTACTTTTGGTTTATTTATTTATTTCACTGCAGGTGTGGAGCACAGCCAGTCCAGTTCCTCAGCAATGTTACCATTGTTTTTGCTGTTTCTAGTTTATGTAATGGAACCCTTTTAATACAAGGGTTACATGACTACATTAGCTGTTATGACAGAAACAATTGTTTTTAAACTGAATAATTGTTCAAAGGTCATTAAATAATATATTACCGTATCAAAAGTTTTGTTTTACAGCTTCTTTGATATGTTTTAAACGTATCACTTTACTGCTTCAATACAGTGAATACATACATACCTTTGAATCAAAATAAACATGACCAGGGTATTTAAAGCCTAGTTTAATGATAGTGTAAGTATTCAAAATAATTCCTCGCTATTCAGGAACCCTACATTTCAGGGTAGCACCAGTCTTTGGGAATGAGTTAAAACGAGAATGACTTCAAGGGCCAATATTTTAAAATTACAAAGTTATTATTATATGCTGATTATAAGTTTTGTGTATGTTGTTGTGACTGAAGTCCCAAGATTGGAAGTTAGATTTCAATAAGGTTTTTTTTTGTTTTTAACAAAATATTTCTAAATGAATCAAAAATGTGAATGCCTTCTTGCTGTACTTACAGGGATCCTCATGAACACCAGAAGCTGCATCTACAGGACTACAATTTTAAATGAATAAATAAATATGAATGCTGCACAACATGTTACACAGTTACTCATTTCTGATGATGTCATATTCCCTTGACTTGGATGGAACATTGACTGACGTAAAAAAAATCTGTATCTGGAATGCTGCTAGTGATGCTGTGTTGAAATGAGTATTTCCACAAACTGGCAATGGCACCATCATTGTTGAGGCCCCCACAGTAATGCTGCACAGTATGTGAATTATGAGAGCTGTGTAGGAGTAAGCTCAAATAAGCCTACTGTTGTGAGAGGGCTGGATTTGCAAAGTCATATAGTTACTTTCCTGGGATCTGTTAGACCCTCAAGCAACAATGAGCACCAACAACAGCCTTGAACAGTTTGATAAAAATCTTACTTTATGTAATCCTTGAAAACAGATTTAAAAAAACGTTATTTAAATACGTTTTGAATTAAATCTTTGTGAATAGGGCAGATGTTGTTCTGTTAATCTTTTAAAGGCAGCTATTCCTAAACATGACATAGCAAGACAAAACTGATCCATAGTGTATAAACATCTGCTCCATGGCTGATAGAGGCACTGAAATGCAACACCATTTACAAAAATGATGGCTAGTGCTTCATACATAGTGAATTTAATGTCAAACACAGTTTTACTGCAGAGTTTAATTCAATAATTATTTGCCTTCTGCCGAAGAATATCTTGAGATTTGTTATTTGCTGAAGTTATTAACTTTTTTCCACCATCCACCCACTAAATTGAATTTGAGGTTTCAATCCAAGTGTTTTGTATTGGCTGAGCCATTATCCTCTGTAAACTAATTCGATTAATCCAGACCGGACGGAAATCAATCTCATTAGGAATGTGCACCATGACTGTGTGTGTGTATTAAGGTTGAATTTACTGTAGAGATACAGCTTCCAGGGTGCTTGGAACAGAGTGAGATTAGTAATGCAACAGGTCTGGACATGGAGAAGAAGAAATTGATTGAGCACTAAGTTAACCATTTCACTGTTAGAAACTGTTCGTAGTGGACCTGTCGCTAATGTATAGACTACTCCTTTAATATTTGTATATCTCTGTCCAAGTAGTGGGTACAATATGTAACATTTTCTTATGGGAGGGTGAGTGGAATGTCTCTCTCTCTCTCTCTCTCTCTCTCTCTCTCTCTCTCTCTCTCTCTCTCTCTCTCTCTCTCTCTCTCTCTCTCTCTCTCTCTCTCTCTCTCTCTCTCTCTCTCTCTCTCTCATTATATAAAGCTACAGCCTCATTTCTCAGAACCAGCTGAGGTACCGACATCATATTTACAGGGTTATACATTTAAGGCTTAATGTATCACTGAACTAAACATTGGCCCCTGACCTAAGGTTCTTTGTGCAGCAAAGTGAGTGTGAAGCTTAGGTGGGGTCCTACTGGTTTTGGCACAAACTATGCGTGGGTGTGGGTGTGTGTGTGAGTGTGCAGTGTGCAGGAGAGGAGTGAAAGCATGTGTGGTGTAACACTAGTGAGTGAAAGCCTGTGTGGCATGAGTGTATTTGAAACCTTTATAGTTTGTACTTTATGGCCCTCGAGCCAGTCTTTTGTTAGGTTTTTGAATAAAACCACTTTCTTTGGTTCCTGAAAACCAAACCTTGTACTTGTTTTGTGTGCGGAACCCCTGAAAACTGCACTAGGCAGGCACAACAAGCCCCTTTGAACTTTGACAACGTCACATTACCCTTTAAAAACTCACATCACACACATCTTTTAAAATAAAATTATAATATGAAAAATTATAAATTAAGTTAGAAAGGGGCAATGCCAAATACACGTTTTCAGGTGTCGTCTTTCCTTACAGTTAAAAATATTGTACTGTATATTACCAGTGGCACAAACGTTTGTGGTTTGGTTTGGTTTTTGCTAAAATTACTGTACACTTTTGAAATTATTCCTCTCTAAAAATGTGCCTTTGCCTTAGAAAAGAGGATCTTTGTCTTTAAAGGCTGAATGCCATAGGACACACTATAGCCTTATCTGTTGAAGAATCGTATTAACTTATGTGGCATTTGTCCCATTTATTAATTTAGCTTGCACTGTAACGCAAGGTTGTTCAGGTGGAAATGGTGCAGAAATCAAATGCCTTCCTTTTTTTAACAGATCCCTATCCTGCAGTGTGCAGGCACCGGGCAGAGGAAAATAAATGCTGTATGGTCACAGTGGATTTTTAATCCTTTACTATCGATAATGCATAATAGTATTTTAGAACAAGTATGGAAATCCAAGAAGATGTCACCACCCAATTCCAGTCATTGATTAATGTGAAGATGGATACATTTTTTACATTTTGATTTCAAATCCTCTAGAATTCATGTTATTTACTGAAGGGTCGTCACACACACACACACACACACACACACACACACACACACACAAATAGTTTTTGGCTGGCTGAGTTACTGTGTGGCTTTATATTGTGCAGAGAGGAAAACATTATCTTACTTAGATCTGCAGGGATATTGACAGAGGATATGAATATGTCAATTCAAACTCAATCCTTTTTATCCTTTAATTGGTCATTTCAGTAGACAGTTTACCTGACTGAGTTTAACCTTAACTCAGTTAATTAGATGGATTATTTTTCATGCCCACCAAAATTATCAATTAAAAGATCAAAGGGACTGAGTTTTTAGAAGTGTGAATAATCTTTCAAACGCACACCAGTGCATACAGAATTTGTATTTCAAACCACACTCAATGAACTGCCAGATTAATATTTCCGATATAATAGCAAAATGATTAGGATTAGTTTCAAAAGCAGATTCATCATTAAAGGAAGGGGCCTGTTTTTGACGTGCCCTGGAAATGACCTGTCTTGATTGTGTCTATGAAACAAGTATGTCAGTAACAAAATTAGAGTTTTCAAAGGGTGAAAAAGCTCAGTCTGAGAGCCTGCTAATTAGTCAGTGGCTTCCTTCAAAACAAGACTTAAAGAGCATCTTGATACGTGTCAGAAATATCACAGTCAAATTAATAATGCATTTTGTTGTTGTTGTTGCTTTGCTTATCATTTTCTGTTTCAGTCATCATACGCTGGTGACTTTTTAAAACTCCCCGGTAGAGCTCTTAAACATGCCTGGTACACCAGAGTGTAACCATTAACCTGTCCCCCTGCAATCTTTCCCTCCTTAAATAATTAACATGCACATCAATTGGATAGCAAGATTATCCTGTATGTATTATACAAATGCCTTATTTGCTATTGGCCTTCATTAACCAGACTTTATTTGACTTGGATTAAGCAGGTGTTTCCTGCCACAATGTTATACCTGAGCCTTTAACCCAGTCTCTATGCTGCCAAATGGAAACTACCTTATGTAGGGTCCTATTGTATTGTCTCTAAGAAACAGACAAGCATGACTCTTCCATCAAAACAATAAGGAACTTAGAAAAATGTTCCCATAGAAATACAAGTTAAGAAATTGTTACACTTTAAATAATGACGACCAAGCAACTAGAGCTACAGAAGCTATGGTAGGAGAATTTGTAAGTTAAGTTTGTAGAGTTCTATGAAGACAAAACACAGCATTTTTTTGTCACTGTGCCAATACAGAAAAGTTTAAATACAAACACTGTAATACCATTCCAATACAATTGCCTTACCCTGAAGAAACCCATATGCAGAAACACAACGGATTTGGAAGAAATATTGCACAGTGGTCCTGATGTGGTAGGGCACTAGTATACCTTCCCTCATACCATAATGTCCCTATAATAGAACCATTGCCATTGAAGATACTGTTTTCTTCAAATAACTAGTTATGCAAGCAGTGACTTTTTCATTAGTTTAATGCAGAGAGCATTGAAACTTGCCATTGTTCAAAATATTTTCTTGTAAGGCTGCTTATTGAAATAATCTGGAGCAGAAGCCAATGTGATTGCACTTGATTGTACTGTGACTCCCCCAAAGGCACACATTAGACTCACAAATATCATGCAGTGAATAGCTCTGCAGTGGAGCAGGACTATCACTCTTTAACCATGGTGAGCACACTATTGATGGCTTGGCCTTCAGGACAATATATTGCAGGTGGAAAAACACAATTTCACCAAATTGTACTTAATATTATCATCACAGACACTCTGTAGTGCTACATCAAGAAATACTGAAATAAATTCAATCGACAATGACAAGCCACTGCATTTCTTTCTTTTTTTTAAAGTGAAGCCTTACAGTGTAGTTTACTGGTTTCTAATGACAATACAACCCTGATTAGTGGACATTACTCTGGCAGCTGTGACGTGGCCAAATACCAGACGGTGTTTCAATTGCTTAATTATGTAAGCAATAACACAAGAAAGCATGTGGTTGGACTGAGATAACTACAGGCCAAGTGCCCAAAGTGTGATTATCAGTCAACCAGCACCCTTTTGAGTGTGTTATTGTGCTTATGAAATCTCTCATTTTTGCTTTAAAATTTAAAAATGCTTTTGCAATTAGAGCATGTTGTTTATTCAAGCCATTTTATAAACATAAAACATCTTGTGGTTGTAGAAGCTTGTTTTACAAAAATAAATAAATAAGAGAACCACTGAAGTACCATTTCCCCTTTCCCTAGGACACACTACTTCTGAGAAGACAAGTGACTTGGCAAAGCAGTCCATAGAGATAACTACTGATGACACTGCTGCTGGCCAGTTTTATATAGCCACCACCATAGGAAAGGCTGTTTTGTTTTACAGCAGGTCATAGGTGAAGAATGAGTAAAATTGTTACTGTGATCATGTTAATGACTGTCTTATCAGTAGAAACAAATACACCTTAAGACCTGTATGAAGGAGTTGAAATTATGTCACGCATAAGAGCAATGTACTGTCACAGTGTTAGTGTATAAACTATATATTTTTGTCAGTTGTTGTTAAAGTGAATCACACAAATTTTGGGCCCAAAGTAATTGATTACGTTTTTTTTTTTTTTATTTGGGACACTGCACCTTTAAGCTGAGATATGAAAGCAAAGCAGATTTATACCTTTATACTCAAATTTATACTCAAATTTATAAAAGCAAGTCTGTTTACTCAAAATCCACATAGGATGTTTTGAGCATCCATTGTGAAGGATGACATTTTTTTTTTTCAATCAGGGGATATAGGTGAAGGAATGATATTGTGTGCAATCTGCTGACAGACAGTAAAGGCAGCAGCTCCAGTTTGATGCTGGAATCATATGAGTTTTACATTTTTCAACATTGCAAGACTACTGCTGAACAGATAATTTCTACTGCACCTTGCTCTGGATAACAATTCAAACTGCTTCAGCATTAAATAAGATTTAAAACCATGCTGATTACTTGTAGTTCCTGGTTTTACAACACAGGAACACTGCGCTCATCAATTGCCTCCATTTTCGCCACAGGGTTTTAGGTTGAAGTTGCATCTCATTGAATGATCCTATATCTATTATTTGTATATACTTGTAAATGTTAATACAAGAGAAGGTTATGAAGGCTTCTTTATGAGGGGCTCAGTGGCCGTTTGGTTGTGAAGATTCTTGTTTCTCATTTCCAGGAGGAAGAGATTCCAGAGTTGGAAATTGACATAGATGAACTGATTGAACTTCCAGATGAAGAGCAGCGAGCGAAGCTTCAGGTGAGCCATCAGCAAAGTGATTATTCACAGCTCACATTGCATTCAATTAAAAGAGCTCAGTCTGGAATCAAGCAACCCTTTTAGAAGTGTGCCATGATATAATAGATGTGTTCAGGAGTTTTGCTTTGTAAATATACTTTGTTTAATAAAAATATGTTTGCATGAATAAATAACACAACAAATAAGGCCCAAGTCTGGGTTGAAATCTAAAGTTTCTGGAAAACTCAACATTTTTGTGGCAATTGATAGCTGACAATATGCTATGAAGGGCATATTGTTAGCTATTAATTAACATACACATGATTATCAAGTGATAAACAGCACTGGATTGCTTTTTGTATTGTGATAAACTTGTTATGTTAATGCTACTGCCGACAGAAAATGAATAAATTAAGCATGAATAAATACATGGAACAGTTCTTTAAAAGTTCAGTAGTATCATTGTACATGGTGCGTAGTGTGGCAGAGTGAAATCTCAGCCCTCTGCATGAATTATAACAGGGGGCTGCAAAAACATTTCTTTTTTTGTTTATATCTTGGTAGTTAATATAAACCTGTGGCAAAGTGCCCCCCCCCCGCCTGTGTATGTTATATGTTACGTGTTGTGTGTAAGTGTTGGTGTATAGGCATTGGTACACGGGATATAAGCGGGTCTGTGTTTCACGTGTGTTTAAATTGTATATTTGTATTTAGGCACGAGGATGGCACATCACATCACGTGCAAGTAAAAAGTAATAATATGTGAGCACGGGGAATTGCACTTTAATTAATTCACGTGCAGTTGTACCGAGATTCCAATTGAATGATTGACTAGCAATCGAGTCTCGGTACAACTGCATAAAAGCTGCATGTTTTCACTCACTCGGGGTTGGGTGTTCGGTGAGTGGAGAACGGGTGTGGAGAAGGAGGATAATAATAATAATAATAATAATAATAATAATAATAATAATAATAATAATAATAATAATAATAACAACAACAATTTCACTCACCGTGTTTGTTTGTCTGTTCGTTTTTTTGTTTACCTGTTATTTTGGCCGCAAGTGCCGTGTCCTGTTTCCTGTGTTTTTTTGTTACAACCGTTTATTTTTCTGTCTGTTTATTTATTAAATGCTGAGCGAAAGCATTCGCTCAGCTCCACCAAACTCCACCTCTCTCTGTCGTTTTTGTTCCTGCTTCTGCCGTGACGTCACCGCCCAGTCATCCTGTCACACGTGGTGTCCAGAAGAGGGATCACCAGCGCCTCTTGGACTCAGGCAGAAGTAGGGTACTGCAGTTTTTTTTTTCGTGGTTTTTTCTCATTGTGTGGAGAAAAGAAGTGAGGAGGAAGAAGGATGGGAAGAAAGAGGAGGATGAGAAGGCAGCAGTCCCAACATCAGCCAGAGGAACAGCAGCCCGGGTGTTACTGCTGCGCTAAGCCTGGGCATTCCAGCACCAACTGCCCCTGGTACCCCCTCGGACAGCTACCCCAGCTATGCCCCATCTGCGGAGGTAAGCACCACGTGGCCCGCTGCCCTGTCCAGGAGAGGGAGGAGCAGGGGTCGCTTCAGTCTCCACCACCAGCAGGGGGAGGTAGACTGCTGCTCCCACCGCCCCAACAACAGCGGCAACAACAGCAACCACAGCAGCTGAACAAGAGGTGGTGGTCCCGGTGCCAACTAAGTTTGGACCCCGGACTGGGCAGCTGAACAGGAGCAGTGGAGGAAGGAGGGGGCTCCCATGTGTGGCCTGTCTCGAGTTTGGGCACGCCAGGGAGGACTGCCCTTACGGGATCCCCAGTTTGAAGAGGCGTGGAACCAGGGTCGAATGGGGATGCTGCAGAGTGGTTCTGGGCAGTGGACCAGACCCGCCATCTCCAGCACCCAAGAGGGAGGAGCCCGAACGTCCCACGCCTGAGTGGGAGGAGCCCGAACGCCCCACGCCTGAGTGGGAGGAGCCCGAACGCCCCACGCCTGAGTGGGAGGAGCCCGAACGTCCTACGCCTGAGTGGGAGGAGCCCGAACGTCCTACGCCTGAGTGGGAGGAGCCCGAACGTCCTACGCCTGAGTGGGAGGAGTCGGTGCGTCCACAGCCCAAGAGGGAGGAGTCGGTGCGTCCACGGCCCAAAAAGGGGAAGGTAGAGCATCCACAGCTCCAGTCTCCACCAGCAGAGGGTGAATTCCTGCTGGCTCCACCTCCATTGCCATGGGAGGACTGCTTGCAGCTCCCACCTCCACCAGCAGAGGGTGAATTCCTGCTGGTCCCGCCTTCGCCACCTCCATCGGCAGAGCAGCAGGAGCTGTCTCTGCCTCCGCCACCTCCACCGCCAGGAGCAGAGCAGCAGGAGCTGCCTCTGCCTCCTCCACCAGCAGAGGGTGCATGCCTGCTGGGTCCCTGTCCACCAGCAGAGGGTGCATGCCTGCTGGGTCCCTGTCCACCAGCAGAGGGTGAAGGCCTGCTGGGTCCCCCAACAGCAGAGGGAGAATGCCTGCTGGTCTCCCCTTCCGAGGCAGAGCCGCACCAGTCCCCTGCAAGAGAGGGAGGGCCGCACCAGTTCCCTGAAACAAGGGTAGACTACACGCCGCTCCCACCTCCACTGGCAGGAGCAGAGCAGCAGGAGCTGCCTCTGCCTCCGCCAACCCCACCAGCAGAGGATGAATGCCTGCTGGTATCACTTCCCCCACCAGCAGAGGATGAATGCCTGCTGGTATCACTTCCCCCACCAGCAGAGGATGAATGCCTGCTGGTAACACTTCCCCAACCAGCAGAGGATGAATGCCTGCTGGTATCACTTCCCCCACCGTCACGAGGAGAGGAGCAGGAGCTGCCTCTCCCTTCACCAGAAAAAACCAGGACTAGATGCTGGCGGTCCTCAGCAGCCCTTGCATAGGCTGCTGAGGAAAGCATGGGAAGAACCGCCCGGCCGCAGTGGCCGAGAAGAGGGCCAAAACCCACACCCCAGCTTGTCCTGACTCCTGCCTCGCCGCCCAAGGATGCCTGCCTTGCTTCGCCCAAGGATGCCTGCCTCGCCGCCCAAGGATACTTGCTCCGCATCGCCTGGGGTTGCCCGCCGCTCCGCATCGCCTGGGGTTGCCCGCCGCTCCGCATCGCCTGGGGTTGCCCGCCGCTCCGCATCGCCTAGGGTTGCCCGTCGCTCCGCATCGCCTGGGGCTGCCTTTTGCTCCACACAGGGTACAGGGTACGAGGGAGAAGTGGAGCTCCCGCTGCCGCCTCTATGGCCAGGGGCTCCCTCCTGAGTTCGCCTCCCGAGGGTCCTGCTGCTGCTGCCGTCGCCTCCCGAGGGTCCGCTGCTGCTGCCGTCGCCTCCCGAGGGTCCGCTGCTGCTGCCGTCGCCTCCCGAGGGTCCGCTGCTGCTGCCGTCGCCTGGGGTCGCCAGGGATCCTGCTTCGCCTGGGGTCGTCGAGGGTCCTGCTTCGCCTGGGGTCGCTACACTGTGGCCAGAACCCCATGAAGGGGAGCTGCCGGCCATGAAGGGGGGGAGGTCAGGAGACCAGCTCCCCCAGCTGCATTTCCGTGGCAGGAAACACGGTGGCCAGAGCCCCACGGAGGGGAGCTAGCGGCCACGAAGGAGGGGGGGGGAGGTCAGGAGACCCGCTCCCCTCGCAGCAGTTTCGCTGCCGGAGATCGTGTGGTCGGAGCCCCACGGAGGGGAACTGCCGGCCATGAAGAAGGGGGGGGAGGTCAGGAGACCTGCTCCCCTCGCAGCAGTTTCGCTGCCGGAGATCGTGTGGTCGGAGCCCCACGGAGGGGAAATGCCGGCCATGAAGAAGGGGGGGGAGGTCAGGAGACCAGCTTCCCCAGCCGCACTTTCGCGGCAGGATAGTGTGTGGCGGGAGCCCCGGAAGAGGGAGCTGATAGCCACGAAGAAGTGGGGAGTGGAGGACATTCCACCATGGCCACCCCCAGAAACACCTTGCTTCTCCCTCTTCCGGGACTTTAAGACTGAGGGGGGAGGTGGCCATTGAGGCCATGTGTGCTTTGCACAAGGGGGGGTATATGTGGCAAAGTGCCCCCCTGTGTATGTTATATGTTACGTGTTGTGTGTAAGTGTTGGTGTATAGGCATTGGTACACGGGATATAAGCGGGTCTGTGTTTCACGTGTGTTTAAATTGTATATTTGTATTTAGGCACGAGGATGGCACATCACATCACGTGCAAGTAAAAAGTAATATGTGAGCACGGGGAATTGCACTTTAATTAATTCACGTGCAGTTGTACCGAGATTCCAATTGAATGATTGACTAGCAATCGAATCTCGGTACAACTGCATAAAAGCTGCATGTTTTCACTCACTCGGGGTTGGGTGTTCGGTGAGTGGAGAACGGGTGTGGAGAAGGAGGATAATAATAATAATAATAATAATAATAATAATAATAATAACAACAACAATTTCACTCGCCGTGTTTGTTTGTCTGTTCATTTTTTTGTTTACCTGTTTATTTTGGCCGCAAGTGCCGTGTCCTGTTTCCTGTGTGTTTTTGTTACAACCGTTTATTTTTCTGTCTGTTTATTTATTAAATGCTGAGCGAAAGCATTCGCTCAGCTCCACCAAACTCCACCTCTCTCTCGTTTTTGTTCCTGCTTCTGCCGTGACGTCACCGCCCAGTCATCCTGTCACAAAACCAAATCATACATTTTATATCAATGACTTAACAACAACAGTTCATATATGTATTTGGCACTTTAATATATTTTTCAGAAAGCCTCATTTTAACAAAGTTTTTGTTTTTCCTAATTTATGGTTAATTTAAGGACTAAACATTATAAATAGTTTGTTACTATTTTTGCTAATGTTACTATAACATGAGAGAGCGAGAAAGAGGCCTTGATGAAACTGGCTCAGCATATTACATGCATAACCTGTTTCATTATACCTTTTCACACTGGTATACTCTAAAATAGGCCATAGCTTTGTTTTGCAACATAATCATTTTGATCAATGACTTCAAAAGACAGCCCCCATCCTTGTTGGATTCCATGATAACCTCAGTTAAAAAAGCAGCTAACAAGCCTTCTACCATCCTTCTTCTTATAGGAGCTTCTACAGGAGTGCGGCAAACCCAAAGAGGTAGGCAATCTTTCATTCTCTGCTACAACACCAGGGGAAACAATTCAAGTGATAAACAGCACTGGATTGATTTTTGTATTGTGATAAACTTGTTATGTTAATGCTGCTGCCGACAGGAAATGAAGAAATAAATTAAGCATGAATAAATACATGGAACAGAAGTACAGTAGTATCATTGTACATTGTGCTAGTGTGGCAGAGTGACATCCCAGTCCACTGCATGAATTATAACAGGGGCTGCAAAAACATCTGAACTCATTTTTTCAAGTTTCTTAATTTTTTTAGTTTATATCTTTGTTATTTAATATAAACCAAATCATATATTTTATATCAATGACAGCAACAGGCACTTTATTATATTTTTCAGAAAGTCTAATTTTAACAAAGTTTGTTTTTCCTTAATTTAAGGACTAAAAATGTTCCTAAATTGTTTGCTACTATTTTTATTTATTTTATTTATTTTATTTTATTTTATTTTATTTTATTTTATTTATTTATTTATTATATTTATATAGCCTTTGACCAAGGCTTTTACAATTATTAGACTAAGCGGTACAATCAAGATAAATGGCGGAAGGAAAAAGGTACGTTTATTGGGCAAGGGTGAGAAAATAAAGAGTGGTGCTACTGTGAGAACAGAGGCTAGGGCAGGGTTGGGCAAACAAGCAGGGTCCTGACCGGGGGTTAGGGGCTAGGGCACGCAGTGGGATAGGCTAGGTGAAAAGATGTGTTTTAAGGGAGGAGCAAAACTGCGTAGTGTAGGTGACTGTTTTATATGGAGTGGGAGTTTATTCCAATGAAGGGAGCCAGGAGGGAGAAGGAACGAAACGGATTGGGCACAGGGCGAGGGTGGAACCGAAGGGACAACAGAGTTTGAGAGCATAAGGGACGGGGGGGAACATAGTAAGAGATAAGTGCAGCCAGGTAGGGTGGGGCGAGACCATGGAGGGATTTATAGACTAGAGTAAGGAATTTGAATAAGCAGCGATAGTAAACAGGGAGCCAGTGTAGCTGAAGGAGAAGATGGGAGGTATGAGAGGAGCGGGGGAGGTTGAAGATGATGCTGGCAGAGGCATTTTAGATTTGCTGTAGTGGTGTGAAGGCGTAGGAGGGAAGGCCAATGAGGAGGGAGTTGCAGTAATCAAGGCGGGTGAGGATGAGAGCATGAACCAGAAGTTTAGCGGCAGAGAAAGATTTCTAACATTAGTTCCTTAGATTATTTGTATATATACAGAATATATATCTATCTATAGTTAGTCTCTGTAAGTTGCCTTGGATAAAGGCATCTGCTAAATAAACAAATCTTCTATATATATATATATATATATATATATATATATAGTACTGTGCAAAAGTTTTAGGCAGGTGTGAAAAAATGCTGTAAAGTAAGAATGCTTTCAAAAATAGACATGTTAATAGTTTATATTTATCAATTAACAAAATGCAAAGTGAGTGAACAGAAGAAAAATCTTCATCAAATCAATATTTGGTGTGACCACCCTTTGCCTTCAAAACAGCATCAATTCTTCTAGGTACACTTGCACACAGTGTTTGAAGGAACTCGGCAGGTAGGTTGGCCCAAACATCTTGGAGAACTAACCACAGTTCTTCTGTGGATTTAGGCAGCCTCAGTAGCTTCTCTCTCTTCATGTAATCCCAGACAGACTCGATGATGTTGAGATCAGGGCTCTGTGGGGGCCATACCATCACTTCCAGGACTCCTTGTTCTTCTTTACACTGAAGATGGTTCTTAATGACTTTCGCTGTATGTTTGGGGTCGTTGTCATGCTGCAGAATAAATTTGGGGCCAATCAGATGCCTCCCTGATGGTATTGCATGATGGATAAATATCTGCCTGTTCTTCTCAGCATTGAGGAGACCATTAATTCTGACCAAATCCCCAACTCCATTTGCAGAAATGCAGCCCCAAACTTGCAAGGAACCTCCACCATGCTTCACTGTTGCCTGCAGACACTCATTCGTGTACCGCCTCCAGCCCTTCGGCGAACAAACTGCCTTCTGCTACAGCCAAATATTTCAAATTTTGACTCATCAGTCCAGAGCACCTGCTGCCATTTTTCTGCACCCCAGTTCCTGTGTTTTCGTGCATAGTTGAATCGCTGACCTTTGTTTCCATCAGCCGGAGGTATGGCTTTTGGCCGCAAGTCTTCCATGAAGGCCTCTTCTGACCAGACTTCTCCGGACAGTAGATGGGTGTACCAGGGTCCCACTGTTTTCTGCCAATTCTGAGCTGATGGCACTGCTGGACATCTTCCGATTGTGAAGAAGTAAGCATGATGTGTCTTTCATCTGCTGCAGTAAGTTTCCTTGGCCGACCACTGCGTCTACGGTCCTCAACGTTGCCCGCTTCTTTGTGCTTCTTCAAAAGAGCTTGGACAGCACATCTGGAAACCCCTGTCTGCCTTGAAATTTCTGCCTGGGAGAGACCTTGCTGATGCAGTATAACTACCTTGTGTCTTGTTGCTGTGCTCAGTCTTGCCATGGTGTATGACTTTTGACAGTAAACTGTCTTCAGCGACCTCACCTTGTTAAATATATATATATATATATATGCCTTGATGAATTTGTCTCATTTATATTATATACATAGACACAGAACTTTACACACTTAATTAAATTGAATCAAATTACAATGAGGGCATTAGCCAAACAAATTGTCATATCTGGAGCATATGGTGGTACAGTATAGGGGTTGCACTTGGTCCCTGAAATGTACAGCTCTTATGTGACACTGTAGATTAGTAGTCTAAAATGAAGAACGTTGATGGGGTTAATCCATCCGGTCATTAGACAAGATTGCTCAGTACATGCACACAAAACGTATACCACTTTCATTCCGATCCCATTTCCCAATATTCATCCCAGATGACACATTTGAAACACTTCTCTAAAATTGTTATTTTAAAGGATCTAAATCAGGTGACCTCTAGTCAGTTGAAGACAATAGGCATCCCTTTCCAAGTACTGCCATCGAGCAGCTCTGCTTTGAGCACAAGCTCTACTTTTCTTTTCAGCTCCCTTGTCAGTTTCAGCAGAGCACATAATTGAAGCTGACAAAGATCAACAGAGTATAAGAAGAACAAGAAACGCACTGGACGTGTAACAAGAAAAATGGTGGTCACTTTAAGTTGAACTGAGGACACTAAGATGCTATGACCAGGTCAATTCTATTGTTAAGCACACTCTGTAGCAGGATCCATGATGGATACGTTCCACAGTACAAACAGGGTTAAATGACAATTTTACACCTGCACAAAGCTGAGGATTTGAAACCAACTTTACCATTGAAGTAGTCCTGTGGTTGATGTTGATGTATATATAAGTATACTTAAAGAGGTTTGAGCTCAAACCCATTTTAGAATTGGTTTGTGACACAATACACTCACCAACATGTCGGGAGTCAAGCTACAAGCAACATACTGTTATACTTGTAATGACGATGATGTCATTGTTATTCTTTCACCAGGACTTTATCAATGGACTGCTGTATCGAATGAAAGGAGTTCGAAAGATGTCAACAACTCAGAGGAAGTGACCCTGAAGGACGCTGGGGAGTGACAGCACCTTTTCTAGTTGTCTGGATTTTTATATGTAAATATGTTCTTAACAGAACTAATGTCTGGACAGGAAACTGTTCACACAACAATGGGTCAATATTAGACTTGACGAAAATGAACTTCTGGACTTCTGAAGTCTATTTATATACATTTGGACTTTTTGAATCTTTTGTGTAAAAATGACACAGTACCAGTGTTTTTTTTAATTTTTTTTTTTTAATTTTGTGAACTAAAACAAATTAAAAAACCAAACAGATGACCACTTTATCAATCAAATATTTATAGAACCTTCTTTGTGGACTTACCTGCAATTTATATTCTGTGGTGTTCAGAAATATTGACGTCTTCTAATAATTCCAATGTTATTCACCTGAGTGTGCAATAAATGTTGGTTTTGATTAAATGTTTTAGCTCTGGGGTGAAAATATCAAGTTTCCTGGTCCATAGCCCAGACCATTTACGGTTCTGAATCCAATACTAGATCAAAGAAGGAGGTGAAAAGAAGACAATCTTCAAGTATTGAGCAGTTGAACTGGTCTGTTGAGAGGACAGGCAAAAGATTTACCCCAGACCTTTCATAAAGGCTTGTGATACTGCAGCAAAGAAATACAGGAAAAGCTGTTCACTTTTATTGTTTGCCAACACAAAATAAACAAACAGGTTCAGGCATTTAAATGGGTGATAAAGTTTTCCCTGCTCTCCATCAGTTGAACTTCTGTCTTACTTTAACACACAGCTTGGAAACAGTATGCTTTGGTAGCATTTGTCAGTGCTGAAACTGCTTACTTAACAAAAGTGATCCAACAGCCTATATATGACACATTAGACTTTCATTTGTTAATTGGTGATTAATTAACTAATCAATTAAGGACTTCCTTCTTGTGCTCCGCATGCTCAAAAGATTGGGGACTTCCAGCACACACTTAAACAATAATTACAATACAAATTAAACAGTAACAAAACACAACACTATTTCCAACAGGAAACCTATTTTACAGGGGGGTAGGCAGTTTGGTACAAGTCCCATACAACTAGTGCACAGACTATCGGACCACTGCCTCCTCAAGCCTGTGCCCTGTGATACGAGACGGAGGACCATTAACCCTTTCACTGTTCTATGAAAAGTCAGAGTAGAGCAAACCTAATTTCAACCTCATTACACAGATATGTTATTGAAAGTAACTTGGGCATGGGTATTTGTAAAGGCTTGGCAAAAGCGATCAGTCAAAAAGGCAGGAAATCAGATGACCATTGAAATAACAATTTAACTAAAAATAAAGCAAAACAAATGATTTTTGACAAATAAGAACAATACAGCTGGACTTTTAGCAGCAACCCACTAGCACTTCTTCCTAAGCCCCGACCTCTACAGGACTCAACATACAGGCTAGTTGCAGCCTTTTATATCCATCGTCCATGATGCCAAATTAAACAATTCCGTGATTGATTGGCCCTCCATTCTAGCTACATTCTAATATGGCTGATATGGAGGGAGCCAGAAACCAAGTTACATGCATGGCCAGAGATGTTTTCCTTATTCCTGCTAAACTAGAATAAAATAAAACAATGTGAAAGGGGACAACTCATCCCACCACAGTATTAAATATAAAATGATCTTATCTAATAATATTCTTGTTTAAATTCACTTTATATAATTTTCTTTTCAGTCATCTCTAGGGTTACCATATGACTCCATGCTCACTGGGACAATTTGGGACAGTTCAGGATTTTTAACTCACACCCCAATGCATTCTGGTAAGTGCAGTCCTGCTTCTCTTAAAGAAAGAAACAAGTGAAAGGTACCTGAGACAGTAACACGTACCAGACTGCATTGCAATGTGAGTTGAAAAGCCTGGACTGTCCCAAACTGTCCCAGCGAACATGGTGTCATATGGTAACCCTAGTTATCACATCCTGGTGACTGTTAAAACAAAGTTTTACAAGTTTAAAACAAGCCTGTTGGCCTCAAAATAGCTCTCAGAATCAGGTCAAACCTCCAAGTGTGTGTGTGTACACAAGAGTGTAGCAATTAACCTGTTCCCCTGCAACACTCTGCCCTAGTGGATGCGTGAAGTACCACATGTATTCTCTGATTTGATTCTTACGAACGCAAAGCTACATTAGTTAAGAAAACTAATACCAAGTGGCTCCTTAAGTATTTAATAACCTGGTAAAAGCGCATTCAGCTCTCTGAATGATTGATTGAGAATATGGTATAGCCATCACCGGATTTTCTAATGAACAATAACATATACATTTTTTTTTTCTATTTACTTGAAGAAAAACATCTTTACAATCAATAACAGGTGTTTTACAGCTTTGCCAGAAACAAACTGAATTCCGGGTTTACATACCAGTAATGATAAGGGTTCAACACAAATCCCAGACGCCTGCAAGTGGGATACAAGGAAGTGCTGAAGTTCAATCAGTTTGTTTCTTTTAGTGTTACTGTATGTACTACCCTAGATTAGTTTATATTTATGATTGACCCACAGATACTTGAATACATCTGCCTTCATTTTGCTCTCTTCTGTCATCTTGCTTTAGTGTTTTTTTTTTAATTAACTGAGATTTGTTCCATTTCATAAACTATTAAAATCAAAATAGTTGTGTATGGGGCTATATCTACAGCAACTGATGATGCATATTGATAACGAGGCACCTGTGGGTTCATAACGATAAAACACTCAATGGTAGAAAATGTAGGAATAATAAAAGAAACTCTGACAGACGTTTTGACTTTGACAAGAAGATGAAAACTTTATTTTTGTATTGCTACATACATCCCGGAAATAATTGTTTCACTCCGGTCACTTTGTTATCCACCGCTGGGGATGAAATCCCTTCGAAGTGGATATAGTGGAGGCGGTCGTAACATACATGTATGGACAGACAGACAGACAGACAGACGGACAAACATGTATGTCTGTCACACTTCATAATATCTGAAGAACTGCTTTTCCAGTTATGCTTAAACCGTTCAATGCTAATTCTTATTCTATACTATTCTGTACAGCATGTAATATATACAGCCAGGGTGAAGGATTTATGTTACTGACATACTTGTTTTAAGGAGCATTTCTGTTGATTTATTAACTGTGTTAACAACTATCTTAAACTGCAAAACTACGTCTAACACTGGCTGGAGCAAGTGGTGGTTGCTAGCCCAGCTTCATAGAAGCATTCTGTGCTGATAATCATGAGGTTTGAATGCTCTTAACTTGAGAAATCCTCATGAAGGTGAATTTCCCTTGTCAATGAACAGTGTGAAACAGACACAAGACAACCTCTGTATACTGCATATCACGTGCTGTTCGGACAGCTTCAGAATAGCACAACATGGTAGCACCAGCCACCTCTTGTCTAGTTCTGCTGTAAACAAGGCCATTCTAGCAAGCACTGGATTTGCCTGAGGCTGCACATTAATGTGAACTATATTGCTATTTTTATGTGTTTGGCTGTAAAACTCTAAATATGTGACCACGTAATCCCCACCCTATGGAGCCTGAGTAACTGCTGTACAAGAAACTGTAAACATTAGCTTTATATAGTTACACAACAACAGACAGTAAAAATGACTGAGCATGTTGATGGTTATGACATCGGAGTGGTCTTGTTGTGTTGCCTCTATGTTGAGATTTAATCAGTTACTGTTCAGTCATTGTCCATGTTTCCTGTGATTCCAGAGCAACCCCAACCCCTTTAATAAATGTGGATGTTTCCTGGCCCAATCAATATATAATGTTCTGTTTTTAACTTCTTTAACATTGTGAGGGTGGGTGGACACCAGATGGCATAGCCCTTTATGTTGGTTTACATAGGTTTTTAAGGTGGTTTGGTACAGTTTATGATATACATGTAAATGTCTTCATTTTAAGGTGAGGGATATATTTAATTTACATTGCTGGCAAAATGCATTTTTTATTTTCCATTTATGCAAAACAAGATGTACTGTAGATAGTAGGAAATAAAAATAAGTAACAATGGAGGTACCAATACTTTTAATATGATTGTGGTTAGTTAATGTCAAAGCATGTCTTGCAAACAGAGTTATTTAACCTAGTGTAGTACCAGATATCATGTTTAATAAAACATGTGTTTCTTTGAAAACTACACATTTGTGACCTATAAAATGAATGGATGTGCATGGCAGAGAAAATGAATGGAACTGTTTTGTAAGCTACAATTACTTAACTATGGAGGGTGGTGAGTGAAAAGGATAGTAACAGCTGTAGCAGACCACCTTAAGGACCAAACATAACATGAAGGGAGTTGGCTTAACTTAGCTCATAGCTTTCAAAGCTTTAAAACTAAAAGAATAAACAATACAATGTGAAACCACTGTCAACGTTCCCACCAACACTGCTAGTGTTTCCATTCACACCAATATCCCTATTAAATAAACTAATTATAAAAGAGCTTTGCCTTGTACTGTTTTGCAATGTAATTTTAGAGCTAATGTTTATTCCCTTATACTTATATGACCGTAGTTGCTTCAGAAAAAAACAAACATCTTGAAGATATTTCCGAGATATGTCATGAGTTAACCTTTGATCTTTGCCCTTTCTGATTTGCTATCATTCCAAAAGCATGAACTAGATTCTATAGATTTTATTATTGCCATGACACGGCTGAATATGCAACATTGTGAGTCTTTAAAGGCCCCTGATTAATATCGTATTGCTGTATTAAATCCTGTAAGACAGGGGCTCAAAGTGCGTCATGTTTTCTGTGAGACAATAAACCTCAGAACTCCGGTAACAATGCTGGCTTTGACTTTTAATAAGTTCTATTACTCAGTGCATTTTTCAATGCATTGAAGCCTTTATGTGAGCGTTTCAGGCCAAATGAATTATATCAGTCAACAATTTATTATTTTATGAATAGTGGTTAGTCTGGAATAGTCAATTAGCAACCTGTTTTCTTTATGTTAAAATGAACATGATTATGATAAACTGTAACAAAACCCTATGGGACCATTGTCTATTCAAAGCAGCCATTTCAAAAAGATAGTCACTGCTTCAGAGGATACCATACCTTCCAAGGGTAGTTTGGGAATGAGAAGAGGCTGTTTGGCACATTAAGGCTAATTTATCTCTTCAAAGCACACCAGTGTCTTACTATGGGGTCAGAATATTTTTATTTTTGTAAGGTTCCAACTGTTTTAGATGCTACTACTGGTAATCTATTCCATACAAGGATGCTGTGTGGTCCAGTGATTAAAGGGCTTGTTACCAGGAGGTCCCTGGTTCAATTCCCAGCTCAGCCACTGACTCATTGTGTAACCCAGAGGAAGTCACTTGTACTCTGCAGCTTATGCATAGTTCACACACCCTAGTCTCTGTACATTGCCTTGGATAAAGGTGGTCTGCTAAATAAATGAATATTAATAAAAATACATTTATAAAAAGTCCTATCATCCGGTCTGAATTCTATAGCAGGTAATTGCCTCACAAACATTGTAAAATAACCTAAAAAATCAATGGCATGCGTATAAAATGGGTATCTCTCAGTATTTATGTTTGTAAGGTATAAAACAAAGCCTTGATCTGCATTCATATTGAGTTTTACAATAAACCAAACCAGTTGCTTACACATCAACACTGTTCACCTTCAGTTTTGGCAAGTGCTTGTGTGGGCTACCTTGCCTTAGTTCCTTCTACCAGCTCCAAGCAGTCTTAATTTGCCCTGCCGAGAGCCCAAAACTCAAATATTGAAGAGTTCCTACTGTCTGTTCCTGACACAGATGTGGGAACCAACAGGGCAAAGTAACCAAATTCTTAAAGACTATCTTGAGGTGCCCAAGTGTTAACCACTGTACAAAAGTGACAGGCTTGTTTGTGGGAGCAATTGCATTACCTTCTCATGCACTACTTCCTTTGAACTGCAGGGGTCAGTCTTGTACAAACTCTCCCTGGATTTCTCAGGAAGACACATGGGGGTCCGTTTACTTAAAGTAAAAAGTGGTGGATCTAAGTATTGTACAGCCACTGTTTAAACAAACCTAGGGTTTTACTTACTTTTAGAAAAATACTCAAAAGAGACAGTCAAACACTGTTAGAGATGATGCTTTTCAGAAAGTCCACTTCTTTTAAAGATTTAAAAGCGTCTTTAGTTTGATCCGCCACTGTTCAGATCAAGTGAACATGAGGTCAAGGCTTCAGCCCAGAGCACGGTTAAAAAAACAAAACAAGAAAAAAATTTGGCTTGCAAAAGCTAATTACAGTCATTCGTTCCATTTTGATTCAGGTAGGGGCTCCGCAATCAGAGCAGCTCCTGAGAATAAATTGCACTCATCCAGCAGTTTGCATCACAGGAATAAAAGCTGTAGCTGTGATTGCCACTCATTAGCAATCAGCTGCTCTGCTGTTTTCATGAAAAATAAATCCCACTCAAGTCAGACTTCCACAATGCATAGCATAGCACGCAATCATGCCCTGAAAGATGCAGTTTTGTTATTGGCCTGTCAGACTAGAATGAAGAAAATCTATTTCCCTGAAGTGGAAGGGTAAGTGCACCTTATTTTTATAATTATACTGCCAAGCATGGAGCAAACTGAAAGTTGACAGCAATTTAAGAGCCTGTGTGAGACCAGAAGACAGATGATAAGAAGGTCACCACCCAAGCTCAATGAGCATGCTGTTCCAATGATGCTGTCCTCCCCTGCCTCTGCAAACAGGGATCTGTGTTTCCACTGCCAGTGACACTGTTATAGACCCTGTACTAATGACTGCAAGCAGGTCAATTTAGTGAGCACACATATTTATTGTCAACCGGAGTTTATAGCCTTATTACTGTCACACAACCCCTATAAGATAATAAAACTGTGCGTGTCACCATTTACATTTTTATATTATGCTGATATGTATTTGATCAATTATAAATGTGTTTATGTAAATATCATAAAATAGTCTCAATCACAAAAAAATCCTGTAATGACAAGTCTGCTCCTTACTTTGAACTATACAAAATATACGATTTGCATAATATATTATTATTATTATTATTATTATTATTATTATTATTATTATTAGAATTTTGCCCCTGAGCACCTATGTTGAATGCTTTACTATCTAATCTCCTTCACACCTGAAAGAACCTGCATGGGGAGGCACAGGAGGGCAATAACTGGAACACTGTGCTCTTCAGAGCAGGATCTGGACAGTGGAAACATAGTGTCTACAGGTTTTATAATTTACCCAGCTCGCAATTCAGACTAATTATCTTACCTCTGAATAAATAACCACCCCTCTCAAGAAATATGAAGAAGACTTTAATGAACAAGGCAACTCTGCAGTGCAAATAAATAGATTCAATTTGAAACCTAGGGACTTAAGGACCATGTAGAAATCTTCAGTGCTAACAGGCAGACTTCAACATCTGTAGCTGTGCTGTTGAGAGCCTGGTTATATGTACATAGAAACATATCAATATCAATATTGAACAGAGCTGAGGGACTGAGAGCAGTGTAACTAAACATCTGCTGCCAAGCTTGTCCATGAACAGCAGGATTAACCTTGGATTTAAAGGTAAGGGATGAATTTTGTCAGTACAGTTGGATTTTCAATGTTTTGAGTTCAGTGTATGCCTTGAAAAGCTATTCCCCTTTCTCTTGATTTCATAAAGTTACTCAGCACTTTAAGTAATGACCATAATATTGGGTGTGACATTCATCAAAATTCTAGACATTTTGATCTAGATCTATAAAATGGGATTGCTTCTCATATTAGCTGAAACTTGCATACAACAATTTCCGATATATGCTGTATATGTATGACTCATTGCATTTGCTGAGGTGTGAATTAGTATGTTTTATATTGTGTAAATGGTGCTCAAGCATGATGCTTGAACATTGAAAAAGAAAAGACCAGCTTTATATTGGTAAAACTAGATTAGTGTATTTCTGTCTTTAAAAGGAGGTAAAATGACAGGTTAGGGTTTGATTTAACATTTAAATGTTGGTGAACTGCCAGTTTACATCAACTGAATGGAGCCACAGATTGATATTAAATTCCTCTGTACAGTAATGTGTCCTGCTTTACACTGTACCTCATTAGAAACCAGGAAGTGTTGACTTTCGAGTTAGTTTACATTCTAAAGTGAAGGAATATATTTCTGTAAAAGAATATCGGTTTCTACTACCTGCAGTAGCAGGAGGTTACTCTGTAATCTGCCAGCTGTACTGTAGCCAAGGGAAGCACAGCAAACTAGAAGCTAGAAACAGCTGATATTTTTAACTATAACTGTCTAATGATATTTTCTCCTGCATCTACTGAGACACTCAAGTATAGCAGGAGCAGTGGTGTAATTAGGGAATTAGGTAGTGCAGCTTCTGAAAAATCCAATTAATGCACTTTTCAATTCAGCCCCCAATCAAAGACTGAATTCTGTTGTTGGTTTTGTGATATTAACTGTTGAACCCCATTGACCAGATTAAAACCCAGGCCTCCAGTGGTTTCTGTACCACATACAGTAGTCTTCTGTCTTTTAATATTTATTTATTAATTGTTTTATAATTAATAAACACATATCCACTACTCTAAATGCAAAATGGATGATATTTCTTACCTTGCTTACTACATATGGCATATTGGTCTTAATGTATAATTATACTCTTTTAAAACATATAGAACACATTTTATGAGTAATTTAAAATTAACTATGCAGTAAATTGTATCTACATCCACTGTATGTTTGCAGTTTTTGCCTGTAGCTTTCACTATGATTTATTACACTTTGCTATGCTTTATTATGGAGACTTCTATAAAGTTAGCTAATTCAGTTGATCTTTACCTAGCAAAAGGGTGCATGTATTTCTGTTTTCCTAAATTGTTTTTCTCCCAGCCAAAATTGTACTGAACTGGCCCCTGACTGAAAGAACATGTCACCTCCAGTCGCTGTGCATTGGTAATAATCAGGACACATTTGGGGGACAATGCACTTGTGGAATAGACTCCTCATTGAAATCATTACAACCATTGCATACATGCATTTACCTATTCAGGAATGCCAAGCTATTAAAACAACTCAGTCATTCTGAATGTATTTATATAGCCCAATCTTTACTGAGGGTTAGTGTTTGCTGGTTTGTATATACATTGGGTTGTGTGTGGTGTGTAAACACTACAAACTCACTATTGAAAACCAACAAAAGGAACTCATTCTTGTACAAAATCAATACCATATGGTTTTGATTATTTAAAAGGTCTTAGTATAGCCAATTTATGTAACACTTGGTACAGTAGTTTACAGCATGTGGGTCCTGTAGAGGTAATTAAATAGTGGCTTGATACATTCAGACTGTGGCCTTAATATTAAATACATGGTTGATCTTAATATTACATGTGACATTACATTGGAGTCAATATCAGTAAATCGGGACTGTAATAAAGTGTATTTAATTGTGGGTGGTCTTTATACTTAGATTGACTGTATAAATAAATTGTCCATTGCGCAGTGGAGCTTTGAGAGTACGGGATTGCTGATTGCTGGAGTGGCTCTTCTGTTTATGCCAGGTAAGCAGAGCCTCAAAGGATTATAAACAGTTCACCTTCTTTCCTTGCAGGACTGAATAATAACATGCTTTGAACTCTCAGTAACTTATTTTAGTAACAGATTTCAGGAGCATTGGAATATGCTACCAGCGTTTTATATGTATTTAGAACTATTTTTAATGCGTTTATTTAAGCAACTGTATAGTTCCTCTGATCTAAAAGCAAAACATATATGATGAAGCATGCAGATACCACGTTACAAAATAATAACTGTGTATCAAGATTATAGCATAACCGATATTTAATGAAGAATAAGCATACATAACCGATATTTAATGAAGAATATCAAACTGACCCATCCTTAGAAGATTGCAAAGGTATTAGGCTATCAATTAAATTCATTGTAGCACTTTCACTCATTATGTAGGCCTCAAAAGGCCAGTTTTGAAAGAAACACGTAATTGTATTCATGTGTTTTTATTTTGAGGTGATATCATGCTAATACACTTGGTTAAAGAAATCTCCGCTTGATAGTAATGCTTTCAGATAGCATTGCACTTGCTTGGGCATTTCACCAGGATGGTTAAATTGTCCCCATTCCTTCAGCTGCCTTCAACATTTTACATGGCTACAACTAGAATCTGCTCTTTGTACATTTGACAATCAACACTTTCCCTTATCAAACAATCTTCAATGACAAAGGCAGTACTGTTTCACACACAACAGGAGTCTCATTCCCATATGCAATCTGTATTATATTTAGTATTCTGCACTCATTTCCTCATTTGAATGGATTTCAATATAAATTGGATTAATGATGCACAGTGCAAATTTGATAGCGGGTGAACACCATTCTTTACATAGATCGGTAAAATCACTTTACGGCTGCTAAACACGATTTACGGCAGCAATATGGGGGTTTGAACCCGCAAATCACTTTGCACGTATCCTTACATCACCCCCTACATCTCTACCGTCTAGTTTCATAGCCCTTAGACACTAGTCTTTGACTATCTTATCTAAGTAAAATGAGGTACTGTACTGTAGTCCATGGTTAAAGCTAATCAGGGTCTGTAAATCAGCCATAAATGTCTACAATTAGCTCTCTAATTGAAATACTGTACAGACAATACAGCATACAGCAAATGTGCAACAAATGTGTGTAGGTTAGTTGCAAACAGTTAACAAAAATAAAAAGGTACTGTACAATAAAAAATAAAAAACTCATTCAGTACAAGAGTGAATGTCTGTTTACTTTATTGTTTGTGTCTGTGTAAGGTATCTCTTGAGCACGATAGAGAATGTTGAAAGCACCGCTTCCTCCCTGGTGTCCTGGTCCCCAGTACCCTGTCAGTTCCGATGCTGTGAGTTCCGCTGCTCTACCTGTTCTTTATCATCGAAGTTCACCGTGGCCGCCTGTGCTCTGGCTCTGGCTGCCATGCTGTTCTACTGCCCTACAGAGTCAGGTACCACGTGCCATTCATTACACTTGCTTTATTCCAATGCCACTAGCCTTGGGTCACAGCACATTATACAGACAGACAATCCTGTTTTTAGAAGATTACAAGAAGCACTGTTATATAACCTCATATTGGACCCCTGAAGAAACATATGTATAAAAAGATGTTATTTTAAAAGTCCCTCCACAGTAAAGCCCTACCAGACTGGGGAAATCTCTCATATACTCATGCTCTCCGTCCTCACAGTATAATACAAGATGCCCAATCCTTATTTAAAGTCAGATTATCAATAGAATATATTATACTACTAAGGATGTTAAAGTGACATCTGGCTCATACAGATGCACTTATTGAAAGTGTGAGGAATCATCTGGTAGTTTGCTGCATACTATATGCAAAAACTAAAACTTTTCTCACATATCACCTTAAATGTATTTCAGCAGTAGTTATAGGCTAATTGATTTAGGCTCACCCATAACACCCACTCATGACTTCCAATGTAAAAGACTTTGGGCTATAGAGCTTTTACACGTATAGTAAGCTGTTGTAGAGAAATCTTATTGTAACATATTTCTTTTGTGTTCATGCAAAACAAAAACAAAAAATGTTGAATTGTAAACACCAAGGAGAACGTGATTATGGAACACTGTACAGTAGCTTCTAGTATTGTTCCAATCTGTTTGGTACCTTCATGTTTCAGAATCCAACAATCCACATACCAACTTCTCAGTGCTGCTCCAGAAGCTTCTAGAAGCCCAGGAGAGGAAGAGGATCTCTCAGCACCTGGTACTTTGAAACTCCCTTTGCTAGTGCTATAGAAAAGAATTCCCAGTTCCTTCAAAGCAGAGTGAAGCCATTTTGATAGTCATCTGCCATGTTTAGGGTGTCAAGTTTCAGTTTAGTTTACTTCTTAAATGTTTAGCCATTCAATACTGAACTAAACAGCTATACTTCATTCAGTATGCCGCTTACTTGCCTTGTGTTTACGTGACTAGGTAATTCCAATACACTCTGTGTTGCTTTCTAAATGGGGAGCACTGTTTTTGCAAAGTAGTTTAATTACACAATATATATATATTTTTTTATTTATATATATATATATATAAAAGCAAGGGCTTTTTGTGAATTTCACAAAATCAATAAATGTTAAGTGTAAGTGGTACAGTTTACAAGTTTACGAATATTTGCAAATGTGGAATGTCACTACTGAACTCAACAAAATCCTTTTATCCATTTATTAGAATCAGCAACATTAATCACTGCTCCATATCATGTGCAGAAAATATAGAAAGTAGTATAGACAATGTTGCAGGGAAACTAATTAATGGCTACACTCAGGTGTACCAGCTGCACTTAGAGAGAAGGTGTTTGAGAGCTCTGTAGAGCCACAGGGGTGCTTTTACTTTCTGAGTTCCTGAGAGAAAAACATTCGTTGATACAACTGTGATATTTTGTACCAAGTTGTGCATTAAGGACAACTTCTGAGTAAATACAAAGAGCATAAGTGAGGTTTTGAACAGACAACATTTTAACTATGGATCACCGGAGAGGCAGCCTGTCCCGTGTCCTCTCATCCAGAAGAGGCACAAGTGGTGAAGAATGTCATCTTCTGTCAAATGCAATCTCTGCATTAGCACTTTGAAACCAGGTCAGTCTTCAACTTGAGAGATATGCCTGTTTTTTTTTTGTTAAAATGAACTGAAACACTTTTTTCCCTAGTGATAGTGATTGCTTACCACACAATCACCAAAGCAGGTAAGTTCATTCAATCAGAACTAGCCTGGAATATTACGTTTCTACAAACTTTTCCACATCTATTTATGTGGACATGGTTAACTATTTATGACAAATGAAGACCATAAGCCGGTAAAAGAACAGCACTTGCAGGACAGGTGTCAGTTACAGAAAGTGGTTGTTGCTATTTAATTAATAAATCTTACCTCTCGTACAGTTTCATTCACTATATAGGTCTCAAACATGCATTTTCATTTTAAAACATGACCTCTTTTATTACGCAAAGTAAAAGACAGTTCTTGCATTGCTTTCCAGAAAGTCTGTTACTGCTTTACTTTCTAGGTCATTTCACCCCAACAGGTGTCTTCGGGGTTAAATCATCTTAGTGGCTACAAAGCATGTCAGGCATCAGGGGAATTACCGACGAGAAGGCCCAGAATGGGTAGGGCACTTTCACTGTCCAGGTGAAATGACCAAGGAAGTGTTGGACATTCTGAAAGGAAGGCTTGCAAACAGACATTTCTTTAACCTGGTGTAGAACCAAGTATAAGGTAGTCTCAGGGCCTTATTGACTATTATCTGATGTTTCCACCTTGTCAGGTTCCTTTCTCTCTCTTTTTGAGGTCCGTCTTAATGGTCAGGGCCTCTTGTTCTTGTGGGTTTTCTCTGAAAACAAATTCCCAATAGGAAGCACTCAAAACATTTGAAACAGCTGTCCAAAAAGAATTGGGTTTTAAAATCAAACTATCGTTTGCATGATGCATGTTATTTTCAAACCCTAGAATTCCAGACATAAATGGAAATTGACAAAATAATAAAGGTAGATTTAGCTTTGTGACCTTAATTGTAATGCCAGGGGAACTAGGCAAGTCACTACAAAAAACAAAAACATCTCTGTCCAATCCATCTTAATAGAAAAACAGGAAAGATGGCACAGGTATTCTGTGAAACTGCAATGCAGATTAAATAAGATAATTTTACATGCATACAGCGGAAAGGTAATTTACAAGGAGGCTAGCCTGCAGTAGAAATGATTACCATTGAGTCATTTATTGTTTTTTTTTAGGCAATAAAGGAGAAAACAACAGAAGATGAGGAGGCTACCTACCCACACAATTTCAGAGGCTCCAACAACATGTTGAAACTGCTGGTGACGGAAGCGTCTACCAAAAACTCTTTAAATGTCTAGATAACTAACACCAGCAAGCAAAATGAGATTGGACACAAACACAGGGTTCTCCCCAACAATTAAAATCATCATAATAGACTTACACAGCTCTGCAGCAGCATTGACAATATGAACAATCTGTAACCCACTAAATGTATATGTAATACTGTGTGTCATACAGATAGATTTATGCAGTTTATTCCATATATCTCTAGATTCTGATACCATAAAAGCTTGATTATCTGAACCCTGATTGCCTAAAGCCTCTGTTATCCGAACAGCCCCTTGGTAACCTGGCTTGTAGTGTGCTGTGCTTTCCCCATTGTTATAGAAAATGCAATATCCAGCCCTTCATCCCCTGGTACTTACAGAACAGTTCACTACAGTATTCTGTATATTTACTTGATAAAAGGGCTGGATTATATCTTTCATTAGGAAAGACATATAAACAAATTCAGTTGCAATTCGATTACCCGAACACCCCCTGATCCCAATTCGTTTAGATGATATAGAGATCTTACTGTACTCTCAATAATGATTCACAGAAGGGGCTTAACAGAAGGTAACCACTGTTTAATTGTAGTGCTTTTTTGGAGACTCTGCAACTGAATTCGGTATTTCAATCTCAAAATGCTTTGAGGCATCACATTTATTTGAGTTATTCTTGAATAAAGAATTAGAATGAAAAGGATTTTTTTCTTTGCATAATTCATTGAATTGAATATAAATTAGGTGTGAGTTTGATTGCTTGGATACATATGTGTTACTTGTAAAAATCTTTACATTTAGTTTGCAGCACTTGATTTCATTCATTTGTAAAGCAATTGGTAGAATAATAATACTAATAATAATAATAATAATAATAATAATAATAATAATATTAATAAATCCAGGAATAAAGTAATTGTAGCTAACAACTGAATTCCATGAATCGTACCCACTTTGCACATCTATTCATGAAATAGGTCACCAATGTGCAGTTTGTAAAGTAACGCATGGTATAGAAAACATGTATTTTCATTTTAAAACATAATATCTGATATACACTTGGTTAAAAAAATCTCAGTTTGCAAGCCATGCCTTACAGGAAGTCTGTTACTGCTTTACTTCTTTGGTCATTTCATCCCAACAGTGTCTTCTGGGTCAAAGTATGTTACTGGCTGAACGCAGGTCAGTCAATAGGGGAAGGAGCTAATTGGTTGTTGACAGGAGAGAAGCAAGTGTAGGAGTGGAGACAATTTAACCCTCCAGGTGACCCAGGAAGTGCACAGAAAATACATGTTTGTTGTCCTGAAGCCCAATTCAATTATCATTTTAGCTGAGGAAAATAGTTTTTAGGAAAATACAATTCATGAAATAAACAGTGCATTTTTGTAACTGTTGTTGTGTTGAATGAAACGAAATCCTCTTCAATTGGGGATATGTTGGTTATTTGTTAATTTACAGGTATTTCAATTGCAACGCTATAGATGAAAGGTTGCTGCTGCTTCCTGGTAACTAATCAGTTCATGGTTTAGCATCAGACCTACAGAAAGATACCAGAATATATCTATAGCAATAAGCATTTACATAATCTATCTATACAAAAGTGAAGATCCAAACAATTCTCAGTACAATAAAAGGGGTGGTGTTCATAAAGCTAAAATATATTTTAAAGCACTGGTTAGCATTCCTTTAAGCCAACAGGCAATGTACAAAACCAGACTTAAGTATAATATTGTTGTAGCTACTGCACTATAATAATATTAATACACTTTTACAGCCACATTTGGTTCTTGGATCTACCAACAGCAATGCAAACAACATGCAGTAAGGCTGTCTGCATGGAGGGGTAATGCTTGTATTCTATGGCTCATTCCATAAGTCAGAGGATTACTGTCTTATGCTCACCATGCAGTGTTACAGGTAATATACATTCAGCTTGACTCAAGTGTTTGGTTATTATTGTTGGCAAGCTCCCCAAGCATTTCATTTCTTCTTCTGTTTTCTCGGCGGTTGGTAACTGACTGTTCGATGCTCCTTTCTGTCACATTCATCATGTCCTACCCTGCATTAAAACAAAATGTTAATTAGGTAGGTAGCTGAAAGAAAGATATAGTCTGAACTGTAGATTATATAAGAATGATATATTCTGGTTCTGGGAGTAAAGGTCATCGTCTTTGGGGTGGATTTGAATCTACCAAAAGATACATCACTCATGACTGACATGTTCATTTAAGAAATCTGAATACAACTAAAGAGACTTCATGATCTAATAGACAGACATTTCATCTACTCGTACATTACAAATAGATGTTCACAATGTCTCTCAATTATGACGTGTAAAGACATTAATAAAAGATGTTTGTCTACACAGTTTATTTTTACTACTGCTAGGTCTAGTGATGGAGTGGTTAAAGTCTTGGATAACCTACGTATGCTTTCATCATTTTCTCAATATTTGTATTTTGCCAGTACTAGGGTACACAGTTGTATTTTTCACATAGGTACAGGGATGCTTTTTAATGATTCGGATACCTGAAACATCTTTGGCAGAAGAGGTCCCCGTCACAGCTGTGGCAGCGTAGTGTGGCGTCACTGTTACAGATACAGCACCAGGGCAATTCTTCATCATTGCTGTCTGGCTCCCGGGGAACAGTGACAGTCTTCTGAGTCACTGCTGGAGGTGCAGCAGAAGGCATCTACAAAAATACATGGGCATTGTAATACGTTTAATACAACACATAAATGACGATTGAGAATATTCATATTTAAATAAAACATTGGCTATATTGCAATATGACATTGAAAAAGATCAAACAAAAAGGCAAGCAAATAATACAAAATGTTCAGAACAGAGAAACAAATAAATAGTTATGTATGTCAGTAACATTCATCCAGCACCACAGCTGTACATTCAAAATTAGACGAAGAACAAGTGTATCAACAGTATTATATAATAGCATATAATACTAATTAGCATTGGAATGTAATTAATCAATCTGATAAGCCATTTTCCAGACAGATACAAAAAGTAAGTGTGACGTGCAGGCGGATGGATGATAGACAGACAGACACCTCCATATATCCCCAGACTCTAATATTCTAAATAACTTATGCTAAATAATGTCAATACCAAGTTTCATGCCAATTGGATAAGCGGTTCTCAAGATAAATGTAGAAATGCATAAAGTGTGACATACATGCATCAACTGACTCCACTATATCCCCTTCACGGGGACTTCATTACCAGCGGGGACATTAATAGCTACAATAAATCATTCAGTACGCTTACATGACAAAGTGTTTTCCGAAAACTAATGTTTTCAGAAAACTGCATCAGAAAACTGATTTTCTTAAACGTCACTTTTCTGTGTTTACATGATTAACGATAGAACATCTAATTAGAATTCAACTGTATACATGGATTGAAGTTTTCAGAAAATGCAGGATATTTTCGCATGCAAAGTACTGTAGTAGCCTAAGTACGATTTGAACAGACCGGAAATTTCTGCAATAAAACACAGACCAATCCAATAACTCAAAGTGCTTTATAGTAATTCAAAGATTACTATCCTATACCTCTATTCAGATTCCCCATAATGTGCAATCAGCCTTTCCAACAGCTCATCCTGTTCTATATTGCCAGTTTCTTTTGCAGACATTATTTTAAATTATAACGTAATTTTAAAGCTGGAAAACATTTTCTGCTTCAGCATGGGCTATTAACAAATACATACAGACTTTAACAAATGTATTACTTTATCCCAAACTAGACAAATGGATTACACATTATTATTACAGATTATTATTATTTTCTCTGTTTTCTAAAACCACGTGCAAGAATGAAGGTCAAAGTCTGCACATGTGCAGTACGCTATCGAATAAGTTTTCGATATAAATCGGACATTTCAAGATGTTGTTTTCCGAAAACTGACTTTTCGGAATATTCGATACTTTTTCCGAAAACCGCTTTTACATGACTTTTGATATCGGAATTAGTTTTCAGAAAACTTAATTTTCCGAAAAATATTGGAATTCTCATGATTGACTGTAAAAAAGGTTTTACAAGATTAGTGGCCAATTTGATTGGCTACAGAGCTGAAGACAGGTTGCTTGCAACAAGCAAATGGTGTCACATGCAACTATATTTCTCTGTGCAACCCCAAGTTAGGAGTATTGTGTCATTACCTGTTTGGTTTTCCCTGCTTGCTTCGTTGTGTTTGATGGTCTGATCAACTCAGGTGGAATGTTATAGCCACTAGCTTCATCTATAGCTGCTTCTTCAGACAGCTTTGAAAAGAAAATGAAGCACAACATTAAGTGACTCTAAATGGCTTGGATGTAAAAGCATACCAATTACTTAATTCTGTGTGTCCTATTGCTATATATAATTTAATACATGTTAGTGGCTTGTGAAAATGTTGTGCATGAGAAGCAAATTTAACTGGATAACTGCATAAAGCTGATAATAGCACAGTGCTGCCACCTTGTGTGTCAAATTGAGAATATTATTTTACAGTATGCTCAGAGAGGTGTTGAATAAGCAGCAGGTCTGCTTGAAATCTTTAACAATACATCTTCAACGTAAAGCAAATACATTACAGACCTGCTTTAAAATTCTTTGTACAGACTCCTCCTCAGTTTCTTCATCACTCTCTGGCTGTTTGTAATTCTCTGCAGTTACTAAGACAGTGTGACACAAAAACAAAGGCAGTGGTTGAAACGGGAGGCTGGATTCATTTTTTATAATATTGTAACTTGAATAATTAAAATATTAATTATTGGCATGTACTGTTGCATGTGCCAATTATAAATCGTCCAGTTTTCCACTGTTTTTTTTTTATTTTATCTACTTTGGTGAAGCTCTTTTACCCTGCTGCCATACCACAGATTTACTTCCCACATAGCAGCAGCACTCCCCAACTGAGCTTTACTCTGACTGCTGCACACAGGACCTTCCTTCCTTCCTGTCAGTAACCAACCAGCTGCTTCCCTTAATGACTGACATGCTTATAGTCAGTCACATGCTATGTAAGTAAAGCAGTAACAGGTTTCCTGGAAGGCAACGCAAGAAAAATGAGAACTTCCCAAGAGTGTAGTACCACATTTCATGTTATAAACTGAAAATACATAACATGTTTCTTTCAAACCTGAACGTTTGAGACTTTTATAGTGAATAAAAGGGCATGACAGGGAAGATTTAGGAAATGATTTTGTTAGGTGACATGAGTGGTGGCCCAGTACTGGGTCACATGGGAGTCACTCACTCTTGTCAGGGTCCTCTCCTTTGAGAGCAGCCAGCCTCTTTGCCATCTGCAGCACCTGTTCCTGGCAGATGTTGTCCTGTTTCAGCTCTGCCACGGCCTCCTCCAGGAGTCGGCTCTTCTCTGCCTGCAGCTGCTTCACGCTCTCCTGCAGGTCGTCAAGGTTCCCATACAGAGTGCTCTCCCCTTGTTTAGGTTGTTCAGAGGGGCGTCTGTGTCTGGAAACACACATGGTCAATGTGAAGAATCTAAAAGTAGCATATCGCAGGAAGTGTATTCATTAAATAATTCACAAATATGATTTACTGAGGTTTGTGGAATGAAGAAAAATGTAAGAAAGCATTAAACTATAGTTGAAATATGCAGTACAAGAATGCAGCACTCCTCTCATCCTGTCCCCTCCCAAACTCACTACCATTTTCAGATACAGAAAGAAAGTTAGGGATCAGCTGGTCCTAAACTTTGTTTGTTGTTGGTACTGAGGTAGTAGTACAAGCTAGTACTTAACTTAGTACAGACCTAAGGATTAAATTTGTTGTTTGTTGCAACTGACCAACAGACACCATGTATGTGCTGGAAAATCTCTGTTCTGTGACTAGTATTTGTTTTTAGTTTTCTTTAAATTAAAATTGTTTATCATATTACTAAGGGTCATGATCACACACAAAAAGACCTGTGATATTCTGGGGAGAGAAACAGTCTCAATAAAGATTATCTGTTTTGGGGAACAGCCTGACAGGTCTGTATTTTTCAGAAAAAGCCAGATCATTTAAGAAACCACACAAATGAATGCATTTAACTTAGTGCTGCATCGAAAACTTTTAAAAATATTTTTCAGATTTTGGTTATTGTACAGGGTGTGTCTACCTTTTATTCCTCTGTATGATCAGGACCCGGTCTGCTTAATTGTATTGTATCCCCTAATTTATTTTAGCGAACTCTGCTATAAAAATATGCTGAGCAGTTACCATTTCCATTTTCAAATAAGTATTGAATAACAATAAGAAGTAACCATATGTATTTCTAATACTTTATGGTACACCAAATAAAAAAATAAAAAAAAACACTTAAAATTAAGCTGAGTTTTGTGATCCAAAGCAAAATCAAAGTGCCAATCATACCTTCTGTGCCTGGCTGCGGTGCAAATGTATTATCTATTGCCACCTCTTCAGACAGCTGGGTTAACAAATCATTGGCTTTTTCAGTCTGCGATCTTGAGTCCGGAGGCTGGTGTACCTGCAAAGCATTTGAAAAGAAGTGCCCAAAAACGGTTTAGCATTAATTCAACGTACTTATATGAACCATGTCTAATGAGAGTTCCTATGAGTCAAGTATGTGTGTGTGTTTGTGTGGGAATTATGTTGTGTTCATGTCAAAATATAAGAACATTTCACCATAAGGATACAGTAGCAGCAACTATACGAAAAATAGTGGAGGTAAAATAGTTAAATAGGTTGATGGGTTGCCACTTAAATATATATCTTTTTAAACACATGGATTTGGTTATTTCTGGTGCTCTATTTGTGAATGGACTGTTTTGTACCACTTTGCTGTTTGTGCACTATATTTTAAACTGCTTGGATTTTTTGTTAAAAACTATTTTATTAAGTTGTAAAATGCCATTTATATGTTAATAGTTGCAACCACAACTGCACTTCCGTCCATCTGAAACCACACGCATCACAATCACATCATTTGTGATTATTCGATTACCAGTTTCTGAGGTCGACTATCACTTTACTGTTCGACTATTCGGTGCTAGCCCTAGTATCAACTGTAATGAATGACGTTTAAAGTGGGGTATACTACTAGAATCAAACATATAAACAAATATTTTCCCCCTTGTTTTATGATTCTGAATCATACTTTATCTAATGGGTATATATAAGAGGTCTCAGAAATCTATGATCACTGAAGCACTGTGTGGCTCACGGCTCTGGGGGTCTGGGATGGTGGGGCCCTCCCTGTAGAGCAGCCAGCCTGTTCTCCATCTCAGAGGCAGAGGGGACGTGCTGGGCTGGGTCCGCCTTCAGGGCCGCCAGGCGGGACTCAATTTCTTTCTCCGAGGGGATTGTCTCTGATTATAGAATCACAAATGGCAGATAGATTCAACCTGACATATATTAATAATAGTAAAAATGTACCATTTAGTTCAATACAATTCAATGCATTTGCCATATGATTACTGCAATTAAAAGGGGGAGGTTTAAAACATCAGAAATACTGATGGACCAGCTACATTACTACTGTATCTCACACCTAGCAGCGAAGTGGAAGAAAACATGAGCACTATTATATAAAGGGTAAGCCGGCCAACTCATAAAGCCTCCCCTTTAAATCAATACATTGAAGAATGAACTGACTGGGTTTGGTATCGGCCTTCAGTCTCTCCAGTCTCTCTGCAATAGCCCGATCCTCCTTGCTCATCCCACGGTACAGGGAGTGGTCTTGGACAGGAATGCGGGTCCCGTGCTGTGATGGTGCCCCCTGCTGGCTCTGCCTGGCCTCCAGAGCTGCCACACGCCTGAAACAACACCATGGGAAACATTCACTGAGCTTACAGTCCAGTGCATGATAGATCATAACAGCTTGGGAAAAAATGTCATTTGATCTAGAGTAGAGTTAAAGCAGGGGTGGCCAAAGCTGGCGCTTCCACTCCTGGTCTTTGTTCCAGCCCTGTTCCTCTATTGCCTAATTGAACCAATTAAACCCTAGTAGTTAATTATATCATTTTACCCATTGAACCTGGAATGGAATGGCCCTCCAGGACCATGATTGGACACCTCTGAGCTAAAGCATGTATTCATATACATAGTATATTAGTTAAATCTACTCAGTGACTGATGAATGAAACACAGAGCTTACTGGTACTCTCAGTCAATCCCTACACAGCTTTGTTATGTATGAGGTTAAATATTAAAGCAGAATGGTGTGAAATCGATTGCTTTATTTACCAGTAATTGTTTTACTCACTTTTTGTAGTTCTCAGGAGGAGACCACTTTGCGTCATTGTTCTGGGTTCCTCGACTGCAGGAAATGAAAGTAGATCAGTCAAGCTTTCACGTGCAGATTACTTTCTTTCATATTTATGGATCTTATCTTGTGTGGGACTCTGGAAAACATTACTGGCACACCAGAGCAGACCACCTGTACTTGTGACCTCCTGCAACACCATTGTATCAGAACATGACTGAGTAAAGTAACTGTTACAGTTATTTGTTTTTACTATGTCTGGTAGGTATGAAAGTTACTGTACAAAGGTTTCTTTGACAGTGCTCCCAGGAGGCACCTAGTAAACTACAAAGCACAGGTGATTAGGGGTTATCCTTTGTGAAAATAATTTCAAATAAATTAATAAAATCTGCTAAAGCAAGGAGGAGTGTATACAATAAGTGACAGTAAAACTAGATAATTTCATTGTACTTTTTCCTCGCCTCCCAAACCTGTTTGCAGCAGCATACACTTTATCGTGTAAAAACAAAACTGCCTAGCAAAGCCTACAAAACACCCTACAAGCATCCTCAGGTTTTACGCCAGATTCTGCCTTGTGGAATAAACCATTTACACATGTGTAACATATTGATAGAGGAAGGGTCACTGGTACTCACCCAGTCAGGTTTCCATGACACCGTTTGCAGACCTTCTGTTGTGTGTTCCCGCATCGGGCACCACAGCACTGTAACCAAGGCATCCCGAGCAATAGGAGAGGCCACAGTTCTTACAACCCAGCTAGGAGAAAGACATCATATCATGAAAAATATTAGCAGAATCAACCAGTTGGGTTGGCTACCAGGATAAATAAAAGACACGCCCCACGTAAGTGCTATTGAGAACTAATAAAGACACTGAAGTATATGGTGTCAGGCGAAACTTTAAAAAATTAAATAGCACCTTCCCTGGGATTGTTAATATTTTTACAGACAAGATCCACTTCAAAAGACTTGCTTGCACTCCTAAGAGATGCTGTTTTATAAGCCCTGTTTTATCAGTGGCGGTATTTAGATACGCCAGCATTTAAATCATGTCAATTAATAAAAGGATACTATAGCTCTAGTTCTCACGTTAAGTTACGTTGCCTTCTTTTACCGGCATTCAGAAAGCGGTCATATTGCGAACTCCGAGGTTCACATAAAAAGACATTGTAGCCCACCTTTAAATAAATGTAATTGCAACAAAGCAGCTAGAATACATTGCAGTGGTTTATCGTTAAGCACTGAAATGCTTTGGAAGCTTGTATTACTAATTTATAAAACCTGCACTTGGAATGCAACACTGAACGTTAAAACACATGTAACCTGCCATTTTTGTTTCTAACTTGATATTAACAAACTTACTGAACACAGTAAATGTCATTACCTCTTTTTTGAAGAGAGTAAATTTTGAAGCACAGCTGTTACATCTTCTATCCATGATGCCAAATAAAATTATCTTTTAAAAAAAAAATGTTATCACAGTGAATTGAATAAAAATGTAACAGCATGAAAGTGTGCACATTGATTTATTCAAAACACTATTGTAAGGTTTTTAAATCTCAAATCCAATATCGACTGCACTCATTTAATTTATTTGTAGTTTAAATTAAGACCCTCCAATAATGTCTATACTATTGTAAAGTTTTTTTAATTTTTACAGGTAAATATTTAGCATACATACAGTATCATATTTTAGTAACGATGGTTAATAGATTCCATATTTCTTATGATGTGCTTTATTTTCTCGTTATTTAATCGAACGAAGAGCGAGATGAAAAGATTACTTGTGACTAGCTATACATTTTCATATTTATTAGTAAATTTCTTAAAATCTACAAAGTAAAACTTGCTCCTTGAATGATGAACGAGAAAAACTATACAAAACCAGGAAGTTTTGTTTAGTTACAGCGGTGCATGCTGGTCGTGGTAGTTCCTTGGCTCATTACCAGATATGAAACGATTATTTAAAACATATATACATATATAATAACATACAGAAAAAGTCACAATATTTAACATGATGCTTATATATTTACATAAGAAAATGTTCTTTTTCAGATTCAGTGAATCTTAATTTATCGAAAGCTTGGCGCCGAACTACATTTCCCAGACTTCTGAGCAAGGCCGACGCAATATTTTATGCTTTAATTTTTAATCATTAAGAAACAATAAATAACGTGTAAAACCTACCTTTAAACATACAAAATAAAAATATATAAAATATTTATTTATTGTTTTAATGTTATTATTATAATTTTTTTCACGCCTTGTCAAGATACGCGCCGCCCAATCAGCGTTAAGGGTATTGACAAGTGACGTCTGCGCGGTTTTGTTTGAATTTTTACAAACAAGTCGGAAGTTGGATTCAAGTACCACTGCATTTTCAATAAACAACGTACAGTATTTGTAAACACAAACAGTGATATTTTGTGTTGTGATACTTTATAACAACGTAAGTCTGCTAATTAATTAATAAATAATAATAATAATAGTAATAGTGTCTGTGAATGTAGCTCGTGTTTGTTCTACATAGCATAGCCGTGTTATTTGTTCCTGTCATGCACTCTATCAATATGGAATAATTAAGATTTAATTGTATAACATTATTTTCCTTAAAAATCTGCATGCCCAAATGAGTCTCTATCAACAATGATTCATTGAACACGATTCTAAAGTTGATCGTCACTAGTTATAAAATGATGTTCTTAAAAAAATAAAAATAAATACATAAATAAATAAATAGATTTATTCATAATGAACTTAACTTTAGGTTGGAATTTTGTTTTCATAATAGATTAGTATGTGTTGACATTTCTTAGTTTTTGTAAAGGCTTACCTGACGTATGGTATCCTGTACAGAAGAGAGAACATGTAATTAGTTTGATCAAATATATTATAAATGTTAGACTCAATCTGTTTTGACAATTATTTTCAGACAC
The DNA here is from genome assembly GCA_030684275.1 of Acipenser oxyrinchus oxyrinchus. Lineage (NCBI taxonomy): Eukaryota > Metazoa > Chordata > Actinopteri > Acipenseriformes > Acipenseridae > Acipenser > Acipenser oxyrinchus. The sequence goes on from CM060266.1 coordinate 20,311,128, forward strand.
ATTTGTGAGAGTGCTTCTTGAATAACCAAAAAGAACCTTTAAAATTAGTGACTTGCTGTTTATCCTGGTTTATCAAAGCTGGTTCAAAGTGTGTTCCAAATCACCTGTACGGTATTTATTCGATTTTATATTTTTCAAATGGGTTGTGTTAATATGTACATCGAGCTGCATTTCTATGTTGTGTCATAATATTCTCTGTATTTTTTTTTCTACAAGTTGTTTTTATAAAAGCTGAACCTGGTTTGAGCAGAGCGCACCATGGCAGAGGGAGGTGATGAATGGGAGCTCTGTAAAGAGAATGTCCAGCCATTGAAACAGGGCGGGCAATTTCAACATTACAAGAGGCACTGACTCAAGAGGGAACCAGCCACATTGCCATCGAACAACAGAGACAGTATGTGTCCTCTCCAGTACAGTTATTTTCTGTTCAGACAGAAAACCAGCATTAAAGGGACTGTACATTTAGGGTGTTACAGGATGATGCTGAAATATTATTTTAAAAGTAACATTGTAATAATGAATAACGCATCATAACTTTAAAAGCTGCTGAAAAAAGTAATATTCACATCTGTAAACTTGTACAGTAGGCCTACACAGTCAACAACTAAACAAATGAAATGACCAATGAAAACACGCTTGGTGATAACTCTTTATACTTCATAGGTGGACATGTCATGGACTGTCTTACCTTTGAGGCTCAGACTGAGATACAGTTAACTTTCTCTGTGGCTGCTAATGTTAAACTAGTGCTGGGACGAACATGGGGTTTTCTTGTTTGAATATTCTTACAAAATCTAAACCTAATACAATTTTAAAATTGGCTGCAAAGTAGTATAATTTGCAGTAATATTACATTAAAACATCTCTATCAAGTAAAGTAAACCTGGTACCCCATCAAATTACCTATTAAATAAATGAGAGATAAACTCTTCTGGAAAGTGTGTATCTCTCATAATGTGAGTTATTTCAGACCTCATCGGTTTCTTTGCATGATATCTTTTTCATCGTCATTTATATATTCTCTTATTGGAAGGAAATTATGGTCTGTTTTTTTTCCCCACCAAAAACATTTCAAGCAGTGTTCAAATATGCCGATATTTGTTCCAGCACTATTTTAAATTGATACACTCCCCAGGGCTGGGGGTCAATCCACAAAGCTATTAATGTATATAGCAATACTTTCATAATATGTATTCCGGGAAATGCATAGTCTAGTGAAAGTGTTTCAATGATGTACAACCCCTACCACTGCATGATCGATTTAAAAACATTAAAGCACTAATATTGTTTTGAACTTGGTTCCCTTAATTTATATTAATCTGTACCTCAGTTTGAAATTATTCTTTTTTCAGGGCTTTAGAATCTGAAATCCGTTTCTATAATGGTGATGATCCACTAGATGTATGGGACAGGTAGGACACTTTTTCCACCATTTTTAATAATTCCACACACAGAAATAGAATGAAATTAAGCATACCAAACCATGACTTATAGTAATATTTTATGACATATAAGGATACAAATTATAATTATAATGAAGTGGAACAGAGAAAATAGTCTTATTGTTTTAACTAATACAGAAAAAATATTAGAATACAATAAATTGATGTTTCTAAAGGATGCAAGATGTTAAATATGTCATGAATCGCATAAATAAAATAGGGTGTAGTACCTAAGGTTTTAAAATCCCTTTATCTAACCTTTTATTAGCTCTAGTTTCATTTCTAATTGCAGCTCAACTTTTCAGAATATTTCGCTGCCACAATATAATACTTATGACCAACTTAAAGGCTTAAAGTTTTACCTGAAATATTTCAATTTAAACAATTCCTATGGTACATAAAAATCAAGGCTAGGGCATTATTAAATAGAAAAATGTATTATTTTATTCTTTTAAGGTACATTAAATGGACTGAGCAGACCTACCCTCAAGGAGGCAAGGAAAGTAACCTCTCAACTTTGATAGAAAGGGTAGTCATGCTGTTTAATGAAGAGAAAAATACTTCAACGACCCCGCTATCTGAACTTCTGGCTTAAATTTGTAAGTATGGATACTGTGTGTGTGTGTGTGTGTGTGTGTGTGTTTTTATAAATACAGTAACATATTATGGCTTTTTAGGGTGAACTTACATTTGATTATTCTGGCGAACACAAAGGTGGCAATTTTTCAAGAAATCATTCTTTTAAATATTTTCCTACTGAAGCTAATCACCGTGCAGCGTTTGTTGATCTATCTACCGCATATGATACTGTCCAACATCATACCTTGATCCATAAACTGTACCTCATGACTGGTGACCTAGATCTGGTAGCCAGACCATTCAGTAGCCTCTTAGAGAACAGACGCTTCTATGTGGAACTAAATGGCCAGAAAAGTAGATGGCACTCCCAAAAGAATGGCCTACCACAAGTCAATGTGCTCGCCCACTTTTATTTAACACCTATACAAATGATCAGCCACTACCTGCCGAATGTCAGTGCTTCATCTATGCTGACGATTTCTGCATCACCACATAGCAGAAGAATCTTGAGGACACACAGAAGACTCTGGAGAGGGCATTGAACGAGATGTCAGATTACTACTTAAACAATTATCTCAAACCCTACCCTAGCAAAACCCAAATCTGTGCCTTCCACCTGAGAAACTGGGATGCAAAACGACACCTGACTGTCATCTGGGGAGACCAGAGCCTTGAACATCAGAATCACCCGGTGTACTTGGGGAGAACACTGGATCGTATACTCAGCTACAAAAGCACAAACTAAATACCAAAGCCAAGACCAACACACAAAACAACATTCTGTGAAAGCTTGCAAATTCTAAGTGGGGAGCACATCCATCCACTCTATGCACTGCTGCCCTGGCACTTTGTTTCTCTGTGGCTGAGTATGCCTGCTCCACCTGGGGACGCTCAAGCCACAGTAAACATGTTGACACTGCCCTAAATGATACATGCAGTCCCCACCAATGACCACATTTTTTTCATGCACTAAAAGTATTTTTCTCATCAATTACACATGTACACACAGTTTCTTCCAGAACAGTTTTGTAATACGTAAACCTGAAACTGAAAACATTATCTCCGAACCAGCAAGCTTTTTAACCTGTTGGGCAAACTTACTTGAGAAACTTAAATCATGGTTAGTGATGTTAATAAAGGGGCCATTAAAAATCCCAGGTTGAGGCAAATGCCAGTGTGATTAATAATTAAGGGAGTATTTCAACCGCTGTATAGAAAATAGACCCCCGAATTTTTGAAGTATAACATTGTACATTCTAATATGAAACACGGAATGTTGTTGCCCAAAGAAAAAAAAAAAAATGAAATGAAGTGATGGTCCAAGTTTCTTGATTTTAAATTTTCTCTGCATTTCTGTTTAAGGCTGATCAGTGCAGCGAGCCTCTAGATCTGTACAGTTACCTGCATGGACAAGGGATTGGAGTCTCGCTGGCTGCTTTCTACATCTCTTGGGCAGATCAGTATGAGATGCGTGGCAATACAAGGAAAGCAGATGCCATTTTTCAAGAGGGTCTGAAGTGCAAGGCAGAACCATTGGATAAGCTGCAGTATCATCACAGGTGCCATTTCCATTCTTCACTTTTATCTTGTTTAGTTTTCTTCAACACTTGCTTTTTGTAGATTATTGGAAACAGTGAACTCTTAATTATGTCTCAACCTTTCTTCATCTTCATTTGAAAGGCCTTAATGAAGTACAGTAATTGCACAGGGCAGTTCTAGTCTAAACTGGCTAATCTGTTATTACTTTCCTCTAACCAGTTTTTAATTACTCAGTAAAAGTCATAAGTGTAAGAACAGTTGTGTCTCAACCATGTTCATATGAATACTAAAAATAACTCCTTGGTGTTGCAACATTATTCCCTAATATTAGCCTCCTAAGCTCACTCATTTGAAAGCATACTAGGGAATTTAATATAGGTAACTAAAGTACATTGACTACTGTAAATGTTAAAGGTGTAATGCCCAAGTACCTAACTACCCTGGAATTCTGACTGAGTGGAAATAAAAGGATACAAATTCTAATTGTAATATAATGGAAAAGACAAAACATTCCTAATATAATATTTAACTGATATGGGGAGGCAGCACTAAAAATATGGTTTTGAAATCTAATTCCACCTAACATTATTGATAAAATGTGTTGACCTCTGAAAATGCTAGTAGTCTTTGGTACCATATGTATCTAACATTAAGTGTATTTTTCTGTTTAGGAACTTTCAAGCACGTGTATCCCGTCAGATCATGACCTAATATTGCAGATGGGAAAGTGGAGGGTCCTGAAGCAGCAGAGCCACAAAGAGCCTCGCTGGTTGAGCTGAAACACAAAGGGAAAACAAAGGCGACTGTGCCCATTTCCCGAATAGGGGATTCAGTTAAGCGCTAGTACATTCTCTGCCTGTCTTTTTAAATGATAACTGGAATGTTGAAGTTGTCAATTAAGGAGGAGACACCTTAGCTGAACCATGCATAACATGAGTAGAATAAGCAGTATATTTGACAGGAGCATTGTCAGTTAGCTAAATTGTTGTGTTTCACACACACGATTACAAGTCATTTTATCTTTTGCTTTGCAGGCCATGGCCGTGGGCTGAGCATACAGATGCCCGCTCCAATGCACAATGAGCAGAACCAGCGATTTTCAGTATTTAATGAAAACCAGATTGGGCTTGCAGAGTCCCTAGCACCTCGACCAGAATCCTGGAGTGCACCGCCTACAGCCAGAGCCAAGGAGAATGAGCTGAACCCAAGAAAGTGGAACACTGTCAAGGTACACGAGAGGGCAGGAGTTGGCTGTTCTGTATTGATTCATTCTTCATTCACTATCTTCTTCATTAGTAGATCTCTAGAAGTAGTTGGGTCTAGCTTTGAGATCTTGTACAGTTACTTTTGATAACTTCCATCTGTGTACTTAAAGGAGTATATTGTTAACTATAGAAAATGTACAGTGGTTTTAATATCGTCTGTGATTTCAGCTGCAACAACATCCAAGATCAAACGCTACTGTAGAAATTCCAAATAGCAGGCCAAACTTCTTGCCGCTTGTGGAGGAGTCAGATCAACAGCCGGCAATGTAAGTAATGTGCTCTTGTCCAGGCTTATTAGCAGATATTATTCATTACAATAATTCCACAGGGTTCACCATTGAACCTTCTGGTTCCAATCCTGGTCAGGCGGAGATGGTGATCTTGGCTTGGAACCCCTAGGGAGCGCTGTATTAGTCGGTGAGCTCCTGTGGGCTGTACTTGGTTACTTGTCTGTCCTACAGCAGACCCTACTACACTAGTCGGGTTGAATTGAACAGAGATTGCCCAGTGATCTTCAGTCCTGCTGAGGGTATGTGATCTGCAGTGGTGAGGTGATAAAACAAAACAATATATATAATTAGAAAATTCCTAAAGGGAAGTATCGGGTTAAACTGTTTTACTTTAAAGCACTGTTTTTAATATATGTAAACATGTTATCCAGTTGTTAAATTAACTTTCACAGAGTGAAAAATCCTGCAATACAAGTCATTTAAAATAGTTTTTGCCTCTTCAGAACCCCATGTAAAATCAACCCTACTGTGAACAATGTGCTGTCTACCCGAAGCTTGGAAAGGAGGAGGACCCACTGGAGCGGGTGCAGGGACAGCAGCAGGGGCAGACTGACAAAAAGAACGGGCCATGTACTCTGCAGAGCTGCTTTTGGTGGCGCCAGTGAATTCTGTTTCGAGGAGATCCGAGCTGAGCTTTACAGAAAAAAGAAGGTTGAAGAAGCCAATGGTAAGATCAGGAGCATTATATATATATATATATTTTTTTTTTTTTGGAGAGGGCGGATGGGCTTGTGGTAAGGCTGAGCTCTATTTGAACAGAAGGTGCTGAGAAGCAAGAACTTGCAGGACATATGTGTGTGTTTTGGAATGCGCCTTCACAATGGAAAATATTTCTGTAAGTCTACTTGTTATTTCATGGGTCAGCACTCCACTATGCTAAAATCATACAGTACATGTTTCTTTTATACCTAGATTGCAAATATTTTAAGATCGACCAGTATGTAATTGGTGCAATATTTCTGCTCTGAACACAAAAATGTAATAGTGGCCAAACATTTTAATATTTTTTCTGGGCACATTCCTGCAATGTATTTTTTATAGGGATTGGAGGACAGCAGTATAATTAAATGGATTTCCTCCCTTTCTTCATTTTTGTGTATTTTTGTGTAAATCTAATTACCGCTGGTTTTGTAGATTTCAGTTGTATTTGTTTTCCTTCAGAAATTGCTTTGGCAACAGCTAGAAGAAAAGAGGAGCTGAGAAGACAAATTGAGGAAAAGCAGAGACTTCTTCAAGAAGCACAGGCACAGATGAACGCACCTGAGGTGATCTCTTATTTTTTTTCTCTTGTGTTTTTCCTGATTTGAACAAGAATCCTGTATTTTGTATCTCGAAATTGATTGTATGTCACTTGAGTCTGCACTAAAATGGTTTAATGAAATATATGTTTCAAACCGTGAGACTCAGTTTGTGGACCTGGCTGACATTACAATGAACTGTAACAAACTGGAAAACCTAGTTATAGTTTTGAAAATCCATAGTCACTGCATTAAGAAGCTGTTTAATTTGGATTGAGGGTGATGTATTATGTGAAATACATGCCAAATTCTGCCCAGAATAGCCTTTTGTCACCAAAAACATGTTTTCCCCATCCAAAAAGTAATCGTGATGGGGACAATTGATCTTTAATAGTAATATCTCAATCTTCACCTCGTACATTAGCTTTATAGTTCTTGAGAGTATTCAGAGAATATTGGGGGCAAAATCTGGGAAGAATGCTTTTGGAAAACCTCCTTGCTGATTTATTGAACTTTTAAGATAGTACAGCTGTTTGCTGAAACAGATAGAAAACCGTCAACCATACTATATGGTGTTCCTTTATATAGACCTTTCAAGAAAGAAAAGAGTGTCAGACGCCTGGATCACCAGTTGTTCCGGAAAGTGCCCCCATTCTGTCCCAGGAGGGATAAAACAGGGTTCCAAATATATGTGGAACCAGAGTTTATTCCAATCAGGTAAGCAATTCTAGCAGTAAAAATTATTGTATTTTTGGTGGTGTAATACCTATTTCAATATAGTACCAGTGTACATAAATGTCTGTGAACCACATTCCAAACCCTTTAATTACTTGGAACAAGTTAGTAGTGTTGCTTTTTTTTTTTTTTTTTTTTAGTTCTCTAATGCGTACTTTTTCTTCCACAGGGACAACAAACCTTTTCAAAGTGAAAATGATATTGTTGGTTTTGCAGGTAAATTGTTTTGTTTTACCAAATCTTTGTTTTTAATGGATTAAATGTTTAAACTATGATACACATTTAATGAAAAATGCTTACTGCCCTATTTAAAGTGCTCTTTTAATAGATTTTTTACATGCAACATTTAACTACAGCATTTTACAATGCATTCAAATGTTTTAAGTAATAAGACCCTGATTAAACAGTTAGTGTATCGTGTGAAACCTTTACAGCCCTGTAAACTGATTGTCATTGAAATAGATAACACTTGCAACCTGTCTGTTAAGCTTTTCTTATTTTTACCCAATAAAGCTTTTTGTTGAGATGGTTTAGCGTTTTAAACAAAATCTAACGCTGTGTATGTATGTATATATATATATATATATATATATATATATATATATATATATATATATATATAAAGCTTAGCATGTTACTCTTCCAATGCGTTTTAGTATCACAGAACAACTTCAGTAACAGAAATAAGATTGTAAAGTTTTCTGTTATGTATCCATGTTAATCTTAAAGGGCAATACACTTGGACATTTGTGTAATATATTTTATGCTGGACCAGGTTTAGTTATTGACTGTTACTGGGTATGTCTGCTGTGCCCACAGATGAAGTGTTTGAGGATCAATCTGTCAAAGAAGACCATGAATTTGAAAAATGTTTATGAAGTCTGGTAAGAGAAGGATGCTTATCCTAATACAGTACAGTAGTATTAGTAAATATGTGCTGGTTCAAAGCTAGGTGGAGACCATAACAAAGTTCCCATCAGAAAACAATGTTTTTTTTTTTTTAATTGAATTATTTGCTGCTGATGTTTTCACTGATTACTTGGTTAATATTAATCTTTTTTTTCTTCCTTCTTAGGCAAACGTTTACCAGGTTTTGGGCCACTGCTGACCAATGCACCTGTCTCCAAGTTCACTCCTTTTACCATTTTAGACGAGAGTGCTAATTCAGAAGAACTTATAGAGTAAGTTTTAGGGATATTTTTAGGCAATGTCAACCTCCTCTTATTACCACTACATTGAAATGTCCCAGTTAGAATATTATGGGAATCAATGGGGACAAGCTTCTGATATAATCACTTTAGTTATCAGCTTTTAGTACCAAAACAGCTTGAATTTATAGTTGACCCTCTTTCACTTTCGATTGCTAAAACATATTCCACAAATGCATGCTCTCAAATGTCAGTTAAATCTGCTTTTTATTTTATATTAATTAATCAATTTCTAGGTCTTTTTGACGTGATCATCTTTTTGTACTCTTGTTGCTTTGCAGGAGTCCTGTGACCACTACCAAGCCCAGTGTCCGTCGTCCTCTTAGTGCCATTCTAAAGCCATTCTCCGACATCTCCAAAGAATCTGCTGCTGAAAGTGTAAGAAATATCTCTGAAGTCCATAGTAACATGAAAATCATTTCGAATTTCTTAGAAGCCTGGAAAGAATTCTGCTTGCAGTTTCTGATGAGAAATACAATTTAAATGTTTTATGTTTTGAGTGATGCACATAAAGATGTAATTTGCTTTAGAAAGTAAAACCACTTGTCTTATGCCTATGTTTGTTTTGTTGATTTCAATTAATTGTTAAGTTTAACAATATTTCAGTTTCTTTCGTGGTTAAATTGACCTTCTTTCTTCTTTTAGGATGAGCTGAAAGGAATTGAACCCTTGAATGAAGACGCTATTCTCAGTGATTACCGTAATAAAACCCTGTGTCCCAGTCCAGAAAAACACATGTGATTTTGTGAGAGCAGCCCAGCTAGCCTCCACCCCTTTCAATGGAGTGATGGCACAAAGGAGTGATTCAGAACCAGAGAACTCTATCCGTGAGGAGATGACTGATAAAAGATTTGCCATAACACCATCAGTAAATGAGCAGGCCGTCGGAGTTAAAAAGCTCAGGTAAGAAAACAGACAAACATATTGGGGGTGTGGCAGAGTGAAATTCCTGCCAGTGCACGGTTGTGTGGGGAATAGTAGGTTTGCAGGAGGGGGTTCAATTTCTCCCTGTCAAAACACATGGGAATGTGGCTGGAGCCGACAAGTGAATAAATGATTAATAAGGCTTCAGCCATGGGTGTATAAAATGTGTGGTCAAGGGTGGTAATTTAGAATTAGTATTGAGAATTAATGTCGGTGTTCATGGTGAAGGTTCGTGTTTGTGTGCTGTCCCGTTGGTTTATTTGTGTTTCTTGAGTTTTGTAGAACGTTTTGTTTTGACCCTTTTTGTTTTGTTAAATGTGTTTTTGTTGGAGTTTCTACTGTGTTATTTTGTGTTAACCTTTCAGCTTTGTGTCTGAGACTCTGTCTTTGCCAATACCCTCTGACCTAGGAGGCTACCGTGCCACAGGGTGGTATCCTGCTATTTGGTTGTACTTCTACAGAAAAGGTTTATATATAACAACCAAAATCCCAGTTAACTGGACCAAACTGAGTTTGCTAAGCAGTATTTACTACAGTGGTTGTTGAATTAAGAATGGCATGCTAATTTAAACATGCTGGACAGGTGCATTAGATAAATAAACTACAATTCCCATGGCTACAAATTTTTGTTTTATATTTCCATTATACCATTGATGCACTCCACTTCAGAAAACAAGTTGCTGACCATCCAGATTGTTTACATTACCACCGTGGTAATTTCAGCTGTAGGGACCCAAGCTAAGGAAGATAAAGATAAAACCTTGTTGATTTGAGCCTCTGCTGGAATTTTACACTAATGAGATAGGCGTCTTAGTTGACCAAATCAATCCCTTAGTTTCTGTTACTGTTACTAAACATTTGCTAATGTTTAAAATTACTGAGGATTCAAAGTGTCATGATAATGTAATGGTAATGCACACAGTAGTACCCAAGGCTGTGTTGCTGCTAACCAACTGTTTTCTTTTCAGTCCGATTATGGAAGCCAGTTTAGAAGATGCTCATTTTTCCGTCTCCTCGGCCTCTTCTACTTCCTCAATGGGTGGACTTTCTTCTGTCAAAGAGATGGTCCCAAGCAAACTAGAGCTAGGGCAGTCTCCGCCTGTGTGTGCCCCTATTGAAGACAATGAGACAGCAGGCAAGCACCTTTTACTTTTTAGAGTTTTGTACTTTAACCCAGATATCATTAATATAGATATTGCCCAGCCAGGTTTCTCATTTTTTAAGCCTAGTCATGATGCTTACACAACCTGCAAGAAATTAAGATTAAAAAAAACTATTGTAGCCATTATTCTTAAGCACTGGAATATTGTAATTTTGCTTTCCTATGAGTGCCATGTGAAAAACTGGAAGTAATTAACTAGATTTTTTTAAATAAATTCAACACCGCTGTTTTAAAAACTAGTCGTGTGCTTTAATAGAAAACATAATTATTTTTGCCACAGGTACTCTAGCTGAAAACCCCTGGAACACGAGGTTCAAGGCAGCTCTTGGGAACATTTCCAAACCGCTGAGCTCCTTTCCAGAGTTTCACGTGGAATCGGGCAAATGCCTACACTGGAGGAGGGTGGTGAAGTGTCTCTAGGTAAAGGAAGTGAATTAATAGGCTAAGATTTTAATTAAACTGAAGTGGGTGAAGTTCTAAAATAAACAGGATAACAAAATGAAATAAATTGAGATGAGGTTTAATCATAAAGTAATTTATAACAAACAGAATAAGTCCATAAATGCCACCTGTTTTTCAGTGTTCCAAGTAGCAACCATTTTGGTTGCCATGGCAACCTTTTTTCTCTTTAGGCAACTGCATTTAAGTGCCTTTTTTGTCCATTTCCATTTGCCTCTGTTGGCTGTTATGTATACATACACACCACACTTTCACCCAAAGATACTCGTATAGCATTCCTTTTTGCACTTGCATAACATGCTGTGAATGTGGACCCACGGTTTATTTTAGGTGACTGCTACATGCCTGATTGTGTACTATTGATGTTGCACTTTTTTTGTTTGTTTGTTTAATAAAGAAATATTTTTTTACTAATGCTGCAATACTACCAAGCTTTTTATTATTGGTATTTTTATTATTTTCTCCCAATTTGGAATGGCCAATTATTTTTAGGCTCAGCTCAGTGCTACCACCCCTGCGCTGACTCGGGAGGGCGAAGATGAACACACGCTGTCCTCTGAAGCGTGTGCCATCAGCTGACCGCTTTTTTTCACACTGCGGACTTACCATGCAGCCACCCAAGAGCTACAGCGTCGGAGGACAACGCAGCTCTTGGGCAGCTTACAGGCAAGCCCGCAGGCACCCGGCCAGACTACAGGAGTCGCTGGTGCGCGGTGAGCCGAGGACACCCTGGCCGACCTAAACCCGCCGACTTATTTCTGCGCTACCTATGCAAACGATAGGAAATGTGCAGACATTTTTATGGAACCCATAACCGGTATTTATTGAAGTGTTTTAAAATCATGATTTTGTTTATTTGCAGGTGGTGAAACCTATATAATTCAGCGGGAAGCAGTAATCTCTGAGGGTTACAAAGTATATTTTGGCAAACTATCCATGGACACCGATGATAGTAAATCTATAGTTATTAAGGTAAGATTACTGCAATCATGCCCGTAAACCGGTGAGAATGAAATCTAAGACCATTCGAATTTACACAATGTTTTGCAATAGTCACACTTGATGGCTGATTTACTGAGTTGTGGTAAATGTGATAAAATGTAATCTTTGTAATCTTTTTATCACTTTTCCTTAAATGCGCTTTACTTGCTCTTATCTGCTATCTATTTTACTGCATTTAATCCTGTACTTTAGAGTATTGTAATCTGTCAAGTGTCATTTAATCTGTAGTATTTTGTATTTAATTATATCCTGATGTAACAATCACTGACACTTATCTGCTCCGTTATTGAATCGTATTTTGTCATATACTTGTACTTGCTAGAACCAAAGTCATTGTATTTCATCTTGCTCTTAATTGTATTAATACTTGTACTGTGATTCTTGAAATGGATTTTTGTTTACGACTGTAAATTGCCCTGGATAAGGGTGTCTGCTAAATAATAATATAATAATATTATTATTATTATTATTATTATTATTATTATTATTATTATTATTATTATTATTATTATTATTATGATTATTATTATTATGATTATTATTATTATTATTATTAAGTGGAGCAGAATGGACACTTAAAGAGTATGCAAGCATTTTATTATTGACTTGTATGCTATTAATTATCTTTGCAGTTGTTGTTTCCGAATAACATTAAACTGAACCTGCCCTACAGGCAAAACAAAGTCATTTGATAGAGTCCTGGCCTGAATATCTTTTTAATTGTAACCTTGCTGTGTGGATCGGGGGCAGGAGCTTGGTCTTCTCCCCCTGGTTCTGCCCCATCAAACTCCCTATTTAAAACCCTCTTTCCCAGTCTCTTCGTTTGGTCTTGCTTTTCTTTATGCTCCATGTACAGACCCAGGCTTCAATTTGAATGCAACTTGGACAATAAATCAAACAAATCCATTGGTCACTGAGTATTTTGCTACTTTGGTTTGCAGACTAAAAATTCTCACTATCTAAAAACTGCATTATTTAACTTGTCTAACTAAAACTTTTAAGAAAAATGTATTAATAAAATGGATAACTGCGTCACCCTTGTCTATATGGTTCAGAAATATCAGATGCTGATATTCAACCAGATGCAGCCCAGGAAAAAAACATCTCTATAATCCACTCAAACCATCCCTCTGCTTCATTGGACGCTGCAGCTGAATCTGCCATTCCAGCTGTAGTGAACTGTTTCAGCCATTGATGTCTGTTTCCCTGCTGTTCAAAGTGAAAGCTTTAGATCGTTCTCCTCTGTCTGGCTCTGGATCTACGACTCTCCTCCTCCACCTGGCTGCATCATCCCGGCTGCCCAGGGTTTTAAATCTACTGCAGTTTTCCAGGGATGGCCTTTATCTAAATCAGACCGTTTTCTCTCTAAGCTACTTTCTTCTATAATGCAGACCAACTTCCTGTCAGTCTGGCCCACCAACAATCTGCAAAATATTATACATCTGGCATTCATATCCCAGCAGGAAGCGATCAGAATTCTGTTTCTTCTCTGCCACTCCATCAGCGCCACTGTCTTCCTCCTCCTCCAGCAACTGGAACTCCCGCCTTGTAGTGTAAGCAAGCTCCATTGGGAATTCCTCCAAGCCCAAACCCTGCAGGGCTACTGTCTATGGCCTGATTCTGCTCCTACTCACTCTGGCTCGCTTGCATTCCTCTTTGACACCCAGGGGTCAATTCTATTTCGCTACCCTGCTCGCTCTTGGCTGCCATAGCAGCCCAAGATTTTTGACTACCTTTCTGATGTCCTCTGCTGGTTCCAGCTCAACCACCATCACATCACCTTCCTCCTGCCTCTCCTCATCCCCCTGTCAGAGGAGAAAACTGTCAGCCCAGGGCACTCCCTCGACTTTCTCAGAATTGTCCTAGACACACTCTACTTCGAGGCCTGCCCCCCAGCCCCTGATGAGATGGACTGCATCAGGTCCCTTATCCCCTCGTTCCAAATCAGCCACACCATCTCTAAACGGTCACTTCGACTTTACCATCCGGATCATTCCCCTGGGCCGGATCATCACTTTCTCACTCTCTCCTCTACTGTAAGAAACTAACACTTACATCAACATCTCTGCTGAAGCCCACAAGCACATTATGATGTGGACCCCTCCAGCAGCATTGAAATGGCCTATCCATCTTCGTTTGGATTTCTGTTATTGTTGTCAGTTCATCATTTCAAGCCTGCTATCTCCCAGATATAAACAATGTTTCTTTTGTCCCAGGTGTTTTACCCAATCCATCTGCTCCTTTTTCCCTTGTCGTCCTTGAATCTACTGTCGCTAGTCCTGCACAAGGCACACATTTTCCAAATACCATTTACAACTGTAGCTAAGTCACAGGTGGAGTCTTACATATTATCTTTGTACTGGGTATAAATTCTTTCAAATCTTTCCCTGCAGGCTGATTCCCAGTCTTTACCGTGGGATTTCTACATTAACAGCCAGTTGAGGGAACGCCTGGGTGCCAACTCTGAAAAATATTTCAGTGACCAGTGCAGCTGTCACTTGTATGAGGAAGGTTGTGTGACATTGAACCAGAGACTCAACCCCCACACACTACAGGTAAATATTAAAATGGCACTAGATCACCTTCAATGTGATTTACTGTGCTCTAACAGTCATGACCTTGTGAATGCACTTGCATAAACAGTCATTGTATTAATTTAATGAATATTAGATTTCACTTATTTAAATAAAATTGCAGGTGTTTAAAAATATGCATTAACTTGGATGCCTACCAATGTCTTACAGCATCAGTAAAAGCACCAATTAATATAATGTTTTACCTTTTGAGAAATTGATCTAAAAGAGAAAAAAGGTATATTTAAAAAGAGTTTCTATTTTGTTTTTGTGAATATTCTAGGATGTTCTGCAAGCAAAGCGGCTCTCCCAAAGTTTTGCTGCATTTCTAACTGTCAGCTTGCTTGAACTGGTAGAACAAATGCACAGTGCTCAATTGGTGCATGGAGATATCCGACCAGAAACACTACTGCTGGGAGACTGGTTAGTGGGTTGTTTATTTTGTCTGTTCCTTTGGAGTGAGTGAAACCATTTCTTTTACCCAGTAAAACAACTGTCATTGGAAGGCAATCTGAGCTGGATATTAAACCATCAATCTCCTGTCTCACAGTCCTTGTAATTAACAAGATACGCTATTAAAACAATGCAGACCACATATATAAATGTAATCATGTGTTCTTCAATTGTCAATTTGTTACAAAATGTATAGGTCCTTGTTCAACTATTCATTTTAGGATATACTGTATTCCTTTGAATTTAAGACGTTGCCCACATTTCCCACCCTCAATCTGAAGAAAAAAATAACACATCAAATAAATTATGCATTCATTTATAAAGATACAACCTCAATTACGCATATGGAGGCTGTCTTCTATATCACACAGAGCATTACAGTTATCTGCTGCTTCTCATTTCCAGTTGTCATTACTCGCGCCTGTTTTTCTCCCAGTTTGTGAACTGGTATTGCTTGGCATGTCAAAAAATACAGGGGTCTGATGAGCATTTCTGATCTGTCCAGGCTGGTACTGTTAGAAACACTGAAATTGTAAAAACTTCTCTTCAAATTCCTCAGTAAGCTAATGATGCTTCTTTGAAAATGGCTCCCTGTATGTCATGGATGATTTGAGATCGGGCAGTAACGTTTTATTTCATCTTTTCTCGGCAGTAAGTCACGTTGCTGCTTGTGTATTCAGGCAGTGACGTCTTTGTTCGTCTTTTCTCAGCAGTCACGTTGCTGTTTGTGTACTTGGGTAGTCTCGTCTTTTTGTGGGCAATTTTAATACTGTACACTAAGACGCAGGATATTTGAGAAGAAAAAAAATGGTTGGAAAAGTGCATCTTAAATTCGAAGGAATATGGTATGTATTTTGCCATTTTTAATGTCAACTTAAAATATGTCCAGTTTTGTTTAAAACATACAGTGTTTATTTCAAACTACGTTTTGAGCTCTACTCAGCAATATTATGCAGGTATTGCAAACAATAACATGCATTACCTTTTAATACTAAGTGATAATACTCTTTTTGTACCCAGTTTCTTTATCGAGGAGGGCAGTGCACTGAAGACAGTCGACTTCTCTCATAGTCTGGATCTGGATTTGCAGCCTGGAGTGCAATCAGTCAGTGGGTTCCGAACAGCTCAGGCATTCATGGGACAGGAGATATTGTCAGAATGCACCAGTCCTTATCAGGTAGGGTTTTAAGCAAGATGCGCTCAAATAATTAGTGCCGTGGCAAGAGAATAGCTTGGCTATTACTAAACTGTAACCTAGTTAATGTCTAATCAACTAGGAATTGTAAATGATAGCAAATGGAATCTTTTAGATAAGTACTCTTTAGAGACACTACTAATACCACATTACCTAAAGATAAACCAACAACAGCCTTTCTGTGGGGATCATGGGTCAAAAGATTAAACAAATTCCCAGTGCAACTGGAGAAAAAGACATTTCTGTCTTATTGTGAGATCACTGTCTTGTTAACTCCTAATATACATCAAACCATCCTCTGGATACAATTAAATGGCATCATGATGTTTTTGCTTTGAAGGTTGATCTTCTGGGGATTGCCCATACCGTATATCGTATTTTGAAAGGA
Organism: Acipenser oxyrinchus oxyrinchus; assembly: GCA_030684275.1. NCBI lineage: Eukaryota > Metazoa > Chordata > Actinopteri > Acipenseriformes > Acipenseridae > Acipenser > Acipenser oxyrinchus. Next base: position 20,327,580 of record CM060266.1, read on the forward strand.
AGAAATATGCAGGTCATTAAAGAGGATTCAGAATGGAAACTTGTGAAGGAGCTGGAGTCAAGCTGTGAGGAGGAGGAGGAGAAACTATTGCTAGAGGACCAGGACAGGGTGTAAGTGTGTGTGTGTGTGTAATTATATATATACAGTACTGTGCAAAAGTTTTAGGCAGGTGTGAAAAAATGCTGTAAAGTAAGAATGCTTTCAAAAATAGACATGTTAATAGATTATATTTATCAATTAACTAAATGCAAAGTGAGTGAACAGAAGAAAAATCTAAATCAAATCCATATTTGGTGTGACCACCCTTTGCCTTCAAAACAGCATCAATTCTTCTAGGTACACTTCCACAAAGTCAGGGATTTTGTAGGCATATAGTCAGGTGTATGATTAAACAATTATACCAAACAGGTGCTAATGATCATCAATTCAATATGTAGGTTGAAACACAATCATTAACTGAAACAGAAACAGCTGTGTAGGAGGAATAAAACTGGGTGAGGAACAGCCAAACTCAGCTAACAAGGTGAGGTTGCTGAAGACAGTTTACTGTCAAAAGTCATACACCATGGCAAGACTGAGCACAGCAACAAGACACAAGGTAGTTATACTGCATCAGCAAGGTCTCTCCCAGGCAGAAATTTCAAGGCAGACAGGGTTTCCAGATGTGCTGTCCAAGCTCTTTTGAAGTAGCACGAAGAAACGGGCAGCGTTGAGGACGTAGACGCAGTGGTCGCCAAGGAAACTTACTGCAGCAGATGAAAGACACATCATGCTTACTTCCCTTCGCAATCGGAAGATGTCCAGCAGTGCCATCAGCTCAGAACTGGCAGAAAACAGTGGGACCCTGGTACACCCATCTACTGTCCGGAGAAGTCTGGTCAGAAGTGGCCTTCATGGAAGACTTGCGGCCAAAAAGCCATACCTCCGGCGTGGAAACAAGGCCAGCGACTCAACTATGCACGAAAACACAGGAACTGGGGTGCAGAAAAATGGCAGCAGGTGCTCTGGACTGATGAGTCAAAAATTTGAAATATTTGGCTGTAGCAGAAGGCAGTTTGTTCGCCAAGGGCTGGAGAGCGTACATGAATGAGTGTCTGCAGGCAACAGTGAAGCATGGTGGAGGTTCCTTGCAAGTTTGGGGCTGCATTTCTGCAAATGGAGTTGGGGATTTGGTCAGAATTAATGGTCTCCTCAATGCTGAGAAGTACATGCAGATACTTATCCATCATGCAATACCATCAGGGAGGCATCTGATTGGCCCCAAATTTATTCTGCAGCATGACAACGACCCCAAACATACAGCGAAAGTCATTAAGAACTATCTTCAGCGTAAAGAAGAACAAGGAGTCCTGGAAGTGATAGTATGGCCCCACAGAGCCCTGATCTCAACATCATCGAGTCTGTCTGGGATTACATGAAGAGAGAGAAGCAACTGAGGCTGCCTAAATCCACAGAAGAACTGTGGTTAGTTCTCCAAGATGTTTGGGCCAACCTACCTGCTGAGTTCCTTCAAAACTGTGTGCAAGTGTACCTAGAAGAATTGATGCTTGATGCTGTTTTGAAGGCAAAGGGTGGTCACACCAAATATGGATTTGATTTAGATTTTTCTTCTGTTCACTCACTTTGCATTTAGTTAATTGATAAATATAATCTATTAACATGTCTATTTTTGAAAGCATTCTTACTTTACAGCATTTTTTTCACACCTGCCTAAAACTTTTGCACAGTACTGTATATATATATATATATATATATATATATATATATATATATATATATATATATATATATATATATATATATATTGCATCTGGCAGGCTAGTTTTCATAGGCAGTCCACATCAACTGGCTAATTGCGAACTTCAGCTAGAATTGATATAATTTGCTTTACACAACATCCTTGTAGAGTGGGAGCTGCAGTGATGCAAAATCTAGTGGCAGAATTTGCAGTACAATTGAAAATGGCACGACGTGCAATTTTAAATTTATTTACACAGGCGTGTTAAAAGCACGTTTTGAAATATATTTAGAACGTGTTCTAAAATCAAATTGTCATTCTAATTTGATAAACAGGAAATTTAAACCAAAACCAACGGCAATGCACTAATTCTGTTTTTGATAGAATTACGTCTAGTAGGAGTGCACTAAAAATTAAATATAGACTTCATTAGCCTACATTTTAATAATAATGCAGGTTTAGGCAACATACGTCATGCAGAAGTTAGAATAACAATAATGTATCAGGTTATATAGATTATAGTTTTGCTAGAAACATAAGCTAACTTTGCTACAAATGAAAAAGCCAATCAGCAGAGATTAATGTTTAATAAAGCTTATAGTTATAGCTGTGAGATCGATAGATAAATAACTGAATATTGACCTATTTCAAAGGATGTGTCTGTTAGTGAAATCTTTATTTTTTTTCCTCATGTGATGTTTACGTTCCTTGTTGTTGAAAGTGTGGTACACTGATACAGTTCCTAGTATTGGTTACAATAGCAGTATCAGTAGTACCCTTTCATAGGATATCTTAATTTTAATATGCATATATTTAGAACAAGTAGTAGAAAGTGTTATTTATAATCCATGTATTTTCATCGTTTGTCCCCTTGCTTTACCAATGTTTTATTTTTTATAAATGACAGGAGCCTAGACGAGGGTATATGGTACGACTTCTTCAAGAGGATTCTCAATCCCAGAGGCAGTTCTACTGTTTCTGTCCTCTCAGATCTTCACCAGGAAATGAGTGCAGAGATTGAGAGGTCATTCCAAGACAACATTGAAGCTAATCTGGCCCTTTTATGGTTTAAGGCTCTTGGTTAGAAGTTGATGTGTAACCCTTTTTACCACATAGTGACAGTATTGTAGTTCAGTAGAGCACCCACCAGAGATTTGACAGAAGCAAGCAGCATTGTAAAATCTGTGAAAGACAGACATGTTTGACAAATGTTCACAAAAAGTCACATGGCAGCACGAAGTACAAAACATGATTGTTTTATTCCATTTTGTCTTGGTTTTGTATATTTCATCAAGCTACACAAGCATACAGAATAATTTTACAGATCTTTATTTTCTGCTACAATTCCCAGGAATGCTTTATCTGTTTTAAAGGCTTGGATATGGAAAAATTGGTCATTTGATGAATAAGTGGACTAAAATATATTTTAAACCTGTGTATGAACATAACTCGGATAATTAACACATGTTAAGAGGGCTAGGGCATTTGGACCTGAAATCCTGTACATGTATTTAATGAAAAGTCATCCTTTTATTAATGATGCTGTTAGTGTAAAACCCTAAAACAAAGCAACCATGGAATATGATTTTTGTCTTTTCTCTAGCATCTCTTTCTTCATATTCTCAAACCACTGCTGTTTTTATATGTACTTACTTAAAATAAAGTTGTTTTTTCAAGTACTGAAATGTATTTTTGTGATGAATGTTGCAGGCTGTGAGCTGCAAGTACATCTCAATAATAAGAACTGCAGCAATTTATAATTTCTAGAAAACAAAGACTAGGAAAAATCTTTTGTAGCAAAAGTTCTACTTTTGTGGATGAAATAGATATCTACAATTATTTATTTCAGCAGAAAACTCCAAAAATGCTAATTCAAAAGTATTCATAACCTGACAAGGAAAATGAAATTGAAATCAACTTGAGGCACCTTTAGCAATAATAACCTCTTTTAAACAATTAGGATATTTGTCAATGAGCACACTTTGGAGTAAGTTCTGTACAAAATGTATTGGTTACTAAACGACTACTTTGAACGAGGGTGTCTTTTAGGGACAAGAAATGAGATATTTACCTTATGGTAAAGATAGGTGACAGTTTACGTTGATTTTACTGTATGTTTGATGGGTATAAACAGCGTAGCAGGCTGTGTGTACAAGACCAGAAAAAACGCTTTAGCATGGTCATTGGAAATCAACCAGTGCTGTTAATAACAAGTCAGTCTCATAATTCATCTATTAACCCATATCTTTCTATTACGGGGCATTTCATGTCAATCAGACCAATTTTCAGGATTACTTTGACATTCAGAAAAGATCGGGTTAAATGTGGTTGGAAGACATACTTATAAGAGTTACAATATGGCTACAGGGCAATCTGTGCTCCTGAAGTGGAGCCATATTGGAGATGTTCCAAAGTTTTCTCCATATAACTTCCAAAACATTACTTGTAGGAAGCTGTAGTTACTGTTGTGTCAAAACAATTTCTAGAATTTGCATTTAGTTTCAAGACAGTCTTGGTTCTAAAGGCATGTGGATATG
>CM060266.1:20332354-20612354 GCA_030684275.1 Acipenser oxyrinchus oxyrinchus
GAAATAATTAAATTAACCAGCTACAAACTCAGTACTTAAAAACTAGCCTCTAATGCATCAGAGAAAACTGAAATTAAGATTAGTCTTTAGTTTTAATTATTTTTCTAAATTAAATATAAACCCATACAATTAATTTTCGGTTAGGTTTATCAGCTCTCCAGTGATAGAGAATACATATGTAATGATTGCTAATATGTGTTAAGATATATTCCCTGTAAAACATCAATGAGATGCAAAATAAAACTGGTTATTGAAGCAGTGTAACACAGCCCAAAAACTGCACTGGCTCCAGCCAACCCTTTGTGAACCCTTATCTTATACTGTACTTAACTAGCATCGGCCAAGACCATTGAGTAACGAAAATGGTCACTGACAATATTGGTAAATGATTAAAGTCATCTTGTGTTTACACAAACTCAGTAATTGCTCTGGAGCAACCATAATACCTCTGGTGGAACAGTGACTCATTTGCAAAACAAATTCAGCTTTGCTTACTGTAGGCCTTGTAATGATCGTGTGCTTCTCACTACTGACATGAATATGGAGTTTCAGCAGAAATGTGCGGTGGGACCACGATCCACTGGTCAGATAATTTACCCTTCAGGGATTGCATGATCTGTTTGGTGATCTTTTTGATCTGTATGTGAGACAATCCGCGCTGGGTAAGCTTACAGTTTTTTTTTTTTTTTTAAATGGTGTTGAATATTAGCCTTTTTAGGTAAGCAGTTACTTTACTTTTTACTTAACAGCCTGGAATATGTAATCGGTGTAATTCATCAAACCTGGAGGGAGCCCATACTGTGAATTATGTAGGCTTTGTTTTAGTCATTGCAGTTCAGTTTATATATTGTGTGTGTGTATATATATATATATATATATATATATATATATATATATATATATATATATATATATATAAATATAAATAATAAACCACATTTATAGGTTTCTTAGCAATAGCCAGCCATATTGTTTTTACAGCAAATTACACCAAAGTACATTGCATTAACAACTTGGTTACTTTTGTGCTGTCTGTTTTCTTTTGTAGTAATATCAATACATCCACATGTACTTTTCTTATTATTTATTTATTCAGTGTCTGCAAGTAGACGGGCTGCCAGCAAATCGTTGTGTATGTACATTAACCTGTTTACACACTAGTTACTTTTGAAATGTTTATTTTATTATAGTTTTTCATTTTTTGAAGTAGTGCTTTATATGTGGTAAGTTAATTGTTATGTTTAATTGTTCATTTATATACGGCGTTTCGGCTGTGCAGATGTTTGAAATGTGGTGCTTGAATAAAATTTTTGAGGTGTATCCGATAGTTTGTCTTTCATTTTAATATTGATCATGTATAAAATGTACCGTGATAATGACTGCCGTCAGCGGTTCTAGTGTTAAAGTAGTCCATAAATGTTCATTTTGTGTGTGTGTATTTTGTATGGCCTTTCTGTTGGAGATTACGTGAGATTAAGTCAGAAGAACTGGATCTTGACTGCTGAAACCTCGTGAGCCACAAGCACGATTCCTGCTCAGGTTAACATGGGTTTTTATTGTGAGAAAAGCGACTGACCCTGCTCTTAAAGTTGCGCTGCCAAAAGGACGTCCTTTTGCTGTTTCACAATGTATTCGCATGACAACATCACACAGTCATGACTGTAGAGTCGATTTTCACGTGCATGTAAACCCAGCCAATGAGAACTATGTGCCTTGAGAAGGGACGGCTAATCTTAAACAGCGACTCTCATTGATTTGTACTGCAGATTTAATTGTTCCATGCAAGAATTAATTGTATTTTTAATAAAGATACAGTATTTAACAGTAGGCTTGGTTATGGGTAAATTATTGGATTACTATAATCAAAAAATATTCTGCAGGTCTTTTGATTTATTGTAAAACGGGTATTGCATTGTGTTTGTTGTGCATTTTGTAATACATATAAGAAGGCTGGCTGTTTATTTGCTTTTTAACCATTAATGGAATAGATAGATTAACTACTTTGAGATTTCAAAGCTTTTTACATTAAATTGTTCTTTTATACATTTATCGTGAAAGGGGTGCAAAGAGAAACACCAATACATTGTAAAATGAATAAAGAGTTTAGTTTTTCCAAGCCTCAAAATCAAATATCTGAATTTGTTTCTAGTTTGGGTGAAATTGTACTTTCTGAAAACTTGACCAAAATTACCATTATCAGTCAAAAACTGAGAAAAAATGTATATGTTTGCAATAAGTTCAGTTTTTATGTGTATTTAAGGCTTGCCATTCCGTGTCATTCCAAACAGTTCAATTTTACACAAAGTAGTAAATGTTTAACTAAATTCTTCAACAATTTAGCTGCCTCTGCTTTATACTTTTATTAGAAAGCAGAATATGTGGTTTGTTTACTTTCTCTAAATACAGCCTCATGGTTAGCAACACGGACAGATATAGATTGCCATATAGCCACAGATTATGGTACTCTCAATAATTTATGCTAAATAATGTTAATACTAAGTTTAATGACAGTTGGATAAGCGGTTCTCCAGATATATGGAAACATGTGAAGTGTGATATGTACGACTGGATTTCATCCCCAGTGTGAGACAATTCGAGGTCATGTGAGGAAGATACAAGAAAACCTATAGAACTGATATTTCTTAACATAAATCATATTATATACTTAGTAGGTGCAGTTTGTACTGCACATTTAAAACTAAGTTAAGCATGTCAACATTTAATTTAATTTTATGTTTAAATGTGGGTTTAAGGATTGGTTTCAATGTATTAACCTTTCCAGTATGAATAAATAAAAACAGTTCTTCAGCTGTAACAATTGAAGCACTCCAGGAAACAATATCTTTGTACTTGTTGTGTCGAAATCAAAAGACTGTGCATCAGCATTATTACTAATTGTAGCCTAAGGATAAATCCTTTTATCTACATTTGTCCAACACTTGTTTTACCTTGTTGCATTAAAAAAAAAAAAAATAATAATAATAAACATAGTTGTGTCTGGGGTTGAATCATCAACTATAGCTCTATCTTGTAGAAATGAATGTAGATCAAAGTTAAGTAATGACAACATGCTTTTTTTCTGCAACTTTATATCGGCATCTATACTGTAGATCTATAAAAAGAGAAACCGTGCTTCTGGGTACCTTGTACTTCCTATGCTATAGGACAGGACTGTCCAGCTTATAGCTCTTGAGAGACATAAATTACTTCTCCAAAAGACATCTCTTGATTTAGTCTCCAAAGTATCCCATTTTACAAAAACATTTGACAGCTGTAGGCTGCTTGGTATGATTTACAAAACCTGTCAACTTAGAATAAAGGGACTGGCTTAACTATATGATATCTACAAAAGGGGCCAACTTAAAAAAAAAGATATCTCAACGTATTCTTACTTGGCTGTTTTTGTTAATGTGACATGTATTTGGAAAGATATAGCTTCAATATGGTAAGCATTTATGTGAAATATTTGAAATGCATATAAACATCTGTTATAGAACTTGGAAATATGTAGTACAATGTGCATTGCATTCACCAGAAACCAGCACAGGTTTTACATTTTTAGGTTGCTAAGATGCTGTAAAACTGAACGATTGAATGGCAAGAGCTACTGCAAGTTTCCACATTGCCCCTGTGTGTCAGGACTTGCTCAGTAGAAAGCATGGTCTTATCTAGGGCTTGATATCTCAAGGTCTCCGTACTCTGGAAACAAACATTTAAAAGCTATGTAAAGTTTATGTATCCCTCACTCATATTCAGTTTTATAGTTCTACAGTTTTCCATTCCACAAACATAACCATAGTTCACTCGTCTGTGTGCTCTGTGGTGGTCAGAAACCTGTGTATTTTACATTTAGGAAACAAAAGTAACAAACATGGGGAACTACACTTCTAACCTGCATTATAAGTCAAGGCCCCATTGAACCTATTAAGAGCAACTACACTCAATCTCAAAGACAAAGCATTTTACACATTTAAACCACAACAGGTTCTACATAAACAGTACATTCAATTATATATATATTTTTAAATGTAGATTTAATGACTTACAATATGTTTCAAAGTGTTTGGTGTCTACCTCTAATCAAGTTGAGAGTGCCTGGGAAATACACCCTCAATTTGACTAGAGGTAGTCACTGAACACTTAAACATACAGTACAACACAGATAGTGTAGTCTGAATGCAGTAATTATGTTTCAATTCCTTTTTGTTTTGTTGTCAAAAGTTGAACAGAGCTCCATTGGTAAAAGATTTTTAGTTTTAGTGTTGTCTGAAAAATTATATTTTTACCTTTCCACTGCTCTTTTGTGATGTCTACTCTGTGAATAAAGTTTATTTTCAGGTCTGCTTAGTGTATTTAAGTTCCTCCTGAACAAACTTTACTCGCTGTACCAATATTGAAATTACAAAATACAGTAGTAGTAGTGTTAAAGTTTTGGGGTCCACCGATCTTTGGAAACTCACTTTTTCATTGGAATAAGATGTGTAATTCTATTCGGAAACAATTAATTTATAAGGGAGTTCATCTCCACAGAGATGTGTATATGTACTCTGGGAGCATCAAGACTGGAAGGGTTATTAGAGAGCAAATCATAAAAGCAGATGGCACTTGCTTGCGAGAAGAAGCCAAACTTTTAGTTCCAAGAACAGATGCAGGATATCTCCAACGGCCTGCAAATCACAAGCCTGGCCCTCGATGTGAACCTTTAAACCACCCAGTGTGCTTAAAAAAATACACAGTAGAGATGGAAGGCCATTTAAATGGGTCAGTGGCTTTAATCTTGTCAGCATTAGGCCTGCTACAGTGTATGCAGGCTGCTACAGTATCTACTGTAGTGTAAAAAGTTTGAGCCCCAGCTCCAAGGATTGTAGCTCATTGTCACAGAGCACTAGTGGCTGAGTTGGGGACAACATGTTGCAGGTCTTCCTGTGTTTGTTTTTAATAGATTTACTAATAGATTTTTATTCTTTTGGCTTTGGATTTTTTTTTTTGTAAGGACCACTGAAATAAAATGTGTGCTCTGTTTATTCTATTCCTTTAAAGGCACTTTGTATAACACTGAGACTAAGTACAGCTTGATATGTAATGCAATTGTGTAACATCAGTATCATGCCACCGGCCTCACAATTAGGTAATCCCAGCTACATTCACCTGATTAATAACAATAGCCAGCTATGTACCCCTCAACCCAGACATCAAAAGAGAGGATTATTAGTAACTATTAGTACTCTGGGTGTGTGAAGTAGCTGCTAAAAGTGATACACAGTAAAACACATAGTAAAAAGATCACTTCACAATGAAGGCCTTTTTAGAGTCCTGGTTTTCTCCTATTAACTGCAGAGTTAATATTAAGGCCACCCCTGTATTCAGTATAATGGCCTCCATCTGCAGTTCCAAATGCAGCCAACATCTGTTAAATTACCTAAGACCAAAATGCTGTAATCTTTTTTTTTTTTTTTTTTCGTTTTTACAAACCATAGGGAAACATGGCTGCAACATTATGTAACTGGTCTGAACATTTTATTTAGAAAAAAAAACAATACCTGAAACCTGACTTAAACAGAAAATACAAGTAAAATAAATGATATTAAAGGACCAGCTTGTGAACCAGCTAGTGAGGTTTTGCTGTATGTTAAAATGACAGGTAATGAAGGACAGAACCCTGGCCACTCCCTTGGAAACTCACCTTGTGTTGGGTCCACAGACTAGAGGAAGATATAATGCTTGATTCTGTCATCTAGGAAATACATTAGATACCTTTGTGTACATGATGGTGTCCATAGATTTAAGTAAATAGTAATAGTAATAAAAACACAGTTCATTTACCAGAATAACCTTTACAAGAAGGGCTCTGGTGAAGCAGCCCCCTGTTTAACTGTAATGACCTGTCAGGTGTACCTAACACTTTATTAAAAGTAAAAGTATGTTGTTGTATTCTGGAGCAGCCTCTTTAAGATAATCTCTAAGATAATAAGTATGAAGTTTGCAATCGTGCTAAATGAGTCATTTCCAACAAAGGATCTTTGAGCTGTGTGGATGAGCCTGAGGGAAGAGAGCATTAGTTTTTTCAGGCAAGCAGGAGCCTGCAGTGAGAGGCGGTGTGAGGCAGCTTGCAACGTTTATGCACTCACAGCGAGTCCCTGCAGAGACACACTCCACAGACAGAAAGGTAAGGGGTCTGCTTTAATCATTAAATTCAACTGCTCTCGTTATCATTGGGAGCAAGTTATTAAGAGATACTTAGAAACCACAGTATAGAAACAAAGCTAGTACTTTTACAGATGACAGTGAATTGAAACAGAAACAGATGCAAGGTGCAATTTTTTCCCCCTACTTATAACTACTTTGACTTCATCTGTTCATCTCTGGTGCTATTGGGCTAATTCAGCTGTTTGTATTTTATGCTGTGAAAGCTCACTGTTAGATGCATGAAGGATCTAATGAAAGTGGTTTACAAGAGCAGAAATGTGGGATGGTCATTATGTTTACAGAGCTCTTGTGTTTTTCTGTCGTCTTGCTGAAATGCCAAGGATTCTTCAGGGGCTGTTTTCATGCTCAAGGCATGTTTGTATGTGAGTTTCACTCAGCAGGGTCTCTGTAAAAATGTACAGGTTGCCTGAAAAGTTTGAATACTGTAAAACGAAGATCACAGGGATATGTGCTGGTGTACATTATATTCTCAGCTCTGTAAAGCTGTCCAACCTGTAAAATACTTAGCATATTACATCTTAGCAGTGCTGGCTGATGGTAGGATGTTTAAGACTTGTGTACTGTATCTGTACTTCAATAACAAGGACTACTAATGAAATGCAAGGTTTTATATTTATAGAATTCGTTATTCCAGTATTTCTAACCAGTATGCTGTAGGTCTAGGATAGTTTTGTGGAAAAGAGCGCTATTGCAGTCTAGGAAGGCAATTCCATTTTGCAAGACAGACTAGTAGACTAGTCATGGATATACTCATACAGTGCATCATGTTTTATGACTATCAGTCTTCTTAATGCTATATTTCGACCTCCAAAGAGAGTAAAATTGACTTAATAGAAAGTTTGTTCTATTGTCTGCAAACTGAAAGGGACTGAGAATGTGGTCTTCTTAATGGTGATCTGGTCTTTATATGGCATTTGTCCCAATGAGAGAATTTACTGTATTTAATTTGTTCGGTAGCCAACTTTCACTTCTGTTTTCAGGTATAATTTTTTTCCCATTTCAAAACACTCTCTAGCCTTTGAATGAAGTGTATATTAAAATTTCATATTATGAATAGGGACCACTGCAATGATTCCAACCTCCCTCACCTCAATTATTTATTTATTTGTTTATTTAGCAGTCGCCTTTATCCAAGGCGACTTACAGAGACTAGGGTGTGTGAACTATGCAACAGCTGCAGAGTCACTTACAATTACATCCCACCGAAAGACAGAGCACAAGGAGGTTAAGTGGCTTGCTCAGGGTCACACAATGAGTCAGTGGCTAAGGTGGGATTTGAACTGGGGACCTCCTGGTTAGAAGCCCTTTTCTTTAACCACTGGACCACACAGCCTCCCTCATCAGTCTTGACTTGAATGTAACTGTGTGCCTCCTGTTTACAAATGTAATTTAGTCATTAGTTTTACTTGCTGTTTGACCTTATTTTAAGCCACTTGTATACAAATGTACTGAGTTATGAAAATTATAATCTCATTGACACTTGTTACATAACAAATAAAACAGTGGGCATGTCAAGAATGACCAGATTATAGATTGGTTTTGGTCAGGAATAGGCTAAAAATGTATCTGAATCTGTTCTCCAAAATACACACACAGTAAACAACAGCTGTTTATTAATTTATTAAAAATCCCCTCCTGATAAAGTAAAACAGGAAATTATATTTTGTTAAGAATTTACATTTGATAAAATATAGATTTCAGTATGAAAAAATGGATTATATAGGTCATAGTTGATCGATTACACAAGAGGAATTTTGGCAAAAAAACCCTCTCTTTTTATGGTTCTGGAATTTTATAAAACAGTCAGTTATGTGCTGAACCAGGTGAAGCAGGTTGTGGTGTGCTGTGAATGGGACCCTTTGGGATGCTTGTTTATCCAAACTGTACCGCCTCCTGTTATCACAGGATAACAGGATTTTGGAACCCTAATGAAAATGAATGGCAAACAGATTCCGCACATATCATACAGGATAGATTATGGTTATAGGTTTTTTTATTCTTATGCGGGGGAGAAAGCAGTTTTACATTTTGTCATTTGTTTGTTTGTTCTCTTTTACTAGCATTAGTCACATTATCACTGGCTCTCCTTATGTTGTGTCAAAGTTATTTTGGTTCTTCAGGATCTGTAGATTTGTCAGTTGCAGTGCTTAGATAGCTGTATAGCTCTTGTACCTTATCACTTCTTGTGTTGCAATGAGACCACTGCAGTAAAACTCACCTTTAGTAAAATAGGTGATTTGGAAACAAATATTGAAATAAACAAACAAGAACCAAACCAAAAAAAAATTAAGCAAAAGTGGAGGGAGACCATAATTTTGCTAAGAAACAATACTCAAACAGGTTAATAAGGATTAGGCACTGCTTATTAAGCAATCAATGTGAGCTTTACTCGATATATACAGTTGTTAACTGTGATAGAGTCCACTTATGTTGTATGGATTATATGACATGCATTCCATGTTTATTAACATACATTTGACATATATGACATACATTAACATGTTTATGTTTCAAAGAACCATCTAATGTCAAAGTTGTATAAATACTGCTACATGATTTCTAAATTGAGCACATTGGCCAAACTCAAGGCCCAGAGGTTAATTCAGATCCCTCGGCAGTTTTTTTCAGGCACCCCAGAGCGCTTGGGATTTGAAGTTTACTTAATTAATTAATTTATTTGTTTATTTTGATGCAAATGGTTCAAGTGAGGCCCACTATCACCACTTGCGCCCTCCATACCACATACATTTAAATTGGAGAAGTTTCCCATTAATCATTCAGATAGAGGTTGCAATCGTACATGTTTGATATAAATGGAAAGACGTTATGCTTTTTATGGCCCACTAAGCAAATATCAAATTACAATATGGCCTTCGGTTTGGTAGGCTGTAATTATGAAGAATCTTAAATCTGGGGTTAATAAAAGAACTTGGTGGAAGCCAAGGTTTCTGAAAAGTGCCATTGTTACTGGTGTGCTTTAAAGATTGTACTGTTGTTTAGGTTTTTAAAGAGTAAATAGCTTCAAATGCCTATTCTAAATTGCTGCCTCTCTCACGTTACAGACAAGTGTCATATCATAGAACTTCTGGTCATAAAATAAAACAAGAAACAACAAGAAAAGCATCACGCAGTCAAGTGGAGCCAAAGCAAACCAGGTACAGCACTGCATTCTGGGATCAGGTCAGAGTTCTCTAGGTAGCCATGGAAACAGAGAGAAAATACAACTGGTATTTATGAGGGTAGATGATTGATTGAAAAAAATTAAATATCAATAGAAAAAAAAAAACATTGCATGAATTGGACATTAAAGCCAGCCAGTACAGAAACAACAAAAATAGAAAGTTTCTGTCTGCATTACCTTAATAGAGACAATAATGAGTTCTGACACAGTTCAGCTCACTAGACCATAAAAACAGAAGTGTCATTGCAGCTACACTTGAGTCTTAAGGGAAATGTCAGTTCCGCTTAATTTTAAGCATTCATTAATTTAAAAATGAAATTCACTTTGACTAATGAGTGGAGTCTGATACGGTATGCAATGTTCCTAAATTAAAGAACACTTTAAACTTTGACCTTTTAAAAAAGTGGAGAAAAATCACATGATTTTATATAAACATAGTATAAGTGAACAACACTACTCAAAGAGTAAGGCCCCAAACAGCGGGAAATTGCCAGTAATTATGAACCTGTTTGGGAGGTGAGGCCAAATACAATACAACTGTTTTAATCTTCATGTGGAATTGAACTGCTTTCTTTTTATTATATCAGAAGTAAATTTGCATGTGTGGGTCAGGGTTACTCAACAAAGAAAATAAATAAATAGGATTTCCATGACCTTTTTACCTATTCTTCGGTAGACTGAAAAAGGCAATATTTGACTTACTTTCCGACAGTTTTACCTTAGAATGCCGATGTGTTTTAAAGCCATGGATGATAAGCAATCAAACTGAGTGGATTACAAAGAATAATCCACTCTGGATTGTCCCCTGTATTATGCAGTCATTCTTTATTGAATTGTTATTCTTGATCCAATTAGTTTGTGAGCTACACTCTTTATTTATTTCTAAGCATTGAAGGTAATACTTTTGATGAAACCTCAGCTGGTGTAAGTTAGCGATCTCCTAGTTCCACCACTAGGGGCTGCCTCTTGTTTTCTTTTTTTGTTGTACTGTCAGTTGAAGCCATCTACGAAAGTCATTGATATGTCCCACTTGTTTAGTTTGGAGTTTCTGACCTTCTAGGTATGGTAAATACAGCTTTATGGTTGGGTTTGGTAGCTTCATGCATGAAGCCTTTAGTTCTTGATATGTTGATATAACATGTACTTGCAATTAATTTTCAAAAAAAAAAAAAAAATTAAATATGTGCTTAAATATTTATTCTTACAATTGGCTTGTATGATTTTTAATTAAAACAAATATCTTTCTTTTCTTCTGTTTGCTGGCTTTACAGCCATTACTGCCATGGATTATACTTCATAATCTGCTCTCCAGTTCTAATGTAACATTTCACATGCATTTAAAATTGATCCTAGGTCCATTTGATCTACTCTGAGTTCAGTTTGGCTTTTCGTGACATATACCACTAGTACTGTAGTTTACAAACGCAAAATTGTATGTGAAGGACAGTCTTTGAGCTAATAGAGTTCCCACACATTCCTTAGTTGAAGTTCCTTATTTGATGAAAAATTCTAGTGTTATTGCTGCAGGCACCAAAGTCAATTTGTGTAAGGACATGACTGATTGACTAACAAGGCACTCCTTTGAAAAGATTAATGTATATGACGATTCATATTCAAAGGCATCTGATTAGAAACTGAGTGGCTGCGTTTTTCTGTTACTTTAACAAAGGAACGGGTGCTAGGTGGCATAGAAGGCTAACTCGCTGGCCTCTCTCATGCATTTCTCCTCTGGAGACTTGGGTGTGAATCCAGCTCAGGTCACAAACGATGTGTGTACAGTTGTCTCAGTCCAGCGCTATGTGTTGTTTATATGAAAATAAAAACACAACATCATTTACTAAAATAAAAAAGCTATCAGTTAACAGATAAACTTATTGGGTAAAAGGGTTTTTATATCCCTTTTATACTATCTTTTCATACCTATTTTATACCCTACTGTGTTTTCTCCATCATTTTCTGTTGTTCTTTCTGCTTAGATAATTATTTACATATCATGCTGGATCTGCTGCTGAAAAGACTAAAAGCTGAATTTCTTTAGTCCTGAGGTTTGAAAAATGACCTCTAGGGATGTGTAGCTGTAACTGCTGTCCCCTCTGTAACTGTAAGTCTTTTCGGAAACAGCCCCTGTGGTTGAAAAAGGACCTGGCCAATAATGGCATAAGCAGTAACAGCAAATTACACAAACCACCCGTAATAGGATTTTAAACAGGTAAAGAAAATATGTATGCAAATATGTTGTGAAGTATCCCCCCTTTAAGTTGTGACAATCTGTCAGCTAAGGAGCTTTGCTGTGGGAGTCTTCCTTTCACGGTCTTGTGATGTGTTTGTCTCTGAACTGAAGGATTACTGACGTTGGATCCTGTATCTTTAACTCTGAGATTCCTCAGCTCACAGATGTGATGTGTCAGCCTGCCCAGGTGTTCCTAAATTTAGATCCCCGAGAATGGCAGCCCCAGCTTTTAATTAGACAAGAGCACACGTTTTCTGCACATTGAGGCAGAAAGTCTGATGTGTAAGAAGAAAGCCTCGAGAGACACGTGTCTGGTAATCGCTTGTGGATTCTTACTCTTCAGTGGCTTCTTTAGACAGGCCCTGAATTTCAATATACATAGCTATACACAATATATTATACACCTCAGAACTTTAATACTCCATTGATCAAATGGCCAGGTCCACTACTGAACGACATATATGCTTGGGCCCAATGCTCTGCATAAGGTCAGCTTGCTCAGAAATAGCAAAGCCAGAAATGGTACTTACTTTCAGCAGTTTTAGTCTATTCTTATTGATACTGATATGTAATGAAAGCACTCTGGCCACTGCTGATGCAATAATTTACCTCAGGCAGTTTGAAGCACCTCTTCTGTCAATAATCTCTCAATAATTATTATTATTATTATTTATTTCTTAGCAGCCACCCTTATCCAGGGCGACTTACAATCGTAAGCAAATACATTTCAAGTGTTACAGTACAAGTAATAATACAATAAGAGCAAGACAAATACAATGACTAGTTCAAGCAAGTACAAGTGTGACAAAATACAATTCAATAATACAGCAGATAAGTGACAGTGATAGTTACATCAAGATATGATTAAATACCAAATACTACAGATTAAACACTTGGCAGATTACAGTACTCTGAAGTACAGGATTAAATGCAGTAAAATAGGGGGCAGATAAGAGTAAGTAAAGCACGTTTAAGGAAGGGTGAAAGTGTCCCAGGGGAGAAACAGAGGAGTTCTACAAGTGCTGTCTGAAGAGGTGAGTCTTAAGGAGGCGCCAGAATGTGGTCAGGGACTGGGCGGTCCTGACATCTGTAGGTAGGTCATTCCACCACTGCGGAGCGAGGGTGGAGAAGGAGCGGGCTCTGGAGGCAGGGGAGCGTAGAGGAGGTAGAGCCAGTCTTCTAGTGCAGGCGGAGCGGAGAGGTCGAGTGGGGTGTAGGGAGAGATGAGGGTCTGGAGGTAGCTGGGTGCAGTCTGGTCAAGGCATCTGTAGGCTAGTACAAGAGTCTTGAACTGGATGCGAGCGGTGATCGGTAGCCAGTGGAGTGAGCGGAGTAGTGGAGTTGCGTGGGAGAAGTGAGGCAGAGAGAACACCAGGCGGGCAGCGGAGTTCTGGATGAGCTGGAGCGGACGGGTGGCGGACGCAGGGAGGCCAGCCAGAAGGGAGTTGCAGTAGTCTAGGCGGGAGAGTACCAAGGCCTGGACCAGGAGCTGGGTGGCGTAATCTCATCAGTGAAAACAGAAATCCTGTACTGTAATGTACTGTAGCCTCCTGTTTAACTGTCAATTGCCTTCTTTGTTAATTGTACTGTATTTTTATTGGACATTACTAACTCCTGTAAAACTTACGTGATAAATAGCTTGTCCGAATATTAACTTGACAAGTTTATTTTGCGTAATGTGTTCTTTTACATTGTTTTAGGTATGCTATCTAAATTACTGGTATAAGTTTAGGTTCCCCATGTGTAATTTCTTATTCTATTCTACTTTATTGTTCATTGTTGATGAAATACATTTTAAGGAGCTACAGCATTTAGCTTAGGTGGGATTTTAGGTGCCACTGCATGTTAGTTAGACACTATATCTAAAGCCTAAAATGATGGTGCTTTCTACCTTAGATGTAGTGTTTCGTATGGCTTTTAAATTCCCAAATGGAATGACTTTGGGCTAAGGGTTAGTTGTGGAATGAAAAGTGATATATTTCAGTACGTGATATGTAACACAAGTGAATGATTGACTGCTGCCTCCTTAGTTCTCATGAGATGGTGTAATTGAGTTATCCCAGTAAGCAAACATTTTAAATAAATACACATTGGACATGCCCACTGGCTGTTGCAATATTAAGTATTGTACTAAGCAAACAAGTGAGATCTATCATACATGGCTTCAACTGACATTTAGAACTAAAAAAAACAGGAGGAATCAAAATATAAGTATTACTGGTAGTTTATAGTACAATGCATTATGTATAGGTCCCAGCATAGACTCCCAATATGGGGAACGAGGAAGATTAAACCTGCAGAAGCGGAACTGAATTCCACGTCGGGTTCATGTCTGAAATAAGGAATATGTTGGCAGTGAAGTGTGAAGAGCTCCAGTTGTTAACAGGCAGTTACCGATTAACCCTTAAGATGCATTGTCAGAAATAGTGTCTGAGCACACGTTTTCTGCACATTGAGGCAGAATGTCCTGAAAAAGATACTTTGATACATGCAAATATAACTCGGAACATTCATATTGCAGCATACAGTAAACCATTGCTTACTTCTTATTTAATTGTTTACTTGCTTACTTTCTTTAAGGCTAATGTGCTATGTAATGAAATGCATTGGGCTAGGTGTACTTTATTGAGATTTCATTGGAGAAAAAATTAACTTTCCTTAAATACAGTTTTAGTTGGTAGCTTGACATGGAATTGTACTTGTTTTTATGGTCTGTGCAATCATTCTAAGTGGTTCTGGGTTAGTATTGCTTCAATATTAAGCCATCAAGGTTTTACAAAGTACGCCTTTACTTGGCTTTGAGCTTGTTTTCAACTATTCTCGAGAATCCGAAGTACCAGGACAAAGCAATATGACCTGTCATCTGAAAGGTCATATTTTAACATGATTTGAATGGAATGAGAAAGTGTTCTAGTCAAAGCAGTTGGCTTAAGAACTTACTTTGAGCTTGTCTGGGAAAAGACAAATTAGAGACAAATGACAATAACTCAATAATGAAGCAACAGCACCCAGACATCATAAAATAGTAAGAGGAATGTACAAATAACTTAATGACATTTGAAGCTACTTGCTCTTCAATGTATTTGGTAAAAACAAGCTCTAACAAATAGGTTTTTATACTCTTGCTCAGGCCCAAGCAGTTAAGGGTTAAATGTGCACTGTTTTGAGGGGAAGGAAAAGTTGAATGTTAACATTATCAAACAGCATAGTAATATTTTCACATTCTGCAGTTTCCATTCTCTCTGTGCTGTAAATAAAGTTTTTTACCACCTATATCACTGCTCCGAATTCTATAGGCTTAGCATCACACACATTTACCATAACATCGTACCCCTGACACAGCATTAGATCTAATCAGACCGATTTTACAAAATAAATCTACTGTGCAAAAATTATATCGATGTTGATAACAAACCCAACTGGCACACTAAACCAGGAAACTAAAAGTACATTATGGCGATGTAAAGATGCCAATGTAGCCTACTGTGCTTGTTTCTGGTATTGTAAAATAACCTTTTTTTAACCTACATCTTGTTTATTTATGAACGTTTGTTTGTACATTTTAAAGCATGCAAGTATACAGCAGGTGGCATATAACAAATTAAGATTTTGGAAGATTATATACAAAAGGGTTAAACATGCAGGCTTGTATTTGTCCAAATGGTCCTATTGCCCTGGCTATGATCTCAGAATAAAGGCTTATTATGGCTCTCTGTAATACGAATGGAAAAGGGTGAAAGGATATTTTCTTATGATGCCTTAACCTCTGGAAGCCACCGTTAGTTGGATTCATCAAGTGTGTGCCGGTTTTTAAGTCATGCTTGAAGGTCATTTGTTTGCAGGTGCACGTAATACAGTACCTAGCTAAACCTGATTATGTTTTCAGACTTTATTAGTTGACTAAGCAAACTGACTTGATCTAAATTGTATTATATACTGTAATGTTGTCTTTGTTTATATATATATATATATATATATATATATATATATATATATATACACAATATATATACACAATATATATATATATATATATATATATATATATATATATATATATATATATATATATATATATATATATTTTAACCATGCTGTACAAAAGTAGTTAAACATAACCTAAAATTGTGTTCCTACAGCTGGATTTACCTTAAGGGGATGTAAACAAACAAATTGCAAACAAGCTTGTCAACAAGGTCAGCGTCCTAGAAAAGTGAAGGACGTAGAAAAGTAAATAATTGAAGAACAGTGAATTGAAAATTGACCATGCTTTTACCATGGCTGTACTACGAATTTGTTTCACTTTACTATGCTATGCTTTTATAGTATACTACAGTAAAATCTAGAAATGAAAGTTAACATAAACATAAGGAAATATGCTATGTTATGTAACATGGTTGTGGGACACTATAGCTTTAAAATAAAAAACACATTTTTTTCTGTATGTACGTAAAACTTGGGAGATTTACAAAGAGGCTTTACTCTTCCCCAACCCTTGCTTGTAAAAATTAAAACATCTGTATGGAAATATCTCCTAACGCACACAGCACATAACCTAATCAACCAGCCATGGATACAATCAGTCAATTAGTTCATTAGACAGGCAGACTGTTCACACACTTTTCCACAGGTACTGTTATGTCCCGCCCCTAAACGTCCTAGTGCCAATAACAATGTTTCTTCACCTGAATGCTGACACACTGCTGCAATGATCCCCACACTCTCAACAGTCTCATCCGCCACACCCAGAATTCAAACTCTGACAGCTTCATGTGCTTACACTGTACAAACTTGCCAGCTCTCTCTCTCTCTCTCTCTCTCTCTCTCTCTCTCTCTCTCTCTCTCTCTCTCTCTCTCTCTCTCTCTCTCTCGCTCGTTCTCTCTCTCTCTCT
This sequence comes from Acipenser oxyrinchus oxyrinchus, assembly GCA_030684275.1. Classification (NCBI taxonomy): domain Eukaryota; kingdom Metazoa; phylum Chordata; class Actinopteri; order Acipenseriformes; family Acipenseridae; genus Acipenser; species Acipenser oxyrinchus. The sequence goes on from CM060266.1 coordinate 20,348,865, forward strand.
TGCTCCCTCTTGTACTCACACACCTACAGGATTTCCCTCTGGCAATCTAGGCACTGCAGTTTAGTGACTAGGGGAACTATCACAACTGCTGAAATACACACATAAGGAACGGTGGTGGACAATACATTGGGTGAGTTGATGTGTTTTTTTTCTGCATTTGTAACAATTCTACAGCATCTGGACTGATGTGGTTGTTTAATTTGAATTCCTGATTACCGTTCCTCTGGGATTTTCTTCAAGAACCCATGAAGCACACCTATATTGTTTGGCATGGCTGCAGATGACAGAGACTGGCTGTAAAGATTGGGGGTTGCTGCATTTGGGAAACAAGTTGTTGTGGTGTGAGGTCAGGTCCTTGAGGGCAGGATCACAAATTTAGGGAATTGCACTGGCCGTAAAAGGCTGCCTGCTTGAGGTATGTTAACAAAATCAAAGCATTTACTCCAATCTGTTACCCCCTTTAAACATTTTGATTGTTCTACCTTGAATTATATCACAGGAGTAAACAAAACAGGTCTAAAACTATATTAATGAGCCACAAACAAATGACAGTATAAGGTTAAATAATGGAGAATTCTATTTGCAACTCCATGCTATCAACTGTAGGCTTACTGACTCATTTTGGGGTTATTTGTGAGATGAGGGTTGTTATGGTGTCGAGTTCCTTGTGGACAGGAATAACAAAATCGCATGAATGCAGTTGGCAAATGTTTATATATTGCTGTTTGCCTCTTTGACTTATACCTCAGAAGTTACGGACTGTAGAGTAGAGAAGCACGCCCATTTCACCCCTGTACATGTTGCTGTTGGCTTGGAGGCGTGTCAGTGTAAGGAGAGGCTACATGTTCCAGCTAGACTGCTCACTGCATTAATAGAGCACGTCAGCTTGACTCTGAGTACTGTTGGTTCATCACAGAAAGAAAGCTAAAGAAATACAAGGCACTCAATGTTCGTGCATCAAATTAAATGGCCCATAACAACAAACCAATTTTACAAAGAATTGTGCAATTCTACACCTTGCAATTTTGATGAAGAGCTTTCTTATCCTGTGAAATGCCATGCTAAAACTGCAGTTAAATCCATGTAATGCATAGCTAAGCATGTTAGTGTGTTAAACCGTTAGACAAGTGACATTTATTACATACTTACTGCTGCAGCCCCCAGTGTACAGCTTATAGATGCACATTTCTTTTTGAACTCAATCAAGATTGTTTTGATTTTTTTTATGGGTCATTAAAACCAGTGTTACTTATAATATTAGACCTCTTCCCCTGCCTAAGCGCTCCGGACTGCAGTCAGTTCAATCCATCAAGTCTGGCACACTTCACTCTGTCCAGCTCAGTAATCCCACCCCAGACTCTGCCCTCTGTGCGGTCCTGTACTGTAGGTGGGCATGGATATTAAGATCACTGGTGCCACTGGGGAGTGCTTTGGGAATTCTCAAATGCAAACAATTGTCCAAACTGCCAACAGCTTTGGACTTGGCTACCCAATGGCTACCCAAAATATTGCAGCTGATCTTGAATGAACAGATTGCTACTGAAGCCATTTCATTGCCCATCATTCACACTGCCCATCAGCCCTGCTTGTACTGTTTTTAGACAAAAAACCTGCTTCTGTGCTGTCTAAATGTCACATTGCAGTGTGCAAATAACAGCCCCATTTACCAAGTTGCTGTTTTCTCTGTTTCAACAATAGCTGTGACTGATTTGAGCTTTTATTTACACAGAAGTGTGCTGCAATATGTTTTCAGATGATAAAACTGGGGTTTTTGTTTTAAATTTGGGAGTGGTGGGCAGCAGTATCTCCAGGATAAAACATATCAAACTAAAGCTGCAGTGTCTCACAATCACGTTCAGTTTTACCCTAAAATATAATTTCTTGGTGACTGTTTACTTTTCAATATAACCACAAGATTTAGTGGTTTGGATCACGGGTTTATAGCTCTGAACTGCCAAGTATATGAAATGGCCGGGAACAGTGATTGTTTTAATTGTTCAGTACAGTTTATAAACTGCGTAATTCCAAGTTGGAGAACGATTGAAAAATACCAAAATTGCAATATCTCTGCTACAAATTAATAGATTTTTATACTGTTTTTGCTGAAACTTAGTTACAGACTGTACATTGTAAAACCCAGAGAGGTATGGTAAAGCAAATTTAAAAAATAAGACAAACCGTGGTAAACTATGGTAAATTCATAGTATAACCAGGGGAACAATATTGTACAAATTTAGGAGAGTAAACTTTTGTAAGGGGAGCTGTTTAAGGGCTGGAGTTAGGGGCTGTTTCTTGAGGAGGAAATCAGATGTAAAATAATTAGGCAGGATATGCAGGGATTGTCGTTTATTTTAAAAAAAAAATTCTACCTCGACTTTAATCCTTAAAAAAAGGTAGCAGGCATATCTATTGTACATTTTATATTCCTTACAGTCTAGGATTGTAAGTGCCCTAAAGAAAAGGGAGTTCTAATCTACAGGATACCTGTATTAAATCTACACATTGTAATTAATGTGATGCACAATACTCCTAGAATGGTACTAAAGTTTATATGAATCAAGTTTCCAGGACAAGCACTGCTTAAAACTCAACCTCCTGACACTAGTATACAATACTCCATTCAACCAGTGCAGTGGCAACCCAAACAACATCCACTTACTTCCAATGCAGAGCAGATGGATGAGACTTCCGCTCTTTATTTTACAAATCTAAAGACATGACATGCCAGGCTCACTGTGAACAGTACACTATCCTCACAGTGTGATGAATAAGTGCATAATGGAGATTGGGCTGTTGTTATTCATTTGACCCCCAAAATAAAACTGAAATGATGACTGCTGAAACTAGTATCAAGCTGAATTTAAAAAATAAACGCTAAATCCCCTACCCTCCGTTATGAATGTATTCAACACGATTCTCCACACTCTAATCCTCACTAACACCCGTGAACACCTATTTTATACACCTGTTTTATACACATTCCCACTGCCACCCAATAATCCACACACACACCCCGTGCTTCAGCAGGTCTTGCACCCTGCCACACTGCCACATACCTCCCCCCTATGTGTGCAGCACATATAGCCGCCATCAGCCCCCTCCCCACCTAAAACACAACCTCCCTCCCATCAAGTCCATCTTTCCCCATGTGAATCCTTGGGGGTGGGTTGGTGATTGGGACTGTGGCGGAGGTCTCCTCACCTCCTGACAGCAGGGCGATGTATTCCAGCAGCGAAACTGCTGCTAGGGGAAATGCTGGCAGTGGTAATGCTGACAGCTGTGTGGGCCACCACAGCACAAAACCCCTCACCTCAAAACCCCTCACCTCTAACACCAACATTAACACTCCACACTCTAATCCTCACTAACACCCATGAACACCTATTTTATACACCTGTGGCTGGAGCCTTAATTAATCATAATTGCTTATTCAATTCATGGCTCCAGCCACATTCCCACATGTTTTTTCAGGGAGGATTTTAACTCCCTCCCTGCCACCCAATAATCCACACACACACACACACACGCACACGCACGCACACACACACACACACACACACACACACACACGCACGCACGCACACACACACACACACACACACTCACGCATGCATGTGCTTTGGCAGTTACGTTGCAGTTGTGCTGGTCAAGATCAATTATACTACTGTAGCAAAAATAAGTTTAGCTTTAACATTTAAATGTATAATATCTTTCCATTGTTTCCAATTTCCAATACACCTTCTTTCCTTACAACATTGCGTAACCAAATGTGAATCACTCTATGTTTTGACAGTTGAAGATTTAGTCATCAAGCAAGATATAAAATAAGATCGACTTGCTTAGCTTCAGCACCATTTTCACTTTTTTATGATTTACAAACCTGGACATGGTGCCTTTATTGTTATTTTAAATCATTCAATTACACATTTTTCTCCCTTTTTTAATGTTTGGTTTTATGTCTGTTTCTGTCTAAATGTTCCTCTACCTGCAATGAAGCCTCCTGATTGGTGGATGAAAGTCCTGAGGTTTCTATATAACACACTTGGAAGACTTGAGGCATCCCTGTGAGGTGTGGCAGTGTGGACTGGCCCAGGGTGATTTTAAACAGGGGGCTCTCAATATTCCTTTTGGCTACCAGATATACTGCTAATTGAGCCTTTAAGTCATTGTCTGGCAGTGGGAGAGAGAAGATTTGCTACAAGTGATACATTCATATGCAGATCATGCATACGTGTCATGGTCTAGTAGCAGGCTGTCAACTGGTCCAGTGCTTTGAATAGGATCTGTTGTATAGAGAATGATATTTGAATTGTCCTACAGGAAGACTGAATAGCAGTTTTGCAATTTTAATTGACTTTAATACACTGTGCAGTCTATTACTAAGGAAAACTGTAATACACTTGACCAGGGTTTCCAGTCCTGGTCCTGGGGGACCCCTGTGTCTGCTTGTTTTTATTACAACTGAGCTCTCAGTTACTTAATCAAACCCTTAATTGAACGAATAATGTGCTTAATTAGACCTTTGAATTGTTCTCAGCTCCTACAAAGTTGCCGATTTCAAGTTACTTATAAAATTGTATCAATAACTTGAAATCTCCAACTGTTTAAAAAGCTGAAAACAATTAAAAAGGTCTAATTAATCTAATGAATAGTTCAATTCAGGGTTCGATTAAGTAATTGAGAGCTCAGTCAGATGAAAACCAGCAGACACAGGGGTCCCCCCAGGACCAGGATTGGGACCCCCTGCACTGGACACTTACAGATATTTTGTTAGGATGATCAAAGTTGCATTGAATTAGCTTACCGTATATTATTCAGTACAGCATATTGCTTATCCATTAAATGAGTTTTGGATAGTCAGCTTATCAGGCTATGGATTGTTTGTGTAAATAACTAAATAGAGGACACTACAGGAATGTTCATGCAGAAGGAGGGTAGGGGGTTGTTTATGGCCATGGACTGTGTTATGGACTGGGGAAGTGGTTCGGACTTTGTACTGTACCCATAACATTACCTATGTTGTGTGCTGCTGTGTGTGAGTGATTGAGTGTTTCGCAGGCTAATCCTCTCACCCTATCCTTGAGCAGCCTGCCTGCCTGTCAGTTTCTGTGTGTGCGGGTGTGTGTGTGTGTGAATGCAAGTGGATACAAATGGGCCAATGGGTTATCAGTGGGCGGAGTCAGCATCCATAAAAAGGAGTGCTGTGCGCCAGTTTAAGAGAGTTGGGAGTATTGAGAGAGAGAGAGAGAGAGAGAGAGAGAGAGAGAGAGAGAGAGAGAGAGAGAGAGAGAGAGAGAGAGAGAGAGAGAGAGCAAGAGCAAGCAAGCAAGCAAATGGCACTTGTAGCAACATTACTCTTAACAGCTTCAATCAAGAAGGCAGAGAGAGAGAGAGAGAGCATTGATAAAAGAGTACGAAAAGAATCCACTGCTTTCTCTACACCCTGTTGTCTGCCTCTTCATTCACCGCTAGAACCCCCGTACATACGCTATAGTATGTTTAAACCTAAATATTAAACAGCTGAATTCAGAAAATTACTTTCCTTCAATCTTTATATCCTTATATCTGCTGCTGCCTGCCCCAGAACACTATTATATATATATATAATCTCATTAGTCTTATCCTGGATAAATAAATGTAACTAAAACCTAACCACTTATTGTGATTCACTTTCATAGAATAGATTTTCTACCACTGAAAAATGAAAGAAAGACCAAACTGCCAAATCTCGACTGGCAAATCTGAGCCGAGCCACACCTGCTATTGAGTTCTACTGTTCAATTTTACTTGGTGCATGGATTTACTTTTACAAGAGGAAGATGTCAGTGATAGAATACAAAGCTGTATTGAACTGGCAATGTATTCCTGTGAGTATCTGTTTTAAAGTTACCACCATTTTAAAGCAAAAACAGACAAACCTGTTTGGACCCATTTGGTGCAAACCCAAATACTTGTCCCAAATACTTATTGGAGGTTCATCTACAGCATGTTTAATACATCGGAAAACTGTTTCTCAAGATACAGCTTAGACATAACTACTGCATTGTGCTTGTTTGGAATCATTTTGTAATTGAAGGATTATGTTTAGAAATGTGTTGGGCTTCTTTTTCTTTCAGTCTCCTGTCTTAATTTCCTTTTTGTTCAGATGAAATAGTTATGCCATGATGTATCAACATTTCCTCATAAAGAAAGCAAACAAGAACCTCACGAAAAACAAATCACTGAACAACATAATATTTCACTGGAATGCAATATAATGTAATATAATTACACAATTCATACTGGCAGTGTCATTCATTTATTTAACTCCAACCAACGCTGCCCAGGGCTCATTATTTGAAAAAAAAAAAACATTTACACTGAACCAGTTCCAACAAGAGACCACACCCACATGCCTCTCACTTCTCGCTGAAGAAACCTTTTTCAAGACTAGCTTTTTTTTCATTAATCACCTTGTGACCGCCAATGTTTGGTGTGCAGCAGTGATGAGCAGTAATTTGAGTCAGATCATCGACTCAAGTGGCTTTTCACTGTGGGAGTTCTTTAAATACAAGCTCTCCACTCTTATTCAATATTCTGCTGGCTCCTATTAAAAACAGACTGTCTTCACCAATTTTGAAAGTCCCAATAGTGTTATAGGCTTTTTTTTTAATGCAGTTGAGAGCTATAACGTGTGAAGGAGCTGTAACCAAGGCTTTGAACTCCATTTATTTGTTTAACTCTTTCGACTGGCCCTGTTTCATAGTGATGAAAATCTTTAGATTCGTTATATTCATTTGGAATAGTGTATGCAGATATTTCAAGCACAATGCTACAGAGCCAGGGTGACCAACGTTGTCCCTTCCACTCCCAGACTTTGTTCCAACCCCATTCTAAATTATTTAATTGAAGTAATGAACCCTCCATCCAAGCCCTGATGAATAGCCCTCCAGGACCGTAATTGGACACCCCTGATATAGAGCATAAACATTATACTGTACTATTGCTCCCAGGTACCTAAACAGATATGAAATATTTTTCAGAAGGACCTATCCACCGCTGAAAAATGTTCCGCAAGAAGAAGAAGAAGCGACCTCAGATCTCGGCGCCGATGAACTTCGAGCACCGCGTCCACACCTCCTTCGACCCCAAGCAGGGGAGGTTTGTTGGCCTCCCGCCCCAGTGGCAGAGCCTCATCGAGACACTCAAGAGGCCCAAGCCCATGGTGGATCCCTCCAGAATCACAGACGTGGAGCTCAGACCTAAGAAGGTAGGCCAGAGGTGTTACTATCCCTTACAAATGATTGCCAATGGCAATACAATAGTTCTGTACTAAAGGACATGTAAAGCCCCAGAAAGTTTCAGGCAGAAAACTTTAGATACACCCACAGATGTGATAACTTGATTGATAGGAAAATCCTAGCAAACAGCAACAAAATTCAAAGCAGAGATCATGGAGGTACAACCATCATCCAGTTGGTAGCTATCATACGTTTACAAGCCCAGTAAATGTAAACCTTATTGCTGTCTGTACCATGCTTTTGAGTTTCCCCCCTCCTCACCAACCTCCACCTGATTTTTAGCCCCGTCATGGGGGATTGGCAGTCAGGCAACAACGGCTGAGAGACTTAAATGAAAATTCCAGCTTTGAGAAAGCTTTTTTGAAAGGTGAGGGCTAGTGCTGCACACTTAACTTGGGCATTTCTGACTGCAAACATTTTCAGTTGCTTGATTCGTTGTGGTATTCTTGTATTTTCATCCTGCAAACAAGTCTGTTTTCCTTTGTGAAGAAGACCAGGTATTGGTCACTCAAGGTACATATCGTTTATTTCATGTTGTCATGGTGCAGCAGTCAAAGTAACCCCCCACCTCTCAGAATAGCGAAGGATTAAAAAAGTCACAAAAGTGATGACATTTTCTGTCAAAATGCTATTCTGTTTTTGATCTTACTGTGCCATTTGTGTTGTGGTCCTGGTGTTAATTCATTTTCAGGTTTTTTTTTCTGTCATACAAGTTTGGATAGCTTATTTGAATATTCTTAGTACCTTCAAAACTGGTCAGGTTTCCTTTGCCATGAGGTAGCATTTTACATACCGCTTCAGCACACAATGTCCACTGATATGTTTGCTGTTCCCAGCAATGCGATCATCAACAAAACAACACCCATTCCAAGTACTGTTTGTGATGCCACCGAGAATTGCAAATCAGATCGAAAATTACTATAATAGAGGGATCGCACTTCACTATCTCAAATAGGGCCAATATGCAACCCATTTAAAATATATATTTAGTCCTCAAGTAAATGCAGTTGTTATAAGTGAAGTGCCTGTTTTGAACACTAGAGGGTGCCTTTGTACTGTGCAGGGCTATAAAGAGCTCAGGGGCACCAGCTCATTCATATCTGTTAACTGAATATAACTATGTGGTTTTATAATAATGCCAACTACTGTCCAAAAAGGACCACCAAATATTTGACTTATGCCAGGTCTCCAAAAGTGGTAGGCAGGCCCAATAACCCACTGCTATACAAAACTTAATGTGAGCAAATGTAAGTTAAAAAAAAAAACAACAACAAAAAAGCACATTACATGGAGTATATCAAAATATACTGTATTTCAACATGATAGTTGCTAAATATATTAGCAATATATATCAACTTGCTAGTAAGTAAATAGTTTCCCTTGACAAGTTTTTGTTACCTGTACTGCCACTAAAATGACATTAGCTGTAACTGCAGTACAAATACAAGTTTGTTACCCCTCTTTTGCCTCTTTATGGTGTTTGTAATAATTCTGTGGTTCACAGCTGTGTTACTCGAATGGTTTTACAATCTAACTGCCTGTGTGGTTTTGCTTTTTGCTTTGACCTTTCAACTTGGTTAACTGTTTCATGTTAAAGTTAAGAAGCAGGTGGATTCAGCAGAGCTGAAATGGTAAGGGAGATGTATACATATACATTTAAATGGAATTTATACAGTAGCTTTCCACAAGTCTCAAACATTAGCCTAGCTATCGTAAACTAATGAATCTGCCTTAGTCATAGTTCACATTAGTGTAAATGTATACAGCTTAAGATAAATGGTTTTAATGTGTTTAACATGGTTGTTTCAATAATCGGTTCTCTACAATAATGACCTAAGAGTAAAGATAGGTGCAGTTATTTACACCATATTAAGAATAGGTCCAGTAGGTCTACATTGCAGGTACTGTAGATTTATTTAACATTTATTTGTATATAAAAAAAAGATTATTGCCACATTATTAAAACATGTTAACGTCGTCACATTTAAAATCCATCATTTTGTGAGTCAATTAAGCAGTTCTACATAGAGATATCTGCCTGTAACCCCCTTCTCCTTCTGTGTACAGATAATACCTTTCTTCACACACAGAGGGGAGAAAGCCATCAGGTTCTTAAACACTCAAGAAGGCATAGTAACTGGGGAGTATGTGAACAAGTTACACTGGTGTATTCTTCACAGAAAGGTTACCATTGTACTTTATAATAGTGCTGATCAAAACACCAGAACGCAAAAGTGTGAAAGTACTTGGATTCCTCAAGAACTTGTGCTGGGGAATGTCCATACCAACCAAGGTTTATTACCATTAAATGAGCAGCTCTCAAGGTACACAGTAGTTAAAATGTACTTGGCAAAAACACACATGTGCAAGCGTCTTAAGTATTCATCGCCCGTAAGGAGCATTTGTTTCTCTTACATGTGACATTTAGGATTGTGCCCCATAGGGGGTCTAGTACTCATATCAGTGGAGTGATGCAAGGCAAAATCATATCAGGGGGTCCTTCAATTTGGATGTCAATTTTGCTCATTTCTGCTATAAATTCTTTGCAAATTGAATACATTTAGATTTGGATTGATTAGGATTTGGAACAGCAACGGGAAATGTCAGTTGGGATATTAATAGAAAATATTGATTATTATTTATTATTTCTTAGCAGACGCCCTTATCCAGGGCGACTTACAAATGAATACAAATGGGCATGAAATTAGTTCCTGAAAGTAGCACAGAAGACTAAAATAGCCAATAGACAAGTCCTCATTAATTGAACAGAATTAGCATCAGTAACCATGCAAATTGATCTTGGATAATGAAAACAGAATACATTTTTTGTAAGACTGGATATAAATAAACTAAACAAATTGCACTAGACTAGATCAATTAGGAACACTGGAACTGAATTTGCATAAGACAATAAAACAACTCAGTCTGCTTTGCCTGTTCTCCATGAGATTTTAAATGTTAACAAGGGTGTTTCCTAAAGACTGTTTTTAAAAATAGAAGTAACACTCCTTTTCTATGAAGATTGAACAATTCAAGGTTAATATACCTTAGTGGTAGGTTTTATAATCACACCTGTGAAGAAACCTTGACATACTGTTACTCAATCATCTTGTTTGTCTTGGCACGAAGAGAAAAACAGGTTTTCAGACAACTGCAAATCAATTCTGGTTGTAAAGGTCTTTTGCAAACACAGTTCAAATATATAAATTGTAGAAACTTACTGCAGCTTTGAGGTAACTTTATGAACAGCCTATGACCTGTATTTAATGATGCAGCAGAGTAATCAATTTACTACAGGTGGGAAGATAAAACCAGCTCAGCTGGATATAATACAGGTGGAAAAGATATAAACAGCCTTGACCTTTAGAATGCATTCATTTTTTGTTTATCAGTTCAGTCTTGTTTAATGTCTCTTTGCATTCTTAAGTACTGAGTTGCTCTAAGGGAGAGTCTACCTATTGGTATGCTTTATACTAGTGAAAAAAACACTTCATTGACCCCTGAGGCAATTTCTAAAACCTGCCGTGGTTTGTTGCTTCATTTGTATGCTGTCAATGCATTAATTATCCTGCCTAATTGAGGGAACAGAAGAGCAGAAGATCAAACACGTAACTGCTAGTGAAGTCTTTGTTTGTATTTAGGAAAAAAGAAGAGTCCTCTTATTTTATTGAATTTAACTGGAAGTCATTGATTTATTTCTCCATGGTTCCAGACTGCCTGCTGATTCTAAGTGGTAAGTAAACTAGTCACTGTATCGATTTCCTCAGAGAAGGAGAAAGGGGAAAGCCAGAAGTTGGTGTAGCAGTGTAGTAAAGTCCAATAAAAAAGGCAAACAGGCAAGGATGGTAAATCACAGATACATATGACAAAGTGCAGTAAATGCATGCCTTTATAAGAGCTCACCATGGTATATTTGCAATTTTTGCATGTTTTCCCCATGATTATACTATGCATTTACCATGGTTTACCATGCTTTTTTAAAACAAAAATGCTTTACCATATCTCTCTGGGCTTTACAATGCTCTACCATACTTTCTCTATACTTTTTTACACTTTGCTATGTTTTTACTATGGTAAACTTTTATAAAGGTAGTATAAGTATGGTAAACAAAATTACTGAATTTATTTGGTACTTTTTTTATGGGTATACTATGTTTTCAAATAACTGTTCATTTAAGGATCTGTTATCTTTTTAAAAGTTTAAAAAGATGTATAGACTGTAAAAGATAAACCACAGTATTTAAATACAACCCTGATATAAGTCAAATTCAATACTTTTTAATAAGTCTCTATATAACACAACTCAGGCGCAGAAATGTATTATTAGTACCTATGCTATGCTGTGTTATTCCAGGAAAAAAAAGTGATTGTGACTTATAATGATCAAGTTTAGACATGATACTTGCATGGGTGTTCATCAGTAAAATCAAGTAAGAATTGAACGTCTGCGCCATGCAGGACAAAGATATTTTAAAACCACATCTATTTAACATCTATTTAGAATCCTTGCATAACAGTTTAAAAAAAAGTGCTATATGTTGAGGACTGGAGTACCGTTCTGTTGAAATCATATTGTGACATTCAGCTAAATGGGGGAAAATCAGACTGATTTGATAGAGTCAAATAGTAGAGGTAAAAATAGCTTTGAAACTGAAGCAGTGCTGCTGCAGACCAGTTATTTGCTTTGCTTTTGGAAGACGCTGACAGTATTATTATTATTTGTTTATTTAGCAGACGCCTTTATGCAATGCGACTTACTGAGACTAGGGTGTGTGAACTATGCATCAGCTGCAGAGTCACTTACAATTACGTCTCACCCAAAAGACGGAGCACAAGGAGGTTAAGTGACTTGCTCAGGGTCACACAATGAGTCAGTGGCTGAGGTGGGATTTGAACTGGGGACCTCCTGGTTATAAGCCCCTTTCTTTAACCACTGGACCACAATAAAATGGTACTGCTTTCCTCTGGCATCTAGGGGATTCTCTGTCCTTGTAAAGCCAGCCGCACGTCAAATCAAGTCATGTGATGACATCGATAACTTCAGATGACGTGCAATTACTTGACTACTAGTTTCTAAGGTCGAGTGTCGAATGTATTCGACTAGTCGACACTACCTCTATTCTATTGCAGACTTTTTTCCATTGTATTCTTGTTGTATTAAGTGATATTTACAAGGGGTTAAATAAATCACCGTAAAGACCTGGTCTTTACAGTTTATAAAATAAAAACTACAGTATATACCAAACTATTGAAAAGCTCAAACCCAAACGGTTAAATTTAACTTGAATTGGTACTTCAGGTTTTTTTTTTTTTTTTAAATGAGTTGTGTATTATTAACTTGATAAATCCTGCCTCAAGTGCTCCAAGGCTTATTAAAATAAATAAAATAAATAAATAAATAATAATTAGTCTCTAGATTAGCCCAAGTGATATGTCCTTATCTTCTCTCTTCTTTGGTCTCTCTTGTACCCACACTTAGGTTAATTAGGATTTCAAAACCCAGAATCTTGTCCCCATTCCTTAGATTAACCAATAGAAGGGGTCTCCTAAGTGGCGCATCCGGTAAAGGCACTCTGTGTGGAGTGTAGGATGTGCCCCAAAGCTTGGAGGTCACCGATTCAAGTCCAATTGGCTGAACGCCGCCCGGGTGGGGAGGGCTCAGGTCAGCCAGGGTGTCCTCAGCTCACCACGCACCAGCAACCCCTGTAGACTGGCCGGGCGCCTGCTGAACTGCCTGTAAGTTGCCCAGAGCTGCGTGGTCCTCCAATGCTGTGGCTGCATGGTGGGCCTGCAGAGTGAAAAGAAGCAGACGGCTGACAGCACACGCATCGGAGGACATGTGTGTCCATCTTGGTCTCTCCCGAGTCAGCGCTGGGGTGGCAGCGGTGAGCCAGGTTGAAATAAAAATAAAAATTGGGCTTTCCAAATTGGGCAGAAAATGAGAAAAAAAAAAATTGGCGATTCCAAATTTAAAAACAAAACAAAAACAAACCATTAATAGATGCATTGCATCTCTGTACAATTATTTTGTTTTTTAATGATAATCATATGTGTTCATTTTAATTACTGTGCCTACTGATTATGGTATTTGTAGCCCATTGAAAGGGAAGGAAAAGAATAGTGTCAATGGGTTAATACTCCTTTCAAACCTGTTTATCTTGAAAGGATGTTGCTTTAATGTGTAACTATACATTAGTACAGTAACCCCACATGGTCCTAAACCTAGTCACACTAATATAGACAGTTCAAGGTTGTTCATTTCAATGTTAATTCTGGTTAGGCACTCTCTCTCTTATTGGTGGTAATGAAGCAATTTTTCATAGTTATATAGCAATTTCAGATCCTAATCTACTCTCATTTGTGTAGATGAAGGGCCACCATGTAACAGCTAAGTGTTAATGGGTTTAGTAGAACTCAGTTTAGCCAGTTCTGAATGACTGATTAATGGTTTACTGTTGCTAGTTTGAGTTTTTTTTAGGTTTTTACTAATAGACAATTACTGCTCAAAAAACGACAACTGGTCAGACTACATTAAAAAACATTCCCTCTAAAAGGGTTGTGACACACAGAGAGCTGAAATTGCAGCAAACTGAAATAAAGGAACCGAAATAGAATGAAGACAAGCAATTAGATGTCAGGGGTTATGTTCACTGTAGTTTTAAAATGTGCCTTTTACTGATAACCATTTATTCATCACTGCTTCATAATTCAGAAAAGTCATGTCGATATGATACAAAATGTCAAATTCATGAGATGAACAAAAGAGAAACAAAATATATAACTATAGATTTCTTAAAGAAGCGAGATTCTCTGGGCTATATTTTGCAAACACATAGGGATGTAACATTGGAGACCCCTTCCCTTATATTTCTCTCTTATAACTGGATGTTGTCCTGTTAGCATCAGCAGGATCCTCAGACTACAGTGAAATGCCACTCAGCTACAGAGTAAACGTTGTCATTGTGAGTGTGAGAGAGACAGACATATACAGAGATACCAATAACACAAGAGACAGATTATGACAAGAGCTTAAAAATACATCTTACCTGTTTTGCATTTCCATTTACTACAACTCTCCAGTGTGTAGTTTTGAAAGAAACACATGCTAAAGGAAACACTTCTTTTCAATTTAAAACCAGAAATATGTTACTACTTTAAGTTAAATTAAGTTCTAAGTGTCTATGCCTTATTCTCCGCATATTTGTTTACACTTGCACTTCCTGGGTCATTTTACTCAGCAGTGCCTTCTGGGTTAAAGCATGTTACTGGCTGAAAGAATGTCAGTCAATAGGGGGAGCAGCTGGTTGGTTAATAACAGAAAGAAAGCCATTGAAGGGGTGGGGACAATTTCATCCTCCATGTGAAGGGTGAAATTGTTCAACACTACCTGAAAGCATGGATTGCAACCCGAGATGAATGAAAGTTCACAACAAGTAAGATGTATGGAATTATTTTGTAGCTGTAATCACTTTAAGGCTATATTCTGCAGAAAAAGGATACCGTTGTAAAATGTGGTGAAGTGTAGTGAAACTATGGAGAGCATGGTTAACTATCTCAGCTCTTCAAACCAGTCAAGGGCAGATCAATCCACTCAAAACAACAGGCTGTTATCACATTCTAGGACAGATAACTCTATTTAACACCACACAAGTAAAGTGGTCAAGGGTATGCCCATATATGTAATGAGTTATTTTGGGTTATAGTTACTTGTACAGAATACACCATAGTAGTGGTAGCTCTTCCCTAAAACCTGACTAGCAGCATGTCCTAAATATACCTAGTTATGCAATGCTTTCCTGGTTATGATTCTCCAAGCCATATGCTATAGAAAGTGAAAAAAAAAATCTTGATTTTTAATTATTTTCCAAATAATGCTTTGAACAAACAAATCTACATAAAATGCATGACTAAAGCTACAAGCAACACACTTATTTTTAAAACTATAGGACACCTTTGAATAGCATTGATGGTCACTAGAAGCTTAGTAATGTCCACGTGTTTATATTTGAAAGGGTACATCAGGTGAAAAGTTTCCAATACTGAATAAGACAAAAACATGAACATCTATCAATAAGACATCTTTGCTTTCTGATTGCAAGCTCATGTATCAAAGCTAAACACATGTTGACCGCTTCATGGTGGTTCCAACTCTTTAGCGTTAACAAAGTGCATGGTATGCATTTTTGTTTGTAAATGTACCTATGAAGAGAACTAAAGCATGGCATGGTCTTTATACAATCAAATGACCCATGTTTGAAGATGTGTTCTTAGTAGGACTGTTCTGATTAACATGTTAATCGGACTGATTAATCAACGAAACTTTATGTTGCAATTTAATCATGCAGAATTAGGTTTATTTTCTGTCTGGCCGCTAAGAAAATGATAGCCTTGCTCTGGCAGCCTCCGTATTCCGTGCCCTGGCGTCAATGGACCCTTGCATTCCTTGACAATATTTATATGGAGCTTTCTATTGCTCTGGTTCATGGGACCAGGGAGGGGACTGTACAGACCTTGGGAGCAGATACCATTAAATTGCTGATAAACAGTCCTCAGCTGTCAATGTCTGATGTAGATTCTCTGGGTCCTTTCTAGGGGGTGTGTGTGTGGGAGGGAGGTTGCCACCTGGGGAGAGGGGGAGGGTCAGGGAGGGGGTGGGATGGGGAGGGGAATTGGGGGTAAATGGGAATGTTCTGTTGTTTTGAATTACTGTATTGTATTTCTCATTTTCAAATAAAAATTTGATCACAAAAAAAAAATTCTTGCTGGGCATTATAGGGTTAAAATCCAAAGTAACTAACCGGTGGGAATTTACGTGAGTCGTCACAAATGGGATCACATGGAGATAGCTGGAGAGAACAGAAAATGGAGGGTTACGAACCGTTAAAGGAAAAACTCAGAACGAATGTGTTGCTACAAAGCTCTTTTCAAAATGGCCGCTAGTGCACTGGGGTTGGGATCTGTCTCCTAAATCACTGCAGGAAAAGCGATTAAAAAAAATAAACATAACAAGTGCTCTGGCTTTTCTGTTCGCTACCACATCATAGATCGTTATTGCTGTGTTACCTGTTTGACAATGTGGGCTATAATCCTTACACTATCAGTGCACTAGAGCGGCCATTTTGAACAGACTTTAAAGTTATAAGTGTAAAAAGTTATAGTTTAAATTCTTTAACATTGTTTCTCACCAGTTTTGTAGCATTATTATGTTTTCCTTTTACTGAAAGTGGTACAATTTGCACACTGTATTATACAGCATTTACAACCAGGGACCAACAATGTTCTCTCTTCTAGCTTCTACAATTTTTTTTTTCTTGTTGAAAATTATTAAATCTCTTTTTCAGACCATTGTGCGGGGAAGCATCGTAGGACTAGATGGCTACATTTCAGGGATTATCTCAGACTTGAACAAGATTTCAGTGACCAGTTCCAATTCTTTACGTAAAACAAGTCCCTCAGCAAGGAAGAGGGCCCAGTCTTTGGGCCGACTGGGGGAGGTCAAGGAGGAAGACCGATACGAGTATCAAGATCTGAGCATGATGGGAAAATATGACTGGCAATTCAGTTGGAAGGACCGATCTCGAGAATTCAAGAGCGAAAGCGGGAGTCCACATTTTTTTCCAAAACAAAATGCTTATCGACCACCCAATGGGTTGCTGACTAGGGCCAAGTCAACTTTTGAGGTGTGCAAGCCTTCTTTAGTGGACCATAGGCCACCAAGCAGCCTCTATCAAGGTTTGTCCAAACATAATGAGCTTGTGGTCTCCACAGAAAGACTAAACTCCATACAACCTTCTATGGTGAGGAGGGAGAAGCCTACAAGAAGCAATGTCCCAGAAAAGAGACCCGTTTCCTGCTTTCTCAATCCGGCTAGTTCCTGGCTTGGCGGAAAACACCAGGCCAGTTCAGGCCCCAGTACCCCAGAGCTGACTCCAAAGGAAAGGCTCTTGAGTAGGACACTGAACAGCCCTGGAAGACCACTGTCTTCATATGACATGAAGGTACAACATTATTTTGCCATTTAGATTTTCCTTTTCATGGATTCTGTAGGGGCACGTATGCACGTTAACCCTAGAAGAGAGATGCAGTCAGCCCTTTTTTAATGGAAGAGGGACAATCAGTTGTATTGAAATATAGAGATGATTCAGGTGACCTTACAGCAAAAGGGTTTATTCTTTTACAATAATTAAACGTGATTTATTTCATTTTGCCTTCAGCATCCAGTGAATAGTGATATATAGCCCAAAGACCTGTGGAGGTTTAAAACTAAATGACATAACACATTTATTTGAGAATGTGGCCTGTTCAGTCTGCAGCGAGACTTGATTTATTAAGACTATTCTGTGGTAACTGTTTCCGGTTATATCGGGTTTTCTGCTTATATAAGTATTGTGAGACGGTCACACAGTAAAGCACTGCAGAATCCTGAAACTGCTGGCCATCTCAAAAAAATTCACACTACAATAATGCCCTTTTCATCAATCAATATGACTTTATGCTTGTCAAGGGTTTACATTCTCTAATCTGGTAGGAGCATGGTTATAGAATATAAATGGTCCATACTATTCAGATGTAACGAGTTTGAAATGTGTGTTTGGTGGATTTTTCTGTTCAGCTTAGTTAATAAGTATGCATGTCTAACATGTTTCTTTTTATAGACAGATGTCAATTTCCGACAACATCTAGATTTTCGTCCAAATGGCACCAGTAGCCCTCTTATTGCTCTGACAAGGACTCATAGGCCAGCAAGACCTGTTTCCAGCTATACCATCAGACATTCTCCAACTATGGTCCCTAATCATATGGCGACAAATATCTCTCAGAAATCAGCTGGCAGCCCCAAGCCTTCTCAGGTCCGGCCTTCTCCAACAGGGTCCCCTAATATCAGGCCACCACAGACTAGCTCCCCATTTTGCAGGGCCACACAGAATGGCTCTCCTAGCCCCAAATCACCTCCTCAAGATGCCCCCAAAGTGACGCATGAGCAGTTTAAGGCTGCTCTCAAGATGGTGGTAGACAAGGGGGACCCTAGAACATACCTGGAGAACTTTGTCAAGATTGGGGAAGGTTCTACGGGGATTGTGTGCATCGCTAGGGAAAGACACACCGGACGTCAAGTGGCTGTGAAAATGATGGACCTCCGGAAACAGCAAAGAAGAGAGCTGCTGTTTAATGAGGTAACAAGCTTTGGAAATTACATTCAGGACCTCTGTTCAATGAAGTTACATGCCTTACCAATGACAATTATAGGGTTTTGTCACTTAATTAGGAAGTGGTTACCCTCAGTACTTGCAACCTAACTAGTTACACATTTTCCTGATTGATACAGATTTCTCTACCTATGTTCAACTACGAAAATGTTTCAATTGTTCCTGAGCCAGCGCAGTAGTGTTTTTGATACTGTGTATTAGTGGACGTCTTTCAGATGTTACATTCCTCAGCAGCTATCACCAGTTGTTCTTGACTTCCCTGTAAACCAACCAGAAGTCATAATAATAACGTTTATCTGTGGAAGCTGGTCTGGTCATTGTTTTAAACACATTTCTAATTAGTTTAATTAGATTGGACTCTATTTAACTTTAATTAGATTGGACACTATCAATATGGATACCAAAAAAAAAATCTGTTTGGTTTTGCTCTCAGGTTGTTATAATGAGAGACTACCAGCATAGAAATGTAGTGGAGATGTACAAAAGCTACTTGGTGGAAGAAGAACTGTGGGTCATAATGGAATACCTGCAGGGTGGAGCTCTCACCAACATTGTATCTGAAACCAGGTAAGGCTATCATATAGTTTGCCATATAATAATGGGACATTATTAGAGTGAAGGCAACACTTTGTTTAACGTCTGGGGATATCCTGAGCTAATACATGATTGTCTGCCTTTATAAATTCAAGCCATCAGTGCAAGGATGTGTTAAGTCACACTTTTTAAAAACTGTTTTTCAAATGTTATTAGAAAAACAGAACTTGTGCTACATAGTAATAAGTGTTTCTGACAGGCTGGGTTATCAGGTTCTTATTCTGACAAGACACCATAAATATTTCCCTGAAGGGGTTGATCCCTCATACATGAAACTTGAGTTCTATATGTAGTGTAGGCAGAGTAAAGCTCAAGATGACATGTACTTACCTGATGGCTCCTGGGGAATCCCCTAAGGCTCACAGAGGGCTGGCTGGTGCAGTAGGGTAGTAGTGTCAAGTTTGCTCATTTTTCCTCTGGGAGGCATATGGCACTGTGTGGGGAAGACTACATTGTACCTGCTTTATGTGACATGCCATAAACGTGTTCAGCCAACAATAAACAAAATCATTCCAAGACCTGTACAAGTAATTTTAAGTTAATATTGCTATTGAATGTTTTACAGTATGTATCAACTGACATAAAATAATAAAATAATAAAATACAAAAAAGGATTCTATTAACCTTAGAAATCCAATGCCACTTTTTGGGTTAGGGTAACATTTCAAATTTACATTCAGTTAAACTCCCTTGGTTTGTTTTATATTTTAAAATTCTGGTTATTTGTGGCTTGTAACTGTAATGTTTTTTCTTTGTTAAAATGTTGACTGCTTCTTGTGCAAAATCACTCCTCTATCTTTGGATGTGGAGAAGACATGACTCACACTTGTATCATAGCATCACAGGTGGCTGACACATTGCACACTGACTGAAACAGACTGTACTCTGAAGTTTACTTAAAGGTTAAGTGATCACAAATGTCCATAAATTTGGCCTTCACATGGGTCGTTCCATAAAGATTATAATATAATTAATTCTGTTGCAACACTGCTAGTATGGATGGTACTGAACTACTACAAGTTGGGTGAAAAGATTTGTTTTCTTACTGGTCTATAAAATAAAACAGCGCAAGTTAACATCTATTACACAACGATTTACAAATATTATTTTAATACCCTATTTTATAAATAGAAATTCTTGCTTTATTTACTAAAAAACAGCATATATTTCTGATCTTAACAATGTATCACCTACTATGTTTGTCATTTGCAACACCGTATTTAGCACATCTCTAAATCTAGTAACTTTCAGTTTAAAACTTACCATGTCTTCTGTTCTTGTGGATGGAAATCAGTGACTAGTAGATAGGTGGCACAACAGGCTAACCCATGAGTTAGGAGCTCTCAACTGTACAACATCAGTCCACATCACAAAACCACAAGAAACTCTGCTTGAGTGAAGCACAGGGCTGACTGCAGGGGGTGTTCAGGTCAGGACTGAGGTGTGAGCAGAAGCTTGTGTCAGCTGGCATATTGCCTGATTGAAGCCAATGCCATTATACCAAACCTTTCCTGAGCACTAAATTAACAAGCAGCATCATTTTTAGAAAATGACTGTAAAAAAGAACATTGAATTGAGAATTTCACAGTAAAATGTATTTTTTATGTTTTAATGTTTATTTTGCACCTGATTAACTTTATTTGAGTACTGATTAACTTTATTCTGTTCATCATCTATCTGATAATGTAAAGTTGGGCAGTCAAATAATGATTACATCTTCGATCTGACTCTTTTCTATGACTACACGTATCCATTGAGACTTTTCCATAACATTTCATTTGTTTGGCTTTACTAATTTTGTGACATTCAATTATTACCAGCATAATCAATGTTTGAAACTACATTACAGTACTGTACAAAATGAGGGAAACACTTATCTGTATTGTATAATGGAGGCGAATCGTGTTGATAAGCCTTTAACATCAAGTTTTTATTTACCAAACGCTGCCAGCAAGCAATTGAGAAAGCTTATTTGTAAAATCAGTGGAAGAAAGCAGGTGAAGTGGTTTCCTGTTTTGTCTTTTGGTTTCACAGGCTGAATGAGGAGCAGATTGCCACAGTGTGTGAGGCAGTGCTGCAGGCCATGTCCTACCTCCATTCCCAGGGAGTGATCCACCGAGACATCAAGAGTGACTCCATTCTCCTTGCCCTCGATGGACGGGTAAGCAGGACACACAAACACACTCGCTCATGTGACAATCGCTGCAGCCTTCGTCAGCCTCTTTTAAAAATGTTTATTTTAAAACTTCATGGAGGTTCTTACTGTATGTTACCTTATACACAGGCTATATGCAAAATATATCAGATTCTTTGGTGATCACTTTTTGGTGGTGCTCTAAATACAGTGACTGCTATAATTAGCATTATTTAGGCCTTGTACACACACAGCCTAAATGTGGTTGCAAGTTCACCTTTTGCTCTTAATACAGTTTGTATACACACACAGTTCGGATGCAAAAGGCAGCGACAACCGCACTAGTTAATCCTGTACGGAACAGGTAGCGAGTGCGGTTACTAATTCAGTTCAGTTACTTAATGTGCAGCAACTACTGTATATGTGTGTATTAAAACTGCACTAAAACAACCGCGGTAGGTGCTCGGTGGGTTTCTGCACAAGGAATGATGTAATTGTTTATCAGAAATGTCTGTGTGATAAACATGGCCAAAAAAAAATACAGGTGCCTGATGAGCCAAATTGATTTTGTAATATTGATGAATAGTAAATTCATAACAATAGTAAATAGTGCATACATATAATATACTTTTTTTTTAATCAAGAGTTGCATAAGAGTTGCAAACATTTTATTTTTGGTTTTGAAACAATACAATATGGAACAATCTGTGTCCCCAAACACCACAGTGCAACCGCAACTCATTTTTACATCTTCAAACGATTATTAATCTTGCTTTTTTTTCCAGATCAAACTATCAGACTTTGGGTTTTGTGCACAGATCAGTAAAGACGTGCCAAAGAGGAAGTCCTTGGTGGGAACCCCATACTGGATGGCACCAGAAGTCATCTCCAAAACTCCGTACGGGACAGGGGTAAGCACATGCTGGAAACTGCAGTGAACAAAGGAGAGTTAAGAAGTTATGGACATACTGTGGCAACCATCTGTGAAATTAACTAGACAACCTCAGGTATCAGGGTGGTTCTTTCACTGTGATGGTTAATGTGCTTGATTAAGAGTCACTGAGTCTCCAGTTCTGTCCATTTCAGATAATAATCGTGTCTTTCTCAACCCTCAAGTTACTTCATTTGAAACTGAAGTTATGGAAGAGTCACAATCCTAGACATATGAGTTAGGCAATGAGGCATATACCCTAGTTTTTGCTTCATAAAGTCGAATGAAACCTGCTGAACAATGTTAACATATTGACTGACATACCACTTTGTAGTTTTTCCATATACTTTTTTTCCATAAACTGACACAAATTAAAAAATATGGCATTTCAAAATCTAAAAATGAAATACTGTACTATTATGGCTTCCAGTAGACTTTTGCGAAATCATTTTGCAGTTTCTTTGATTACATGATGTTAAATAAAATATCTAAATTATGTTCATATAGTTCATATAATCATCTTATCTCTATTGATTTGTAGATTATTCATGTGTGAAGACAGATTTTGCTATTTCATGTTCACTACAGTTCCAATTTTTTTTTTTTTTGAATAAAATCGAAATATCCCCACTTAGAGGTATACACCTATTGGATATTTATACTCTAAGAATTTTTCACTTATTTGGAAATATGCTTGGGTCCTACATGGTTAAACATGCCAAATATCCAGCAGAAACAGGAATACATGATGATTCAGAACACATATCATTGTATAACGAACAGATACAAAATATATCTCATGCAAATTCAGATGCTATACATTATTCCTTTAACATTAATCCTTCTGTTATTATTATGAACCATGCAAAGTCTGACTTTTCCCAAGGCAATATTTCTTCTAGTCTCTTCATCAATCTCTTATAGCTCTCGGCTTCAAACATAAATTAAAAATGCAATACCGGTTGTGTATAGACTTGTGATTTTCACAGGATGTCCTTCTGAAATAGTTTTTAAAAAAATGTAACCATATTCATGTTATTGTATGCATAAAATGTAATCCCTGTACTATCTTGAAATTCATTTTAATATACAGATTGTGCATATGCCAAACAAATATTAACTAAAACATCACAGGCTTCAAAAGACATATGTGTAGCTGTTGTAAGGGGCATTTTACAGAGGATGAAGTGTAAAGAGTAAGTAACTTCAGAATGTTTACTGTCCCTTTACCTGTTTATGATGTGTTTAGTAATTCTTGTTACAATTACTCGAATGTGTATTTTTTTTTTTTAGTTTTTAACATTGTGTTACATTACTGCTCTTCAGTTCTAATTGCCTACCATAGCCACATGTTACTTAAACTAGATCAGTCAAAATGTCTTTATATTAGCAAGAACCAATACAATCTAGCGCTCATCCAAAATAGCAGATGGCATTGACTCTTACTTCTGTGGACTTTGGCTTATATATCGTATATATGTCTATGTCAGGCAATTAGGACGAGGAGCAGCCCCTGAACTCCTGTAACAGGCACATAGGTCAGTACAATAAGAACCATTCAGAGTGCTTGTAAACATCATACAGATGTAATGGGATAGTAAAAACCAAAACAAGTCAATGTAAGTTACAGTTTAAGTAACCCGGTTTTATAGGGTAAACTCAAGCCAGGAAGCTTTGGCTGTCATATGAGCCAAGAAATATAGACTCAAATCCAGAATAAAAAAAGAAAACAAAAGATAAATGACCACAAAAACAGCAACCATCTCACAAGGGCAACAATGGACTCTTCAAAGGCCACAGATATACCAGTGATGCATGGCAAGGAAGGGGAGACAGCTGAGAGCTCACACTCCACTGCTGTGTGTGCGTCTTGGTTTAACCTTTAACCCACTTGTAGTTAGTGTTATCTGAGATGTGACTCAGACACGACACTGTTCGTAGTTCCGAATATTGCCTTTTCTCTGTATGATTTCTGGTTCTCTTTCTGTATAACAAAAGGATTGTTTCAATCTCAGATTCAATCTCGTGTTCTACTAAAGACTCAAAGTTCCATCTGCAGGGGCTGTCCAGTAAATATGAAAGGGTTTTACTGCCACTCTATTTTAAGCTCTAGTCAGATCAGTGGTACAGATCACTTGCTTTTTCACATATCCGTTTATTAATTCATGTTTACAAACCATTCGATCAGAGATTCCATACCCATTACATTACGCCCACAAACAACAGTTCATAATCATTTCTTGAAAATGCCATGATAACCAACGCAGTCCCTGTTGTTGGGTCCAGGTGGATATCTGGTCTCTGGGGATCATGGTGGTGGAGATGGTGGATGGAGAGCCTCCCTATTTCAGCGATGATCCAGTGCAGGCCATGAAGCGCCTTCGAGACCAGCCCCCTCCCACGGTGAAGAACACACACATGGTGAGCATCCAGCCTTTCTAATCAGACCACACTGACCAAATAGCCTTTGTCCTTTAAAATACATTCAAAATCATTTTTGATATTTCTTACTGGATTGAGCAACCACATCACTTTAATGAAAATGTTTTCGCAGCCTTGCAAGAGGGTTGTGCTAATAAGAGCTAAGAAAATGAATGAATTGGTCAAAGTTCCATTTGTTGAAAGAATATTCTCTGATGCTTAGTAGTTAGTAGTTACGACAGGAATAGCATCAGCACCTCAAGTACAAAAACTGTATTCCTATTTATTCCTAATAAAATGATTTATTTGCAACAATTTAGGTTACCTGAAATCTAATTTGGTCCTGACTAGTCTTAAATTACATTTTAAGTACGATGAAAGCAAATGTCTTGTCAAAAGTGTCTTTATTTATTATTTAATAAATTTTGAAAGGCATAAAACAAATTCTGTCTATTCTCCACTTTGATCAAATATTATTTACTGTTGATAAGGTATAGTGAAACTTTACATGATTTAAACTTCTGTGTATATATATATATATATATATATATACACACACACCCACCTCGTTATATCAGCCCTCGCTATACTGTGGATTCGGATAGATTGCGGTACTAGAGTTGGCTCCCCATTTTTACAGTCTAACTGCGCATGCCTTAGCTGGACTATACATAGACAATTTCACTTGGAATTACTGTTTGTTTTATTTCGTACTGCACAACACAAACAAAAATATACAAAACAATTAAAAACAAAACATTAATATGGTACTGTTATCATATACACATGCATTGCAAAATAACACAAAGCAAATTAAATATCTACTTGCTGAAGCAGTTTTTATTTTAGCCAACGAGGTGTTCACTTGTGGCAGCAATGCACTAGCAAATGACTTGTGATACAGTAGAGTATTTTGTAACCTAATTTTCTTTAATCTTGCAGGCCTCGCCGGTTCTTAAGGATTTCCTGGGTCGGATGCTGACCCGCGATCCATTGCAGAGAGCGACCGCCATGGACCTCCTGGAACACCCATTCCTGCTCCAGACAGGAACCTCACGCTGCCTCATCCCCCTTATTGAGAAGTACCGTAAACGCATGTCAACCTGCTGATAAAAGGGAGAAGCTCCACTCACCAGCAGTCACTACAGGGGCAAGTTTGCTGCCTGCAGTAGTTACAGGGGCAAGTTTGAAGCTCTCTCTGATATTGCCAGACAAGGACAAGCAGACAGAAAGAGAGAGATAGAGAAAGAGAGCAAATGGGACTTGTAGCAACATTACTCTTAACAGCTTCAACCAAGAAGGCAGAATTTATTTAGAAAAATACCATGGGTGATTGCAAGTCTTATTAAATGTAATACCTGCTGTGCTAGGAGTCTTTGAGGAGGCACAAGGAATGGTGCTAATCCCAGGATTACTGCTTCCAATTCAGCAAATATCACCTTATGAACTGACATGGGGAATCCAAGTGGTAATCTGTGGTAATATTGAGCACCTCGAGTTAAGCAAAGAGATCTTTACAGGGCGGACGTGAAGCTGGGAAATGGACATTGCAGGAACAAGCTCTCCCTGCCCGTGAAAAAAACACTGCTGCTTTCATTGACATTCACATATCCAGTATCTAGATTCAGTTTATCCCCACTTGGAGCATCTCAAAGTATTTTACTGGTGTATTACAGTTCTGGACAAAGTCCAGTGGCTGAAGTTAGGCAGAATCAAATGCCGGTTGTGATTGCGTTTTTAGGGATGTGCACCACAACTCTCAATTCAATTCTCATTTCAAATAGTTTTGAGAGATCAAGGCAGCCAGTGTCCTGCATACGGCAGCAGTGTGGAGTAGTGGTTAGGGGCTCTGGACTCTTGACCAGAGGGTTGTGTGTTCAATCCCAGGTGGGGGACACTGCTGCTGTACCCTTGAGCAAGGTACTTTACCTAGATTGCTCCAGTAAAAACCCAACTGTAAAAATGGGTAATTGTATGTAAAAATAATGTGATATCTTGTAACAATTGTAAGTCGCCCTGGATAAGGGTGTCTGCTAAGAAATAAATAATAAGGATGTTTACTCTAAGATCCATAGGCTTCATCCCAACAAGTATTAAGACAGTATTGAAGGGCAGTGATGGTTCTTCAGCTACTAAGCTTAATTATTGAGCATCCCCTCTGTTTTGTCCTACATTTACCTACAGTACAGTCCTGCATTGACTTAGAAACCAGTGTTAAACTGAATGGACTGAAAAGTGTTGCTCTGATGAAATTATACAACGTTATCCAGGAAAGATGCTGCAGAAGGCTGGAGCTCTACTGAAAATGTATATCTTTACGACACTTACCAAATAATTTTCACAGGCATTTCAAAGGTTCTGCACTAAGGGGCAATGATAACACAAAGGCAGCTACAATTATATGAGCCATTGGTTGACTGTTACCAAAGTGTCCAGAGTTTCATATTTTTACATCACAATGATACTGTATACATGTACTATACACTCTGGTAATCCACTGCAGTACCATGGCACCATATCTGAGCTGCTGTGCAATATTAGTCCTAGATCCATAGTGTATATATATCCATAGCGTATACATACATATATACATACATATATATATATATATATATATATATATAGTAACAGATACCCAGTAACAGATACCCTGTTAGCTGTTGGTTGGCCATGCAATTGTATTACCCCCTGCTAGGGTTGAAAATTCTGTCTGCATGTTTCACTTCTTGTTTTGCAACTTGGTATGGACATTCCTTACTGTCTTTTCTTAATCATGGTGATCTACTTTCGAATGAGTCCTGACCTCAATGGTTAAGCTAATGAAAGCAATATATTTTGCCCAAATGTGATTTGCATGATCATTTTTTACAATGTTATTCCACATACTGTCTACAGTATGTACGCCACAGTGACCTGCTTTTTTGAGATATTGCCATTGTCTGAGCCTTTAAAGACTATTCTTTGGGAACCTGCGCAGGTCTGGTTGTTAAGAAATGACATTCCTTCTCTCTACTGACACCAGTTATGTGCAATTTATAGCTTTGGTGGGGAATATGTACAGTATGGGGTCAATTGAATTGATCTAAACAGTGACTAATCTAAATAACAGCCATTGTTTAAATAGTCATCTAGGACCAAACCTGCCATTGTACTTAAAACACAAAAATACACTAAAGAGAAAGTCTCTGGACAATTTCTTACAGTTATTTGAACAGTGACAGTATTTGATCCACCATGCATTTAGATCAATCAAATAGAGATCAATTGTGTTGAATGTTGCAAACATACCTTGGGCCAGATTCTCAAAGCTTTTTACTTCAAATTGTTAAAGGGATACTTTGAAGCTACATTTTGCTAATACAGTATGTTATTTTTTTAATACCTTTTTAATATCCTATTATGTGTGTTCTGTATAAATTGCCTTTGTTGTTCAGATCATTTCCTAAGATTACAAAAATAAGATTACAAACTATCAATTAAGACTACTAACAAGCTCTTGAAAAACGATGGCTCAGTTGTTTATTTCAGGGTTAGTACGTTTAATGGGTGCATTTTTTCTTTTAGAAAAGTAAAAAGCTTCGAGAATCAAGGCTCCTGCATTTCTAAAGTTCTCCTAATGTTCACAAGGACTTTTAAGGGTGAATTTTGAATAGCCTGCAGTCTGAAACTCTTAGGAATTCCTTCTGCCCGTGTGTTGTCTCAGCCCAGCAGTAGTGACACACAGCAGTGAAAAGCAGACTTGCCTGCTTACCCACCACACTAATATTGCACTTTACATTATACGCAGCCTCTACTGTATTTCAATGTGATGTTTATCCAGCTAGAGAACATGCTGAAGATAAATGGTCAGCAAATGAAAAATGTGATAAATAATTCCCACCTGTCATATAAAGTGGACATTGTAGGCAATGTGGTCTATTTTAATAATCTGACCTGCTGCAGATCTTAATACAGCCTCAAGCTCATTAACCTACTTTATCCCTTTCCACTGTATTTTTTTATTGTATTAATAATATTAATAAACATATTTATAATTCAACTCAGGGGGAAATGAATATATTAATGTATTAACTGATAAGATCATTAAAATAGACCCCAGTGAGGGCAGACCAGAAGTTTCACAAAACAGACAAATTCAGAAACCTTATTTAAGTGTGAAATAATCAAGGTGATAATGAATTCATCTTCAGAAAGTATTTGGTTTCTCCATTCCCCACCCAGCCCCCACATTGCCCATGTGCAGCATAGTGTAAAGCCCATGAAACAGGAGGCAACTTTCAGGCAATGTTTTCTCTTTTCTTTTTGCAAGCAACTGCTTGAAGAATCCATTGGCTGGTGTGGGACCAAAGTCAGAAGAACATCTCTGGGAGCACCTTGACTGGAAACTATAGTGATGTGTGACCATCTGGAATCTCCTCTCCCTCAAAAACCCGTTGAGGTGTCTCAGGACTAGGATGGGGTGAAGGTCACCGTCCTTTTTTGGCACCAAGAAATACCTCGAGTATAACCCCTCTCTTAGAGACGTGTGTTTTACGAGACGGACGGCTTGTTTTTGAAGTAGTGTTTCTACCTCTTGTTTGAGGGCCAAGACCTGGAGAGGGTCGTTCACAGATGCGACCGTGATCCCTCAAAATGGAGGAGGTCCCGAGTGGAATTGCAGTGCGTAGCCGGTGTGTATGGTGGTAAGCACCCAGGAGTCTGAGGTGCAATTGCGCCAGTAGTGCAGATGGTGTTGTGTGAATGGGTGGGTCTGAGGCCGCAAGCCTTCAGGGCTCCTGCTGGGGCTGCTGAGGCTGTGGCAGAGGCTGCCTGGGGCGGTTCCTCTGGAACTGTCTCCCTGGGCGCTGGTGCGCTGGGGCCCCACATCCAGTGTATCCCCGTCCTTGCTGACGGCCCCTTGAGGCCTGGAGCTGGTGCCTCAGGTCGCCCCGTGGTGCCGTAGGGATCGGGATAGTCCGGGTTACCGTGGTAACTTCCGGATGCCTTCATCTTCCTCTTCCCCGTGCAGAGGCATGGGAGGGGAGCATTGCAGCCACCTGCCGGGACGCCTCTTGCTCTCTATGATTTCCTCTACCGCTAGTCCAAAGGTGTGGCCAGGGGAGATAGGCGCATCTAGTCTTGTCCGCATCAAGGACCCTTGCCTGAGACAGCGAAAGCTGTCTGCTCGCCATCACCAAGCCCGCCAGGGTTCTGCCCAAGGTTTGCCCTTGGAAGCCCGATATCTGCAATAAGGTACCCGAGACTAAGCGCATCTCTGAGGCAAGCGGCTCGAGAAGGGTAAGAGGACGCAACATGCCATCCAGGTATGCCGTCAAGAGGCCTCCTGTGTTTGCAAGGCGTGTCACCTGCGCTTCAGCGGCATAGGCCTTTTTCAGGTGGGCTTCCGTGACCCTGCATTGGCCGTTAGGGCATATATATATACACACAAACACACACACACACACACACATCATAATATAAACAGTCAAATTACACTTTGGTAGGTTATATGAATGTATTGGTTTATAATAATAATGGATATGTTTGTTTGTTTGTTTGCAAATATAGTGTCCCCAAAGGTAGCATAACATAATTCGTTAGGTCCTGTACCAATATTACTATGCAGGCTATGTTATGTTTTCCATTATTTTAAGATGCATGCAAAATGAATGTGTTATACAGTTAAGCCATCTATTGTAGCCTACTATCGGATTGACAACATTGAAAAGCCTCAGAATACCTGCTATTCACATGTTTTATTTTTTTTTATTTTTATTATTATTATCATTTTATTTTAAAGATACAGGACATTGACAACAGAAAACAATGTTCTTGCTGTACAGTTGGTGTGCTTGTAAGTCTAAAGGCTAAACACAACTTAAAAGGTTACCCTTTATTATCAAAACACAAATGACTGTACAAGAGCATTTCATTTACCAAAGTAAGACAAACGTGTTTGATACACACTGTATCAATTTGAAAAGTATATCTCATATTACACTACAGAAGTGGAGCATGGCACTGGCTGTGACAGCTTTGTTGTGAAGTAACATTTTTAGAATGGACCTAATTTTAAACACAGGTCGCCTGACTTTTTTTTTACAATTAAAAGCCTTTTATGGCATGAATATTATTTGTAGACAATTCACATAACCTATTTGCATAACCCAAAAATGCTATTGCAAAATGTACTTGTACAAATATGTTTAAAAAACAGCGTATACAAATAGTAAGGAGACTGCTTCTCTAAACTTATTTTTGCATTCCAAAATAACCCCTTTTAATCTGTACAATGGATACCGGCATATTACAGTTCCCATCTACATTTGAGTATCCCACATACAATATCCAAGTTACAAAATCCCCGCCTTTCTTCAAATATTAGGCTTTTTGCTACCGTAAAATTAATTTTCAACATATCCTTTTGTGTACAACATTATTTATATTATTATACATAATAGACCACGTTGGCTCCGTTGTTTTCAAACTCACATTTAACCCCACTGATGTTGTCTATGCTGGCCTGATTGTTGACTTTCTGGTGCGTTTTGGAAAGTGGATAGGTCTCTGATCTAGACATCTTCCCTCTCCCGGGCTCAGAGTCAGACGGAAACTCTTTTACCAGTCTCAGAAACTCAGGGGCGGTTAACCTCCGAAGTAACCGGGTCCCCAACGCAGAAATCCCCGCAGGACGAGGTAGGATATACTCTTGCGAGATCTCCTCTCTCTGCGCAAGAAGCTTATCAGGGCGCACGTAGTAGGGGGGACTGAACCTCTCTTGATACTGACCGGAGCGCACTAACCTTTCATTAATATCGCTGACTTCACTGTCATCCGAGTTTAGACTATCGACTACTGCCCTTTGGCTGTCATTGTAGTATTCAAGCGACTGTTCAGAAACTGCACGATTTAGGGGTGTGCTATTAATAATAACACGTTTGTCTGTGTCCTTGATCAAAGGGCACCTAATGCCTTGGTCCTGCCTGTTTGAGAATACTGCTTGTTCGAGCTGTTGTGGCCCTCGCTTAACTCTGTGATGGACATCACTTACAAATGAGCCAACTTTCTCGTTGGTAAACGAGGTTGTCTTAACCCTAAAACTGAAAGTCTCAAGAGCACCTTGTTGATCAGTACTCTTTTTGTGCTCTTCTTCATTTGGGCTATCTGTGGTGCTTTCCAGTGTTTTATTTGCTCTTGTGTTCTTTAGTCTACAGTTCTGCATCTGTTTTGCTGTGAACAAGATTCCAGATTTTGTGTCTTGGCTGTCCTTGTGGTGCAGCACATGTTTCAGATGACTTATAAAAGGTTGATGCTGACATTTTCTGTCTGGGGACTGGTTTTGAGCTTTAACTCGTTTCCTCAGTCCAGTGCTATCTCCCACTCTTAGTTGCTTTTGAAACAGAGTCGGGAGGTGGTCTTCGCATTTATCCTGAAACTGTTTTGTGAACCTTTCAAGCACTTGCTTCGGCGGCCGGGTTGGGTTCCGTGGTTCTCCCAGCTCTTTACTTTTCATGTCCAACAGCTGGTCTTCTGACCCTGGGCACTTGTTTCCTGCTGGGATGTTCAATGCCTGTACACACTGGCTGTGGCCAAAAAGATTGGCCACTTGGATAGCCGAGTGACCAGCATGGTTGGTCCTGTCCAGTTTTAGTCCGAGCCTCTTGAAAGCTCTGATGAGAAATTCCAGAACTTGGCTGTGTCCGGAGCAGGCTGCATACATCAGGGCATTGTTTCCCCAGGCGTCTTGGATCTCAGGGTCGGCATTAAACTGCACCAACAGCTTCACCACATCCAGGTGCCCCAGTTCACAAGCCAGGCTTAGTGCTGTCCTTCCCTGGCCCTCCTGGCAGTTCACATCAGCCCCCTTCTCCAGAAGCAGCCTTGTGAATTTCATTCTCAACCCTGGATCTGGCAGAGAAATGGCAAACATTAGTGGGGTTTTGCCGTTCTCTGTCTTGGAGTTGATAATCCTTCCATCCAGAGCATCAAGGACAAAACGTGCCAAGTGGACCTTGCCGCTGTTCATGGCATCCAGGAAAGTCTTAGTCCCGGAATCTTGCCCGAGATCTTTGGGTCTCAGCATGATTAAAGTCCGCTTTTCTGTATCTGAGCAAACACTTCACGTTGCTTCTGTCTAGTCTCTCTGTGTGAAGGTTGAGTCAGCAGAGTCTCTTGTATTTTCTATCTTTGTGCCTGTGTGAGGCTTGCAGCTATGAATGAAACTAAGCTAAGACGTGCCTGGTTTTTATACCTTCTTATTCATCCAGCCTGCGTTACCAAGGAAACGGTCTTCTGAGGTTTGTGATGCTGTAGGAACATCCATTCACAATTTCTTCTACAGGCTGTGCATAGAGGCAGGCATGCTGTTTGTAACTAAGTAATTACACAGGGAAAGGCAAAGTCTGTTTCTTTGTACATGCAGAGGATAGCATGTAGGGCTAGTTCTCAAACCAATTTGTGGTAATAGTTGTTAGCTTTACTCTTTCTAGCCGTTAACACATCTATATACTAAAAACTGTGAGATTTACATGTGCACCAAATGCACTGTAAGTGTTATCATCATTGCATACTAGTCGTATAATCCTTGCCTCTGATATGTATAAGTAAGTGCTTATCTTGAGTAGGACAGTTTTCATTTTACTGTATGACCATTGATATGTATAACAAGTGACTTATTCTGTACTCTGGATGTTGTAATTCATTACTGTACCATAATACTCAATTACACACTTATCTGCAGTTTTTTACACACTTATCTGCAGTTCTATTTTTAAGTAACTTTGCTGAATTGTAAATGGGACTTAAATATATTCGATTCTGGGCCTTCTATTTAAAAAGTAATTTCAGTTTGTTTGGGACGTTATGTGAAATAAGAGAGTTCTGACACGAAATTGGCACACTTCAAGAAACCTCTCTTTAAATGATACATACAGTATGTAATAATGCTGCTAACCATGTTTTACCAGCCCTGTGGATGAACAGACATCTGCCATTTTCCTGCCATTTTTATGTAACCATGTGGCTAAATACTAATCATACCACAAACAGATAACAGTGTAGACAGGCAGCACAGAATGTAATGCACTGTGGGTATTAAACTTCACTTGAAAACACATGCATGCTAGAGAGATTACAAAGTATGTGTTGCAATGATACAACTTTGATCATTTGGTCATCACTCAGAAATAATATTTAAATAGATTTCATGTCAGTCAACAGGCAAGCAGCTGGTTGGTTAATGACAGGAAATGTTCTTGAAGGGGTGGGGACAATTTCACCCTCCAGGCTAAGTGGCC
This sequence comes from Acipenser oxyrinchus oxyrinchus, assembly GCA_030684275.1. Lineage (NCBI taxonomy): Eukaryota > Metazoa > Chordata > Actinopteri > Acipenseriformes > Acipenseridae > Acipenser > Acipenser oxyrinchus. The sequence continues at coordinate 20,382,707 of CM060266.1, forward strand.
GTGTGTTATTTCTATCTTCGTCAGGATCCGGAGTGTGTATGTTATTGACTTTCCTTGTTAAACCTTTTTGGCGTCTGAACATTTGTTGTGTGTTTTCTGTGGCGGACACCTGTGCTCCTGGTTAACTATTGGAGGTGTATTTGTTGGAACAGGAATACTGGAACAAACAACATCATACACTTGGGATAAGCTATTGCCTAGCAATAATAATCCAGCTGAGTTTGTTATTGTTTAAATGGCACAATGATGACTATTTGCCTTTAACCTGTTTTGGTTATACATTGTTGTAATGGGTTGACTGCTCAGGCACGATACCACAAAAGCAAACCTGAAATGTAATTACAGGTGCAAAACACTAGGTTATCCTATTTAAAATATATTGCATGTTGAACACAATTTCTATGCATCCATTATATCACATGCTCCCTTAAATACATATAAACATTAACTGTTACCAATACAATTATTTTAAAAGTTAGCATTAACCCTAAAATAAATATTTTTAACATAACCACCACCTCTATCTGCTTTTTGTGCGTTATTGGGCTCGTCTCTGCCTCAACTGAGCTAAATGTTATCCCAGGGTGCGTGCCTGCTCCTTAAACAATAATAACTTTTACTTGGAAAGAAAAATACACCCGAGGAACTATTAATAGGGAAGGGCATCCCCTTACACCCAGTCATGAGGTTGTTGTTGTTTTTTTTATGATTTGTTAATTGTGATCAGGTGCCAGCAATTAAAGAAATCCACGTAAATGCAAAATCACTAACTAATTAGATGTTTTTCCCTGTAATGGTCACCTTGAGATTTGTCATTGTTTGAGTAACTCGCATAATAAACAGATTCTTGTAACTGATAATTGTTGAATATGTGGGTAACTCTTTATAATAAGTGTCTGTAATTCAAATGTACTTTACGTATGAAACAGCATATGAATAGACACATTTTTAACACCAAAATGAGAAACTGAATGTATGCCTACTTCATATTAATTACTGTAATATCTGGCAATGTTTTTGTCATTCTCTATTTCGGTTTGTTAATAGAAACGATGCAACATTAAAAATCTGGCTTTAACATGAGGAGGGCCTTTGAGAAATTATATAATGACATTCCTAAACGAACAGATTCAAAGAGTCCATCAAGTGGTGTTATGTATTTATTTATTACTGGTAAAACAGTCCTAGTAATCTCTGCAGTCATTGTTTCTGTTTATACATTCAAGTTACAGCCCGCGAATGAGTCTACCGTCGCAGTCTGACATTTTTCTGTGTCCCAAAGGGATTTTACTGCTGCTTTGGTTCTAGATCCATGAACACATAATTCCTGGATTTATCTCTCACACAGTTCCAGGAATTGTCTGTCAGTCTGTCACTTTCGGCTATTGTTATACCTGCCATGGAATTCACACTGATAGATTGTATCAAATCAAGTGTGCTAATGTGTGTCTGAATGTCTGAGGTACCAATAATACTGTATGATAGAAAATACTAAATCAATCAATAAATGTGCTATTTAAACACTAGCGATGAAGGTCCAGACCATTTTCTGGGATTAATGACCAACGGTATTAACTGTGTTTGTTTCATGAACTGAAGCTTTGGATGTTGTCTAGAATTTGTAGAGAATTATCGATTTGTGCAGTAACCAGCAAGATTTATTATTGGTTTAGTTTCTGTTAGGAGCACAGTATTATAAATACATGCATTTCCATTATGGAATAAGGTAGAAATAGGGAAATAAAACCTGCCATTTTCCTTACTCAGAATATTTCTCACGCTGACATATTTTTTATAATGTGAACATTAGGGACATCTAATGGACATCACACGTGACACAAATAAATAGAAACAACACCTTATAATCTCATTGGGTTTGATCAAAATAAAAATGTTTTTAATAAAATAAGTCCCTTCTCCTTTTAAAAGGTAGTTGTAACATAAAGCAGACTGAAGCTTGTTATTTTCTGGAACTGTGAGATTCTAGGGTTCCTGGGGTACTAAATGTAAAAAATGGAAATAAAAAACAGTGATTGTGACTTCACTACAGGATCCTGTTTTAATTGCTTTCCACAGTTGGTTTTCTGGCATGTTTTTTTTAACAAAGCAGATAGCCAGATGGAAGTGATGATAGCTTTTTGGTTATATGCTGTGTGGATTAAAAAAAAACAACATTTCTAATAACATTTTAACCTTCTTTAATATTTTGTATGTTTTGAATGTTAAAAATGCTTAAAAGCCATCAGAGTTTAAAGATTATAACATTCTAGTATGAGACATTATTAGACAATGGGGTGGCTCAAGCCTATGATTCAACAGCAAATACAGTATATTTTGCCCCAGTCCCCACATGCCACATCATAGGTCAGAGTTCATGAGTAGGTTATGATAACCTGGATTCTGTTCACCCTCAATAACATGTGCTTAGAATGAGAGCCTGGTTAAACAAAGCCATCACCGTCTCCTATTCTCCCTATCCATAAAATCTTAAAATGTAAATGCTGGTCCAACAGCTGTGTGTAAGATGGTAGAGGGATTGGTTTCCACAATTGTCTGCCAGTCCCACACATTTGGCATCCAAGGTAAGTGTGAAGGTTTGACTCCTGCTGGGTTTTGAATTATGAACCGAAGCGAACTGACTTTTTTTTATATTTGTGACTTGCTTTAGGATTTATAGATATGATTTCTGAGAGTACCCTTACCTGCCCAAACATATATTTGTCTAACAAATAAATGTGTTTTGTGCCTACAATCTTTTTTAATCAAAACACTGACTTTGAACTACAATGTTTTGTTTTTATTATTTGTAATGAACATAATCACATATTAATAGAACAGCGTAAATAAACATGCAGATCCCTTGTGCAGAACAAAATGCATGTGTTCACTAAACAAGATGATGCCTTTTGTTCCTAGAAAGAAGTCTTCAGACTGGGCCTCCTGAGTGGCTCAGCTGGTAAAGAAGCGGCTTTATAGTGGGCAGGGTGAGGCATACAGTGAGGGCATCGTGGCTGTGCAAAGTCTTCACTGGGGACTCCACAGGGACTGCAAGTCTTCAGGCGACTTTAATGTTAATATGATTGATCTCATTGCTACCACAAACTCTAAATAGCAATGGTTATGGTTAAAACTTAAAAGAAATCTACAAATTTTACTTTTAAAAGCTCCTGACTCTCGGATGCACACATTCATCCCTGCTCTGTAGACTATAACTGTACCATAAAAACAGCTAGCCTTTACAGACAGAGCAGTCACAGAGAAACAACTGCTTCAACAGAGCTTCTTTTACATTTGAATATATTTTTGATAACAAGTCAAAGTAATGGCCATTAGTTGATCCCAATTTTAGTTCCTTCTGGCTTACCTCAAGAAAATTCGGTTATCAAGGTCTCTGTGTCCCTAGTAATGGTGACGTCTAGAACTGACCTGCTTAACAGATACTGTAACTTGAGTGACCTGCTTTTTAATGCAAATGTCCTTAAATGCAGGAATATTTGAAAGCTTTGGAAAATTGGTTAATTTAAAAAATAGCAGCAAACTGTCCCGCTTGTCTCTTTTGTCCTCATTCTGTATAAACGGTTATTTGATTGCAATGCTGCGATGATGAAAAATCCTCTCCATTAATGAGCTGTGCAGAGGCCTTGGTTTCTATTTTTTTTACACCAAACAGTAAGTGCAGAGCACAGTTGGCTTTTGTACCAGTTAATTAAAACTGTCGTCCCAGGATAGCTTACATTTTCCATTTTAATAAACCAATTACTCAAATGACAGCAAAATTGTGATGGCAGTGTATTGTAGAAAAAAAACAACAAAGTCAGGCTAATCAAAACAAATTATATTCAACTGATGTACAGTGTATTTAAATTTAAACGAATGCTGTATAGTTAACAATTAATGTGTGGTGTATGAAACCCGGTAAATGCACTTATCTAAGACTGTAGAAAATGATAGTATTCTCCTTTTATCTCCTTGTGGTCTCTGTCTAATTAACATTTTAGAGATGACCCTAGTCTGATCATTTATGAGTTACCCTTTAAAACTGGAGAGAGAAAGAGCGCAGTGATTAAGCGTCTTTTGCTGACTTACAGAGGTGGGATTGTTACACAGATTCCCTGCTGTTCTAAGACTGGGCAAAGAAAGTGTTGATGTCCATCTTGGTATGGCAGTTGCCTTTCAGTCACAATATACTCACAAAGCATGATGCAAATGTGTGCATATTCCAACACTGACATTGTGTTCATTATTTGTTTAGTGGATGTTCATTATGGAAGTAACTATGAAAATGTATTGCATAAGCTATTAAGTGGATTCCTCTGTAGCCCTTGGGTTCCAGGTACTGTAGACATCTCCCCTCAGCAATACGGTATTGCTTAAGCTGCAACTGAATTCCTGCTACAGTATAAACAATCTTGCTGAAACTGGTAAACATTCTGTTTTCTTCGGATGGGCTATTGATTCCACTAATGAAAAAGAAATGCTCAAACACAAAGCCAGTTCTATAAATAATCTCACTTCCACTCAATATACCCTTTGGAGGTTTCTAAAATGATTAAGTAATGATACGGCAGTGTAAGATTAATCTCCTATCAAGAGGATTTAATCACAGAAAATGCTGCGAGTGATGAAAACAACATCTGCAGTTTTTAATTTTGTCCCCCAGTGGTTGCATCATTTCAGCCCCCCCCCCCAAACCATGATTATTGGTATTCATAACAAGTAGTTTTTTTTTATCAACTCTAAGCAAAAAAACAAGTCAGCCGTAATTATGTACTTGTGCTGACAACAGAACTGTGTTCTTCGATACCCAGTGTGTTCCAGTCTCCACTGCCTAATTCAAAGCACATTGGTTCTCTGTTGCGTCACATTTGAGACACAGTTACATTTATAAGATGTGCCATTCAATGTCTGAGCAGGGGTCCTAAAGAGAGATCAAGAGTAACCCCTGAGGTAGGAATATTTTTAAGCGTCCCTGTAAGATGTTGTTGTATATCTTGGAATGATAAATACATTATATCTGATAAACCGTTTAGCATCCCAGTTCATATTTTTACTGTTCTGGAAATCCCTTTGACATATCACGTTGAGATATTAGGTTTGAACTCACACCTGGTTTCTGTGATTTTATAGGTGGAATCATTTTTTTAGTGCTGTATTGTTTTAACTTCAGTTACGATAACGGCAGTAACAGTAACATTCAGTCCCCCACTCTTCTTAATGAACTGCCTATTTACAGTAAATAGTGCCCATGCCCTCTATAAAAATACAATAAGGTAAAATAAAAAGATATACTTACACTGCCTTACTATGGGGCTGTCATAATAATTGCACATACAGCAATCTACCCATTTAAAAAAAAAAACAATAGGATTTGTATTTCAATCCCATTGCACTGAAACAGTATACAACAAGCTTGGGGTTTCTTAGTATTTAAACACTAAGCAAAGCAGATTCATTCATTCAAATCCATTCAAAACCAAAACAGCATCTGCTCCAGTGCAAAGTTTGGACCACTTCAAATAAAACAAATAATTAGCATACTAATATAAGCAAACAAGCCATATTTTCCCCAAAAGCAATAAACAGCTAATGATGCATAACGACGGTATCTTTCGACTCCCATGCCAGCCGACAGTTGCAAAATCTGCACATCATTATTTTGTCACGTCAGCTGCATACATCCCCTTGTGCTCAAATTGTTTGCATTGTTGTTTAATTGTTATGCGTAGTTTAGGCATTTTTTAAACAAACGTCTCTTTTCTTCCATCACAATTTTAATTCCCCAACGACTCACTCCAAATGATACATCTGCAGAAGTGCTTGTCAGAGCTTCCGTTTCCCTTCAGACAAGCCTTGACAACTACGATTGTACTATTTTTGTATAAACCTCCCAATTTAAAAATGTAATTCTATGTTTGCTTTATAATGATTCTTCATTTTATTTAGTTTGATATTTGCATTTTGTTTTATATCTTTTTAACACATCTATCATTCCATCTGATACATCATGCCCTCTAGGTGCTTTGCTTTTGTTCACAAAAATGCCATTTCTAGATTTGTATGATTCCCCAGTTCCCTGTGACATGACACAAACTAGGCTACCAGGTATCTTGTTTTAGACTCATTAATTAGTGCCTTGCTCTTCCGAGAAGTATGAGCGTAGGTTGTGTGTGGAAGAAATTGGGTTTGTATCACAGCACATTTTGTATCACTCCTGTAATTACCATTATGCAGTTAAAAAAAAAAACCAACACATTAGTGTCTAGCTGCTGAACAGTCATAGCACTTGAGTCTGAGGTTCAGAGGCAGATTGTTTGATTGCCAATTTCACCAATGACCCCTTGCTTTTTTTCCTTGGATCAAAAGCATTATCAGAGGTGATATTTATTGAAATAGACAGTGCTTCCCAATGTAGATCTGCCTTTGACTTGTTACTACAACTCTTTTACCACTGTTTGACCCGTCTAAATGTTGCACCACCACACAAGACTGAGATAAACATGCTTGTGGTGAAAGAAAATGGAGTTGACAAAGTACCGATTCTCTTAAAATATCCCTTAAAAGGACAGGGATCCAATGCATGTAAAGGCTCATAATACAAGGTTTTGCTGAACACTCCCCTCTAAACCAGAGCTGATTCTGTCACCCATTACATAATGAATCAGGTTGATTTTATAAAGGGGCAAAATAAGAACTAGGCTTTTAAACCTGTTATAGTTCACTTACTGGAATATGCACACATGTGTTTTTAAAAAGGAGCTGGAAGTTGTGTTGTATAAAGTGTTTTCATCTGAACGTCTACACTAATGTTGCAAAGATGAGAATAGAGGTTAATATGACTGGCATCATACAACAGCAGGTTCACACTCAGCCATATCCGGCCAATGATAGCCCTGGGTTTAGTACATGTCATGGTTTTAGCCTAAAGGATTATATGGAGTGCATAAAGGGTGGCATGTCTGCACATTTGGCAGTGCTCCTGGGTTTTCCAGTGTACCTATGGTGTGTTGCTTAGGAATCACTCTGTACATACATAAGGGTAGATTATAGTTTTCTGAGACTTGCGTGAGACTTGATTCTGTCCCCCAATCCTTTGTAGAATCTGATTGCAGTAATATTACATATTGTAATATTTTATTTTCCTCGTATATACAGGTTACAGTCTGGAATCTTGTTGTTCTGTTAGTTTTGCGACAGAACACAACATGAATTTAATTCCCTTTCTTAACTGTATACTTGTATTTATTAAGCATTATTCCTTAAGCATTAAACTACGGTGAGAGATCTGGCTAGTTGGTTTAAAAAAACATACATACATACATACATACATACATACATACATACATACATACATACATACATACATACATACATACATACATACATACATACATACATACATACATACATACATACATATTTATTTATTTATTTATTTATTTATTTATTTATTTATTTGATGGGTTTATCTAGTGTGGTAAAAATGACAGTATTGAATGCCGTGGTGGTAAATGCATGTAAGATCGAATATTTATCCAAGCTTTTGCTTCAGCAAACATCCAAGTCACTTTGCTTGTTGAAGGTCGGACCTGAGGGATGCACACATTGACTGGTAAGATGGAATTAGAACAACAAGAAGCTTGATAGTTTCCTGGGAAAATCTCACATTTAAAATGTGTGCTTATAGAAAAGTAACATCACCGGCAAAGAAACAAACAGCCCGGGATGTGTTATTACTTTGGAAACGCAGGGCTCTTGTCTATAACCAGCTGTCTGCTTTGTTTTTCTGCAAGGCACTTGGAGTGCGAGGCAGGTGGTTATTAGAATCTAAGGATGTCATTGGAAGCGGTTAGCTTCTCAACAGGATCTGACATCTCGCCTTGCTCTTCCTGTGAAAGTGCAATCGCACTCTGCATTTTACTCAGAAAGGGTTTGATTTACAGTATTACGGTCTAGCTGCTCAAATGCTCAAACAGCCTTTAATTACTGCTTTCCATTAATTAGTATTATATTTAAAGTGGTAGCTTCATACACATTTAAGTTACACATTTGGTAAACCGAATTTCTCATTTGTTTCTGTGTTTAAGCCCTACTAGGCCCTCAGCATCCATACAGCGTGTGGTTATATAGTCAGAAGTATAGAGTACAAATCAAAGGAGGTTATGATGAAGTTGTGTAACACCCTGGAGGCCATGCTAGAATACTGTGTTCAGTTCAGGTCACCATATTACCAAAAGAGCGGTGTGTGGTTGTTGAAATTCTAATGAAGAGCAACCAGGCCAATCCCAGGGCTAATAAGGAATGAGCTATGAAGATGTTTGAGGGAATTTAATTTATTTTAGCTTAGAGCAAAGAGTTAGGTGTGTGTGTGTCATTGTGTTTGTGTGTGTGTGTGTCTGTGTCTGTGTCTGTGTCTGTATCCCTAACCAATACTTTAACTGCAGCACAGAAAACCAAGACCAGAGGGCAATTGGAAATGAAGTGAAGACAGACAGAGAGAGGAGACATTTCTTTACACAGACAGTCGTGAGGGTATGGAATAGGTTACCTAGTTATGTTGTTTAATGCTGAATCATGTGGGATCCTTTAAGATGAGACTTGACAAGTTTGGAGATCAAAAGGAAAATGTATTATTTTGCCCCCAAACTTCGCTCATGTTCCGTATTGCATGCAGGCTTCCTCTGCTTTATGCTCTATCACAAACACAATGTTTCTCTTGAGTGTCAACACTGTTCTCTTCAAAACTATTTAAAATCCCGTCGCCAGTGTGCGACCGCGAGCTACAGTGTTTGTGTCTAACATTTGTCGTCTTAAGTCGGATTTAGAAAGCAGGGTTATTTTACTATTAAGGAGACATTAGTTTGCAAGTACATGTTACACAACACACAGCAGTGACAATCAAATCTATCAATCAAAACCTTTATTTTTCCAGATTAGTCAATTGAGAACAAATTCTCATTTACAATGACGACCTGACAAGAGGCTCACAACACCACAGCAAACAACGTAAAACACAAACAGAAAGAACACCCTCAAATGCACTAATAAAATGCTATTTTGTTAACCTCTAGGCATGTCAATTAAACAAGGCCTTTCCACATATCAGTTTTACGTCATGTTTACAAGCCCTTCGATTTTTAGATGCCTTTCAGTTTATTGTTAATGCATTTAAAAAGTTGCATGCTGGTCACAGAAGGGTAGGATTTACTACTATGAGAAGCAACCAGGTAGTGTGGGGTGGCAATTGCAAAGTTTTACAGAGTGTTTGGGTATGTAGTCAGAATTGTAGAGTTAGCAGTCAACTCATAGTATATAGAAATAGAATGAGGTTCTTTTACAAAAATTAAGAACAGAACATTCAGGTAAATAAATCTGTGACTTTAAAGACTGGCATTTTAAATGAGCAATAAATACCTTGTTTACCTGCTTTTAATCTAATGTTAGTGAATTGTTAGTATACCCACTTAATGAACTGCCAAGTTTGGGTTTATTAATGAAAAAGGGAGTCACTTTTGCCCCAATTTTGTATTGCTCTATTTTACTTTTATTTTGCACATTGGGCTTTTTTTCTATGTATCACATCTTTACATGGTTTATTATTTGTTTCTTCTTTTGGATTATCACATTAACACTGTCACAGTATATATTTTTTAAAAAGCAACAAATAAGAAAAAACATGAACATAAAAACATGTTATATAATTAAACAAGACAGGACTGGAACTTGTCCTAGTACACATGAAAGTTAAATTTTTTCTCGATCGCTTATCCAACTGTAATTAAATTTGGTTTTGTACAGTAGGTAACCGTGACCTACTTCAGTTCTGGCATCTGATGAGTTGGACTACAATCAAGCCACTTCAGAATCACTTGCATTTCCTATGAGATGCTGTTCCCACTTTGATCCATGTATAATGACTTCCACACAACCTTGTTTAATGTTGTAACCATTGGCATAATAATTATATGGGATGGAGCTAGTGCAATCTGACCAACTGTGAGAATAATTAGGTCAAGGGTTTCAGAAATAAAGTGCCATAGTTCATAATGTGTCCAAGGAACATCACAAATGAAGAGGCAATTGGTTTTTGCATGCAGGAATCTGCCTACCTGTTTTAAGCAAATCTGTTGAGGGAAGTTACTACAGTAATGACCTATATTGAAACTAATAAAAGTTCAGCTGTTTACTGAAACATGTTGTTCTTTAATTCTCCCCTAAACTGCATACTTCCATGTCTTGACTGAATAACACAATCATTTTAAGAGGCAGTTTGGTGCCTCTTAAAATGAAGCATGACAACAATATATTCAGAGCTATACCAGGATGGATTTCAAATCTTAAAGATTTGTGTGGATTGTTTTACATAAGATTAAAAAAGTAATTTATTTTTAGTACACAATGTCCCTAAAATTGTGTCTTAATGTTTGCTTTGAATAAACCATAGTGTTGGAACCTTTACAGCTTTAGCCAATAGACTTTCGACACACAAAGTGTAAATACAGTGAATTCTAAATAAAGTTCATTAATTAATATCCACAGACAAGAAATGTCACTGTTCTGCTACTGTGGGTATAATACAAATGAATATATAGGTTAATTCTAAATAGACAGCATTTTATTTTAGTTTTATTAAGTACTGTATCTAAAACATTGCCTTGTTTTTGCAAGTTCTTAGATCACTTCAGGGATTTGATACTTTAAATGTTACCAACACTAAAGTATTGCTGGTGCTGTATTTTTGGATCCCAAGGACCAAAAGGCACTACCCCTTGGTTGTAGATGATGCATGAATGGTAACTAACTTGAGCCACATTTTGATCATGACTGTGATATAAAGAACCATTTACTAAAATGAATGTAATGAATTATGCTAAAGACTGGTATCAATAACCACAAAATAATAAAGAAAATCAACTATTTTGTAAAAGACAGTTCCCCTGGAGGGGATTCTTTCTGAAATACAATTTCCTTTAAAATTTTACATAGCCCGATTTACATAACCGGTTATATGACCTTTTTTGAAAAGGTCATAACTAAGTAGGACACAGTTGTATCTGGAAAAACTAAGGTTGTGTCTAAATTGGGAAGAGTAATGAAATATCAATGTTCTCTTACATGTAATAATGGTATTCAGATGTAATAGTCAAGATGTCAATATTTCAGATACTGCCTGCATATGAACATGGTGTTCGCCACTGCTTTGACTGTGCTTTTCCTTGCATTATTGAGCTTAAGCTGAGTTATATTAATATACCGTAGCTTTATATTTGTTAGCTGTCTTGGTAGAGGGAGAGGAGAGTGGAGCCTTGGAATATCATTGACGTAGATGTTATGCAGTGTTACTAAGCTGATGGGACTCGGTTGCTGTAATCAACATGGATATACCTTCCTTAACAACTAACTGTCAATTTTATCATTCATTTATTTATTCAACAATTTTATTCTTGCCTCATTCCAGCTCGAAGGCTTTCCAACCAAAAATAATCAATTAATGCAAGTGGTTGAAGTAAAAGGTGGAGTAGCTCCTTGATACACTTGAAATGGGATGACTCAGATTCAATACATTTTGTATAGCTCCTCGTTTTGTTCAGACCCCTAAGCATGCATGTAAAACTCAACTGTTAGCTAAATCAATACACTAGCAATCATTTTGTAAACCTTTTGTAATGGTTCATTTCAAATCAGATGTATATTAGTGTTGGAAATGATCATTTGATTAACCAAAATGTTGGATTATTGGGTAATTCTGATGTCCGGAGCTCACAGTGACAAAGTACTGCTGTATCTAACAGGAATTGCAGGTAATAACCAATGGGCCACAATCATACAATCATTGCAGTTTCAAGAACTACCTTGATCAACCTGAACATAATCAAGAAGCAGTGCATTGGTCTTTGATCGTGCAATTGTCATTTGAATGCTCAAGTAAGATATCACATGAGCACCAGTTTATTTGCAGACGGAGTTACAGTAGCAGGTTGATCAGCAGGTACTGAAGTAATTCATTGTTTTGCCTTGTGATGGGGTGCAGCCTATTTTGTGGTGGTTTTGTGTTTTTATTGACAAAACACAAATAAAAAGGCACGATGGCCAACCAAAAAGACGAACACAAAAACAGGCTCTAAACCCAAACTATACAAAAAGAATCACTCACTCTCTCACACACATCTTCTCACTGTTACAAACACTCACCAACTAACATACCCAACCACTCCCTTTTATACAAGTGCCTGGGCGAATTGGGCAATTCGCACCTCATTAGCCCAGGCACATTCCATACATTCCTCACACAAATTCACTGAACCACACCCCAAACTCACTCATATCCACTCTAAACAATATAAAAAACACAAAACCACCACAAAATAGGCTGCACCCCATCACATGCCTCCATTGAAATGTTTAAATATGCAAGTTTACTTGCCTTCTCAGTAGTAAACTAATTTATCTTTACACTTGAAGGTAACTTGGATAACAAATCGAATTGCTTTTATTTCTAAAATATTAGCAGAATTGCAGTATAATGAAGCTAGGGCTAGTAAGAGGTTACAAAATATATGGTTTACTAATTCAAGGAAGTTTTATGAATATTACTGTTCTTAAATTAATTTCAAAATATTGCATGAATAAAGTTTACATATGTTTCAGTTAAACCATTTTTAATACCAAATAGTACTGTGTATCATAACGGAATTCAAATGGTTAAGGCTTTACTTTCAGTCTTACTTCGGTGAAAGGTCACTATCAAAAACGCTCGGCCATTTTGCAAAGTCAGTGTAAAATCTGTGCAATGCATACACTGACTGTTCAAAGGAAATAAGCAGCATAATAGAAACAAGTGAAGCGTTTGTGACTTTTTTGAGAGAATCGTGCATGCAAGAAATGTCTGCCTAATGGCTTTCTTGACATTTGTCATTTTAAATATTTGCAGCAGGTGTCCTTTCAGTAAGCATTAGAAGCACAAAGTATGTATGTGTCGTAAATCAATGTCACTGACCAAGCCCAGAACATCTGCAGCGCTAAATAAATGGAGAGGAGTAAGCATTGCTGGATTGTTGCTAAATCCCTGTACATTTCAACCAGCTTAACAGCTACTGTAGAAGAGTATAAATTAATCATTATCAAAATTTTGCATGTCAAGAATACATGTTTTTTTTCACATCAAGTACAGTAAAACTAGCATTGCAGGAAAAACAGTAAAATTGTTATTACACTGTTGAGAATCCGCAGACCTGCGCAGGGTAGGATATCCCACTCATTTCTCATTATTTCTATGTAAGTAATTTATTCCAACAGCTTACCTTTTTTTTTAAATCAGTCAATGTTTTTGAAAATAAAAATATTTGCATTGCAAATCCTAAACAAACTAATTGTTTTAGGGGGAAAATCCTTACCGGTACACACGGCAAGTGGTCATTTATTTATTTATTTATTTAATTATTGGATAAAAAAAAGATCAATTAAAATGTATGCAAATTCGGAGGGTATAAAGTATTCCTTTAATGTTCATTTATATAAAACCCTGTGTCTTGTAATTTTCAAAACACAGAGTATTTGTTGCAATGTTTTCTATCTATCTATCTATCCTTTACCCCTGTGTGATGTTCGCTTGCCAAACTACTGTTAATGCCTTTATATCCATGAGATTTATGCAACGCTTTTTAAATGTTTTTATTAGTTTCTCACATGTGGTGTCACTTAATATATCACACAGTTACAATACATCTCACAAAAAATCAATACATTGCAGTATTGATTCATAAAGTTTAAATATTTAAATTTTGTATGACCTAATGAATACTATCAAAGTCCTGCATTTAGATTTTTGTTTTTTTTTAAAAAATGTATACTTCTGCCCTATGATTTCTTTCTTTTAAATTACCCTGTTGCTTTTTCTGCATCTATTTATCCCCTGTTGTTAGAGGCATACAGGAAACGGGGTCATACAGTGTGCAGTGTTCATGGAGCTGTCTACACAATTCAGGCTTTGTAATTTACAGCTCATAAAATGATCTTGGATATGACTGGACTTCAGTTTATACATTTCTATTAATTTGTGAAATTGTTTTCGGAAGGAAGGAGGCTTTTAGTCTCCCTTTATTGGCAATGAATAATTCAATGTGAATGTGTTGTACAGGTACTGTATATAATTTGGTCTCTCTGCAGCAGTAGTTAGTTGGCAAGGTAACTTTGCAAATGGAGCATTTGGCATTCTGGGGAGATTTGCCTGTGGAAACGGATTATATAAGTAATACAATGTATTAATAAAATTCAAAGTTACATAAAACAGAATTTATACAGCCTGTCTTATTATTGGTACTAGTGAATATGACTTTGTGGTTGACAAGACAATTTCTTCAAAGTTGCCAACAAGAATGTACCTCAAGCAGAGCTTGTGTCAATATATATTCCATGGAGATGCGTTTGTCAAACCTCCACCTAAGTTTGATAGCAGAACATGTGGGGGATTACCTGGGCATGCTGTCCTGCCTGAGAAGGTGGAGGATTAGCCTTTTGTGGGGTATTTGCTTTGACGTCACATTAAATACAGTACATAATATCCTGGAATCAGCTGCCCTATACATATCGGTAGTACCATTGTTGCTACCCTCAATTCTCTTGACAAATCATTGCCTATTTCTACTTTCTGAAGGCTTTTTAATTGAGAAGGCTTTTTAATGATTTTTAATATTGTTGAAGACGAGCTGTAGGTCACAAACAGCTCTATTCTTTCCTGGCTCTTGACAGTGTGCAGATGCAACTTGTGAGTTAATTTGCTTAAAACCCTCCAGTGAAAATTGTTCAGAGGGTGTCCTGATATTTGCTCAACAGCTTCCCTTAGCATAATAGACACAGCACCAATATATGGTGAAAGGAGAATTTCAAAGTGAACCCCTAGTTTGGGTGAGATCAGGACTTTGTGGGGTGTTACCTAGACAAATACCATGCTGCCTTTTGAAGGTGAAGGTAGACCACAGTTGAATTGCACTGTAACTGCAGTTTAAAATACATAGTGATCTCATATATCACATATTGTATAGAGAATAATGCATGGGGTAGTGTGTGATATGAGAATTTAATGCCCACCGGAGGGGTGGGATGCTACAAGCATTCCACTCCAAGGGTGGGAATTAAATTCTCATTTGTCACACACTACCTCAATGCAGTATTTTTTATAATCTCTGGTGAGCAAATTATTTCCTGACAGATTTCCAAAGTTCTGTGTTGCTTGTTGTGGAGTTCCTTTCCGTTTGACATTATATAATATATATGTACAATGCCATGATTATGCATATAAGCTGCATTCTGCTGTTGTACACAGTTCGCTTTTTGCTGTAGCTGAGGTTAATAAGTATAGTTTCCTATTTTCAATGGATTAAGTGGTCAGAGCAGGAGAGCTTTATTTAAATAAACCAAAGGTGAGACAGTCCATTTTAGAATTCGGTCACCCTTAGTAAATTTACTTACTAAACTGATTTTTTAACCTGAAAGAAACCTGCTTTTTGTTCAGTTATTACCCCATTTTACCCATACATGTGTGTGTGTATCTGCGTAATTAAACCCTTGTTTAAAACAGTTTTTAAAAGTCAAAATGTAACCCATAAAACACACAGAAAAAATCAGAACCTTTTTTATAACCTTCTATTTATAGCTAGGTCCAGAAACATCAGCCAATAATGTACAATTCTCTGTCTATCTTGTCTGATTAAAATTGTTACCCAGTATATCTGATCTGCAAAGTGGCAGGAATAGAAGCAGTCAGAAGACTCCCACTCCATCTCTTCCTGACAGGTTCTATTTGTATTGCTCTGCAGCACTTTCCAGTGACAGCTTAATACATTGGACAAAACAAATGTCTTTCACAACCTATGTTTGCAAGCTGAAAGATGTGTATGGCTCTATAGTGTGTGTAAACCAGCAACAAAGTTCACCCTAGTTAAAAGTAAAGTTGAGAAACTCCCCTGGATCCAATTACAAGCCTAAGAGATCAAATCGCATTCCAGAAGAAGGCCATGCATGTCATTATTCAAGCTTAATTTACAATCGCATCAGCTGCAGGAATTCAAATAATATTTTGTTTTAAATGACAATGTTTGGGAAACATTCCTGTGTGATCAGGGGTACAAATCGTTTTGAATATTGGTGCTAAATTGTTTTGAAAGTTTCGCACCAGAGAGCCTACTGGTGCTAAATTATCAAACCCCGTCCTCATCAAATTATCAAACCCTTCTGCACACTCTTATACTGGAGTTTGATATGGGTGCTTTGGGCAACTGGTTTGTATTATTTTGTCTACTGCAGAGGTACTGCTGTTAACTTTATGGACATCTAAGTAGATGGTCCCAAAAACTAAAAGTACATTTATTTAAATAGTTAAATGCATACTACCATAGTTGTCTTGTAATCATTTTGGGGTCAAATTAAATATTTGATCCCAAAACAAAACTACAGATTCAGACAAATGAGTTTAAAATCAATACCTTCATTTTAACACAATCACAGCTGAATCAATGTGCTATTCAAGACCTTCAGTTAAACATGTTCTGTCGATCTCTCTAGGTCATAGCTGTATAGAAACATGAAAAGTGACAAACAAGGTGGGGCAGGAAAAATGAGTAAGTAGTGGGGGCTTTAGTGAACAGGCAGAATATCCAGAGATACTCTATATCATCTACATTCCCATTATATTTCATTTCTCTTTGCTGTTTAATATTCAATTGCGTGTGCTCTGTTTGATCTTTTGTTGATACTGCTTAGATCGTTATTTGCTTTCCCAACTATTCCAGCAAAAATAGGAAATTCATATTTATCTCTTTAATTAATAGATAGTGAAATATGTTGTATGTGTCATATATCCCTATTTTAAAAAAAAAAAAGTTTTCTGATATTACACTAAATCCAAGTCTTTATTTATCAGAGAACAATGCCTTAGACAATCCAGTGAGATTAAACATTATGTTTGTACAGTAAGATCCTGACTGACTGCGTTTCAAGCCCCATACACATGCAGATGGCTTTTGTGTATTATTGTAATAAAGAGACATTTGAACTGTTTTTTCTTTGTCTGTCTTCTGTTGATTCATATTATCTGATGCATGAACACTTGAATGACTGTCTCAGTTACATTATGGGATCAGTTTGGGTGAATGTGAACACAGTTTTCATTCAATTCATATTGTGGAATTGTGGGATATCTCAAGCAGTGCCCTTAAATAATATGGTATTGCAGCTGCTAGGATAAGCCTGATATTTGTTAGCAAGTGTTTACACAGGAGTTACAAAGAGGTGCTTGGGATCAGATAAAGGAGTAAATGTGCTGGAATATAAAATAGACCATTGGATTACAAAACACTGTAAATGGAATAATAAAATAAGAATACATCAACAAATGACAATACGTTTTCAAAGGTATCAGTCCTTACAGGGGGAACATTTGCAAGCACATGCTGCTATCATTTTGTGCTAGGAGAGTCAAAAGCAAGCTTACGTTGTACTGAAGCTTACGTTGCTATGGTAATGAAGTATTCATCCAGCACTGTATCAAGAGGTGGTGGTCGGTGACCTCTCTTATTCGCAGTGTTTTGTTTATTCATTGAAGTATCTCAACATGCAGAAGGTAGAAAATGACCTGCTAGTACAACAGAGAAAGAAGAGAAATGCAAGGAATCATTTCAGATATTTTCCTTTTAATGGTGACTCTACATCCTTAGCAGGAGAGAAGTATTTCTCTGTGTTAACTCATTAACAGGAAGCCCTTTATACAGCGAAGCAGCAAGGTTTGAGATTTTAGAAATGTTTGTCCTCAAATATACTGAGCTCGATTTTGATTAGGAGGCTGTGTGATCCAGTGGTTAAAGAAAAGGGCTTGTAACCAGGAGGTCCCCGGTTCAAATCCCATCTCATTCACTGACTCACTGTGTGACCTGAGCAAGTCACTTAACCTCCTTGTGCTCCATCTTTCGGGTGAGATGTTGTTGTAAGTGACTCTGCAGCTGATGCGTAGTTCACACACCCTAGTCTCTGTAAGTCGCCTTGGATAAAGGTGTCTGCTAAATAAACAAACAATAATATATGGATTTACTAGTTGATGATGACTGGCCTATACTAAGATCAGTTGTGGGCGGCAGCTCACAGCTCAAGGGTGCAGCTGCTATTGTGTTATCTCATCCATCGTAATGGCATAAACCTCCATGTACATGAACATACATTGCAATGACGTACATTACACAGGGGCTTTAAGAGCTATTTCCGTTCCACTCGTTACCTTTATTACTGTTTTAATCCACCCTTATGTGTTGTAGAGTTGAAAAATGTATCTTTTAAGGCAGGCAACATGTCTAATTTGCATCACATCCACTTTCCTTTCGTGTGTAATACAAGACAGGTGGTTCTAAGAGCCTACTTTTGTGTGTGCTGCTGGAAGACTGTTAATTGCACTGTACAGTCGGTGTAAGAGGTTCCTGTATTAAAAACTACAATGTATTTCTACTGGCCTTTTCAGAACAAACTTATTTTGTGTTAATAGTTAAATCTTTTCAGTTTAATGATGTATATAATTAACAGCTATGCAGCTATTGCTCTCAGAGTCACGTTTTGTTCAATGAATCCTGCTTTCACAGTTTGTTTTATTATAGGCTTTCATCTTTTGCTTATGCTTTTTTAAGGTTCAATCAAGCAGGAAATAACTTTAGAAGTCAGGAGATCAAGACAAATGCCCCAATATTTAGAAGAACCTGATTTTAATGACAAGATTTTTAAATAAAAAAAATGGATAACGGTTGATACAATAGTTGGCCAAACTCTACATAATACAGGTGTTCTGGTTACATGATAAACCATAAATGAATTCTATGAGAGAATTTTGTTCATTTTATATTTTTCTTATTTAAGTGTATTTGCATTGTTTTGCCATTTTGGTTTCCTGAAATCTGAAGGCTAATGTTATTTATTTCTGTACAGTCTTTGACATTTTAGCTGCTGTTAGACTCATGTATTAACAGAAAGTCCAACCTGTATAGAGTCATTAGCTGACTACTACTTTGCTTATAGGCCTTTGGCATGTGGTGTTTTTTTTGGGGTCATCATGTGATATTTTGACATTTCAACAGTTGAGTGTCACAAAGGGGATACTGCCTACCCGAACATTTAGAATATACTTCCATTTTAACATTGTTGTTAGGTTCATTTCTACTGCTGTTATCTACATGTACATGGATTCAGCTGCAGATGCTGTGGGTGGCAAAAAAGCAATGATGCAAAATCGACCCTGTACTGTACATGTATGAATATTGAACAGACTGGCACATGATAGCAATGTCTGCAATGATACCCTGTTGGACGAGAGCACTGTGAATTTATTATTACACAGTATTGTGCATTGTCACATGTTGAATACTATTCTTTTTTTATGTGTGTCCCTTGAAAGCATACAAAAATCCTGCTACTCCTACCTCAGTATTGTAACATTTCAGGGAAATGTCTTGCACCCCATCCAGTAGTGAGTAATATCCCTATTTATGCAACATTTTACTCCTATTTTAAAGTAGTTACCATTATGAAGAAATTACTAGGCAACGCGGTATCCAGATGGCTTTGGGAAACAAGAAAGATGAGCGCTAATTGCCTCCGCACAGTTGAAGTACCACTGAAACAGCTTCTGAAATATTAATAATTAAAATTCAGGAGGCTTTAATAACGGAGCCCAAAGGATGTACTGAGAGCGCTACCTGACCCCCTCCCCAGCTTTTCCACGCTTCTAAAGTTAATTCAGAAGAGCCGCCAAGCAGACACCTTGCTAGGGGGTGTGTGATTGTGACTCCAATTGCAATTGCTTTTTCAGTGGACTCCGCCCTCACCCACCCCTCTCAGAAAGATTGACCAGCCTGTTGGATGACTTGCCAGATGGGCTGACAAAATTAGATAACAGGGATATGACTTTCTACTTGCTAGAGGACCCACACTTAATTTGTTTATGAATCTGATGAAACTTTAACCCGTGGTACCTATACAGTACATCATATATTTTAGCAATATCTTTAGTACACTGATGAAGCCACTAGACTACAGTTTTGTCGATTTGATTTACTTTCTAGTTATTTTTTACCTTACCTTGACGCTGCTCATCCAATTCCTGATAAGGGCAGATCACTCTTACCATTATCAGCCCAGTATTTATAAAGTGTTTAATTTCCTGTAATGCTGGTGTTGTGTTAAGCAGTAGTTCTTAGTGTCGGTCCTCAACAGGTTTTGTTTCAACCAAGAATTATTGGTCTGCATTGTCTCCCAGTGCTCATAATACTGGTCTCATAGATGTCTGAGACTGTGTGTGTATAGTAAATCAACAATTAATCTATGGGCAAATAAGGGGAACTGGTTGAAACAAAGCCCTGAACTGTTGGGTAGGATCATGGAGGGTTATAACCCACTGCTTAGCTGAAACAAGCACATACAGTAGACTTTCCTGTAGCAACTGCCAAAACAGAAAACAAACAGGACATCATTAGGAGCCAGCAGCATTCATGTAGCTAATGCCCGGAATTGTCAGATGTCATGGTTGTTTTCGAGGAAATATTTCCGTGTGCGCTGTTGCATCCCACTTGAAACCATCCTGTGTCACCCCAAGGGTCCCCGGACCCCAGTTTAATACCACTGGTATACAGTTCATTTTGCATTTAGCAGCCATTTGACTTAGTGACAAAGGGATGTTTACCTTATAACATATTCCATTGATATTTTTATTGCCTCAGAAACTGTAGAAACTTTCAAGACAACATTACCATCTAAACAACACATGGTACATTGTGACCATTTAAGAGGCTTTCACAAGGATAGCTACTTATTTTTTAACTTAGTCTTTTACTCATCAAGCTGGTATTCGGGTTATACAAGCTATGTGTGTGTTGTATACCAATAAGCGCTTCAGTATGTGATCTTAAAAAAGCTTTTTTATTACATGTCTGTCTCTTAAAAATCAATAGTTTTCTTTGCCTCCTGGCCTTTCAGGCCTAACAAGGATTGGTTGACCTTTGTTTTTATCAATATATATATATATATATATATATATATATATATATATATATATATATATATATATATATATAGGAAAGGAAACAATAGAAAAAAAAGCCAGACTAATCATTAGATAAAAATTGAACTTATCAAGGTTATTTCCCTCAGGGATCTTAGTGGAGGCATTTGCATGTACATACAGTACGTCACGTAGTCTTCCATGTTGTGATAAAACTTGGTAGAAAGATATTCACTACCACTGTTGGCTTGGGATCAGACTTCCCATTGCAAAGGGAAAAACAAAGTGATGCATCCCTATGAGGGGAGCCTATATGTCATTCCTCTACTGCTCCTGCTACCCTATTCCAATTACTAATATCTCATTAACCATTACAGAAGCCATCTTCATATTTACAATGTTATGAAAATGTAACGGCACCCCTCACTGTGACCTACTGTAAGATGGCTGACATATTGTGGTCATGTCACTTTTTGGTTTCCGGATGATAAAGACCTAACACTTTGAGATGCTGGCTTCGGACTCGGTACACAGTTGAATTCTATAATTCTTCAAGTCTGTTCGATCGTGGGTCTCATACAACAAAAATGAACCCTTTTGTGGCAGTAATTTTATAAAGTGGCTGGCACCACACTGCCAAAGTCTCATATCTCAGAGAACTTAAGGAAGTGGCTTTTATGTTTGCAGGGTTACATAAACACTGTTTGCTAAATTTGTTGGTTACCCTGACATTGACCCCTGACTTAATATGGCTGTCACATTGAGGCCATGTGACTTTTTAAGGTTTCTGGGGTATAGAAGAAGAACACTTTGATTTATTGTCTTAATATTTGGTACACAGTTGTATTCTATAATTTTCTCAATTAAAAGGATGTTATCAACATTCCTTAATAAACAATTCACTCCATACTGTTTTTTTTTTCTTACAGTTGGTAAACAGTTATTTTCTATGATTTTATTTTTCAGTTAATTTCTATTACCAGTGTTGTCCTGTACAAAATATACCATTCATTGCCACATAGTTTTAGACCACACACTTTATTTGTCAAGTAGACAATGGATGAGAGACCAGTCTGTCAGTGGTAGAGGGAACAGCTCAGTCTCCATGCCCATCAAATCCAAGTCCTTTTTTGTGTATTGGCTTTGAGACTATTGCCAGCTGGCACGGAGGGACAAGCTGAGACCACCATCTTACATATGACTGTTAAAGTGTGGGTTATGTTGTCTCTTGTTGTTCTGAGTACATGTGTATCTTCATGTATCATTGTAAGTTAATAGTTGTCAAGAAGTTTGTAATACAAAAGTTGTGATTTTCTCAGAAAATGGCCATGTAAAGCAAATTGGTATTTACTGACAAGATACTGTATCTCAGTGGTAATTAAACCACAGGTGGTCTACAGTAACTTAAAGTGGGTTGACAAAATTACAAAATCCGCCCAACAGTGGAATTAGGATGTTGTTTTAAATGACACAAATTGACTGGACCAGGATATAACCAGTCTTAGAGTTCAGCTGCAATTCCTTTATAACACTAATTGACATAGTAGTCGTGAGTCTTATACTCCTACTAATTGGGTGGAACTGCAGTCTGTGTCATTCTAAGCATTTTGAATAACACAGCACACACTGTAATCAATGCGGCTGGGTGCTGTGTTGGATAAGCAGTTTACTGCAATGCTGCCTGTGGGTTGTAACCATGTCCCAGATGAATCCCCTTGCACTTGAGTATATGCATAATTATATAAGTAATGAAAGGGGTTATAGCAATTGAAATGAAAAGTCTTAACTGTGGGGCACTTCCATTCGCTCTGGTCTAACATGTGTAGTTTTGATGAAAGGACCACAAGTACAGTAATAGCAAACATACTAGTTTTAAGAAAGCTCACGGTTTGCATACCTTTTAGTCTATTTTTTCAATTCCTGTATCTGTTCTGTGTAACACATAGAAGTGGTACTGTGCTGTGCATGATTTATAAATTAAAATCCTGTTTAAATAAACTGTAGGGTTTACTGTACTTTTTCTTTATTTTATTTACCCATAGTTTAACCAAACTGAGAAACAACCCATCCTCTACTACAATATACTATCTTGAGCAGTTGGGTCAGTGTGGGAGTTTATCATGTGTGGTGTTTGGTGGGGATATGTATTGTATTTAACATATAGTACCTTGTAACTATTTTGTTTAACATTTATCATTTTTGTAGGTATCTGACATTCATCTAACCAACACATCCATAAGGACATACAGTAGAAATAAGTGAGTAAGCAGGTGTTTCTCTTAACGTTAATTAACAGTCCCTGCAGCTTTTGCCTCCCAAACCCACGGGAGTGCTGGAATCAGAGAAACTCCCTCTGGAATCCTCAGTGAAGATCGGCACAATCAACAAACCTGATACTCATCTGATGGGGGAAAAGTAGCTATTTTTCCTTGATTTTGCTTGGTGTGAGGGGATATTATAGGAGGCTGTGTGGTCCAGTGGTTAAAGAAAAGGGCTTGTAACCAGGAGGTCCCCGGTTCAAATCCCATCTCAGCCACTGACTCATTGTGTGACCCTGAGCAAGTCACTTAACCTCTTTGTGCTCTGTCTTTCGGGTGAGACGTAGTTGTAAGTAACAATGCAGCTGATGCATAGTTCACACAAACTAGTCTCTGTAAGTCACCTTGGATAAAGGTATCTGCTAAATAAACAAATAATATTACTTCTAGCTTATGGGGGGTGAGGGCATTTAAAAAGGATTACTGCTTACTTTATCCACTTGGAAGTTCTCCTCTTTTGACCGTATAATATTGCAAATACAGTGATGATAAATCTTTAATTGACATCAAATGGATTTCACTTTTTATTCTATTGTTTAATTATAATTCACATAAGATCTATGGTATAGTGGATGCAGTGAAGTATAGTGTACAAGACAACTTTCAAGCTTTTCAGAGATCTTTTTTCAACTATACTAGTACACAAGTGATGATTATCTAGCAGTATGTTGAAAGTTCAAGCCATGATTTGAGTAACTTCGGCAGAACAATCTTCAGCATTGTTTTGTGTTTCACTACCCTATGAGCCAGGGGATCATTGTGTGACCTTGGGCAAGTCACGTGACCTCCTGTATCACCCAGTAAAACTGTATACAAATCATTTCACAAAGAGGTATGGTGTATATATGTATGTTTTTATTGTATTTTTTGTGTCATTATTATTCATACATATCCACAGGCAATAAATAGTTTATTTTAAATTACTTTAGAAAGATAACTGATACCATTACCATTTTT
Organism: Acipenser oxyrinchus oxyrinchus; assembly: GCA_030684275.1. Classification (NCBI taxonomy): domain Eukaryota; kingdom Metazoa; phylum Chordata; class Actinopteri; order Acipenseriformes; family Acipenseridae; genus Acipenser; species Acipenser oxyrinchus. The sequence continues at coordinate 20,407,007 of CM060266.1, forward strand.
ATAAACAAATACAGTAATCATGTTTACTGTCATGATCAATACACGTCTATTTACAAAAGCGTAACATTACAATATGGAGTTAAAATACAAAATAAATATTAACATTATACACTGCAACATAACCTTATAAAAATGTTTATCCTGGAGAACAACAGAAGCAAGCTTTATATGTCAATTAAGACCTGAGATAAAAACACAATCGACATTGTTACAATCCTGACACATTCTTTACTTGCCTGTGGAGTTACAGATGATGGGCTGTTGTAAGGAACTGCCTTTATAGCTCCTGTCAGTACATGTAGGTTCTACATTCAAAAAAATACCCCACAGTTTAAGATACAAATGAGGGCTACATAAGAAAATGCATTTTCAAAATGATTCTACCATTTCAGACACAGTGTAAGAGTCAAGCTCAAAAGCCCTGGAGAGTATGTGTTAGTTGCAAGCTCTTGTACACAACGTGGGTAGATCAGACTCCTGAGCTCTGTGTGTAATTGTAAGTGCTGGGAATGCCAGGCAGACAGTACACAAGTTGTGTGATGGATGTCACCTTGATTGGTCAGTGCAGGAGCCATCATTACAATGGGTTTATACAGTATGTGGAATGGTAACAGGAAATTTTCTAGGCAGTGTGGATCTCATCTTTCTGTACTATCCTTTTTCCTCTTTTTCCTAGCAGCTTTAGTGTGCATACATTTGAAATTACATATAGATGGAAGGTTGTGAAAGAAAACTATTATTCTAAGGACAGGTGCTAAGCATTTAGTTATAAAGCCTGGCACATTTGAGTACATTTGTCCTGAAACAGCTTCAGTCAGTGCTTTAGTAAGAGAAATTACCCCTATTTAAAAAGGTCTATAATATTTGTTATTAATCTATATTTTATGTGTACGTTTAAATGTTTAAAAAAGTCACCACCATAAGAGTATATAAACTACAGAATCCTTTAGGAACCCTCTTTTATAACTTAGCTGAAAATTGGTTTAAAATAGTATTTAAAACGTACCATTATGTTAAATGTATGTAACCATAACCTTTGATATTCTGATTAACATTCAATAGGACTGTAAAATGTGGATTTGTTAAACTGTCAATGAAAAGGGAGAAGCAACCATTTTTCATGAGTTTCACAGCAGAAAAATGCATATAATTGAGAAATTATATGCCTCTTAATCCTAATAGTGCATCAACAGAACTTGAAGCTGTCCTAGTTTTTCTATGTAACTCTTCATCCATTCACCAGAGTCACTTAAAATATTTTTACATTCTGTGTGCTGCGCCTTCCCATCTGCTGGGGTTGATCTGACCTCCACAAATTTTTTTTTTTTCTTCTAATCACAGTCCCAAAGAAACATTACAAGTCATTTTTATAGGCCATTTTCATTATTTAAATACACAACTTTTGATTGGCTTATCAGTTATATAGTCTCGTCAAAATTAGAACGGGGGGGTCCCCACACATAAGGTGAAAGTGACGTCGAGTTATAAGATGTAGCAAGAGATACCGGAACTTCTAATTGTTGCAACTATATATTTTTTTTCCTACACACAGTACATGCTTTGTCGGTTAAATTGTGTGCATTAGAAGAAAAAACACATTAGTCTTTATTGAATACGAAATATTTTGTACTCAAAAGTAGATTCATAATAAACAATTGTATGAAATAATAACAAAAAGCAACTAATCAATGTATTGCTCAAGTTATAGAAGTGGGTCAGTGCATATTTGTAACAGGTTTAAAAAGAAAATCAGTAAAACCTGATATCTAAAACAAAACACATTTCTAATAATGTCTTCTACATAGTAAACAATTACAGATATGTAGATGTCCAATTTTCTCAACTCTTCAGACCATTTCCTTCTTCCGCAGATAACGTGATTAATTACAGCACGCAGGCACAACAATTTAATAGGAGAATGACTAGACTGAAAAGTTGAAAATTGAAAAGCAGCAAAAATGTAATTTAATGGTTCAGTGCTGTTTCTAGACCAGTTAATGGCAGCATACAGATTTGTGAAAAGGAAGTAGTTATTTTGTTGTTCACCAGTTTATACAATTCCACTAGTTAAATATTCTGCAAGTGCCCAAAATGAGTGCATATCATTTGTTTGTCTTGCAGTGCAATGGTATTGAGGTTGTTTTACTTTGGTTAATATAGGCTGGGTTTGCTGATAAATGTTGCTTTGGTACCTCTTACAGTATTAAACATGTTGTCTAGTGTTCTGTATTAGAGACCACCTAGACTGTCTATTTCAATTAGGTAGAGCAGTCCTTAACCTACACCCTTGGAAGCTCACTGGCCTTTATAAACTGTAAACTCTCACTGTAACTTACATTACCTACTAGATCATTTCACTTGCCTTTGGCTGGGGACATTTAACTGTTGTCTCTATTAATTATCCAGCAGGTAACGCTCCTTGAGTAGGATGGTATTCGTTGTGCCCATCAGTAAAGAGAAGCTTAAAAATATAGGTTTATAGTTCATAGTTCTGTTCATTTAAAAGCCCTTAGCAGCAATATTTTTAAATAATGTAAACCCTTATGTTGTTTTATTTGTGTAAATAAATGATTTTTAAAAAAATTAACTTTGCTTGATTTAAAAAGAATGCTGGAATTTCTCAAAACAACTTTGTCAACATAGCCCCTCTGGATAGGTTAGTTGAGGTAATGAGGAACCAGTTTTGGCCTCAAAACTCACCATTCAAATTCTAATTCCCAGTGCATACAAGTGGCTCTCATACATACGGTGAGCTTGCTAACCCACAAACTATCCAAAAATGTTGTACCGTAGCTTATGAACTTCATTTCAATTACAAATAAACAAATAAATAAATGCAAATATACCGGTAATTAAAACAAACTTATGACTAATGGGGACATGGCATCCTAATGCATCTATCCTGTATACACCTCATTAGATAGACCTTCAACCTGTGATCCATTCTCCTTGGGTTTCTCAACTTCATCTGGGAAGTACGGGCGGACAACGCTGTTCACACCCTCTTCCACATCCTTAGGGAGAGCTTTCATCTTCTCTTCAAACTCTGTGTTCACTTCCTGCTTATGCTGTTAACAGAATGCCAGAACAGAGAATTAAGCTTAGCTGTGTATTTTTCATTTAACAATGAGTTACTTTTACGGAACAACATTAAATGTAAAGCAAACAAAAGCAATGACATTATAAATAAGCAAGCCCTAAATTTTAGCCTCACAACAGCAGTAGAGATGAATGCACAAGTCCATAGAAACTCAACATCTGCTAAGAAAAAATAAAAGAAAAAGGAGGACCTTTGTTCTCTGTGACTGATGTTTTGCAGTAATATCATGGAAGAGGTCTGTTTGAGCATGGCGCGAAAATGGAAATGGAACTTCTGGGAGGGGGGTTGGCCTAGTCTTTAGGGGTAATGCATGTGAGTTAGCGTACCACAGTCTGAGCATGAAACCTTGCCATTGCCAAGCAAGCATCTTAACAACTGCACAACAGGATTGATCCTTATGGGATTGTGTTTTTCCTTAACCCATTTTGTCTGGCCACATACAGCCACAGAATCCATAACTACACAGCATCACATGACACAAAGCCGCCCTGTTCACCAGGAGATCCTGCTCAGATAAAAGGTAATCTACCGATTCACCATGTGACATTGAGCTCGTCACAGACCTCCAGTTCAACCCAGCTGTTGTTGGTTCTCATTAAACAAGTTCACAGTGCAAACTCTACTAGACACATTGCCTACACTGCATGGCAAATCTTTGAAGTTTAACGCTGCCCGGGTGGGGTAGGGATTAGGTCAGCTGGGGAGACCTTGCCTCACCGCACACCAGCGATGCCTATGGCTGGCCGGGCGCCTGCAGGCTGGCCTGTATGCAATTCAGAACAGCATGGTCCTCCAACGCTGTAAGTTCTGGATATGGCTGCACGGCGGGTTTGCAGAGTGAAAAAAAGCGGACGGCTGACGGCACTCGGAGGATGCGAGTGCTCGCCTTTGTCTCTCCCGAGTTAGTTAGGGGGTTGCAGCGGTGAGCCAGGTTGAATAATAATTGGACATTCCAAAATTGGGAGAAAATTGGAAAATGAATAAAAATAATTAGTTAAAAAAAACACACACACACAATAGACCATTGGGTTTCACTACTTTGTGGTGCATACTGATAAAATGACCATATCGCTGAAATATTTACTACTGGTCTGCTGTGTTGAGTGAAGTTATTTTCCTGTGCCTACTACCATGCTGGGTGGTCCTACAAACGTTAAACACCTCAATGTCCACAGACAGTAATTAGTAGGTCTCTGATGACTATGTTTACCTTGTCTGTTTTCTCTTTGATCTCATCCAGAGTGGCAGCTTGTTTCTTCTCCAGTTTTTCCTGCTGGTCAACAATATGTTCTCTAACCTAAAAAAAAAAAGCATAACAGCGGCTTTAAATCTATCTTGGCTATATTTACCTAAAGCAGGACCAGAGACAACACAGGACTTCCACAGAGTGGCAGGCATTGACTGATGATGGCTACTTAACTTTGTTTTCAGCAGAATGATATAGAGTTTGAAAACAGCACGTATGTGCCTCCAGAAATAGCAGAATAACACCCAACATTTTCTCAGCAGGAAGTGAAAGAATCAACTAGACACTACTTACTGCGGTTGTCATCTGAACAACTTCCTGGATAAAGGTGGTGTTGAGCTCCTTTTTTGTCCTGCAATGCAAATAACGTAAAAATGTCAGGTTTTAAAGGTGTTTCCAGTAAAACTATATATATATATATATATATATATATATATATATATATATATATATATATATATATATACAGTACTGTGCAAAAGTTTTAGGCAGCTGTGAAAATGCTGTAAAAGTAAGAATGCTTTCAAAATAGACATGTTAATAGATTATATTTATCAATTAACTAAATGCAAAGTGAGTGAACAGAAGAAAAATCTAAATGAAATCCATATTTGGTGTGACCACCCTTTGCCTTCAAAACAGCATCAAGCATCAATTCTTCTAGGTACACTTGCACACAGTTTTTGAAGGAACTCGGCAGGTAGGTTGGCCCAAACATCTTGGAGAACTAATCACAGTTCTTCTGTGGATTTAGGCAGCCTCAGTTGCTTCTCTCTCTTCATGTAATCCCAGACAGACTCGATGATGTTGAGATCAGGGCTCTGTGGGGCCATACCATCACTTCCAGGACTCCTTGTTCTTCTTTACGCTGAAGATAGTTCTTAATGACTTTCGCTGTATGTTTGGGGTTGTTGTCATGCTGCAGAATAAATTTGGGGCCAATCAGATGCCTCCCTGATGGTATTGCATGATGGATAAGTATCTGCCTGTACTTCTTAGCATTGAGGAGACCATTAATTCTGACCAAATCCCCAACTCCATTTGCAGAAATGCAGCCCCAAACTTGCAAGGAACCTCCACCATGCTTCACTGTTGCCTGCAGACACTCATTCATGTACGCCTCCAGCCCTTCGGCGAACAAACTGCCTTCTGCTACAGCCAAATATTTCACATTTTGACTCATCAGTCCAGAGCACCTGCTGCCATTTTTCTGCACCCCAGTTCCTGTGTTTTCGTGCATAGTTGAGTCGCTTGGCCTTGTTTCCACGCCGGAGGTATGGCTTTTGGCCGCAAGTCTTCCATGAAGGCCACTTCTGACCAGACTTCTCCGGACAGTAGATGGGTGTACCAGGGTCCCACTGTTTTCTGAGTTCTGAGCTGATGGCACTGCTGGACATCTTCCGATTGCGAAGGGAAGTAAGCATGATGTGTCTTTCATCTGCTGCAGTAAGTTTCCTTGGCCGACCACTGCGCTCACGGTCCTCAACGTTGCCCGTTTCTTTGTGCTTCTTCAAAAGTGCTTGGACAGCACATCTGGAAACCCCTGTCTGCCTTGAAATTTCTGCCTGGGAGAGACTTTGCTGATGCAGTATAACTACCTTGTGCCTTGTTGCTGTGCTCACTCTTGCCATGGTGTATGACTTTTGACAGTAAACTGTCTTCAGCAACCTCACCTTGTTAGCTGAGTTTGGCTGTTCCTCACCCAGTTTTATTCCTCCTACACAGCTGTTTCTGTTTCAGTTAATGATTGTGTTTCAACCTACATATTGAATTGATGATCATTAGTACCCGTTTGGTATAATTGTTTAATCATACACCTGACTATATGCCTACAAAATCCCTGACTTTGTGCAAGTGTACCTAGAAGAATTGATGCTGTTTTGAAGGCAAAGGGTGGTCACACCAAATATGGATTTGATTTAGATTTTTCTTCTGTTCACTCACTTTGCATTTAGTTAATTGATAAATATAATCTATTAACATGTCTATTTTTGAAAGCATTCTTACTTTACAGCATTTTTTCACACCTGCCTAAAACTTTTGCACAGTACTGTATATATATATATATATATATATATAACAAATGAAAAAAAGACACAGCAAAATGCTTCTCTACAAACGTGTATAAAGGGCAAGCTAATATACCCAATTATCTTACTTGAGAAGAACGTGGCGGTTGTTTCTGTTTTCTGTAATTTCTTTTGTGTGAAGTATGAAGTATTAGACAAGCATAAAAACAACTGCTATTGGCAAGGAAAAGCAGCAACATTGGTAATCTACGTGTGTGTTTGTGTTGTGAGAGGCATCACATAGCTGTCTTGTCCCCCATTTCTTATGCCAGTGCAGGGCCACACCATGTGTTCAGTTGCAATAGAAAATGAATGAATGAATGTTTCTGCACCTCTCCAGAGTGGCTTTATCAGAACCAGACTTCACCATTTCACTTATCTTCTCATTTCGCTTCACTTCAAGCTGCTTCTTCCTGGTTTTAGTTTCACTGCAGAGAAATGAAAGTATGTTTTCCAAAGGTAAAGACATATGTAACAAGCATAAAATACAATAATGTGACACGTATAATTTATTGGGAGCCTATTTGTACCAGGTAACTACAAATTAATGAAAATAATTTACCATATACATTCCAGAATTATAGTATGCAGATATTAATTTTAGACATTTCTAATAGAGGATGTACCTGTGGTTGAAACTAATGTTGAACCACGTCGAAGCGAGGGAATTTATAATTAACATTTAGTTACAGAAGATGAAAAAGCCCTTTCAAAAATCAGGCTGTACATACATCTTATTACTATTTCATTTTGCTGTATTGTTATTCAATACTAATGCCACATAAGGGGTAGCTGTAACACAATATACATATGTGACATCACAGCTAGAAGACTGTGTTGTGTGTCAAATCGGGGAGAAGGTTTCAGAGGGGAAGCTCTGCCATTGAAGAATGTAAACAATCTAGGTGGGCACCTTTCTAATAAAATCCAGTTCATTGAACTCTAAACAGCTGAGGAATGTGATAGATGGCATGTTGCTGTATGTAAATAAGATGGGGTGTCCATTTACTTGAGACAAGCCTGTGTAAATGTTTGATTGTGGGCCACTGCAACTTTAAAATCCTGTTCATTTAATCCAATCAATTTTCAGGAAATGCTGGTGGGCTCACCAATCATCACAGGTAAAAGTAGTAGGTTAAAAAACAAAAAAGATTGAGCCTTTAGTCTTACAACATCCTAAGCAACACTGGTATCTGGTGGTTCCATCTTGAACATGCAGAATACATGTATTTTGTGGATAATGGTAATAGGTTATATTTTGTAACTATCATACTGTGCTTGTTTGCTTCAGAATAGAGTGTAATTCACATGTATGTGAATGTGCCTGCTCTAATATGTGTACAGTGGTGGCCTGTCCGATGAGGACGAACTAAGAACATTGAGCAGATCACAGACTGATTCCACTTCTCAACAGATAGCAGACCCAATGCAGTTTAGCTGACCTAGCTTAGTTGGGGACCCAGGTTGTTAATAATAAAGATCGATCCAAATATATTGATAGATACATAAATATGTGTCTTCTGGTCTGCAGTCACAACTAAACTGAACTCTGATGGTGAAGCGCAGATATGGGTTACATGGAGTTTGAGGTAGAATATTTGAAAAACTAAATATTTTCTCAAAAGACCCAATCAAATCACTCAGATGGGGCCATGGAATGACTCATTTGCCATTTTATTTTTGCAAGCATGATTTAGTTATGCTGAAGGTCAAGTTGCCCTTCACAGGGAATACTGTGCCCTAAAAGCAGCTGGCAGAATGTTGCTAATTAGCTCATGTGAAGCGAGTGTACTTTTAGTAACAACAAGAAGCCTCAAGTGTGTCTTTCCCAATTCCATAGTTCACTAGTTTTTGATTGAGAGCTCATTCATTATTACCATTCACAGTAGTACTACAATAAATGAGTGATACAAATTCCTGACCTGTCAACTGATTCCTTCAGTGCTTTCAGCTCACTTGCATGTTTTCCTTTTGCTGTTTCCAGCAGCTTCACAGATTGCTATCACAATAAAGAAAGGACACACTTTTAAAATAATGTAGAGAATGTACAGTAATAGATGTGGTTAGAAAATCAACAACAATTACTGTTATGCTTCATGACCCAAGGTAATATCCTTTAGCTACTTTAAATGTGCTACTAGAAATGTATAGATTCATTTCTTTTGTACCGGATTGCATTGGGATGTTTGAAACAAAGTTTCTAAGTTTAACAGGCATCCATACCACTAGGTTTAGTCTCTGTACTCTGATTCTGCCTAAAGCTGATCCGTGTGGTTTATAATTATCCTTCAACTTTAGCAGGAGTGGCTAAATGTGGCTTTTTTGTTTATTCCCCTAAAGATTAGGTACCTCTGCACTGTGCTCTTCTTTCTTTTTCTTGATGAGATCGTACTGTTCCTCACGCAGTTGTGTCAGCTCAGTCTTGAGTTTCTCCTTCAGCTCTGCCACCTTGGGGTCTGGGGCAGGGGCAGAGTCTGGGGTGTCACTGCCAATAAAAATCAGAGACTTGCTGTCAAACCATTCTGAGGCAACAGGAAAGGACTGAAGCATTGCCAAGTAATCCTAGAGCATGTTATTAACACAGCTTAAGAAGGGTAGGTGTCCCATTGTAATGTAAAGTTAAGTTTGGCAAAGAAACATGCAGGCAGGCTATTGGTAAAATAAAAACATGCAGGGCAAATACTTCCTCTGAGCGAATGTTTTCATTTCTTATAAATGTCATCTTGTGGGGAGAATTCTTATTTGGTAATATTGATAGCAGGTTACCCTTTCTTCAAAGAACCTGCTTTCTTTTTGAGCTGGTTCTGAAGAGCTGCAAACATTTTGCTGTATTTCTTAACCAGGTCATCCCCTTTTTTCTTATACTTCTTCTCCAGGTCTTTTATCTGCTTCTCGTGTTTTTGTGAGATTTTCACAAAGTTTTTGTGTTGTTTTAGCTCCTCAATGGTTGCTGTAGTTGGCTCTATGAAAAGAAGACAAGTTGACTGACTACATGAACAAGAACCCATTCAAGAAGCCTCCAGTGAGACCAGTACTATTGTCTATTCTGGCTAAAATGATCTACCGTTTAGGTGGGATTCCAGATAAAAAAAATAATAATTTCAGGTCACCCATTTTATCGATAGTGTTGAGTATTTAAAATCAAATACTAATAAATGACATTGAGTGGGTTTTAAGGTCTCATTCAAGGAATTTAAAGATTCCAATAACATAGCTAGGATCAATTTGATCTGCAATGTGAGAGCATTTCCTCTAGGGCTGACAAAAACTGTATAAAATTGCATGTCTCCATTAATAAAATCTAAGGAAATGTCTCTTGCAGTTTGTCAACAGCTACTTGATATCACAGCTAGGAATAAGTTAATACATCACTACAGCACACACCCCAGATATATGATTCTGGTTATAACAGATAAGTAGTAAAAAGATTATTTTGTAATCTTAGTTGTATGGGATTCTAACATTTTCTAAAACTTATTGGAAAAGTATAACCCACCTCACTACCCCCTGAGTAATTTGCAATTTAAATCTAATATGCATGTATCAGCCAGAATTGACTTTGCGTTAAGGCTACAGTGTGAGTGGTTTACAGCTGTGAGTATGAAATACCTGGAGAAGGTTTGGGAGGCTCTTGGGGAGCTGCAGGGGTGGTTGCAGGGGTTTCTGCAGGGGTGGCTGCAGGGATGGCTGCAGGGGTTTCTGCAGGGGTGGCTGCAGGGGTTTCTGCAGGGGTGGCTGCAGGGGTTTCTGCAGGGGTGGCTGCAGGGGTTTCTGCAGGAGTTTCTGCAGGGGTGGCTGCAGGGGTTTCTGCAGGGGTGGCTGCAGGAGTTTCTGCAGGGGTTTCTGCAGGGGTTTCTGCAGGGGTGGCTGCAGGGGCGGCTTCAGGAGCGGCTTCAGGGGGGGCTGCAGTGGTGGCTTCAGGTGTGGCTTCAGGGGGGGCTGCAGTGGTGGCTTCAGGGGGAGCTGCAGGGGTGGCTTCAGGTGTGGCTTCAGGGGGCTGCAGTGGTGGCTTCAGGGGGGGCTGCAGGGGCGGCTGCACGAGGGGCTGGGATCGGAGTGGGAGTGGGGGCAGCAGCAACATCAGGAGGAGCAGCAGAGGAATCAGCTGGCGGGTCAGGAACAGCTAAAATCATCCAAACAAAATAGCATCATTTATTCTGGATTCACACAGCAGCATGGGATACAAAACAAAGGATTTAGTTTCATCAGCAGTGGAAAGTATGTACAAAAAAATATGACAGTATGTTCATACAGTGCAGGTACAGAGATGGTGATTATTTGGGATACATTTTAAAAGAAAGCTGATTTTTACCTAATTGATATTGTTTTAATGAAAACGGCATTATTGTTTTGACTAGAAAATGATAATCCAATGCTTATGGCTTTGCTGTCTTTTGTTTATTGTTAAATGATTTCTGTGCTTGTGATTCTCTTCTATTTTGTAACCACTGTAATTCCCAGGGCAATGTCAAATACAGACGGAATATATGCGAACATCCCCCTTTGTACCAACTGCTGATTGGATAAGATAATGTGAAACACATTTCTGAAGGATTGCACTTGTGGTATCTGTTGTTACATACCCTCTAAACCAATAGCCCCCCACTGCCACCTATTGAATAGAAGCAGCATACAGAAAAAAATAGATGGACAACAAATATGAGGTCTTTAACTGACCTGTGTCCAGTTTATTTTCTGGAGTACTTGGTGTCTCTGTGGGATTGTTGTTTGAGGTCTCAGCAGGTGGCTTCTGAACAGGAGCCTGGTAAAGAAAGGATAGTTACCTGAGTGTCCTTTACTGTATTTATAAATATTTAAGGTGCATGATGCTGTTATTGCAGTAATCAAATGCTGCAGCCATTATGAACTAAGGAATAGTCCCACTTGGATCAGTTTTTGTTTGTTTGTTTGTTTGATTTACCAGTTCTGAAACATTTAAAGTAAACTAAGGAATAACCTCTACATCCATAAACTAGCTTGCTTATCTTGAACTGCAGGGACATACTGTAATGTGCTTGTAACAGAACTTTCAAAAACACACACTTACCGGTTTAACTACTTTCTTATCTTCTTTAGTGGGATTTGATAGGAGGTCTGTGAAATCTAAAAATATGTATGCCTGGCATTTATAAAAGACATATTGCATAGGACGTCATACATGGTTAATAGGTAAACATTTGTATGAAAGTACTCAAAATATTCTCAAACTTAGCCCTTATTCTTAAATAAACACTAAAAATACGTTCTTCAGTAGACTGATAATGGGACCAGTGTGCAGACTGGGAGTTTAAACTGTTATCCACTGTAAAAATAGCAAAGTTATTCAAACTTGAATTTTACAACAAAAGACATTAAAATATTGGCATTTCTTTCAGTGTATGAACAAAATCGCATTTGCTCACATTATGACCTGCATGCAAGCTGTACAGTTTGAATCTATGTAGGTTAGATCAGTTACCTGCAAATGCGGCTGGGATGTAATCCTTCACCTCGATGTAGACAAACAGAGCTGGCAGGTCCAGTGGCATGTTACTCTCACTTCGCAGGCATATGTGCTGGAATCCTGAAATAGAGAAATCGAATTGGAAAGACAGTTTTCATTTTGGTAAACTAGGCAACTGTCGAATAAGGTTCCTGTGATCTTTGCTGGTAGAGGCAGGTCAGTGGTTTCCTCCCTACAAATGTTGCCTAGCTTACAGACCATTGGAAAGGCACTTAGGTGCCTAAAAGTGTGACAAGGTAGCAATGGCGAGCTGCCAAGTGACAGAATACTCCACACTAGTGCTTGTTTGTCACATTTATGGTGGGTTTTTGACCTAAAACAAAAGAAAAAAAAAACCCCAGACGATTTCGTGGAACTCGTGCATAACTGCTGCATCATAACCTTGACCTGCTTAGAAGCTAGATTTCATTAACCCAAAGATGCAGGTAAATCAGAATAGTTGCACTAAACACAATAATGCAGGCTACAGCTGGCAATGTGAGGAGAAAGTAACTCTGCCATTAAAAGGTGCCATGTTTTTTTTTTTTCTAATATAAAATCTTACAATAGAGCACAACCACAGCCAAAGCAGCACTTTTTTTTCTCATGCTGGGATAGGATAGGATCAGTACCACATGCTGCAGGTCTTTATTTCCTTGTCACTTCCATTAGGTTAGTATTACCTGATCGCAGAGCATGGACAGGGATTATTCTGTGTCCAATGAACTTTCCATGTTCTTCATGAACACAAATACGCAAGTAGGCCATCTCCGGCATCAGAATCTGTTCACACAATCAATTGTTCGGATCAGTTATTGAATGTGGAAAAATGGGGAACAAAAGACTACATCTACTGGAGAACAGTATACATAATGAATGAATGATTTATTGAGATAAGACATTTCAATATACAGGGGCTGGACAAAAACTATTTAAACAAGGTGTAGCGACACTGTCAATAGGAAGTATTTTTGAACGCTCTTTATATGGAGGGTGTAGTTTTAGTTGTGTTGCTCCTTTTCTTTGGAACTCATTACCAAAACAGCAGCCAAATTTAAAAATACCCTTAAGGCACACTTATTCTCCGCTATATTTTCTTAACTCTTTGACTCTACTGCAGCCTGCACTGTTTATTACAATATACTGTACTTTTATGATGATCGATTTTATCTTTATATTGATCTATTTTATTGTATTTTACTTTATATATTTATATACTTTTTTTTAGTGATTGTTATTTGATGTGTTTTGTAATGTTGATTTGTGTTTGTTTTGCTTTGTACAGCGCCTTAAGGCACCTAGGCATGAAAGGCACTATAATAAATTTAAGTTATTATTATTATTACAGCAGAAATAGATCTAGTCACATTACCTCGATATGCCAGGCAGTGTCATTGCCAGCAACACATTCAGCGTGCAGGGATTACAGTATCTGCAGATATGAAGTCGCTACCTCAAATGGTTCCTGAGATACAAGGATTTTACTTTGTGGCGGCAGAAGCTTTATGAAATAACTGACACGAAGGGAACCTTAAAATGGCAACAGGCTCAATAAATAAACGCATAAAAAAAGAGAAGACCGCACCTTCTCAAACACAAAGGGCTCTTCATTCCACACAGGGTTGATGGAGTTGTGTGCCGCAGACCACTTTGTCTTGTATTTGCGTTTCGGGTCACCGGGCAGACCGATCACCTCCACCTCAACTCCTGTCTTCGCATTTTTGTCAGACAGGAACTGGCCAGAATATATCTGGTGGGGGGGTGGGGCAGAAATGGAGCATTTAGAAATACAAGCGATCTATTAATTCTAAACACTGACAGGCAGAAGACAGCACTGTCTGCTTTGATCTGAGTAAGCCCAACAGCTTTCTGATGATAATTATAACCTCCTATTAATGCAGTTACATAGCAGCATAACTGATTCCATGGAACAATAGTGGGTTATATCACTGCACCTATAAACAGCAGCAACACAAACAAAAAAAGTCTGCTTTCTAATGCGGAGCAATGACGGTTAAAATGTAAAAAACATTTTTTCGCCTGGTCCCACATGTGAGAAAATGTACCTGGGGTGAGATACTTGCCTTGATTGAGACAGTGTTTGCCACAATGAAGTCGATTCTGTCTGCAGAATAAGGGTCAAATGTCTTGTCAGATCGACGCAAAAAATCGTGTTTGAGGAGCCAGCCAGTTCTGCCGTTGTACTCGAACATGGCCATATTCAGCTGCATTGGAAAATCTGGTAAAGAAGGAAATCATGTTATTTCAAATCGTATTACTAGATATAAGGTGTTATACTTCTGATGATAGTGTAAAACCATAAAAAGACAAAAAGCTTTAAAATCACATTGAGAGCCTATATTTCTTTAGCTACACTGACCTCTAGTGGCGTATTTCTATGCTCTGTTGCAATGACGAACGATGCAGGACTTGTTTTGAAAACAGGGAGCTAGTCATCAGTATAGGCTAATTTGTCAGAAATGGGGCTGCAGTTGCACTTGGTCATTTTGTTTGTTTTGTACATGATGCTAAATGTCTACATAAGTTAAAAATGGGGACGGCTAGAGTATGAGGTGCTAAAGATGATGTGCGTGTTTGAAAAAAATAAGTCTAAATAAAAATCTGATATAGTGCAAGTGTGCTGCCTTTAAGTAAACATTAAAATACTGTGCTAGGTACTGTAGGATTCTACACGAACAAGTGTCAGTGACATTATGTAACAATAGAAAGACAAAGTGTTTTAAATGTGCAATAGGTGACTACATCAACTTTTGCCATGCAATTCCCAAGTAAAGAAAGCCAGTGAGAATGAGAAGCACTGATCACCCATGGTCTGATAGTTGAGCGCCACCATCTGGCACCCAGCATTCCAGAACAGCTGAGGGTTGTAGTTGGAGGAGTCCATCCTGGTCCCTTTGGGGTAGATTCGACTCATCTGCCTCTTGTTATAACTAATTCATTACTTTGTATAGAAACTTTATAACATCAATCACAGGCTCTTTAAAATGACATTTTCATGTTATCTTGGTTGACAATGTACGGAGCCCGGGAAAAACCGTGGGGGAAAAATATATATTGTGTACACAAATTAATATATCTTGTGTGCACGAGATACATATATATATATTTTTTTTTTTTAAAACATCTGCTGGATGTTAAAAGTGTTAAGTTTATAATGACTGTTGAATAGACTAAATGTGAGATGAACTTTTGTGAACTGGTGCATACAAATACATATATACTCAAAATCTATATCATCATCATAAAAACTAAAAACTAGACCATTTGGCAGCAAAGTCTATTTAGTAGGCAGGAACGGCACAATGCATTTCAAAAGGATACTTCACAAAGTCCACCGCAGACTTGGTAGCCAACTCTCCCCCTTTAGTCTCCACAAAAGAGGTGACCGCATAGCTCCGGTTCTTTTCTGAGGTTAAATAAATAGTTGGAAAAAAAGATTAGCAGGCTCAATGAATGGTTTTATATCCCATACATTTACCGTAATGGAATACATTTTACACTGATATTAGTCTGGGAAAATAACTTCTGACAATTATTGTTTTAAATACATTTTGGACTTCGGCTGCTTGAAACTTATGCTGCCGTTTAAAGAGTTATGGTTCTGAAGATCTGTTGGCTTTAGAGTGCATCTGTCATCAGCAAATTAGTGCTGTACTGGGAACCTAGCAATCAATACAGTTTCTGAACAATTTAAGCATAAATCAGCACCTTTAATCATAACTCACAACTACAAAGCTTCTGTGTCCCAGAATCAGATTTGTATTAATATATAGTTCCTCGGTGTCTGTTTCCTACATTCTTCCATAGTTCGGACCTTGTACACCCAGTTTGCTTACATTTCCCATGACTTAATACTAACAATCTTGTGAGACAAATGCAAATGTATCTGCTAACTTGACATCTTCAAGCTCAGTTACAGCTCAGCAGGCACAATATAAACAACAGCCTACAAGAATAACATGCAAAGCATCAGGAAGAAACATGTCATTGCAATAGTTACCATTCCAGTCTTACAAGTAGACTTACTTTTCGCATTCTCAAAAGAAATAAACTTGTTTGGCTGGATGTAGTTCACCAAAGAAGACATTGCCTCGACAGCTTTTACTTCTTGGCCTGCTGTACCCTGATAGGTAAAAGTAAACACTTCAAAACGTTAGCATCCATGATCGCTTTTGAAAGCTACTGCAGAATGTTGACAAAATAAGTTAAAGTTTCTTTTTTTTGTTACACTGTAGCATTCACTGATGGACAAGTATTATACAAAATAATATACACCCAAATGTGCATAATAGGGCTGAGTAGAAATGTAAATCTAGCAGTGTTTTTTTTTTTTTAACAGCTGAAGACATGTTGGGAATAACAGTGTAAAATCATTTTTAACAATTAATTTTACACATTTTTTGTGCGGGGCGAGGAGGCACAGAAAAACTACATTACTAATAATCGGCGTAGAACATTTGTTTGGCTTTGTTTGACGGTGGAGCTGGATGATTTCCTTGTCACTTAAGAGCCTGCTTCCTGAGGGCCATCAGTCTATACTGCCTAGCATCCCAAGGAGGGTATGTGGCTGATCAATTGCATCATTCTGCTCTTCCACAAATTTCTCCCTGTCTTCTGCTGATAAAACTTTACACCCGCAAGCCATTATTGGCTTTTGTTGGTATTAACTGTGTTTTGTAGTGGTAGAGTTTGTTTTTAATAACTGTGTTAAGCAATTTTATCATCAACCTTATTCTAGATGGACAATCTTATTCTACACAGGTCTTGCACCACGACCATGTATAATAAGACTGTAAAAGTTTATAAGGAAATGATTGTTCACCATGTATTATAAGACAATGAGGTACAATTGTATGCACTGGAAAATCTGAAAGATTAAAATCACAATTGAAAAGAGGTTTGTGGGGTGAGTGTGTTGATTTGTGTTGCACTCTACAGCACCTCATCGGAGTTCTTCATCGTTTCCTCATCATGGTCATGATCGTCGTGGTCATCGTGATCATCATGGTGATCGTGATGATCGTGATGATTGTGATGATTGTGATGATCGTGATGATCGTGATGATTGTGATGATCGTGATGATTGTGATGATCGTGATGATTGTGATGATTGTGATGATCATGATGAGCTGCGTCTGACAGAGAGAAGCAACAGTTACAGGGATATACAGAAAAAACACACCACTAGACAAGCCTGTTGTCTTACATTATATCAGAATCTCTTTGACTTTTGACTTTGATTAGGATTCCAAATCCATACATCCTGCAAAATACAGGACACTCTTCCACTTTTGACATAAAGGGACATCATAATGTAATGGGGTTGCTACTATATATATAAAAAAAATCCTGATTCTAAATATATTTACTGTGTCTGACAAGTGTCATTTCTCTACATCAACAGACTGGAAGCAGCACTTTTTTATTTAAAAAATCAAGAACCTTAAAAGGAAATGTGGGCTGAGTATCTTTTCTGTGAAACATACCATGGCCATGATGCGAGTTTGTGCTGCTGTTGAGTTCATCTGTACTGGCATGGTGTGCTGGGTGGGTGGTGTGTGGATGGGTGTGTGGATGGGTGTGTGGATGGGCATGAGCATTCTTCTGAGGCTGATTTTTTTTGTTCTTGATCAGGATTTTCCCCATTAGTTCTGCAGGAGATGGTACAGGATGCCCTGGCTTCAGCTGTCGTATACAATTAGACACACACACACACAACAAGAGTAAAAAAGTCATCTGTTGTGAAAGCCTGTTTATTATTGGTAAATAATTATTCTTTAAAATGAGCTTTAACAATGTGAAACAAAAGAAACTTTGAAACATACAGTATTGTTTTGTGAAAGGGAGCCACATGACTACAAACCATGACTGCATTCCATTAGTGCCTAATCGTTCTACTCACCGGATAGTTTTCCAGTGGATCTGTAAGCAAGGCATCTCCAAATATTGTCCTGCAGTACTCTGCCATCTTTTCTTGCTGTTTGGCACTAATGAAAGAAAATAGATACAAGATGAAAAAATATATTGTCACCCTCTTTGTTAAAATTGTATTAAGTGAGGAGAGAAAGAGAACATACAATGGTATGTTATTCTATCACCATTATAGACTGGGGTTGGCTATATATTTTCTGTTTCCCAAATGATACATATAGTGGACTCTCAGTACTCTGAGCCAGTGGGACCAGATCCAGTTCAGATTGCTGATTTATTTAAAGTATTGATTGTAAATCTGTACTATAATAAAAATGTCTAGTCTTTTTCTTATGCGTCTCATACTTTATCATGTAAAAGATTCCATAATAAACATGTGAATAAAAAATACAGAGACAGCTGTAAATGTTTTGAACATGTATTAAATAAATGTAAATGTAATACTGAAGTTTGGTTTCTGCTATCTTAAGACCAGCGAGATTCTACTTTGTCTAAAAGTTTAAAACTCAAGAAACTTGTGTTGACATTCACAAGAGATGGTATGTTCCTCATGCCTGATTTGAAAAAAAAAAAACCTTCAATTAAATAATCTCACCAGTCAACATGGTTCTCAAAAGACAGGATCACTGGGTATTGAGAGGTTTTGAAAGCACACTCTGCGATGGCCTCAATAACATCCTGCCAGAAGTAAGAACAAATTATAAAAAATACAACAAAGTGAGCAACACGAGATTCTTCAGGGTATATTTTACCAAAACAAAAACAGAGCAGGGAAGCCATTTTGAACCAGCAATTATGGTTTCAGTGCACAGCAGAAATAACGGTGTGAAGCTGTTAAAAACAACAATGTCTGAAACAGCTTTTCATGCTGTCTCAAAGAAGGCACTTTACTCAGGCCTAGAGATTTTTGGAGTACTGTACTCCAAAAAAAGGAAATTTTCTGTATCCATTTAGGGGAACTGTCATGGAAACACACACAAAAAATACGTCATTATGGTTTTTATGCTGATCATTTTGAATTAAAGTAAGTAAATACAACCTCCATGGCCTTCAAAGATCCCTATCATTTAATCGCTGGATTGTATTAGTTCTTCTTGTACAGTAGTTACGCACTTCAGTAAGTGTAATCTCCAAAAGTAACTATTTTAATTATTTAGGTCTGGCATTAGCTGATTAGGAATGGGGGATGTGGGGGAAAACATAAAAAATGTAGCATAGGCAAGATTCAGAGGGCTCCATTTTCTGCTGTACCAGCAATATTTATGAATTATTTTTGTATCTCTCCGAATCAATGATTGACGAGGTAATTGTTCCATTTGACTGCTTGGACAGACTGTCTCTACCTTGAACAGAATTTCTGTTGTCATGGTGAACCCGTGAGTGATGATTGGCTCATCCTCTGGTGGCTTTCCCTTCCAGCAGTCAAGCTCCAGGCAGCGGCACCCTGCGAGGAGGCACTGTCGGTACATCTCTGGGGAAGAGATTCCCGAAAACTGCCCCGCTGGAAACGGATCGAACACTAGATGTTAGCTTTGTGAACAAAAGCAAAATAAACTCTGTGGCACAGAAATCAAAGGCTTTCAAGGTTATTTGTTTTTTTCACCAAGGCATTCGTATTAGTATCATATAACCCTTAAACATTGAAGCCTGTATTTTAATTGCTGCTACAGTAGATTATAAATGCATGAAGTCTGATTGATAGACTGAGTTCACAATGGGGCAGCAGAGTGGAGTAGTGGTTAGGGCTCTGCACTCTTGACCGGAGGGTCGTGGGTTCAATCCCAGGTGGGGGACATTGCTGCTGTACCCTTGAGCAAGGTACTTTACCTAGATTGCTCCAATAAAAACCCAACTGTATAAATGAGTAATTGTATGTAAAAATAATGTGATATCTTGTAACAATTGTTAGGGCGTCTGCTAAGAAATAAATAATAATAATAATAATAATCACAAGGGTTTTGTGTCCCCTACCCTTTATTAGCTTCAGTACCTGTTTTCACCTCCTGCCCAGTCACAGTTTATTTTCTAGTTTCTTAAAAGTTTTCTTTGCTTTGATAATTATCTCAAGATACATGACTACAGAACAGCCCTCTACTGCTTGTTGGTCTACATCTATCAGAGTTCCTTTCCAGAGGCCCGGCACATTTCCTCAGTGCTGTCCGGCACAAAGTATTGAAGAACTCCTCTGTAACCAGTGAGGACCAGCAAGGAACAGAGGGTTGTTCTACATACCTTCAAACGAGACTACAGTACACCAGTTTGTGAAGTACCTGTGAGGTAGGTGTTGTGTGAGGACTTGATGTAGTAGTGTGGCAATGGCTGCGTCATGTCCTGGTGAAGAATCACCTTTTCAGGGTCGACCACGTAGTTTTCAGAGCCAGATAAGTAAAAGAGCAGTCCCTCTGGTGATATGTGGCCTGTAATCGAACGACAGCAGTGTGAACAGCAGGACCCTTTTAATGTAATATTTAGAATGGGTTCACTTTGTAGATGTGTTTTGTTGTTCATACTTTCTTTCTATGTGTTTGTAATTTTACAATATGCAGCGGAACATGCTTGGAATCTGGGAATGTTGGGGAGCAAAATGAAAAAAATGACATAAAACACTGAAGGGCATACTACTAGGATAAAGCTACTCACTTAGAAGGGCTATCATATATATTTGTTTCCTTGAAGTGGTAGAAAGAAGATGGCACAGGTCTAACTTTGCTGCCCCCCATCATTTAAGACTGCTCTTCCTGTATTCTTGCATGTGTGTGTATACCGTGTTATAACCCATTTTACCCTTTCTTGTGTTGTTGTTTTTCTGTGCATACTGTACTCAATCACAACACCCATTCTATCAGGAGAAATGCAATACTGCCATACATATGTTTCACCACAAGAGGGTAGTCTTTCAATAGCTTTATATACAAACATTAAAATCTGCAAACTATTATTGGTATTATACAGGCTTTCATAGGTTTTAACATTAAACACTAACAAACGTATTATATTACTCATTATGAATGCACTGAGGAGAGTTTGTAGACTACCAGTCTTATACAGTAAGTAGTTTGATACAAGCTCATCAGGGTTGTTAATTGGGTTTGAGCCAATAGCGAAATTCTGTGTTTCTAAACAATATGAAAAGTTTTAGACCAAGGCTCTGCTGAAACCCTGGTCCATGAATTTATTTCTTCACTCCCGGATTACTGTAACTGAGCATGTTGCACTGTTCTTGAGAAGCCTTCATTACCTGCCTGTTTCATTTAGGATTGACTTTAAGCTCTTGTTGTTGACCTGTAGGATCCTTTCAGATATGCTGTCTGAATACGTTCCAGCCCATTCTCTACACTCTTCTACAGCGGGGTTACTGACTATCCTGAAGGCTTGGTTCAAAACTGAGGGACGTAAGGCCTTAAGGTACCGTGCTCCCAATCAGGGACTCAGCATCTGTGCCAAATATTATTTTTTTTAAGGTGTTTCATGGAAGACACTTTATAAACCCCTATTGTATTCTTCTCTGTCTGCAATAAACACCAAAAAATGCTAAAAACAAAGAGTGTGTACATTTAAAAATGAAAGTCCGTATTTAGGTACAAACAGACACAGACAGGATCCTCCATAGATCCCCAGATTTGAATACTCTCAATAAGGTGAATGGCCCTCAGAGCAGTGTGTGTAAATACCCCGAGTAGTGCCTCTGCTGTGAATGTGACTCACTCCTGTGCTTGTTTGAAGCAGCCGGCTCGTACTTCTCAATCAGGCTCTTGACCTGGTCTGGCTTTAGCGGGGGGAACAGCGCGTTGTTCAGCCGGGAGTCGCGCTGCTTTTCGTTGATAAACTTGGTCAGGTCCTCCTTCGTCATGTAGGGCTTTGCCTTGACACTACTGCAATACAGTAGAAAGATTACAGTAAAAAGCTGCTCTTCTTAATTCTTACAGTGCATGACAGGACCGTCAAAGAGCTACGTCATGAAAATAATCTGATATTGGCTAAATATTATTTTAATATGTACTCATATCATCCCCACATCACCCTCTCACAATGTTCAAGTACTTATGGACCTTTATTTCCAAGACAGGCAAAAACAATTATCTACCAACAGTAGACTATGTGTGCAGTATCAGGATTACAGCTAACTTGACATCACTCTCAAGACATCAAAAACAAACTTACTAAGAGGTAAATATTTCATATATTTCTGGTCTTGGGCAAAGATTCATCAGGAATGTCCTAAACTCTGATTCAGTAAATTCTCCTGGCTTCATTGTGTCATTCTGAAAAATAAAACCGAAATAACATTTCAGTAGTTCGGGACAAACACCAGTCACAAAATGTTTTAGTACAAATATTTATTGTGGAGAATGCGGAGTATGCGAATTTACAGAGAAGTATGTTGTATATACACATTAATTTGGCATCAAACCTAACTTGGTTTTAGGGCTCACTGCCTGGCCGACTGGACGGGACGGAGACCCCCATAGACAAAACCTAAAAATTGTTTTTAAGAAAACGTGGAGATGGGGGGTTACGATGAAATCGAAACACATGAGAGGTAAGTGAAGAGGGTATTTACAGTGCTAACAATCTTAATTAGCTAATGTGTAAATTGAAGGATTCAATCTGGTGATGTGGAGATTGGTGTCTGACCCGCCTCCCGAACTTTAGTTATGAACTTCATTTAATATTAGTCCTGGGTTTCAAACACGTAACAAGGTAAGTACACTGCAAGTTTCTTATTTATGTGCATTATTTTAATATAGACGACTTTTTAGACACACGTTGAAGGGCAGTGTAGTTAACAATTCCCCTATGGAGAAATAAAAAAAAAAACTTCCCTTGCGGCCTGCTTTTCTTTATGAAGCTGCAGTCACATCATTTGAAGCAGATCTCATTTCTATAAAATCTATAGACTGTCAAACCACTGTGCCACCTCAAAGATAAATGTGCCATTCAACACTGAAATCTTCACCTTTAAAACCCCTCCTTTGCCCCGGAAATATCACCCAACAAACCATCTACCCACATGAAAGACATTCCAGGACATGGACAGTCTCACCTTTCCTTTAGGGAGATGGCTGGAAACCAAGGCAGCTTCTACCCTCTTTCTGTCAGCAGGAAACATCTTATAAATACTGAAAAATAAAGACAACACTGCAGCATACTCAAAATCTCCCGGGTGAGCCTACCAACAATCTTAATATTCCAACTATCTATTAGAGATGCAACATAATACAATGATAGATTAGTGTCTTTTAACGTTCATACTGTAGCTGGATTAATCGCCCTGGTGCCCCATTTGAATATATATATATATATATATATATATATATATATATATATATATATATATATATATATATATATACTACTACCTCATGCATTTATATTTATTTTGTGTCTTATATTTTTCTTTGTGACGTGTCTATTATTCAAAAGCAAGAAACAAAAGTATGTGTAGTCTTCTCAAAGCATTGATCATTTGTGATTATTACCTGTCTGATATTCGATTACAATATTGGTTACTGATTGCACCTCTTATTACCTATTACCTGATTGCACCTCTTACTTATCTATTTTCAACTAAATACCTATAAAAGATAGATCTATCAGTGTGTGGGTATACAGGATGCATATATGCATACATACACACACACACACACACACACAGTGACTCCCAAAAGTTACTTAGTAATATTATTTATTTCCCACTAGTTCTGGCAGTTTTATTGTTCAGTTTTTGTATTATTCTTATTTAAACACGTTATACCTATTTAACTCCCTACAAGTTTGCAGTCTCCAGTTTATAGAAACAAGAACTCATAGCCACTTAGCTTTATACTTACTTTTTTACAGGTATCTTCCCATCTTTGTTTGTCTTTAGTGTGATTCGTACGTATCTAAAAACAGAGATACAGACCAATAGAAGAGCATACTTCTGATAAGAGCCTTATCAGCAGTGCATGTCTCCATAGTGTGAATTATTTAGAAGTGGCTAATTCAGCATCATTAGCCCAAACAGATAGCCTACAATGTGATAGTGTGTTACCACTACACACTGTGCTGAAGCACTCTTGATTGTAAAAAGGTTTGGCATTTCCATATGTTAATATATTAGAACACCAATTTGTAAAGGCTTGTAGGTTATTTATATACAAGGCTGTTTCCCAAACTATATGAAAATATTAACTTATTAATACAGCTGTTCAAAATGTGAATACATTGAAATACTGGGGTCTAGAAATGTGTAAACAGTAACAAGAAGAGGAATTTAAAAAAAAGTTGTTTAAAATGGAACTTTCTAGAATCCTTTCAGACACAATAGGGATAGAAGACTATTGGTATTGAGCAATGCAAAGGGGCAGCTAATGAGGTACAGTAGGCAGGGAGTTTATGGTCAGAAAACCTTTGAAACCAATGAAATGAGACAAGGGGAAGAATAAATAGCATATGTTCTGCTCTAATGGGTTGGAAGTTGGTATAGTTGCCTTCCAGAATTTTTTTTATTGTTTAAACACAAAACACTGAAGGTTATTGCACCGTACCAGAGGTTTAGTCCCCTTCAAGCGGACTAACTTCAGGACCAGAAAATCCCCAGGAACTGAACAAAGTGAGTCCCAATTGCATCGTACTAATCAGAAGATCCAGTGAATTCATTTAGCTGATCTGATCAAGTTAGACTGATCATGGAAACAAACCCCTAGGGCATTATATAGAAAATAGAAACCCGAATTTTAGACTATTGGCAGAACCATTTTCTCTGCGCTGTAGAGGAAATATTCTTAGCCCGCAATATTCCCCTCTTGTTTTATATAGGTTGTTTACCTTATCTCATTGCTTTCCCCTGTATTCATTTTTAACAGACAGGACTTAAATTAATATTATCTGTCATATAAAAGGTAAGTGTAATGCAGCGATCTACACAATCTAAATGTACACATAGTGTACATTTACAGGACAATCTACATCCTCCCATTGTGCTCTGCATAACAATGTATAGCTGCTTGATAAAGGCTGTTTGGTATTCAGACTTTCAATATCCGTAGTATGTCTGTGCGTTACTTTAAGATGCAAATCCAAACTGCAATTCATAATATGCATAATTTGCATAGGGAATTTCAAGAATATACTAAGAAATCAAAGATAAATGCACATGGTTTAGTATTATAGGTTAACTGTATTATAAAGGTGCAAACAATATTCGTATTCTGTATAAAGAACAAACAGTTTGCATGTGTATTTAACCCATATTACCCAGATCTGCATGAAAATACTGAGAAAAAGACCCAAGCAAAGCAGACTAGTGTGTTCTCTAACTTCACAGGACTAACTTAATCCACTTAATGAGGGTCTGATTTAGTATGCTGCAATCACTTTAAACTTCATCTAGTTAACCTGATGATCCCAATGATCTTATGAACTGATTTGCAGCAATTGGGATTATTAATATTGCTCAGTCTAAGCAAGTTGAGAAAACTCACTTAATCCCGCTGTTGGATGCATTAAGTGGACTAAATGAGGTATGCTGCAATTGACACAGAGCTTTCTATTCCTGTAGTTGTCTAAAAAATACTGTTTCCATGTGTTTTGTGAAATGAAATACAGTATGTTGGTGGATCCCTTTTCACTATTCATTGTTTTTAGGCAAAACACATGAAAACACTTGAAACCTTCCCATTTACAGTGAGCAGCGATGGAGAGTAGTGCCCTGTATACTTACATCTTGTCCAGGTAGGTTTGTCTACAGGCATTGCTTGTCAGTGGGTTGTAAGCAATTGCCAGTATATCATCTGCCCAATCCTATAGAAGATAAACAGCAGACAGTTGCTACTGTCAGTGCTCATCACTGCACAAGAAGACTGTGATTTCACAAGGACTTGAAAACGACAGTCACTGAAACAGCAAGAAGGGTTTCTGCAAACTTGATTTAATTCATCAGATGGGCTTAAAAAAAAACAGTCCTTAACAAATCATTCTGGGAAGAAATAGAAAATAGGGCCTGTCCAATTTATTTACTTAACAGTCACAAAAACACAGTTAGAGGGAAAGAGACCTTTAATGAATGATTTGTTTATTTGTAGTTTTGAAGCATTCAAATGTTTTAGACTAGTAAGAAACTAGGAACATAAATTTAACTGCTTCTACCGAAACCCAAGTTGTTTTTTGCTGGTATAACTTTTTTTCCTCCTTATTGAAGAAATTGAGAAACATTTGCCCTGGTACTTATGTAAATTGTCTCGTATACGCGCATACACTGTGCTTCCTCAAACACAGTGACAAGAGACCACAACACCACATTTCACCTCACTAACTCAATGTGGGTTAAATCCTAGTTCACTAACTGTGACCTGGTCAGTTCAGGAATGTGCACTTCTGGACAGTGTGGGATAATCCTAATGAGACATGCACCCACTTTTAAGTAACACCAGCGACCATTGACAGCTGTGACCCATATAAACCCCATGTACAGTATAGGCACACTGACATTTTTTCAGTAATATAATATAACGAACCATAAGCATCCTTCTAAAATGGACCTAAAATATAATATTTGGGTTCATTTTAGAAGACTGCTTATGGTTCCCTATTGTAAGTGATTGTACTTTGGATAGGGGGATCTCAGTAGGCACTTCAAGTAATGTGGGCTCTGTGTGTGTGTGATAGTAGTACCCCCAGAACCCATTTGAAATCAATGCCACCTCTAAAGGCTGTCCTTTTATCTCATATAAGTGGTGTGTGCTTGGAAACCCTCATATCCACAGTATCAGTGACCCTGGTAATATTGAAAACCATGTCTTACCTTGGTAACATTTTCCTTGGAAGCGAAAAAGTTGTGAAAGGTCAGGTTCACCATGTCAGGTCCCGATACTATAGTCAGTGTTTTTGTTAAATGGTGGCTTTCTGGAAAATCCATGTTGAACACATTGCGAACCTTTGGAAGCTATAGGGGGAAAATATACTTATTTACAGAATACTGTACTTATCAGTGTAGCTACCCTTGCACTACTGCATTCTGATGGCCTATGAAGATTATTACAAATCATATACAAGTCAATTCATTATATTTAGTATTGGTGTCTTTTTATATTTTCAAATACTGAAAAATTGCTAAAACATGGCATTGATATGAAAAACTGGTATATGGTCAAAATGAGCAAATTTCAGAAACTGTATTTTTTTAGTTTGGGAAACTGCACTACATACTTTAGTCAGCATGTTCATGCAGGTATTGGGTCTAATCAAAGATTGTATTTTTCATGTTTTCTTGTGGGCTATTTCTCAATGTTACCACCTTTGCCCATATATTTTTTTATCAAGGGATTACCGGGGGTTAAATGGATTATGATAATTGTTTTTTTAATTATTTCTTTGATAATTACACTTCTAACTCAGTTCCATCTACTGCAAACTGTTCTGTGAAATACCTTTAAAAGTTATATTTGAGAACGTTAGTACAGCATGTTTGAAAGAAATTGTTTATTATCAGCTTTCTGAGACATTCTATAAAGTTTACAGGACCATAGTGAAAGTAAAAGTATAACAAAGCAGAGTGAAAGCATTGTAAAGCATAGGTACAGTAACGTTGTAAGAATCGTGAGGTATGGTAAAGCATATTAATAAACATGGCAAACCAGGTTAAACTATGGTAACCATGGGAAAACTGTAAAAAAATACCATGCAAAAATATTGCAGTAAACTCTAATAAGGGAGAGTTAAACACCCTACAAAACTTGACTATGTCCCTATGTGTGCATTGACATCCCACCACCATTTGAAAAAGATATGACCTCTTTTTTCATTTGTTTACATTTTTATTTCGCTCCCATGAGCTACAGGCCTAGTCCCCCTTTTTTCATCGTTCCATTTTTTGCTCCTCTTTGCTGTTGCAGGTAGCAGGAGGAGCATGCATATATAGCTCACAGAGTGATAAGAAGGATTCATAGATGTGGGATTCAAGGATGTAGTTACATAATAGTGGAAGTACTGAAGTGCACAGAAGGGAAGAGGAAATAGCATAGTAAACAGCCAATGAGAAATCCTATCAAATATTAGTATTAAATTGAACACCTTTGAGTAAGTAAATAGCAGCCTTAATGATTCAATAGCAGCGACAACAATAAATGGAAATCTCAGTCAGCAGTAAATGCAGGGATACCACAGTTGCGGTTGCAGTTGATTTGCACTTAAGGTCATGAACCTCCATGTTCTTCTCAAAGGGATCAGATTGTTGAGGATGTTTTTTTTTTTTAATTGTTAGTGCTTCTGATTTGCATAATGCCTGTGGCAGTCAAGGAAACCAGGCAAATCACAAGCCATATGCAAAACCAAATGGCGCTTCACTCAGATTGACATGCTGGGAGAGACTTTAACTTCTCATGAGAGTAACAATACTTAAGAACATGTGGACTACAAAGGGAAGTTTATGGGCTGGTTTCAGGTAACATAGCAAGTTTACCATCGTAAATTTGCAAGGTCATTTTGCAGTTTTCCCCCCATACCTCTCTTTGTTTTATAATGCTTTGCTTATGGTAACTAAATGAATACTGAATTGGGACATATAATGATCCACGGTTGGGTGTGGTCAGAGTGGTCAGAATGCATTGCTACTATAAGTTAATGCATCGTGTGTAGGGTGTCACTTATTGTTTAAGAGACATCACACCATATTTTCAAAGCATTTACTCCAGTCTTTAACTCCTATTTTTTGAGAGGTAAAACACCTGTTGACTTGAACCTAACAACTAAGTAATTTAATCCAAGTTCTCTTAAGCATTCTCAATGTGTTTTGTTTCATGTTCTGTAACATTAGCATGGTTTATTCTACTTTAAAAAAATAGGAGTTGATTAAAGAATGGAGGGAAAAACACATTGCATTATAAAAGGTGTAATATACTAGATCATTTACCTATATGACACTGACAAATCCCTGTACTTTAGCATACAGCTATAAAAGAAGTAGCATGGATGCTGGTTCATTACAATGACAATTATGACAAAGATGCCAATAATCTCTGACCAAGTGAAATGTAATTTCTTACGCCTGTTTAACACTATAGAATCCTTAATCTAAATGCTCTACATGCACACGACATCTAAACCCAAGCTGGGGAAAAGCCTGTCACGAACACCAGTGATTCTGGGGTCACAGAACAGCTTTTGCCATTAGAAAAAAGTCTCCATCACCCCCAACCTCTACTCCAATTTAGATTGGCCGAGGGGTTCAGCTGAATTTTTTATCTGAGCATTTTATAGTGCAAAGGATTTCCCCTGGATTGCATCAGCCCCTCATTTTAAGGGGGATTTCCCCAGTGCAGTAAAATGCTCTAATAAAATCAGGTTGTGGTTTATCCCAGTGGGGTAGTTGTTGATCAAATCAAACCCAGAGCCAATCAAAGTCAGAGAAGAGATTGATGGGTGGTTCACCAAGCAAACTTTATTCATAGCACAGACATCAGAAACGAACATTCCAGAAGGAAACATCGGCTGCTGCAACCAAAGTGGTACTGTATTTTCACAAACGATGCAATGCAGAATTTCAAAAGGATTAAAAAGGTAGGTATTTTATTTGAAAATCTATAAAGGGGGCCATCTTTGTTTAGTTATAGCTACAACAAACAACCTCAGTCTCTATAAAAACGGAATGACTTACCTTGGGAAGTTTAGCATATTTCCCTGATCTTGTGTCCCGTATGCTTGAAAGTTCTAGAAATTCCATGTCCTACAAAGCACATATATATATATATATATATATATATATATATATATATATATATATATATATATATATATATATATATATATAAAAAGAAAATACACAATTGAAGACAATCTACAGGTATGCATGTGTGTACCACACAAGAGAGGCACATCACAATAGTTGCAGTGCACTTGAATCAAGTTTACATACTTGTCTAATGCAAGCCTCAAAATGTGATTTCTGATTGAAAGTCACTTTAATCCTTGCATACACAAGGTTTTCTATCTTTCCAGGAACAAGCATCCCTTCAGTAATCCCAGGTTCGGTTTTTAGAAACATGTTGGCAGAAATTTTTATGAAAAACAGCAACTTTATATAGCTGCTAAAATCAATAGCCAGCCTTTTATATTGGTTAAACATTTTGGCCTCACAGACATACTGAAGTGGCTCACATGGCAGATTAAAACAGCTGGCTATCAACTGCATTGACGTGAAAGCCAGCTCCCTGACCAAAAGACAGCATATAAGTGATTGTATTCAGTATTTCAAGGCCGATAAAATTTCCTGGGACTATCAGCATTTATTGAAAAATAATTAAAACTGGTGAAAAGTAGTGAGAATACTGAATGTGTCAGTTTCCCATATGAATATTGGTAATTTACGATCAGAAAAGCAGCTCATCTGCTTCTGTTTTAAACCCAATTCTCCTCTGATAAGCTGTTTTTATTCCTGAGTGTACTGATGAGTGTATTATTTATTTATTTATTTATTTATGTATTTATTAGCAGAAGCCCTTACCCAGTGCGACTTTCAGTTGTATACAAATAAAAATACATATCAATAATTACAATACAATTAAGAGCAAGACACAAAATACAATGACTTCAGTCCTAATAAGAGCAAATACAAACCCCATACGATTTGATATCGGGGCAGTTCAAGTGCAGATAACAATGTTGATAGTTACATCAGGGTTAGATACGAGTGCAAGTGAAATACAAAATACTACAGATTGGGTTAAGTGCAGGATTAAATACAGTAAAATAGGGAGCAGATAGGCGCAAGCTATAGTGCATTAAAGGCAGAGTGCTATATTGTTCAGAAGAGAAGAGTTGAGTTTTACAGCTGTTGTCTGAAGAGGTGTGTCTTGAGGAGGCGCTGGAAGGTGGTCAGGGACTGGGCAGTCCTGACATCCATAGGAAGGTTATTCCATCACTGCGGGGCGAGGGTGAAGGAGCGGGCTCTGGAGGCAGGGGAGCGTAGAGGAGGTACAGCCAGTCTTCTAGTGCAGGCGGAGTGGAGAGGTCGGGTGGGGGTATAGGAAGACATGAGAGCCTGGAGGTAGCTGGGTGCCATCTGGTTAAGGCAGCGGTAGGTGAGTACAAGAATCTTGAACTGGATGTGAGCAGTGATTGGGAGCCAGTGGAGTGAGAGGAGCAGTGGAGAGCGTGGGAGAAGCGAGGCAGGGAGAACACCAGGCGAGCAGCGGAGTTCTGGATGAGCTGGAGCGGACGCAGGGAGGCCGGCCAGGAGGGAGTTGCAGTAGTCTATGCGGGAGAGTACCAGGGCCTGGACGAGGAGTTGCGAATGTTGTTCAGGAAGAATTGGCACGTGCGTGCGAGAGTGGAGATGTGCTGGGAGTAGGAGAGGCAGGGGTCCAGGGTTACTCCGAGGTTCTTGGTTGAGGAGGAGGAAGAGAGCGTGGTAGATTCCAGAGGAATGGAGATAGAGGGATCAGAGGAGGGGCAAGATGAGGAGGGGAAGAAAAGGAGGTCAGATTTAGAGAGGTTGAGTTTGAGATGTTGCGAGTACATCCAGGAGGAGATAGCAGACAGACAGGTAGAGATACGGGAGGGGATGGTGGGGTCAGAGGGGGGGAAGGAGAGGAAGATCTGAGCATCATCAGCATAGAAATGGTATGAGAAACCATAGGATGCGATGTGGGGGCCCAGGGAGCGGGTGTAGAGAGAGAACAGGAGAGGACCTAAGACTGATGGGGATTCCTGTTGAGAGAGGGTGAGGTGTGGAGGTTGAACCGTGCCAGGTTACCTGGTAGGTGTGGTCGGAGAGGAGGAGAACCAGGCCAGAGTAGTGCCAGAGATTCCCAGGTCAGTAAGAGAGGATAGGAGAATAGAGTGATCGACAGTGTCAAAGACAGCAGCGAGATCGAGGAGAATTAGGACAGAGGAGGCAAATTCCTCCTTAAGTTAGGATTGGAACCTCCAATAAAAGCTTCTAAAAAGATGGGCTACACCTTGTAAAAAATAAAAAATAAAAAAACATTTGACAACAATACTAGAAGCATGTTGTGCATTTTTTTTTTTTGCCTCTCATTACTGCAAACTGGTGTGGATTTCATAGTGAAATGAGCTGCCACATTGCTTGTTTAAATACAAAAGCACCTTGTGGCAGGATGGCTTGCAGTGGTGAGGTGTGGTAATGTCACAGACCAGGAAGTAACTGAACCAAAACAATGGATGGGCGGGTGAAGCTGAACGCTACTACGGTCAGCGTATTTAATAAATAATACAAAACAAAAGATTTAAACAAATAACAAAACACAAAACAAAAAGGCACGATGGCCAAACAAATAAACAGAAACAAATATATTGAAAATATAGCAATTGGTTGTGTTTTTTCTTTCTTTCTTTCTTTCTTTCTTTCTTTCTTTCTTTCTTTCGCTCGCTCGCTCGTTCGTTCGTTCGTTCGTTCATTCTCCGCGTTCTCCGTGTTCTCCGTACTCTCCTCTGTACACTCAACCCCCGCAGCACGGACAGCTGCAGGTTCTTATACTCTGGCCGAGGGGTTAACTTGCTGTTAATTATCTTATTACCCCTCGGCCACAGTCTGCACGCGTTTGGTAAGGATGCGTGACTGTCAGCTAGTTAAATAATCAGTAGCTGATCAGTCACGCATCCTCACGGGGTTTTCAAATATAAAAAAACAATAACAAAAGACGGAGCGCTTTTATCCGTGCCGCAAACAAAAATACAAATACAGTGCACAAATATATATAGGGGCGGGACACTCCGCCACACACCTGCAGGTGTGTCACCACAAGAGAAAGCCGTGAACAAACCAGTGGCATCTGTGTTGTGCTGCTCCTTTGGATTGTTGTATGTTATTTGTACACAACATTGACAGTCCAGTCATGCATTTATGCAGGTTGTGAACAGGCTGTAATAACACTGTATAGATGTTGTTGATGCATGCATTATAAAGATTGTCTGCAATCTGTGTAACCCCAAACAATGTACACAAAGGAAAACGCAAAAGGGTGTTGAAGACCTCATATCGTTCACAAGATGAATCTACTGTATAAGCTAATGTTGGATTGCAGGCTGGGCAGAGATCATTGGCGGTTTATTGTGACATGCCCCCTAATTTGATGATGCTAAGACATCGATTTCAGCAACCTATAACCTTCCAGGATAAGCAGCCCCTGGATTTTATTAGCATTTTACAGCACTCAGAAAGCTCTGCTATTTAAAGGTAGAAAGTTCTGAATCAGGAGACAGGGAGACTATTAAAGTCATGACGAGAAAGGCTGAGGAGTCAGATTTTAATATACTATATAGCGCCAACTTCGACACTGTAGATCAACTTGTTTGTCTTTAAAGATGTTTGTCATTGATTTTATTACGTTTCTTTGAGTATTTATAAATGTAGTGCTGTATTGAGTGTTTAATATAGTTGGGTCATTCTACAGAAAGGGGACATATGGGGGTTCCAAAAAATTGAGAAATTGATGTGATATTTTTTTTGTGAAACAACCAAAATTAAAATAAAAAGTCTTATCTGCATATAACATAACTCAGCCAAGCTGAGATTTATTTTTTTTATATTTGTGTTAAAAAATGTTTTAGCACGTAAATCTATCATTACCGTAACACAACTAAAAACTGCTGTATAAAGAGAAATATACATAGAATCGATTCAAGCGATAAACTTTGATTTTCATATTTATTGACTAATAAAAAAACAGTTAAACTTAGTTTTGGTACTTTTATCAGGTTTTGTACTGATATTTTTAATTAAGAAATACGTTAACAATGATTAAAAGTATACCAAACTCTTTTTTTTTTTTTTAAATATGAGCCCCTTACCCATTGGTAATATAACTTTCACTCCTGCCAATGCTGGTGCAGTTTTATTCATTAAAATATCTATTGTTACAGTAATGACATTACAGTTACGGTAATGACAGCTTGCTATGGTAATGACACTTAAAGATTGAAACAGTGATTTAAAATAAATATGTAAAGAAATAAACCATTTATAATGACACTACTCAGATTCCAAAATAGGTTTTATTGGAAATCATAAAAGTTTAAAACACATTGGGGCTGATGTAAGGATAGCCGTAGTGCAAACAAAGTGGCAGCAAAATCCAAATTGCCTAGCGACCAGGGAATTATTTTGCACTGTGGCCTATGTAAACTTAAGTGCAATGCAAATTACTCAACACGCACAAATAATGAGCGGCAATCATGATAATGAGGGTCACAATGAGCACCACCTGTGCAACAGGCTATTTAGCTGACGCACTTAAAACCTCAGAGGTGAGGTGAGTTAGGAGTCTAGAGACCAGTAGGTGCTGTATGAGATTTGTGGAGCACAAAAATCAAACCAAACAAAAACATATACATAAGAACATTACAAACGAGAGGAAGCCATTCGGCCCTTCTTGCTCGTTTGGTTGTTAGTAGCTTATTGATCCCAGAATCTCATCAAGCAGCTTCTTGAAGGATCCCAGAGTGTCAGCTTCAACAACATTACTGGGGAGTTGGTTCCAGACCCTCACAATTCTCTGTGTAAAAAAGTGCCTCCTATTTTGTGTTCTGAATGTCCCTTTATCTAATCTCCACTTGAGACCCCTGGTCTTTGTTTCTTTTTTCAGGTCAAAAATGTCCCTTGGGTTGACATTGACAATAGCTTTTAGAATTTTGAATGCTTGAATTGCTGCATAGTCTTCTTTGTTCAAGACTGAATAGATTCAATTCTTTTAGCCTGCCTGCATATGACATGGCTTTTAAACTGAATAATTCTGGTCGCTCTTCTTTGCACTCTTTCTAGAGCAGCAATATCCTTTTTGTAGCGAGGTGACCAGAACTGAAGACAATATTCTAGATAAGTTCTTACTAATGCATTGTAAAGTTTTAACATTACTTCCCTTGATTTAAATTCAACACTTGTCACTATGTATACCCGAGCATTGTGTTGGCTTATTTTATCGCTTCCCCACATTGTCTAGATGAAGACATTTCTGAGTCAACATAAACTCCTAGATCTTTTTCATAGATTCCTTCTTCATCCTTTCATAGATTTCAATATCTTCCATATGGTATTTATAATGCACATTTGTATTGCCTGCGTGCAGTACCTTACACTTTTTTCTATAAAATGCAATTTGCCATGTGTCTGCCCAGTTCTGAATGCTGTCTAGATCATTTTGAATGACCTTTGCTGCTGCACCGGTGTTGTCTGCAAATTTAACATGTCTGTTTACTATACCAGAATCGAAGCCATTAATGTAGATTAGGAAGAGCATAGGACCTAATACTGGTCCCTGTGGTACTCTACTGATTAACATATGCCAGAGGAAGGGCAGCAAAGTCCTCTCGACACAGAGAATATATATATATATATATATATAGATATATAAAAAAATAAAGCATTTATGTATAAAGCATTTCTAAAAAGTGTCATTACCGTAACAGTTCCGTCATTACCGAAACAAAATAAGTTGTTACGGTAATGACTGTTAAGGTAATGACAATTTTAAGAATTTTTATGACTTTATAAAAATCTGAGGCCTACACATTCTGACCCTGCCTAAATTTGAACATATAAATCATGACATAATTCTAACCTATAATGATTTGTTTTGTAAAACATTTAATCACAGCAGAATAGCATGTACGGTAGTGACGCTTAATAAACCTAATCAATGATTTTCAGACACTTGAAGTAATTTTTTAAAAGAAATGTTTGAAACGGATCTACTCACAAACATGCCTAGAAAAAATATTTTAAAATACTAGTTCAACATTACACTATGATACAACATTCCTTTTTAAAAAATACTGTCATGTTTTAAAATGATTCCATAAATACATTTGTTTTGATGAGAAAGTATAAGAGCTGGAAGAGGGGACACTGAACTTTTATAAACAAATCACCCTTAAATGTTAATATTGCATACTAATAAGTATGCATATTTGCTAAATGTTAATGAAAACAGTGAAAGAAATATATGTATATTGCATCCGACAAAACTTTTTTTTTTTTTATCTTTAAATATCCTTTACTTTGAGGTGGGGACTCAATTTGTCCCATTTCTGTAGAATGACCCAGTTATGGATTTTTCTCATTTTGAAAAAAACTAAATCTAATTTCCACTTTGGAGTAAATCGGACACCATAGTTTCTAAATTTACCTGAAGCAAAGGAAAATCTGGTAATCGTTCCAGTTGACTGTAAATGTCTTTAGATTTAAAGCTCACAGGCACTTTGTCATTGAGGGATTTCTGTGATTGTGCTGCACCGCTACTTAAAAACAGGTCAGGAAATGATAAAACAGTCACATGTTTTGCATCAGAACATGAACGGAAGTGGCGAAGTCTAAAGGTGCTTTTAAGTAAAAATCTTTTTAGAACACAGACTATCCCAAATCGATCTGCCAGTTACGGCCCATTTTCAGTAATAAGCATTGTCTTGTATACACCCCTTATAAAGATTTATCAAGGTAAATTTGCACACTAATACATTTATCAGCATTTTACAATGCCTTATCATGCAGTACTTATCTGTGATTTACCACTCATCTGTGCTCTACCACAACTGCTTTTACTATAGTGCAGTATAAATAATATAGCATTGTTGACTGTTGCACATTATGTTACAATGTGTGTAAAAAAAATCCTCATAAAAAGACAAAATATTTTAATAAGCAAGATGTCCCACAAATACAGTGACACTCCAAATGTTTTCTATTTACTACCAATGCAGAATGACATGGGATATTAGTTCTTCTCTTTTTTTTCCTCCCTCAAAAACTTTATTTTATGGTGAAATATTCAACGTGGCACTAGCTGGAAGTATGTGTGGAATGTCTTGCTTATTAAAACCTTTTAAGAGGGGACGGTATTCTATTCAGGGATTTCAGGACATTAAGTAAACAATGAGACAAAGTGGGGTTAATGGCCAGTAAATGTCCCACACTCAGTAGTTCGACATTCATAGAACATGTGAAACAATTTGAGATACCACTGCTCCTGTGAGACAGCTAGATCACTACAGTTATTTGTATATATTTAAAGAGAAGATGATTATATATTCAGGGATACCAAGATATTTATTGAGAAAAGGTCTGAGTAGTCAAGCAAGTAGCAACCACCCTATACTGAAGCACCAAAAACCAGAAGAGGTGTCCTAATACTTTTTGAAGCCTCTGTATGTCTGTACAGTATCCCTGCCTCCACTATATCTCTGTGGCCAGGTTTATGTACCTGTGCAGAAGGTGCTGTTTCTATCATTGTAATGTATTTACTGTTCCTACTCATTAGTCAATTATTTCCAAATAACCATACACCTACGTGGTTCTGGTGGGTCCAGTACAGGTAGTAGCCCTTTGGGTCCACTTTTAGAGTCACTGGGGATGTAACAGCTGTGTCCTGGAAAGCAAAAACAACTATTATTAATTAATCAATGTGTCCTAATGGGTATTTAGTTTATGTTCATAGCAATTTATCATAATTAAGAAAATGTTTAGTCGTCCCTCTTGGCAATACTCTATGAACAAAAACATATTTAAATTCAGGTCTAAATTTTATTTTTCCTGGTGCAATTATATCTTATTACTTTATTAGAACCAGTTTCTCACTCCTTTCCTGTGTGATGGACTGATCCAGCAGCACGCTGTCGAATGCCTACTGTAGCTGCTGAGTAGCCAGACTGGAAAAGTTATAAGCCATTCATGAATCATGAGTCTGTGAGCTCCATGAGTTTGGTTACATGTTGCTGTACATGGAGCAAGATGATTGTCTATTGTCATACAAACCAGTGTGCCAGAATCCTGCAGGCTAATGGCTGTTGAAAGAATAGTTCCAAGTGCATACAGGTATGTTTTTACACCTACACATCTACTGTGTAAACACCCAGATCAAGAAACAGAAAGAAAGGTAAATGGTAACACTATGAAACTTGCTCTTATATTCCAGTATCTACTGTAAGATAAACACATTCTTATCATCTAGATCTCATTCAGGATATGCATACTCAAACGTGTTAACTGAAACAAGACAGACATGCAGTCAAACAATGAGTACTGGCAGTAACGTGTGCACATTTATTACAACAGTGACCCAAAGTTAGTTATACTCACATCATCCCACTTGGTAAACCGGGCTCCTTTGGTCAGGTACTCTTTTACTACAGGAGGCTTAAAGACAGGGCTAGTGTTCTCCATTCTGAGAAAGGGGTTTACCTTGCTACAGCCACAGAACCCTTTAACAACTGAATCAGAAAGCACACAGCGCTGTTTATACCAGTCCAGAGATGACTGTAATATGACTTGCAAATGAGCGCAGAGGTAGTCCTATTTCAATGCAAGGGCAAAGGCAGATTAATACGTTTCTTGTGAATAATACAACTACTTTAAAAAGTATCAAAACTAGAAAGAGATAACTGTTTTAAAGGAGCTTACTTCAAGTTTTATACTGTTAAAACGGTTGAATTCCTCCTGGATTTTTTATTTTTTTATTATTATTTTTTCACCTGCTTAAAAACAAAACTATATATATATATATATATATATATATATATATATATATATATATATATATATATATATATATATATATATATATATATATATATATATATATATATATATATATATATATATATATATATATATATATATATATACAGTACTGTGCAAAAGTTTTAGGCAGGTGTGAAAAAATGCTGTAAAGTAAGAATGCTTTCAAAATAGACATGTTAATAGATTATATTTATCAATTAACTAAATGCAAAGTGAGTGAACAGAAGAAAAATCTAAATCAAATCCATATTTGGTGTGACCACCCTTTGCCTTCAAAACAGCATCAAGCATCAATTCTTCTAGGTACACTTGCACACAGTTTTTGAAGGAACTCGGCAGGTAGGTTGGCCCAAACATCTTGGAGAACTAACCACAGTTCTTCTGTGGATTTAGGCAGCCTCAGTTGCTTCTCTCTCTTCATGTAATCCCAGACAGACTTGATGATGTTGAGACCAGGGCTCTGTGGGGCCATACCATCACTTCCAGGACTCCTTTTTTCTTCTTTACGCTGAAGATAGTTCTTAATGACTTTCGCTGTATGTTTGGGGTCGTTGTCATGCTGCAGAATAAATTTGGGGCCAATCAGATGCCTCCCTGATGGTATTGCATGATGGAGAAGTATCTGCCTGTACTTCTCAGCATTGAGGAGACCATTAATTCTGACCAAATCCCCAACTCCATTTGCAGAAATGCAGCCCCAAACTTGCAAGGAACCTCCACCATGCTTCACTGTTGCCTGCAGACACTCATTCATGTACGCTCTCCAGCCCTTCGCGAACAAACTGCATTCTGCTACAGCCAAATATTTCAAATTTTGACTCATCAGTCCAGAGCACCTGCTGCCATTTTTCTGCACCCCAGTTCCTGTGTTTTCGTGCATAGTTGAGTCGCTTGGCCTTGTTTCCACGCCGGAGGTATGGCTTTTTGGCCGCAAGTCTTCCATGAAGGCCACTTCTGACCAGACTTCTCCGGACAGTAGATGTGTGTACCAGGGTCCCA
Source organism: Acipenser oxyrinchus oxyrinchus (assembly GCA_030684275.1). Lineage (NCBI taxonomy): Eukaryota > Metazoa > Chordata > Actinopteri > Acipenseriformes > Acipenseridae > Acipenser > Acipenser oxyrinchus. The sequence goes on from CM060266.1 coordinate 20,446,364, forward strand.
CTGTTTTCTGCAGTTCTGAGCTGATGGCACTGCTGGACATCTTCCGATTGCGAAGGGAAGTAAGCATGATGTGTCTTTCATCTGCTGCAGTAAGTTTCCTTGGCCAACCACTGCGTCTCACGGGTCCTCAACGTTGCCCGTTTCTTTGTGCTTCTTCAAAAGAGCTTGGACAGCACATCTGGAAACCCCTGTCTGCCTTGAAATTTCTGCCTGGGAGAGACCTTGCTGATGCAGTATAACTACCTTGTGTCTTGTTGCTGTGCTCAGTCTTGCCATGGTGTATGACTTTTGACAGTAAACTGTCTTCAGCAACCTCACCTTGTTAGCTGAGTTTGGCTGTTCCTCACCCAGTTTTATTCCTCCTACACAGCTGTTTCTGTTTCAGTTAATGATTGTGTTTCAACCTACATATTGAATTGATGATCATTAGCACCTGTTTGGTATAATTGTTTAATCATACACCTGACTATATGCCTACAAAATCCCTGACTTTGTGCAAGTGTACCTAGAAGAATTGATGCTGTTATGAAGGCAAAGGGTTGTCACACCAAATATGGATTTGATTTAGATTTTTCTTCTGTTCACTCACTTTGCATTTAGTTAATTGATAAATATAATCTATTAACATGTCTATTTTTGAAAGCATTCTTACTTTACAGCATTTTTTCACACCTGCCTAAAACTTTTGCACAGTACTGTATATATATATATATATATATATATATATATATATATATATATATATATATATATATATATATATATGTTTCTGAATACCTCCAATGTTTTGATTCAAACACGTGCTCCCTTGAGAAAGATATTACAACATATCGAAATGTTGGGCAGCTGGCACTTTGGTCAATAGAGCAGTGGTTTGCCCATACTTCAAAAGGAGCTGGAGCCTTACTTTTTAAAAGGGACTAAAACGTCAGACCCTTTGCTAACTAGATCAATCTCACTGTTGCCTATGTGGGCAGAATGTTTGGAGAGGGTGGTGTCAGTCCAGATTACTGGATGGTCTCTTGACCCCAACTCAGTCAGGTTTGTATAAACCTAAAAAGCAGCAGCAACATGCATAGTAACCATCTCCATTACGTGAAACTTTACAGTCATCTAACTCCAAATTACAGCATGGGGGTCATGGATGGGTACTACTGGCTGGTTTGTGTATGTCGCACAGATTTGTTAAAGTCATCAAAAAAATAAAATAGGTTGGTTTACAAGTTTTAGGAGAAATTCTGTGTTACATACACAGGTTCAACATTACTTATGTGCAGCATACTTGGTGTAGGTGGATTTAAGAGGTGCAGGTAACCACTCAGTCATGCAGAGTGTAGCACAGAAGGTGCATTACATATTTTTTTCCCCGCATATTTTATTAAAGAAACTCAGTACAGTTTTCAATACATAAACTCGAAACAGAAAACATTATCTTCAGATCAGCTATTACTCAAGGTTTCACTTGTACTTTAAGTAAAGGTGGAGTTGAGTTACATCAAATAACTTAAGGGCTGCCCAAACTGGCATTATGATTACGAATCAAAACCTCAAAACTCAACAGCAGGGGTGAAAATAAGGCTCCCACTGCATAGCAGTTTGAACCACTCGTGGTTTCACTATGAGTTTAAGACAACACACCTGAGCTTGTTACCTGTACACTGTGGCTAATCAAGCTTGTAGTAAAACCTGGAAAGGGTGAAACTGCTAAGCAATAAGAGTCTTATTTCCATCCCTGAACAGGACCAAGATACCCAGTTGTAATCATAGAGTTGTGTCTCATTATGACGCTTACATAAGAGTAACAGAAAGGGAGATAATACTTATCTGAAGCAACCTACAGTAGAAAAGGTCACCAGTGACTAACATGGGGTTTAGTATCAACACTCAATTGATTGAGGCAGACAATATATATGAGTGAGTTAAGTGGTGAGGATTCATGGTTCCAGAGAAGCAGTGTCCGGAGTCTGGTCATGTAGTTTGAATACATTTTGAATATTCAACTCATCTCAATGACCCATGCAAATTCTGAACAGGTGATGTTACAGACATTCTTTAGCACAGTGACTTAGTAGGATTTCTTCTCCATTTACTCTAGGTGGATATTGCTTACGTTTTTTTTAATAATTCAAGTTTAGTTTAATGTTATTTCATGTCAAGGCATTGAAAGAAATACTCACCAAATGGAGAATAAAGATAAAATAAAAAAATAAGCAAAACTATAATATACATCAACAGCTTATTACTGCCAACAACCATCTAGAAATTCATTATGTATGGGTGTATTTTAAACCTTTTTATAGTAATTAAGCAATAATACCAATCTTTTTTCTTTTTTTAAAAAATTATTTTTTGCCTTGAGTCACCAAGTTCTGATTTTTGAAAAAGTAGAATGAACAGAAAGCTAAATAAACAAAAGCATCACCTGATAAAGGCAAGGCCACATGGTGAGATGCAGGGTGATCCATACAGACAGGGGAGTATCCTGGCTGTGCCAAGCTGTCTTGGCTAGGGAATCCCACAGGTTGAGGAGGGAAACATCTGCCAGGACTGTTTCAGCTCACAGGCTCCCGGGGATCTGTAGCCATCTGAAATCCACTGTCAAAGAGTGATTGGCTAGGCGATGGGATCATTCCCTGGCCTTCAGGTCTCCTGGGCTGTTGTGGGGAATTCCTGCAGTGAAGGAACATATTTGGGCATTCTAAATTGGGTAGGAAAGCAAGGCGTATAACTATTGTAAAACTGAACAACATTGTAGGATAACTGCTGATTTAAGAGGAGCCATTAACATTTACATTAACATTTGTACAGAGCCTTGCCAATACTGCATAATAGAGTGTCCTGAAACAGTTAAAAAGAGGAGATTGTTTGTCACTATTAGTGCCATGAAAAGATTACATAGCAAGCTGCAAAGAAGAGTAAGGTACTGCGTGTGTCACCTATTCAAAAACAGACTCCGAGTTATTTAGAAACACAGTGTAAAGATGCTTTAAATGAGTCGTCTCTTTCTCATTTCAATAGTACTACTGTAGTGAGCTGTCTAACACCGCCAAGCATTAGGAATCTGAGAATGAACCATGCACTGAAACTCCCTCATACATGACTGAAATAAAAGCACTTCCCACTGTGTAGTTTTTATAATAAAGTGTAATAGGTTTAATAAAACCATTTGCTCCAGGGCAATGCAATGCACTAGATTAGATTCCCAAAAAGAGACTTTATTTACACTATAGGTTTTACAAATGAGCAATTAAAAAGTTAAGTGAGGGGGGTCCATAATCATACTTACCAGATATATGGAAATTATGGAGAGAGTTCTAAAGTAATACAAGGCTTTGTGTTTTATTTAAAATACTTTTGAAAGATGTTTTGGAAAGGGTTAATTAACAGGGCAGTTGCACGTGATCATCATGGAAGATGCTGTTCTGAATGCGATGTACTGGAATTGGTTACACTACAAACATGACGTGATAATAGCTTGTACATCAATCCAGAGAGGCTCATTAAAAAAACAAAAAAAACAACATTTTTTTCAAATTAGGCATTTGGTTGGGTAAACCGTTACTACAGTAGACCGTCACTAATCCAAGCCAGTTGGGACTGGACCTTGTTAATATTAGTTATTTGTTACTGATTATTAGACAAATAGTAATCAGGACCATAATAAAAATGCCTCACCTAGTCTACGTTTCTAATACGTCATCATAAATCTGTAAAACAAAATGACCGTAGAATTATGACAGGGAAGTTTGGTTTCTGATGCTTTCAGCATGCATTTCATTATGATTGCAAGGCTCAGATTATAGGTACATTGGAATTCACTACAATTCAGAATACATATGCTAAAGGGTTGAAGGATGTTGGTAGTTCAGACAAAGCTACAGGAAGATACTGTGTACGATCCAGGGCTGAGAGCTGCATTTCTTCAAATGTCAAGGGAGGTAAACGCTGCCCTCTAGTGGACATTAAATGAACACACATGTCGAGTTCTGTAAATGCTTATTGTTCATCTGAAAAATAAAATTGTAACCCGTGTTTTTATTTTATTTTATTAAATAGAGCAATGACATGTTATATTAATGGTCTTATTAAGATCTAAACTGTATCAGTTACCAGTATTCAATCTGGTAACTGATACAGTTTAGACATTACAACAGTACCAGAAGTGTTTATGGACAACACAAGAGGATATTGCTGCAATGGAGTTTGAAAAATTCAAGAGCGTAATATAGTTACAGGTTGATGATTCCTGCCTCAACACGTGGCCCAACAAATAATATGATTGCTGATGGATAGGATCCATCTCAATGCTAACAAACCCAAATGGTCAATATTTTCTAGTCATCAACAAATGTAATAAAATGTGTGTTGTCCCAAATGGAACAGGTAGCTAGGTTACATTGTAAAAACCTAATTAAAAGTCAAACTATAAAGTGAAATTGCCATGGGGAGAAAGACTATTGTGCATAGCATATATACATTAGGGCTACAGTAAACCCAAAAGAACACTTCTCTCAGAAGAATCTACCTAGAAATCTGATTGGCTGATATTACAGTACACCCCCAATCAAGCGCACCTGTGATATTCCACAGCACAATACAGTAAACACAACTTAAACAACAATCAAAATTAAAAACCGGTCTTGCTCAGCTGCTGAATTCTGATAGGAAATCACCATAACATTAAACAGAGAACTTACACTACATATTTGGCCTCCTGACCTACAGTGCTAATTATTACTATGAATATAGATCTTGTGTTTGTTTGGTTTTTTCCATGTTATCTGTATCATCATGTATGTCTAAGAATTAAAAATGCAAGAATTTACTATTTTTAACAGCTTCTGATGTATTACGCTTCCTGGATCATTTCACCTGGAGAGTAAAATTGTCCCCACCCCTTCAGGGCCTGCTTTCCTGTGAGTAACCAACCAGCTGCTTGCCCTAATGACTGACATGCTTTGCAGCCAGTTAGATACTTTGACCCCAAAGACAATGCTGGGCCTAATTTATTATTATTATTATTATTATTATTATTATTATTATTATTAGTTTATTTAGTAGATCACTTTATCCAAGGCAGCATACAGAGACTAGGGTGTGTGAACTATGCATCAGCTGCAGAGTCACTTACACAACATCTCAGCCAAAAGATGGAGCACAAAGAGGTTAAGTGACTTGCTCAGGGTCACACAAGGCATCAGTGGCTGACCTCCTGGTTACAAGCCCTTTTCTTTAACCACTGGATCACACAGCCTCATGTATCTTCCTGTACTATTGATTTTAAGAGCTGAAATGTCTGCAGTGTATGATAGGGCAGCAGTGTGGAGTAGTGGTTCGGGCTCTGGACTCTGGACTCTTGACTGGAGGGTCGTGGGTTCAATCCCTGGTTGGGGACACTGCTGTTGTACCCTTGAGCAAGGTTCTTAACCAAGATTGCTCTAGTAAAAACCCAACTGTATAAATGGGTAATTGTATGTAAAAAATAATGTAATTGAATGTAAAAATAATGTGATATCTTGTAACAATTGTAAGTTGCCCTGGATAAGGGCGTCTGCTAAGAAATAAATAATAATAATAACTGAATAGATAAGAGAACTATACACCTTGTAAACCCTATCCACCTTGCAGTACCTTTAAGTGTAAAAGTAAGAAAATGCATTCTGTTTTTAATTTGAGGATGCAGTCCTCTTCCCAAGACCAGCTGTGCTCACGCTGACCTGTAAAGTGTTCATGGGTCTCAACGCCCTGGTGCTTTTATGGTGGTGGTGCTACTATCTGTCAGCTTTCATCACTCCACAGCAGCATTGTAAAGTGACGTATTGACTACCATGTAAAACGTCAATGCTGCTTGCCATTATAGTACCACTAATTTAACATGAAGTAATAGTACACTTAAGTACAAACAGGTTCCCCAATGTCATATTTTTAAGTAACAAAATAGATGTGTAAAAGCACAACTCAGTGATGTATTGCTTTAACTGAGCACAAAATTGGCAGTTAGTAGAGATACATAAATTAGCCAAACAGACAAAATATATATATATAAATAGGGTTGGTAAATTGGGTAAATATTCACTTCGTGTCAAATAGCGGCTACGTGTCTGCTGGCTTATTATATTTACAAAGGCAAAACGCAATATAAACCCGCTTACATACGTGCTGTGTTGTGTATGAATCACGTCACGCTTTTGTCATTGGCAGTATGCCATGTTCTTTTCTGTATCATTAAACTCTATAACCCACGATTCATAATTAAACACAGGCGTTGTTGGGGCTGTACAGGTTATGCAATACAAATTGAGATATGCCAACAGAGATTTTTTTTGTTTGTTTTGTTTTTTTACTGTTAACTAACCAAACTGTTCTGGGTCAAGAAGTGTGATGTGTTTCAATCTTGCAACACCTCTGACAAATGTAATATCTACAAGAAACGCGCCGCTTGTGAGACCTGAAATACATTTTTTATAACGCAGCACAGCCCCTTTAAGAGCACTCGCCCGCCTCCTTCGCCGTGTTACAGTAACTGAGCAAGCCGCTTCATTTGTTGGGTAAGAAAAACAGGCAGCTTGTGCAGCATATGCTCTCATTTAATTATTACTCATATAGATCACATCGAAACCCGTACTGCAGAATTACTGTATTCGTATTAATCCCCTTGGAGGTTCTGGAGGAATAAACCATTCTTTCTGGAGAAACACAGATCTAAGAGCAGGTGAGAATCAGAACAGACGTGTTTTAAAAATATATATATTATTCTAAGGCACAAATGGAGTGCTGCAGTGGATTTTACCGAGAACCAGCGATTATTTCGACACTGAGATGAATGAAAGCAGTACAGTTTCGTAACAAAATAGAGACCGTTGTCTCAGTCTGTCTTCTGTATTCCTTTCCCTTCTTCTCTTGTAGGGGTAACAAAAGCGTTCAAAACGGACGGGGTAGTGGAGCACAGGGGTAAAAACCGGGGTAATATGAAGGACAGGGACTTAATGCCCAATATGGAGAGGGGCAAACCTGCCACATACACTGGGGATAAAAAGGCAAAGATGGCTGCGAAGACCAACAAAAAGTGGGTGAGACTGGCCACTGTTTTTGCCTATGTTTTGTCCGTGTCACTGGCTGCTATTATCCTGGCAATTTATTACAGTCTGATTTGGAAGCCCGTTAGGTCTCAAGACGCCACACCTCCATCAACCACTTCTCTGAGGCCCGGTGGTTCGGACGGGACTCCCACCAACATTTCCAGCACGAATACATCTCAGTCAAACCTATCACCTGCTAATGAAACGGGGTCGACTGGGGAAATGGGAAACAGAGAAGCCCAGCAGAGGAACTTACAGCAATGGGGGCTGAGCAGTCCTGAAATAATTTCAGACAAAATGTTGACCCAAAGTGCGCAGACTGAGCCATCTAGACACAAAGAAGTTGACACAACACATATGTATAAACTAGGCACTGTGACTAAAGGACTGGCTGCCCATTTAAACACACAAGAACATTTGATGATAACAGAGGCTTCCAACATCAAACACACAACTGCACAGGATACTGGAGAAACTGAGGTTTGGAAGCCAATAGCTGTGGATCGAGTTCAGCAACAGCAGCTGGATAGGACGGGGTCGTTTTCTTCTGCCGAACCCGCTTCAGGTGGTCCTACACAAAGTCTACAAGACGCATCTAATGCGCACGCTGCTCTCACTGAAGATCTGCAAGGACTGCAAAGTGCTACAGAAGCGGACTAGGCCGCTAAAAAGCAAGGGCTTCGGGGTTTCACAGATCTGAACCGAGAAATCATGGATGTAACAGAAGGGTCTTCCTCGTTATTAGAGGATCTAGCTTCGCAAGACTTAGTGGATGTATCAGAAACAGCCCCAGTGACTTCATACTCTACACTGAGTGAAACCGTATAGAATTAAAATATATATACCATAAATTCTTATACTTCTATAAACACCCTTCCTCCTCTATTACGCCTTAAAACCATTTTTGACAGCTATCCTTCTTTCTGATTGACGGTTTGTTAGACGTTTCTTCACCCAGCACCAAGGATAAAGAGGAATCGATTACAACTATATTACATTTTATAATGTCTAAACAAACTTTGACATTTTAGAAGTCGAATGGGCCTGTCAATTGTCACATGCCGCTGAAATGCTATTTTCTTTCACTTAAATTATGAGTCGAGACTTGCATTTTGTTTGAAATAATTTTACAAATTCACCAGGATTCCACAGGCTTAAGAGGAACACCTTATATTGAGTTAAGCTCAGGTATGTGCATAACTAATTATAATAAATATGTAAATGTGAAAAATACTGTATGTGGTATTGCGTACATATATAAGGAATATTGTAAATGCTCCTTACTGGGGTTCATTTTTAGCCTAGATACTTTGGTAGCACTATTTTCAGTTACTTTAAACTAAAATATAATTGCATAAATATTTGTTTTTTGCATGAAGAAAATATTATTTAAATGATACATTACACACTATGTTTCTATGTCGCAAAATACAAATACGTTGTTCATTTAAACCGGTGATAGAGGTGCCTGAATCACTATGGGAACCAAAAACTTTTGAACGTATTTCCATTGATTTCTAAATCGGGTTTAAAATAAATAAATAAATAAATAATGAGTTTCAAATAATGCAGGCAGTGTAAACTGTATCATTATTTTAGGGATTCTTCGTGTAAATAAAAGAAAATATTTGAAAGTCATTTGTTAAGTGTATATAACTATACACGGTAGTTAATGGAACCAAGGGTTTTATTAAAAGTAATAGCCATATAACAGATCCAGTCAATGTCTTTCTTGCTAAATGCATTGTTGTTTATAAAGGTTTTGTAAAGAGAAAATGGCAGGCAACGCTTCTTTCTGATAGATATTTCCTGAACCATTAAACTATTTTATTTATAATTATCGATTACCATTATTTCCAATGCATATATAATAATACTGGTACACGTGTTTGTGTCTACATTGGTAATTCGTTTTGAGGGTTCCATATGAAAACATGTATTAAAATGCAATTTTATATTTTAAAAATATTTTTTAAAAGTTAACGATTTTTGGGCACAGTGGACCTAAACTAAAAAGTTTTAAATGCTAATCGTTCATGAAAAACGAATCAAAAATTTTTTGGGCAATATATGTTTAATAAAAACGCCATTGCTGTATGCTTTGCCTCGAACATAACGTGTGTTTATATTTTAAATTGGTTTACTGTCATTTGGCAAATTCAATTTAAAGCAACACAAGATCTTAAACGCTTCCTGTTTGACGAGGCCTTCGCAAGGCTTGTTAATATGAAAACCAGATTCCCGTCTACAGCAGGATAAAAGCATGCTAATTGTCTTTTTGAAGCTGGCTATGTTTTACACTACAATAAATTACATATCAAAGCGCTGGGGCGCAGCAATGACGGTAGCAATTTCAAAGGCAGCAACTGCATAATGTTGACAGCAGGTTCAGATTCGAAGGGGGCGTGTCGATTAGTAAACAAAAATATATACCGTAGCTGTTTCAGGTTGTGCAAATATCTTTCAATGCGCATTTGTTATCAAAGTATATATTTTTTCATGCTGAAAAGCCTATAGAAAGCTTTTAGCATATGTTGGCCTATAAAGGAAGTGTGTGGCAAACATGCATGCGGCTATTACAACTGTGGAGTTTCAAGCTCTATTACAACACAAGAAGCACCTTTTATTTTACTGGTAACATTTTACCGGAAACACAAACACAGCCAAAATATTTAACATTGCCTTGTAAGGTAATAACCGTGTCACACTTCTCATTTCATTACTTCGATTTTTTTAGAGATGGCAATTGAAGCAGATAACAGTAATGGTTGTAAGAAAATACATTATTATAACAATGCATAAACCAACACCCCTTTAATGGCTTCTACTGATGTTGCCAGGCTACAATTAATTACAGAGATATGTTTTTATCTTTTTAGAAACAGCCTGTCATAAGAAGCAGTAAAAGACTGATTAAATAAGAAAATCTGTTAAGTAAATTAATATTAATAAATGTTCTGCTGAGTGAACACATCTTTAAATGTAATCACTTCCACCTTTAGTAAGGTGCAGACCTGTATATCAATGGAAACCCATACTCAAAATGGGAAATTACAAGTCACAATGATGGACTCAGAAGCCCCACATCGTTTCCTGTTTTCTAACCCCATCCACACACTATATTCGGAATGCATTGATGATCCTGAGATTGAGATGCACCGAAACTCAGAGGAAGAGGAGAACAATCTCTGGAAATGCACCATCAACCATTTCTACAATTATATTTCCATAATTTCCATATTATATTTTCCTCAGCCTGATCAGCTACAGTATTCTGTGACTTGAACCATGCTTCATACTGACACATTTGAATCACCAGATTTATGTTAAAATACCTACTGAGCAGTTTAGTCAGAAGCAACCTGCTGGAGGGCTGCTACGTCCTTCAAACAGTAGTCAGAGAAAGACACTGCAGTTTTAACTAACTGTTATTTAAGAAACAAGCCTGTTTTTATCACAAAAAAGTGACTTCAGTTGCATTATGCAGACATCCTGTTTAATCTCTTAACCTCCAAAGTGTCCCATTGCATCTGAAAGTGTGCATTTCCTGTAATGCACCCTGCTCGCTTTAAAATCATGAGCTCTAATGCAGACTGTTCATAAATCTGTACAAGATGTGGGTCCCAATTCATTAAGCGTTTATCATGTTACAACATACTGTATGCATTTGACTAGGAAAAACAAACTGGTAATGCTACAGATCTAGCAAGAAACTACAAGGGTACAGTATAGTTATGAACACACAGTACTGGGTTATTTCATTAGTGATGCAGCAGATGCAGAAATGGTTACAGATTAATGACATTTTATTGATGTTGAACTTGGTCCAGGAAAGACATTTTATTGAACAGTTTAAAAAATGGTTGCAACACTTATTGAACACTTAATGTTTCAAACAGCCAATATCCACTGAAGCACCTACAAGCTTTTACATAATGTCCAAATATGTTTCAATATTTTAATGTACAGCATTTTTTTTTTAAATGTTTAAATCGTATACAACTTCAAAGATCTATGATATAACACATTATGTAACTTGTAAAGCACAATGGTATTTAAAGCTGCCGTTTTTACTGTAGGAACACATGCTGTCTGGTACATACTGTAACTTCAAAAACACTCAAGTATAGATCCTTAGGTGAAACTTCCCTTACAAACATTCAGGTGGTAGAAGTATAGTAAAGTGTATTGTAAAGCATTGCCAAAGCATAGTGGAAGCAAGGCAACGGTAAATAATAGATGAGCATGATGTCATTCCAGCTTTAAAATGATACTAACATGGAGAAGAATAAGTTCCAAGGTTATCAAAATGTGCATTTATGCAATGCACACAATACCTACCCTGGGACTCTTTTCACCTTCATGTATCATCAGCCACAAATATAGGGGGAACTGAATATGGTTCACTTGAGCTGGAATGACCCTGTGGTAAAGAACCATGGTCTAGCACAGTGAAAGCCAAGCATACACATGGGAAACTCATTTAGTTGAGCACTCATGTCGCAACAAGCTGCAGGCAACAATAACTGATCTTGTTTCTCTTTGTTTGACCTCTGCTGTAGCATATGTTTAAAGTTATGAAATGCCAAATAGTCTGAAGAAGATTTCACCCCCATTATAAAACATATTGGGGATACTGGAAAACACTGATACGAATCGATTCGCTTTTAATGATTTAAAACAGATGTCAGGTACATACTTTTAAATGTGGATCAGGTGCATTCTGGTCTTGTGTTTAAAGTAAATATTAGTGGAGTATCAGTACAGTATCAGAAGTTAAGCTGATTTTTCTTTTGTATAATGGGAGTGTTTCCCAAACTCAGTGACATAGCTCAGAAGAGTTGCCATGGTGATTTCGAAGGCCACATCCTTCCCCAAAACATGTACACGGAGGGTTGGGAAGAAAGCACTTCTAATGCTTGCCACTTGAACACACAGACAGGGGTAGATAAAAACACAGGCATATATACAGTATATACTATATTAATATGATTGGGTTTAATTTTTAGCAAACAAAGGCTGCATGTTTTTTTTTATTACAAAGGTGTTAATGTTTTTATACTCAAAAAAGGTGAGGGATAATCGTACTGCTGACAGTGCCAATAATACATTGACAGCTTCCCTTCCTAGAACCAATCTGTCCAGGTCCTTTTCAATTAAATTAATTATTATTTGACTATGATAAGCAGCCCACAGGGTCCTGCATCTCATTTACAACTGGGTCCTGGAAGACAGCTGCCACACAACCACACCCGAATACAAAGGACTATAATTACATTGTTAACCTTACACTATCAAGAATATACAAATTTGGCTCAAATCACCAACTCATTTATAACCCAAACTGGATTCAATCCCCAGCTTCCAGAGGTGAAGGCATGAGAGACTCATTAATCTTCCTTCCCCATCACAGTATTACATTCTACCCTACATGAGCAGCCCTATTGCACACTTTGGTTAAATTATGCCTTCTTTCTACAGTAGTCATATTAATAATTTAATTCCTGGAATATTATACAATTAGAATACATGATGTTCCACCACTGTGACGTTTATAAATGGCTTTAACACGTACCAGCTTCTAATGTTACAGAAACGCATCTCTCTGTACTCTGTTTAAACTTCAAAGCACATTGTATATTGGTGGTCATATTTGATTAGACAGACATTACACAACCAGGACTTAGACCTCAATATTGCAGTTACCGGTAATATGTATCAGATTTCTTTAAATAATAATAATAATAATAATAATAATAATAATAATAATAATAATAATAATAATAATAATCAGCCGTTATATATCTTTTTTTTTTTGTGATGGAGTTTAGCGGTCCATGTCACTGCAATGCTATGCTTGTACACTACATACACTTGCAAATTAAATTAAATTTAGAATTAAAAATGTTTTTTCCTACGAACAGTCTTCCAAGTTGCTCAATGCAGGTGCAATCTCCATATTTGTATTTGCCTTTTTTTTTTTGATGTGCAGCAATAAAAAGAAAATTGTGGCGCTTTAATTGTAATCGACGACTCACCGTTGCTTTCTTTTGGCACACGTGTATTTTGATTGACAGAATGGAAGGTCACGTGTTCAACCTGGGCGCTTGGGGCAGAAATTAGAAATCGTTGCGATTTGTCCACGATTAGCGTTTACACTGTAGAGTTGTGTAGTGTGCATAATTAACGTTTCATGAGGGGAAAGTGACGTTGGCGGGTGCTTTAGGCACCTGCTTATTTTTATTTTAGTTCACCCGTTTTTTGTTGCAGAAGAAATAACTACAGAAACAATTTGCAACTTTTTTTAAAACATACAATTGCATGTAAACATAATGCTATAATGTAATAAATACATTGCTATCAATATTCACATCTTAGTTGGGTTAAAAGGGGAACAAAACAAAATTAAACAATAAACAGTAGCATTTAAAATGCCGTTGGACAATAATGGTGTGCAAGTAGTTTTTGATGTTAACCTAACGATGCCCCTGCAGATTCAGGTAGGTGTGAACAAAGGTGTCCTGACTAATTGTGTGTTTGGCGTGAACCTAACTGAGCATCTTAATTTATATTTGCAAGTGTGAACCACGGGGAAACATTAGATTCAAATGTGTTGCATGGTAAACTATGGCAAAGCATGGTAAACTATGGTAACTGCTTAGTATAACCATGGGGAGTTGCACTGTGCTAATGTAAACCTTTATAAGGGAAGTGCCAGCACTAACTAGTGCTCAGCTGTGTTTAGCCAATACAATAGGAAACAATTGGATGGCACCATCTTTTACTTCTATGAAGACATGCTGGCTGATCTAACCTTGGTTACAGTACATGGGATCCATGGCAGGAACTGGAACTGAAGAGCAGCTCCTGAACTCAGGTGAAAGAACTTCGACACATCCTTAATAAACACAATATTTGAGTAATTACAACCACTGATACTAAAATATAATAAGCAGGTAAGGAGGGAGCCCTTTCTCTCTCTCTCTCTCTCTCTCTCTCTCTCTCTCTCTCTCTCAGAACTGTTCCTTTGATCCTTTGCTCTGTGTCAAATCAGCTGTTAAAGAAAAACAAAACAAAAAGCATGTCTTCCACGGTTTCTGTTAAATTGTTATGCCCCTGGTCATAAGCTACTGATACAGCAAGTTTCATCTTTACAGAAATGAAAAAGCTTCAAAACACACTTCTTAAATCATTTTACATGGATTTTGCAGTCATTTTATGTACAAGTATGTGTTAAGATATTCAGGTTCTGATATGCAGTGCTAGCTAACTGCTATAGACAAATGTAATCTGGATGTGTTACTATGCATGTTAATAAGCACCAGCACCATCTAGTGCTCAGCTATGTACCGTATTTTCATCAATACAATTGTAAACTTGATCCAAAATAACTGATCATTAGATGGAACTGGCTCCTCCTTCTATAAACACATAACCTGATCTAGGTTATGGTATGTTGAACATGTATATGACAGGCAATGTGAACTTAAGAGCAGCTCAGGACTCCAAACACTTTGACACAAGAATTAAAAAAAAAAAAAAAAAATCTGCAAAAAAAATGATTGCAAACATTATAAAAAGGGAAGGAGATAGAAAACTAACAAGGAAAATGAAATTTAAAGGTACTTATTCTTTAAGTGACGTACAGTGGAAGGACACACAATGAGATAACATTAGAGAGACAGATGGTAGCCAATGTTAGAAGACTACAGTGTTTAAACAGTTCTGGAGGAACATATAATAATTACTCAATGGTTACCACTTCTACAGTAAAGTCTATTCTTCACATAGCCTGTAGGATAGGTCATCCCCTTTGTTACTGTTCCTTGTCAAACATCAGTAATTTGTGCAGTCTTGGGTAGAGAAACACCTGCCAACTGAGCACTTGTGATCATCCCTCTCAAAGTCCTTCAAATATACTGCCTGGCTTGCATTAGAAATTAATCAGCCATTTAATGGACAACCCATTTACACAAAAAGAAAAGTGTGATTTTCATATCCCTGAGTTTTTCTTTTCATGAGAAATTGCTTTTAGCAGTACATGTCTAAGTCATCTGCAAAATGTATGTGTATTTTTAAAGCATCTTTATTTCCACATGGGGAATTTTAGGTTTCATTGTGAGGGTTTAGTTCAAATCCCAATGGAATCTTTAATTGGAAAAAAAAAACTTGCTTGTGAAAGAACCTGGAAAATATGTGCTGTTGGGAAGTCGGATTTAAAAAGAAAAATTATATTTGTGCAGTTTACTGTAGAACAGTCCCCTTTCTGTCTGATCTGTTTACATCAAGCTGCTGTCTGCCTCGTCTGCGTTAAACAGCAACTTGGTTTGCATCTGAATATCACAGTATTCTAATTAATTCTTCTTCTTAATTAGATTCACTTTGCATATAATCTTTTGTTTCAGTCAGCACATCCTGATGACTTTCTAAAAGTTTAAAGCACTCTCTAGTGCTCTCAAACATGTATTCTAATTTCTCTTGTCAGAGTGTAACCATTAACCTTGCAACACTCTGCCTCCCAGTGGATGCACTCATGTATTTATGCAGGTACTGGTTAATGGTGTACCAACTGTGCTTGAAGACATGTTTTAGTCCTTTTGAGGCCACAGGGGCACTAAAAGTCTGAGTTTTAAAAAGTATGGAGTGACTGAAACAGAAAGTGACATACAAAGTAAATCTAAATATTTACTATAATGCATTAGTTAAGATAATTGTGAAATCTCAGACCTACTGTATACCAAGTTACAATTATTGGTGAGATTTTTTTTTTATATAAACACAATCAACATTTTTTTTTAAACATAATTTTATAAACATATGTTGAGTAAGTTTCCAGGTGCAGTAATTGTTTTTAAAGTAATGTTTTCTGTCTGCACCCTTTGATCCAAGGGATGGAGAATTGTATTATACATAAAGAGACTGTATGGTCCCCAATTGGGTATTTCAAATTGGGCAACACACTTCTAAAAACATCTTGGTGAATGAGATTATTGGATTTCCTATAGAATCTAACAGCTCTAACATTTCTAAAATTAAAAAACAACTATGTGCAACTTCTCCAGGTCTATTAAAAAAATACAACTTTTTTGTGGTTTTAGTTGGTAAAACAGATTATTTTATAAATACAAAATAACACCAGATTAAATACCTATGTTTGTCTTCAAACTTGTGTTCTGTCTGTTTTCCCTTACACCAACTAGAGAGACAATCTTTGATTTATTAAACATGCTTCCAAGCCACTGCATTGGATTTGCTTGCAGCTCTGTTGAAGTCAGAGTGGTATCCTGCCGCATCATCCATGTCTTGCAACAGCACTTCTTTGATTCCCGGCAGAATCGAAATGGACATGCCCTTTTCAGCTTTTATCGACTTGCTTCTTTCATCTGAAAAGGTTCCAGCAACTTGAAATCAGCTGTGTTGTGCCTTTTATTTTCAAAGTTTAAATGTGTTGTGCCTGTACAGTTTTAAAAACATGTTTCACATATTTAAATCAATATATTTGTGTTTCCCTGAATGACAGACATATCTGCATAACCACCTGCAGCTGCAGGTAAAAGCATGTCTGTTTAGTTCACAGCAGAAGTTTTGTGTGTCTGGGTTTTTGTTACAATTGTTTGCAGTGTTGATTTGATATGTTTTAGTTTTGAGAGAAAAAGTCACAAACATTGTATTATTTGACAGAAACAATGGGCTTGATTTTCCACTGGGGGCAAATTGCCCATGTAATACATTTACATGCGATTTGCCCATGGGGGTGAGGGGTTAAGCTTACACATAGAATAAAGAATGTAGTCACAGTTTACATTTCTGGGCTCCAGGGTCAAACAGAGTATGATTAGAGCATTGTGAAGTACATGATTTGTTGCCACTGGCTAATTTCCCAGATATGGCTATCTAACACAATTCTCCAAGAGCAAGACATAATTCCCACTGGGTCAGGGTTCATGTCTCGATCCTACAACACATCCTGTTTTCCAGTAACTGCAGAGTTCAAGATGATGGGCAATACCACTCCTTTGCCTGCTTCACGTACAGTATGTACTGTATAAAGTAAATACTTGTCACAAAATGCTGGAGTATGAACTCTGCCATTAATGTCCCTACCATATCCTAAGGGGATACTTTATATAATTGTCAGAATATTTAATATTGGACCTGTTTAATAATCTATAACATGTGTGCTCTGTTAATCTATATTGATGGTTCTGCTACGATCAGTGCCTGCCATTCATATTACCGGTAACTATTCCAGTAACCACTAGGGTTTCTTCTGGAAAGCCTGAATTGCTGACATTTCTGTTATAGATCAAAGTAGTGCTAATATATGCAGGTATTAGAGTGAATCTGGACTACACTGGATTGCTGTGCCTATTGAAATAAATCCAGTTCACACCATGGCTGATAAACTTCTGCAAGACAGGAGTGATTCATTCCCCTCTTTCTGGTTACTCCTTGACAAATCCACTCCCTAGCATGAAATAACAGCTCCCAAGGTCAGATTTGGCGTGGCGTGCCCATCAGTTTAATAGATATACACTGAGTGTACAAAACATTAGGACCACCTTCCTAATATTGAGTTGCACCCCCTTTTGCCCTCAGAACAGCCTCAATTCATCGGGGCATGGACTCTACAAGGTGTCGAAAGTGTTCCACAGGGATGCTGGCCCATGTTGACTCCAATGCTTCCCACAGTTGTGTCAAGTTGGCTGGTAGTGGATCTCTACTCCGAATAGCTTGTTCCATCTCATCCCACAGATGCTCAATTGGATTGAGATCTGGTGACTGGGCAGGCCATTGCAGTAAGCTGAATTCACTGTCATGTTTGTGGAACCATTCCTGGACAATCCTAGTCTTGGGATGGCATGGGACATTATCCTGCTGAAAAAATCCATTAGCAGATGGATACACTGCTGCCATGAAGGGATGCACCTGATTGGCAATGATGTTCAGATACATTGCTCCACTTTTATCAAGGGGCCCAATGTGTGCCATGAAAATACACCTCACACCATCACACCACCACCACCAGCCTGCAATGTTGACACGCGGCATGATGGATGCATTTACTCATGTGGTTTTCTCCATACCCTAGTCCTCCCATCAGAGTGTCATTATTAGCTTTATCAACACTAGAACTGCCCCTTTTGGTTCTTCAGCCTATGGAAATATTTCAAACACAACACTTGATTAACTGCTTTATCTTGATACTTTGGGTGAAGGTATATGGGTTGATCTACAGCGTATGAAGTGATTAGGTACAGTACCAAGCAGATACAACATTTGAACTTTAGTGCTGTCTTTTGAGATATATCCACAGAGGAAGATGTAGTCAAGGAGGGCTCAAAAGATTACATCCCCCAGAATGCCATAGGAGGGAGCCAGGATAGGATTCACCTGGCTCTGATTACCAATGAAGGTCACTACCTGCAATCAGCAGGCAGGTATAAAGCAGGACAGACATGTTTGTTCACGACAGTCTCCAGTCTGTGTGAAGCGAGGCTGTCACATTGAAGAAACCTGTGTGGTTTTAGAAAGAGTTACTGTGTGAACCTTTTTGTGTGCGTTTACAAGTGTTTTGTTCTAATCGGTAAACGGCTTAGCTGTCCGATGATAGTTAGGGAGTGAAATTTAAAAAGTTTAGTAAGGTTTTTATTTTCATTTATTTTATTTCTGTAAATATTAAAACTGCACATAAGTGCTATTGAAACACTGCAAAACTTGTGTCTAAAAGGGCTACGAACCTAAAAATCGGTGAAATATTTTGCACTAGTTAATAACGAACCTGATTATGGAACACTATTTTTTTATTCATTTTTTTGCTCAATGCATTTCCCCTTAATGTACAGTACTGTGCAAAAGTTTTAGGCAGGTGTGAAAAAATGCTGTAAAGTAAGAATGCTTTCAAAAATAGACATGTTAATAGATTATATTTATCAATTAACTAAATGCAAAGTGAGTGAACAGAAGAAAAATCTAAATCAAATCCATATTTGGTGTGACCACCCTTTGCCTTCAAAACAGCATCAATTCTTCTAGGTACACTTGCACAAAGTCAGGGATTTTGTAGGCATATAGTCAGGTGTATGATTAAACAATTATACCAAACAGGTGCTAATGATCATCAATTCAAAACTGGGTGAGGAACAGCCAAACTCAGCTAACAAGGTGAGGTTGCTGAAGACAGTTTACTGTCAAAAGTCATACACCATGGCAAGACTGAGCACAGCAACAAGACACAAGGTAGTTATACTGCATCAGCAAGGTCTCTCCCAGGCAGAAATTTCAAGGCAGACAGGGGTTTCCAGATGTGCTGTCCAAGCTCTTTTGAAGAAGCACAAAGAAACGGGCAACGTTGAGGACCTTAGGCGCAGTGGTCGGCCAAGGAAACTTACTGCAGCAGATGAAAGACACATCATGCTTACTTCCCTTCGCAATCGGAAGATGTCCAGCAGTGCCATCAGCTCAGAACTGGCAGAAAACAGTGGGACCCTGGTACACCCATCTACTGTCCGGAGAAGTCTGGTCAGAAGTGGCCTTCATGGAAGACTTGCGGCCAAAAAGCCATACCTCCGACGTGGAAACAAGGCCAAGCGACTCAATTATGCACGAAAACACAGGAACTGGGGTGCAGAAAAATGGCAGCAGGTGCTCTGGACTGATGAGTCAAAATTTGAAATATTTGGCTGTAGCAGAAGGCAGTTTGTTCGCCGAAGGGCTGGAGAGCGGTACACAAGTCTGTCTGGGATTACATGAAGAGAGAGAAGCAACTGAGGCTGCCTAAATCCACAGAAGAACTGTGGTTAGTTCTCCAAGATGTTTGGGCCAACCTACCTGCCGAGTTCCTTCAAAAACTGTGTGCAAGTGTACCTAGAAGAATTGATGCTGTTTTGAAGGCAAAGGGTGGTCACACCAAATATTGATTTGATGTAGATTTTTCTTCTGTTCACTCACTTTGCATTTTGTTAATTGATAAATATAAACTATTAACATGTCTATTTTTGAAAGCATTCTTACTTTACAGCATTTTTTCACACCTGCCTAAAACTTTTGCACAGTACTGTATATGGCATCATTCTAAAAAGCAATTTTAAAATTACAATTAGGAATGGGGGATTACATTTAGTTAAAAAGCAAGTTCTGTAGAGAATTTTTTTTTCCCCAACAGGATGAAGGCTTAACGATTATAAAAGTTACATTTTTACCTCCGTGCAGCTGTGCTTTAACTGTTCATTTAAAGTACAAATGAATGTTCTCCCAAAGGGAATTAGTTTGCAGCACCACTCTTTGTCACATAAAATGTTCTTTTTATGCACCCACGTATGTCATCCACACTAAAAATGTTTTTAGAACGTTACACAGCTTATAGCCTTAGAAAGCTTTGAATCAAAGTTTAGTGTTAGAGAATGGAATAGGTACCCACTGTCACTGTGATGAAAAGAGCTGGGGTACCTAATCTCAATTTACCAACAACCGGGAATCAACAGAAACCTTTGATCTATAGTGTTATTTTTTGCCATATATCATATCCATACTTAAAATAAATACATAAATAAATAAACCATAAGATCTTCAAAAATAATGAACAGGAAAGAAAAATGTGAACAGTCTGGTACAGTATATGAAAAACTGACAATCATACCACATGTACTGTACAAAGTCAAAATACAGGGTCTATAAAGATACCATACCAATTTCATTTATATAGAGTCCTTCATATGCAAGCATCCCAGGGAGTTTTATAGAAAATAAACAGCAGGCCAAAAGAGCTCAAAATCTACTGAAAGGTCAATTCAAAGAAATATGTTTTTGGCTTAGATTTAAAAATACAGAGACTCAGCATTCCAGATAACATTTGGAAGCGAGTTTCAAAACGAAGGAGCTTGATAACTAAAAGTCCTGGCACTGTAGGTTGGTAATCCTGTTCCTGGAATTACCAAGAGACCACCATATGCAGATCTAAAAGTACAAGCCGCTTTATAGGGAATAAGTAACTCTTACAACTAGGCAGGGCCAGAAGCATGAATAGTGAGGAGCATAAAACTGTTCTGAAAAAGAACTACTGAAAAAGATGTAAATGTTGGAGATACGTCTTGATCTGCACAGAAACACAGGAATAATGGAATTCTAGTAGAGATCTCTTGGGCCATAGTAGATGTTCTTCACTCTATACATGCCAGGTGAACCATAGGGGGGAAAAAAGACCCTTTCTTTTCAGGTTTAAAAATAGAATTTGACTGTGGATTACTAAAAAAAAAATCCCTGCTATGAAAATACTAAAAAAGATACTCATTACTGAAGGAGAAGACACAATTAAGACTTTGAAAAAAACAAATCTTTAATACAAAATGCTCTACAAATGTCATGTACAGTAAATACAGATTTCAGAATGTCAAAACGGAACATCAGGTAACCCTTGTGCGATAGACTACATATAGACTGTGTAATAATGTACAATTAATATGAAGTCTATGGCCCCTTATCTTTCAATGAAAAATAGTCCACAAATCGATAAGATGTGAAAAGAAAACTTTTTTCTTTTTTTTTGTTATCACAGTTAGACACATTTTTTCAAAATTCAGTTCTACATTATGAAAATAAAATTGCAGGTATCTGTAATTTAACTTATTTTGGAAGATATACTGAAGATAATCAACAACAGTAATGTTCTAAGTAAAAAGGTAACACTTTCATAACAGAAAAACACTGCTATATAACAGAACACTGAAAATAGGTAAGTATGTTTTTTTTAACCATTTCCTTTGATACATGTATGTATGCATGTATGTGTACATTTGTCAATGTCTGATTGTGTGTGCTTTAGTGTATGGATACACATTTTTATGATTGTAATGAAAGGGACATTTCAACAAGATCCAACAACATGAACACATGCAGAATACGCCTGATTTGCAGAAGACGTTCTTCTGCATTAACCATCACCTTGTCTAGGTGGGGTTCCGTCATTACCTAACAATTTTTAACAGCAGAAAGCGTTTTTACTGAGAAATACGCCCTCGACAAATGACATCACTCAATTTGATGAGTCAATTTGTAAAAAAAAATAAAATAAATAAAATTGACATCCTTTTTGCAATCCAACTGCAATCCACTTAAGAACAAGCTGACTGAAGATCAGCAGGAGGCCTCCCTCTGTGTGCTGTCAGGCTAATAATCTTTCCATCCTTTGAACCTACAGGAGGCAGCGGATGCTAGGAAGCTACTGAACCCCGGTGGCAGGTTCTCAGTGTACCATATAGGGGTTGATGGAGCATGATGAGGCAAACTAGCTTCATTCAATTTACCACCCGAAGCCTGCAGGCACCCAAAGGGTAATGAGGCTCTCCCTGTGGGTCCCAATCCAAGATCTAACCGCTTAACACAAGCAGGACTCGTACCCTGAGACAGTTTTTAAATGACACAATCTGCGTAAAGAGCCAAAGTAACTTTATAACCACCATTTATATTGCTCAGTGAATCCAAGTTTTAAATTAGATACCACATGTCATATATACAGTGCCTATGGCTGTTTCAAGATTTCTTTTGTGCATCCTGTACTAAACACACTTAAAAATGCACACCTCTGCCTGCCCCAGTCATTTCCATCTGCTTTTCTGCATGAAGCCAAGGCTAAGGGATCTTATTTCGCAGAGGGGGCCTGCTACATGTAAATCCAGAATTAATTAACTACCCCACCATTGCTTGTGCACATTCAAGATATGTAAAACTAAGGAAGAGTAACTAATTCCAGAAAGAGGAAGAGAAAGAGAAATGGACATTCTGTTTCCTTGATGTATTTTTAACAAAGTAATATAGCATTCCACTCTAAACATCCTGAATTGTACAAACAGCCAGGCTTAAATCACAAAGGCGACAAATAAGTTGCCTCCCTTTTCTATCGATGCACATAGACTCAGGGCAGCATCCAATAGCATTGGTTAAGCCATCAACAAGAACAACCAAATCATATGAGTAAGGCTGGTGGAACGTTGTCCAGTCTAAGAACCCTCATGTGTTGGAAGAGCTACAGAATAATATTAGCCTTACGGCTCTGATTTGGTGGTAGAGGTCTCTATATTTTATGATACTAAACATTTTAAACTCAAATTAAGGAGGCAAGATAATTGCTCCTTTAAAATAATAGTGTTTCTAGTGCAGCTGCATGATCCTGTTAACCATTTGCTTACCTTGACAAGAGTTACAGTACGTGGGCTCCGTAATGGAGTTATAAAAAGAAAAAAACAATACAGTACTAAACATTATTAAACATATTATTAGCAGAACACAGAAGTCGGCAAATAAATGATTAAGTCACAAGAGCTTGGTGTGGGCAGCAATGACATCCAGCCAACCAACCTGTTCTTCCATCTGTAACATTATAACCAGCATTAGGCACTATTGAGCAATAAGGCTTTTTTAAGGAATTTCCAGTATACAGTATGTGGCACAATCATGTTTTTTCTCTATTCTACTGGAAGTTTTACATTCATAAAATTGTATATAAAATTATTTTTAATCAAACAATATTTTTCTCCCCTTTTCTGAGCACTTATTAAGGCTCATTGTTAAAACAGGTTAACATGCAAAAAATAAGAATATAATAAATAGATCAATAAGATCCTATTTTGGACAGAAAGCCTTTACAGAAAAACAAAACAAACAAAAAAATGCATTTATTTTATTCTAGGCAAATGTTACAATTAGTAACCTCAAAATGTGCTCAGTTTACAGTGGAGATAGCTGCTGTAGAAATGTGGTCAGCACTATGAAAACATTGTTCCCCCCTTACTCTGCGTCTTTAAACTTGTCCTGGCCTTTTCCCATGGGCTACCACCCCCAAAATTGACAGCTGGCTAGAGTACCAAACCTTCAACGCATATAAAACGATTTCTTTCTATGAACTTGTTAATGAGTTGTTGTTTGAAAAACAAAAGCATGAGACAGAGAAAATGGGGATAACATATCTCCCCCTTAAACAGGGCTGACTAAAATGGTCCTTCAATTTTTACAAATGTTTTGGTTAATGCCTTCATCGGTGTTACAATCCAAAATGTTTGCATGTGACTCAAGGGATGATTTGATCCACCTATAAAATATTTTATAGCATTCGAAAATCACCCTGGATTCCATCAACCACTTATTTTTAGGATAACCTGGGTTATGCGGGGTGATTAAAATGCTCTAAAATAAAATAATCTGTGGCTTGTCCCAGCAGGGTAAGGTTGATTAAATCTAATAGTTACTGTACCTATGACAGCATACGTTTCACTCAACACCAGAAGAATTAGATATTGTTAGATATATCTGTTTAAAAGACTGTGTAAAATGTGTAGTTGTGAGACTGAAATAATCCTACATTACTGCAATGCCACTGGAAGAAAATTATGTAATAGTAATGCTTTTAAGCTAGCATCTGCAAATCAACATGAATTCCAACAGAATAAGTGATACTACTGTGACAGTCTATTGGAATTCATTAGGTATTTACAGCCACAAAAATAACTAAATTGAAGTTATACTCAACCCATTATCCTTCTGGTATTTTAATTAACCATATGAATTTGCCTTATTATAAAGTGTGAATGAAGAAACTCGATAATATACAGTGCTCCCTCATTAAAAGAGGTAATAATGATACCTAATAAACCTATAATGCCACACAAGCAATTGCTTCTAGTTATAAGGTGGAAAACAAAATACTCTTAACTACAGTTTCACACTGTTGTTATAAAGGGGCAGCACTAAAACAAGATGCAGTTTCAATTTAAAAAAAAAAAACAAGTATCCCTTAATATTCCACGTTTTATAGTCAAAAATAAATGTTTCCTACTTTTGTAAAATATAATAAATAAATAAATCTGTAGCAGTGTCAGCCAGAATGCTGTGCATTTAAAATAATGTTCTATGAAAAAGGGGTGTTACACTGTCACCAGAACTGGCATTGACTATGTTGGATTTAATAGATCTTTCAGCAAAAGAGTAAAACATTCACCTTACGATAGAAACAATGGGCCCTAGTTGAAGGATATTTTCAGAGGAATAATACCACTGTAATTGTAACAACCTAGGTGTAGAAAGGAACATATATATTAATTTGTTCTAGATTACCATTAAAGTGATTTTATTGCTGTCTGGAAATTTGCCATTGTCTTTGCTCAATGACTTTTACCTAGCATGTGTACACGAGGCAATATTCTAAACAGTTCTAAATAATACAAAATAAAGTGCTAGCATTTTAAGTGCTTTTAGCCAAACCAAAAAGCCCCCAAAAAAGAAACAAAACAAAAATGATCCTTTTTTTTAAAAACCATATACATTTCTCTCTTTTTTTTGGTTTCACTTATGTGTTGTGTTTAACATTTTTTTTTCCTTTCACCAAAAGATAAATTAAAGAACAGTAGTTTTCAATGTCTTCACTTAAAAGACTTTCCCAAGTTCTTCTACCTGAAAAAAGACAAAATAAAACAAACAGAGAAATGAATTAAATGGTCTGGAACTTTTCAGTAGCCAGGAATGGGAAACCTCTGCAGTGATGCCAGTTCTGCTTGGGTCATTTACACAAGAGAAACAGCACCCTCACTAGCACTGGTGTCAAGAGTGAAATTGATATGTTCGTGATTTAGGCAGATCACAAAACCACCATATCCTAGTGCCACGCAAAGCAACCTTTTTGTTCAAAAGGTAAACCTTATGAATAATTGATATTCATGATAGAAAATAAGTCTCTATTGCACTAATATTGTAATTTGCACCACACAGTACATGTACAAAAAGAAAATTGGACATTGAGAGAATATTCTCAATGTGTCCTGGGTCTATATTAATAAATATTTAAGCCCAGAGTCAAAGGTTGCTCATTGCTGTCCAAGACAAATTAGGAATACCCTTATACAAAGTCTACCATAGTAAAAGCATAGCAAGTTGTAAAAGCATTGTGAAAACATGGGTAAGCATTGTAAAACTCAGTATGGGGTATGGTAAAGCATATTAAAAACCATGGTAAACACACAGTATAACCATGGGAAAATTATGGTAAAACTACAAAATTACAGTGCAAATATACTATGGTAAACTTTAATAAAAGGCAAATAAAAATAAATTTCAATATGTAAACTTTACTTCAGGTCCGCTACTGACCATTGGAGCCTTAAAAGCTGTGGGAAATGATGAGACAAATACACTTCACTGCTCTGGCTATTATGAAAAGAGAAAACCATAAAGGCCAACTGTAGTAACTTTGGAGGGAGTTCTACACACATTCCTTGTCTTAAACAGGAAATGTTTTCTTATGAAATGGTCGTCATCAGACATTCTGCCATTCCATCTGACCACATTCAACACATCGAAGACCCCATAAAATATTAAAATATAAAATGGGGCTCCAACAGTTACTGCTATTCTAAACAAAATGTGGTAGAGTAGTAAAAAAATGTATTGGACGGTCGTGTAAAGGCTTCTAACCCATTGAGAGATTAGTAGATGACAAAAAAATTCTTCCCAATAACTTCAAAACTAAAATATTAAAGGTGAAATTCAGGTAATGTAGTTAATTATGGCATTAGCTACTGTAGTAAAATTTGGGGGTGCAATAAATGTCCATGTTCTATTCTTTTTCATAACATTGAGACCACTTTATAATAGGCAATCTGCTCTTAAGCTACCTTCCCTATTGACTTTCTTACAGAGTCCCATGTCTGAAATAATTGACCTCATGTTGATTCATACCTCGACACTGCTAGTCTCAGGGGCTGTAAGTGGAGCTCCAGAGTCAGAACCCATCATGGAAACTCTGGAATCAATACTGCCTTCTAAGAAAGAAAGATATAAAGAGTTTCATAAGACAGCATCAATTAAGAAGAACTGCCTAGGGGAGACAGCTCTGGTTTCTTCAGCATGACTGTCATTATCAGCAACCGTTTCATCAATGAGTTCATACGTTCTGACTTAAAATATCAGGTAAAAGCAGTAGCTGTGAAATGTTTGTCTACTTACTCATAGTTTCAGCTCTTCATATTTGAAAGAAAAGTAGGTGGAAAAGGAAGATTTAAAAAAATAATAATAATTTGCTGACATTTAAACCAAGCAAAGTCAAGTCTGACCCTGTACTCCAGAATTATCTGGGGTTATTCTGGATCTACTTTAAATTAATTTTGAAAACACATACATTATCAACTACAACTATGAAGCGTGCCCTGCATATTGTGACAAAGCCAGTCTTTGTATATCTTATACAGTACAGTCATTATAACTAAAAATAACTGACCTGCAATTGAATACAGAATTATTATGCTTCAAAAATGAGGATTAAATTAGTATCAAATAATTAATAAAATATTTACCCGGACTTCTTGTATTATTCTTTTTATTAGCGTCCGGTTTCTCATCCTTAATCAAGTGAAAGTGTGAATCGCCACTAGTACAATCCCTTCCTGGTTCTTCTGGAACTTCTATTCCAAATTCACAACTCTGCATTGCTTTTTCAGTTTCTGCAGTTCCGGTGAACACGGGAGCTTCCCCTGTCTCCTCATTCAACTTTCTGCTGCTTGTCAAGTCATCGTCTTGCACAGCACCCGAGATAGCATTCTCCTGGATCTGACAGTCATGCAAGCTATGTGGGTTTGTATGTTCTTGAGCTTCCGTTAAGGATTCACTTCTAGTATTTAAATCGTTCTCCAATATCTTCACAATCCCAGTGTCTACAGAAGCATTGCCATGTGTCTTCTGGGTTGAGCCACCATCCACCATATAAGTTTCAGAAGGTGAACTGCCAACATTTCCCCCTCTTGTTTGCAGTAAAGCTTCACCATCCATCACACATCCATTAGCCTTGGCCTCCTTTTTGAGGACAGTGTTGCTTGAAGCTGAGTCCTCCATATTAAAAGCCAACTCCGGTAGGTTTTCACGAAAACCATTTTTAGGTTTTGGTATTCCTTGTACCAATTGTTCTTTATGAGTTTTACCATTGGAAAGGCCTGTAGTTTTCTCATGGAAAACTTCATTCTCAGATGTTTCCCAGTCCTTACAGTCTGTATTCAGCTGCCACCCTTGCAGAATTTCATCTACTTCTGGATCTCCCCAAGTCTCCGGGTCTTCCTTTCCCTTGAAGTCTTTAGAAAACTTTTCAATAGACTTAATAGTAAACAACACAAAACATATGACGATGAAAAAACACACATATATATTTTAGTAACATACATATCACCTGCCAAGCTAATCTTTTCATAAAACTGGATCTACAAAATAGAAAAGCACATTTTAAGAAACAGCCATGTATCTGTAACACACTCCTGTATACTCTTTGAAGTAACATAGTTGAATGATATACAAAGTGATTCTAAACAACAAGAAGTTAAGATAACTGTGGTATTTCAGACCTATACCAAGTTGCTCTATTTTAATTCTCTAAATAGTGGTAGATATTAATGTAAAAACTCATCGGTTCAAGGACCTCATTTCACAGTATTTTTTATTATATGCGGTAATGTTAAAAAGGTTGGTCAGTAGGGTCCCCGAGTGGTTGACCTAGTGTGCAGGGTAAGGCATATAGTCAGGGGAGCACAGGTGCGCGTCCTGGCTGTATGAAGTCACCTGTCTTCACTGGGAATTCTGGAGGGAGCCATTCATTGGCTCTAGCACTCCCGTGGATTAGGGAGGCAAAACCGGCAGGGACTTTCTCCTCATCGTGCTACAGCAGACCCTACTGGCCAGGCAGCTAGTGAGCTCAGGCGGACACCTGCATCTGCAAGGTCAGTAACTTACCACTGACAGAAAGCACCAGAGTAATGAAGAGTTAAAGATTGGTGGTATTTAGATCCACCATTGTTTAGACAAATAAAATAGTCTTCAATAACACTGTACAGTATGTCTCTGTGAATGACATTCATCTGTATTAACAAGACACTAAATACACTTAGCTAGAAATGTGTATATATTTAAAAACATGAACATGGCTTCTTTACTGCTGTGACAAGCAAGAGCTGGTTTAAAACTTGCATTTTTT
This sequence comes from Acipenser oxyrinchus oxyrinchus, assembly GCA_030684275.1. Classification (NCBI taxonomy): domain Eukaryota; kingdom Metazoa; phylum Chordata; class Actinopteri; order Acipenseriformes; family Acipenseridae; genus Acipenser; species Acipenser oxyrinchus. The sequence continues at coordinate 20,475,440 of CM060266.1, forward strand.
TTACAAACAAATAAATAGACAGTCATAACAAATGTGTTCTTACCTGCAAATGTTCCTCTTCGTCTTTCGAATCCCACCTGAAACAAAAAACAAACAAGGAATTATAGAAAAGATTTCTTTTTACTATTCCTAGAACATTTTCATAGGGTCAGCTCCCAAGCACACAGTCATTTTCAACAATTCTGACAATAATAATAATAATAATAATAATAATAATAATAATAATAATAATAATAATAATAATAAAATGGGTTAACATTGAATAATTATCTTTCAGTAAAAAATACAAACAGTAATTTATGTCTAAATATAAATTACAGGTTTGCGTCTACTTTAAGACATTCATGTTTTCAGTATCTAATACAAAGCTGTAAGCACAATGCAGTCACCGTAAAATGTGAATAAATTCTGCTAGTAACTTCTTTCCAGATTCTGTTAACAAACCAATAGCAAGGACGAGCCAAACCATTTCCATAACTTTACAAAATCATTGCACACATACCTGCTCTAGGCTTTGGAAATGAGGCAATTCCTTCCACTGGTGGTTATTTATGCTGGCAAAAGTTAATTATCACCTTTTTTTTCACTTTTTTTTTTTTTTTGCGAGTGCTTCACAGTGAAATGTAACATGTGCACTTGGTCTAGGTGTTAATTGTATGAAAGTGCAGTAATTGTAAAAAAAGATTTGTTTTGTATTTACGTGATGAGGCAGAAACACAAATCCTGTTTGCTACAGTGTATGTTGCTCACTTTTTCTCTGTAACCTTATTTCTTCCCCAACATGCTGTTTTTATTTTGGATGCTTCAAAACGGTTCCACAGTCAGGGCTGTCATAGTCAATGTTAGGCAGACTTTGGCACTGTTTCTCATCGCTGATACAGCATGTTCATTATTGAAGGCCGCATGTGTGAGCCTGGTGGGCCGCAAACTTCACAGTGCCCATCTTACTGCTAAACCTAAAGGACAAGGTCTATAAGATGGGAATTTGCCTACAAATATTCACTATGGAAGTTGTTTCACCTTTAATTGAATATTACTATTTGCAGAAATAACCATGACTATTGCCACATTCTTATTTTTTTCTATGTGTATTGTATCCTATGTAGGCCCACTTGTACGTCTTCTTTCATGCTTCTCACATCTCGTAATGCTACAACAAAATGAAGACTGACTTTAAAGATGGCAGTCCATTTTCACAAAAGTATATGCTACACATTGCAAATGTTACTAAACCCTGTATGGAGACAAGATGGTTTCAGTGAAGAAAATGCTTACCAACTAGTATACTCTGCTAGACAGTTTTGTGTCTGAGCGTGCTGTGCTGACCCTTTACAGAGGTGTGCCCTGTCCAAGTGGAACAGGTATCACATTTAATCTGAGAAACACCTTGATGTTATTCAATCCTGACCTTCAAGAAAAAACAGTCAATTGTGCCAAACAGTACTGAATTTTGTTGCAGTTTTGTGATGTAGACTAACATTGACTCTGTACTACCAATTCTAGCCTCCCCATTTCCATTTTCTTGCAGTAATGATTTCCATTACATGAGAGTAGGTGTTAAAACTTCATGCTGATATTGGACTCAGTTTTCGCCAAGATAAGCACCAACTAAAACATAGCTTCTTTTACTGTAAACTAATGTGATCCATCTGCATTTTCTTCCATCTGATGATGTAGATATCCTTCTGCCTGGTGTTAATGACTGAAGTGTAATGCTGGCTCCAGGGATCAGCCTATTTTGCCTCCCTGGTGCACCAGCAATAAGTAATAATATAACTGCAAATGGCCCTTGGGTGAAGATGTTTTGCAGCTTTTTGTCAACAGTTCTTCCCACACTTGTGGAGGTCCACATTACCTCAGGTATTATTTGAGCCTTGAGATCGTCTTATTTAAGAAAGCATCAAGGTTTTTTAAACACTGCTTCAACCTAGTATGTGATTTCTGTATCCTACCGTAACACGTTGAGTTGCTTCACACATTTCCATTAGCCGACAGTCCTGTACTCATTATTAACAGGGCTGTTCATCCGTACCAACAAGAATTAAGTGCGCTCCATGTGCTGTCATTGGGGGCAGGGGAATACTATGAGAGCGATGAACAAAACAAAAAATAATATCATTGGGTTTTTGTTGTGAACAAAAATAAAGCATGTAAGTGGAATGGCAGCTCAGATGGAATATTTTGTAAACAATAAGTAAAATCAATTTGGTAAAAGAGGTCATGTTCACGGTCCCCTACACATTTAGCGAGTGAATTACAGAATTCAGTTGTGTACCGAGTATGAAGCCAATAACCCGAAAGCTTCAGGTCTTTATCATCTGGTAACCAAAAAGTCCTCAGTTAGTCTTTCATCTTAGATCACGGGTCAAGGCTACTGTTAGATTTTGTCTGAGTTTCCATAACAACGGAAATATGAATCCGGCATCTCAAATATTTTACGAGGTAAAATAGCTGCAACATTGGCAGACTGATGATATATATATATATTAAGCTTCTCTCATGGGGATGCTTAATAGCATTCCTTTTTATCAAAAAAAATATAGGAATCTATGAATTCACAGAAAAACATTGTTTAGAGTTGATTCACAGACCCTTTTATGAAACAAAACAGATCCTTTATACTTCTCTTGAGGTACATCTGATTTCATACTAAAACACTTTTCAGTGCATCCGTGTAAATGATTGGGTGGGTAACAAATTATTTGTAGCTAGAAAATGCTTAAAAAAAAAAAAAGATCAGTCTGGCTTTATTTTTTCATGGTATTGCTCTCTTTAATATCTGCATTTACAAATGTGGTGCAAGCTCAGCACACAGGAGGCCTATCCCTAAGTAAATGCTTATCTCATTCTGTTAAAGTGAACAGAATGTTTTTTCAGGGAGTGGGGGTTGGCTCTCTCATATGGGTTCTGGATTCTAAATTACATTTAATCTCCTCCGGGAAGCCGAGGACAGCTGCACGCTCACATCGGCTATGAGTCACAGCACGAGGCACGAATGTAGTTAAGTCTTCCATCAACCAAGACATGTCCCCCAATGATCTGGATCTTAGAAATAAAACTGTCTGCGTATTTAAAGGACTGAAGTCCATTTCATTTGGTAAATCTTATACGGAATGGGTCGGTGCTGGACACTGGTGGGGGCCCAGTAACACAAGAGGGCTATCTTTATTTTTGTTTTTTGCAAGTACAAAGTAGGGGGATAGTGACGACTGGTACAGCCCCAACAGAAGCAACAATGCCCCAGAAGCAGCAACGTTCACATGACCACCCTTTCATCTGTTCAGCTTCTATGGATTGAATCGTCGGCCCAAGTGTTGCTTAGAGCAAATGTTTCTTCATCCCAGCAGCAATCTATCTCATGGTGTGTCTCGATCAACAGCCTTCATTGACAAGGTTTCTGTTGGTTATTTATGTATGTTTATTGTTGATTTATATGCCATGTAATAAAAAAAAAATACCTTTGTAGTTTGTTTTGTATACAATAGCGAGCACTTACTTCAAAATATGCAGAATAGAAAGTGCGATTTAAAAATCATTCTAGAAGTTCAAAACTGTTTGGTCAACAAAATATATTGTATAAATATTTATAAACATGGATTTTGTGTTGATTTCTTTTGTAATTTATAAATTAGCCACATACATCTGTGTAGGATGCATTTGCTTTCCATTCCCCTTTCTGTGTGAGCTCAATTTTTGCAGCGGAAGAGAGATTCTTGAGGAACTGTTTTTTGATGGCACACTGTGCCAGTATGATTTATTGGTTCCTGGAATGGAGTCGCTGGAATGGAATCTTAGGGCTCGAAGGAGACTGGTTTGTTTCTTGTAACAGTTCCAGATAATCTCCATTATTTTATATATCTCCCTTTCGAGTAACCAGGATATCACAGAGTAACATCAGGTTCACATGCAGCTTACTATTGCATGAAATACTTGTTTCTTTATTCATAACAAAGAATTTAAGAAATAGCAAACAAAACTGATTTATTTACATAACAACTAAGGTGCAGAAGCTGTAATGAAGTTTGCTTCAAAAATGCTAACACAGTACATTTAACTAAAAGAAAAGAAACAGTGGCATGTTCTGGTGTTGACATCAGGAGCTCAGAACAGTCCAAGGTGTCTTACCTCTTTGCCCTGCCTGTCAGCCGGTCCTTTCCCTTGGCTTTGCTGCTTACTGTCGGCACACCTCTCCAACCCTTCCCTCCACTGCGCTGCATGCCACCTGTAACACAAACAGCAAAGAGCATTTATTATCTAAATAAAAAATGAAAGAAAGCTCATGCAATGCATTTTGAAAACAACCAGTCAAAGCTTCACACTTTGAATACAGTAAAACTGAATTTTCTTACAGTTCAAAAAACTGAAATATCAAGAGCATGAATTAGTGAAGAGTCCCTTCTACATGTCAGAAAGTTATGCAGTTCATGTAAAATATAACAAGGGAACAGGGTATAAACAAAATACAGCTTTAAGAAGTTTCTTTTCAATGAGACAGCACAGGGATTAAGAAATTTAGCGGTACTGTGGCCTATATTCCAATTGCGTCATTTCAATAGTACTGGACTTGTTGGTTGACGAAGGGTTAGTGACTGGAAGCAACAGCGCCCGAGTAAACACACCTGTGCTGTGAACTAGCCTTTTATCTCTAGAAGCTTGAGTCCAAATCCGGTCAACAAGAAAAAGGAAGCCCACGACAAAACTGCTGAAAAGCTTGTCCTGACCTGGCACTGCAGTGTCCAAACAATATGCTTTTAGCATGGAAGGGGATTCCTTTTTCTCTGACAAGAACAACCATCTGAGATTTATTATTTTTCCTGTGGAGTCCAGCTTCTGTAAAGTCAACTGGTGATTTAGTGACTAGGAAGGTGAGCTTCAGTTACAGTTGATTAACTGCTATTGAAGCACCCAGAACATTTCTCATTGGCTACTTTGTAGAAAGCTATCACCCGAGTAAACTTTTTATATTTAAAATAAATCACCCAGTAAACAATGGGATTGTCATGTCTTACAGCCATATTGAGAAACAACCCTCGAGTCTGAATGATATCTCAAAACAATTAACTTGAGCACCAACACCAGAGTATTGTTTCTGAATGGCTGTCAGTACCTCTTTAATTTCAAGAAAGCCATTCTCTCAAAAGCAACCCAGAAACTGAACTCTGACATGCACGTACACCTTAAAACAATGGAGTGAAATAGTTAGGGCTCAAGTATGAATATGTAATCTGTGTAGCTCTTTACAAAAGAATTAGCTGCACAGGACATTACTCTATTTTTTCTGGACTGTTTTTGTAGATAATGTCTTTGCCCTTGGGAGCAAGGCGTCACTACAATAATGCTTGTAAGTACTGACTTAATGAATGCTAGCATTTACATCACTGTATCTCTCAGATAATACTAATACTCAGAGGCCAATGTTTTCGCAAATATGAAATAGCATGAAATAAAATGAAATGCAAATATAAAACGAAATAAAACAAAAAATCATTATAAAGCAAACATAGAATTACATTATTAAGTTGGGAGGTTTATGCAAAAAATACTTTAGATTTTGCAACTGTCTGCTGGAATGGGAGTCGAAAGATACAGTCGTTAAGCATTAGCTGTTTATTGCTTTTGGGGGAAAATATGGCTTGTTTGCTTGTATATGTTGCATTAGTATGCTAATTCTTTGTTTTATTTGAAGTGGTGCAAACTTTGCACTGGAGCAAATGCTGTTTTGGTTTTGAATGGATTTGAATGAATGAATCTGCTTTGCTTTGTGTTTAAATACTGAGAGACCCCAAGCTTGTTGTATACTGCTTCAGTGCAATGGGATTGAAAAACAAATCCTATCGTTTCTTTTTATGGGTAGATAGGTGTATGTGCAATTATTATGACAGCCCCACAATAGTAGGGCAGTGTAAATATATATATTTTTATTTTACCTTATTGTATTTTTAGAGAGGGCATGGGCAGTATTTACTGTAAATAGGCAGTTAATTAAAAACAGTGCGTGAGGTCTGTATGTCAAAATATTAAAAAAAAGCAGATAATGTTTAATAAAAAATATGTATGTAGTTAAAACATGATTTTAAGTTTCTCCTTTAGAGTTGTTTTATTAACGTGTACCTGTAATAAAACAATGTGAGAAATAAAACAAAAAATATATAAAAAATAAAAAAAGAATTTCGCAGGGCTCTACTAATACCCACTCATACTTGGGCCAGATAAAAATATATAATGGCATGCACATTATTGCTGGTACTTACACCTTGCTTCACGGTTGGGAAATCTTGTTCTAAATTTGCTTGCATTTCTTCCCGCTGAATAAGTAAAATAAAAGATCTGTCAACATTTAGGAAGTGTTTTACCTGTGTTTCTAGACAGGGGTGATCCAAACTGACACACACAAGAGTTTCAGCAAACCAAGGAGGTCACAACTCTTACATACAATAAATAGGATATACAAAATTAACCCTACGTATCATTCAAGTTTTTTGGTTTCCGTTTTTCCTTTCCTACTTTAAAAGAGGTTTCAAGAACGGAATTTAAAAAAGCAAGCAATATAAGAAAGGAAAACTAAACATGAATGATACGAGATTAAGAACATTTCTAATTTACTCAATGTGGCACAATCGTATTAGATGTTGTCAGAACGATAAGGAGATTATCTTTAACACCCGAGCATACATTTATGATCTTATTTGCTTCTTAGTGGTGGATTCAATCAAAGCTTACAGCTCTGCTTCATGGCCAGCATTATTTCTGTTTTATGGAGCTATTCAATCAATTTACCACATACTGGACGCCGGTCGACTTTCCTCCCTACCCTGTGGGAATACAAAGCCCCATGCAGTGCTCCCTGTCAGCGCTGCATTCTTTTTTCCTGAATCGTTTGTTAATTGACTTTTTTCTGGAAAATCTATCTGAAAAACTCAAAACAAGTGCTCATGCTGATCAGTTTGGGTTTGGCCAAACGTTTTAGTCCAAGTTCAAAACACCCTTGTTACTTTAGATTTAGATGCATGTTTCTACTCTCGTGAACTTGTAAGTCATATACAGTATACTGCTCTCCATCAAGTATTGTCCCAATACCTGTTGACAGTGTATATTTCTGAAAATAAACATATCTGACACACAGACTTCAGCCAAATTGGGTTAAAGGCCTGTGGCATCACCACATTTGAAATGCCAAAACACATTTAATGGTTACATAAAAACTAATACCACCAACATAAATACATATTTCTATAGAAATAAAAGTGAAAGTGTGTCATTTGGGATTCAACATGCTCAAACTACCTCATACATCAACATAAAACAAATAAACATCCAAGAAGCTATTATGTAATTATACCAAACACTTTCTGCTTTGAAACTCTGAATTATTTAAGGATATGTTTAAAATATGTCGTTTGTGAGGAATGCAAGACAAGTCTAAGTACTGGACTGTAAAAAGTGATAGAAGATACAATACAAGTTTATAAAGTGCCTTCTGTGAAACACCTCAAAACGCTGTTCATATAATAACAAATAAAATTAACAAAATACACTATTGTATTGTAAATAGTGATGCATACAATAAAAAAAAAATTAATTGAGTAGTTTCATGTCAGTGGATGATGTCCCATCAACTTGTTAAATCAAACCTTGAATGAATCACAACTAGTCCCATATTCACATTGACAGCATTCGGCATTTGGAGTTTAGCAGAGCTTGATCTTGTAAGCGTGTTGGTCCTCGATTGGATTAACAATGTAAAGTATGATCAGCACTGACACACACAGTCCTGGAATAAATATGAGTCAAACAGTGTGCTGGTTTCAAAGAATAGCACTTATCTTGCACTATCCACTAGGTAAGGTAGTCCAAGATTAGAGTCTGCGATATCCGTTCTTTTTACATATGGGCACCAAACTACCCTTTCAGCTTTTTAGAGTACGGTCCCTTCAGGGCAGGGCTGTAGGAAGCTTGCACTAGATGGCTGTGCCAAGCCTGCACTACGGATCTGCTTTGTCTCCACTGCAGTCAATCGGACGCTTTTTCATTATCAATAAATGCATGTTTATCCATTACACAAGACTTAGGTAATAGCTGAGGGTTGATATTTTTTTTCAGATAAACAACCATCACTCCTATACTGTAAATTGCGGAAAATTGCATTTGGCTTCGCTACATACTGTACAAAATAGCCAAAATGTACAGGGTTTTGCTAGAACAGTATGATGCATGTGTAATGTCACTTTAGGGGGATACAGGCTTTAGGAAGATATACTTAGATGTTGCTCATTTCAGCACACTGTTTAAACTGAAATGGGCCCAACTTCTAAACTGGTAAGTGTTTTTTTTAAAGATGTTTCAGTCACACAGTTGTTTCGGTGCAGCTAAGGGTCCCCTAAACTGCTGTTGCTGACCTATACCTTTACCTGAATGACTAGTGCTGTGTTGGTTTGTCACCAGGTTGGTATTATTTGTCACAATCACAATGTTTGTACCGAAACTAAAGCCAATATAACTGCTCACTAAACACTTCTGTGTCTTAAGAGCAATATTCTTCTGATGCGCCGGATTACTGTAGATACATCCATTCAGTAGCTATAAAATACTAAAATGTAACAAGTTGAAATACTAATAGAATTTGCAAAAGACTGGAAGTCTTGATAATTTTTTTTTCAGCGACCACTAAATGTCACCTGGCAGAGTTCAGGCATTAAATTAAATTGATAAAAAAAAGATCTTAAAGTCACTGCCTAGAAAAAGGTGCAATTATGTCAATGCAGCTGCATGCTTTTTGTATTAATATCACAATGAATCACTCACCTCTAGGGTCAACCTCCTCAGGAAATTGTTCTCCATACCTAGGGAACGAAACAGAATTAAAGTACATCAATTCAAAAGAACAGACTCCAGTAACACTTTAACCTTTTATTAAAATGGAGGGGAAAAAAAACATCCACCAAAATTAAATGTATTAACAAACTTAATACATTTAAAATGGAAGTATTCGTTCAATTTTTAATTATTTTACATCTTATTTTGTATTACCTTTGGGTAACGTCAGGAAGTTTTGATTTAGAGTTTCAATATCTTCTGTACATTCTTACATTTACTCCAAATAAGGAATGGTAGTCATTCAAACCAAAAGCTAAAAATACACCTAAACACTTCAATACAGAACATTTGCTGCACAACTGTTGACAATTAAAAAGTAGTTGATGTCTTCCAGAAATGCAGCCCCCTCAACAATCATGATGGTTTCTAATACTTTGGCTGCAACTACATATTTGTATGTGCATACTAGGGATTATGATGCCAACCAAAAAAGGCCAAAATCCAGACACTCTGCACAACATGAAAGCCTATGAATGTTATCTAGCACAGATAAAACAAGAGGAGTAAGTCTTGATTCTGACAAATGACAGCAATGTGCTTTGTGTCAACAGCTGTGGTCTACTCTTTTATCTTTTATCAGAAACAGGCACAGTAGAGTTACTGGCAGTGACCAACTACCAATGACATTTACTGATTGAATAGAAATATTTTATTATTAGGTCAGCAGGATAAGTTCATAGAGATCCAAACCATCTTCATTACAAAAGCGCCCCAGGGAAGAAGAGGTTCAATGTTACCACTGTACATTGGCGTCTGCTTGCAAAATGGACCCGACACATTCAATGAACCCTAGTACAGTACATTATTCAATTATGCAGGTGTATTCAGACTGGAATTAATGCATTGCAAGCCTAGTTTTGCTTTTAGATTTGGTTCTGTTCATAACATGGTGATTTCTTGATGGATTGAAATTAATGTTATAATAATCGTTTCCATAAATACTGATTCTGTAGTCGGCTTACTGGCAAGGGAAGTTTAGACTAGAGTAGCCTAATGTCTGAGAGCAGGAAGCCGACGCTCCGATTCCCATACCATACAGAAACAATAAATGGCGTTCATGTTTGCTACACTACAGTACACTATTCTGAGGTCTGAACAGCTAACGTGAGGTTCCCCTGTCTTCTCCACCTCTTAGTCCTTTGGTCAGGGGGCTTGACTACTTCAAGCCTAAAAAAAATAAATCCACAAAAGGAACACACAGGGCTTTGATTTAATGTCTCATCCCCAAAATGATTATGTTGTATGGATAAAAATAAGACTCCCATTTCATAGCAGTTTGATGCAATTCTAGTCTAATAAGACATACATGAACTTGTTAAAATACCTATACACTGTGGATAATCAAGCTCGTAGTAAAATCTGGAATGGGTGAAACTGTCATGCGATTTAAGTCTTATTTCCATCCCTGATGTTGGGCACTGTGAGTGTCTGGATACAAGGGAGAGGTCTCCCTGCAAAGCTGTGAACACCACTTCATACACTGCAGCACCTGGTGTTCAGTGCAGGTCTCTGTCATTCAACTACTGATCTGGTCCAACCCTACGTTGGAGACACTGTATGACACGATCAGGTGCCAAAATGGCGACGGTGAAAAAGAAGGAAGAGCAACCTTACTAGGTTATCCCTAAAAGTGTAGATTGTGTTATTGTCTCATTTATTGGGTGTATGATAAATTGTTTCCCAAAGCCACCAGTAAGTTTATTGTTTAAGTTAACATCTAATCTTAATCTCTTTTTTTTTTGCATTACTAGACTGTTACTGTATAGCACTACTGCAATCTCATATCAGCATCTGTATTTTTTGTTTGCAATTACAGCTGAAAATGACAACATTAGTCATATTTATGTCAGGCTCCATCAATTGCAGTAGGTACTTGCTGTCTGGTGGAAAATATCTCTTACATGCTTCTTTAAAATGCCCTGTGCTACTGCACTCATTCATCTGCTTGGTTTTGCTGAACCTGCAATATGTTCACCCATATTCGATTTAAATTGGGATAGATTGAATTATAAAATTGCCCCAGTCTTGGATAAGGCAGCTGGTTAATGTTCCAAAGTTCCTTCTTCAAAGCGCTGTCTGGAGTACCCTGTATTAAAGATAGTATGTAATATATCTAACATTAAACAAATGCAAATACAAATACACAAATGGGCATTCTGTTTTGTGGGTCATTAAAGAAACGAAGACTTGAGAAAAAGAAAAATGGCCAAACATAAGATTGCAATTCTGTAGTCAAGACTTTATTCACACTATGGCCATTGGGATGTTACACATACACAGAACAACATTGTGTATTCAAAATATTTAAGGAAACGTTTCCGTATGAAAGACAACTCTTTTTTATTTTTTTTACAATACAGCATTTAACTTGCAGGGATTGATTGTTGTAATAGTATGCTGTTTACAGTTGTAGAACAGCAAAGGGACCCTTTACATTTCTAAGGCTGCTTTGAACAGCCATGACAAGCTGCAGATCTGCCAAAATCGTCATTAATGATGATCAACTGGTGAAGCCAAAATGTCAATCGGGGGATAGTAGGATGCACTAAAAAGAAAAAAAGCCAACAATCTGGTAGAAAACATAGAGTAGCTTAGGAGTTGATTTGAACGGCCGATTCCTCACTGGGAAGCCACAGCTCTTGTGTTTTGTTTAGAGCATTTTACAGTACCAGGGAATCCACAATTTCCCAGTGCTGTATAAATGCTCTAATAAAATCAGCTCTGGCTTATCCCAGCGTGGTCTAGGTTGTCAAATTGACCCCTTAGTATTAGTGCAAGTAATACATATTATATTATATATATAATGCAATATATTATATATAATATAATATAATATATTATATATAATGCAATATTTATTTATTTATTGAAAATTACCCAAAGCACATTTTTTAAATTATACAAAGGCATAAAAAAATAATGTGCAAAAGCGTATTTTTTCATTTTTGGGATGATATATATATATATATATATATATATATATATATACTGTATATATTCATTCTAACTTCATAGGTTCTTGTGAATTTAGTGATAATGAAAGATGAGGGATGGTGCCAACAGAAGTCTCCAATCAAACCTCAATCCTGACCAGAAGAGGGGGCACCCAGGGCCCTTTATAACAAAGACATAAAATTGTCCTCAATTAGAGAATATGTCAATTAGTCACCAAACTCATTTCACTCGTTGCTAAGGCTGCCATCTTTAAATGTGCAAATGCCTCTGTTTAGTTTACTAGTAATGAACGTTTAGAAAATCCATCAACTAACATTAAGCAGCTGACAAGTCTATCACTTCCCCACAATATATTTTGCATTATGTTGCAATCACATACTGACTCAATGGCAATCTGGTTCATTATTAAAACAACCTTTTTTCTTGCAAAGACTGGCTGTAGATGTTTTTTTATTTTTTATTTAAAGCTCCTGAGAAGACTTCCAGCCAAATGAATACTCAGAGGCTGACACTTGTAAATTGCGTTGCTGTACACCATGAGCCACTCAGTGTCAACATTTTAAAACAATTATTTTTCATCCCCATTTGGCAGTTAAATTAAGAGTTATTGTTTCAAATGACGATAGATAACCAACCTTCAAGACCTCGCTAATAATATTTAAGTATATTTGTCAATCTAAAGCACTTTAACCAAAATAAGATTATTTGTATTCTTAGTTTGCTTGTATAAAAGTTACCTGTAGATTTGCAGAATGTTTGATAAAAGTGCAACATAACCAGCAGTTGGGGTGTGCTTAAGAGCCTGCTTTAAGTTACTATGTATCCATTACATTTTCCAAATGCTCTGCATTCCAACACAGAAGCACATGTGTGCATTTCTACTTTAAAAAAAAGTATTTTGTACTGCTTAGTACAAGGCCTATAGTAAATGTGAAATGCCCTATTAAAACTGTACTGTTTTTTAATAATTAATTTAATATACCACTATTGTTTTTCTTGAGTAGGCCCCACCCATCGTTTTAAATGGTGTTGTTTAGTTTACTGCAGGCAGTTTGTAAACGTGGCAGCCGTGCTCTTTACCCAAGCCACATTCGAACCCAAGCCTCCAGATGTGAATTGCATGAAAGGAGACTGTATTCCCTGCTGCAGAACCTATAGGCCCTTCCGAATTAGGATTTTCAATAAACATTTCCAGGACTTTTCAAGGTGTGTTCTGCATAGTTTGTGGTACAGGAGCTTTGTAAAAGCAGATGATCCTCGTCTACAAGTTTTGTAAGATTGTGTAACCCACAACAGACCAGCTTGTGACAGGAAGGCATGCTAATTAATGTAACTACACCTGGAAGCACAACTGCTTTAGATGGAAATGTAGAACAGCATTCGTTTCCGATTTGCCACAGAGCCGAATCAATCCTGGCAAGGAATCTAACTCACTTCATATAGATCCACATTTATTCATATTGCTGAAAACTTCCTGAGACTTTATTACCCAAAGGGGGAAGGGGCAAATGTAAAATAAATACATGAATAAAACAGGCAATACAGAAATGTCACAAAAAGATAAATGTGGCAGAAATGTAATGCTTAAATCAGTGCCAGTTCCTGACAAATGGCAAACATTTTCTATTTTGAACTACTGTATGTGGTTTCTGTGTTACTCTATGTTACTACTGGGACCTTGATTTGAATATCAATAGCAATCTATTACAGACAGAAAGGGTGGAGTGTATTTTCAAAGCTACATTAATTCATTAATATTTAAAGATTAATAACCTTTAAAATAATACTTTGAGCTGCTGATGCAATGCTGTCATGGGTTATTGCTTTTTGATTAGATCCAAAAAAAGTGTTAGAGGAAATGCAGTTTTCTGTTAACTATTCCCTGCCCTGTGTTTTAAAGAATAACTCATAATCACAGCTGCACTAATATGTGCTATTGGCTTTTTCTTTTCTCAGACTTCCTTCTTGATTTATCATACACATTAAGTTTTAAAAAAAATACAAACTTGTTGTTTCTACAGTGCTTTGGTAATGGTTAACCTATCGTAATTAACTATACAACACGGTTACACCTTCAGATTCTAGTAACTTTTCCACTGGAATTCACCACAGTACTATGTGCCTCCTCTGGCTGAGACAAGGTCCAAAGGGAACGAGTCATTTGTACAGTGGTTGACATTTGTTTGGGAACCATGGGGTTGCAACTTTGAGCACCGCTTGCTGCTTTTACATCAGTGCCATGATCTGGATTAAAATGCTGTGGATCTCAGAGGTCTCAAGAGGGAGCCCTGAATGACTGTTATTCAGGGCTAGAATCTCACACTATTACTGCACCTAGTTCTGCTTTTTAGGACTACACTCAATTAGTTACCAGTATATCATTCTGATCAGGAGCCACAAGTCTGAGCAATCAGGCCCCCATTAAATAAACTGCTCCTCTCTTATAGCAGAATGAATAACACCTAATGGTGAACCTAAACTCATGCGAGACCTCCTCATGCTGTGATAAGTGTGTACAGTGCAGATTTAGCAGGGGGAAATTGCCCAAAATTCATGGCTCATGGTCAGGACTGGAGCAAGTTTTTAACCCTGGTATTGAATACATGTTTCTTCATTTCAGACCCCCTTATCAACCTGTAGGAGCCACTGTCAAAATCCAGTTACATTAATGTTGGGTTTCATTTCTGTCCAAGGAAAAGTTAAGATTATGTATCCATTTTGACCAAGAAAAAGCAGCAATAGAAATGCAATACTGGACAAGAAAAGTAGAACATGATAACCACACTGAGGTAACTCCTGTTATATCAACTATGCCAGATTTAGAAGACAGAAGAATATAAGGGACAGAAGATCACCAGACTCAAGCAAAAAGTCAAAAGTCAAAACACTTCTTCTGGGTACTTCATCACAAGGCAGACCTAGATGGCAGTTCAGTTGGTTTACAGGCATCTTTCTGCCCCCTAAAAAAACTGCTTGTGACTGACTCGCTACATTAATATGCAAGCCAAAAAAAGGAAGTGTGATACACATACAGACAAACAGTTTCCTACATATAATCCCCCAGTTCTAATATTGTGAAACCAGTAAACTGCTGGGCAGGATCAAATGTATTCATGGCAAATTTCTCCCCCCTGCTATCTTGTCAACATGTTCAATCGTGGTAAATGCCAAGTTACTTTATTACTATAAATCACACTTCAGCTATATGCTTTTCATCTGCAGACTTCCTTAGAGTATGATTCTTCTAGCTGTATCAAATTTATGATCAAATGGTTTACAATGTTATGGATCACAAGATCCACTCAAAACATGAGAATAAACTTCAGACACAATACACTGATGAAGGCATTATCTGAAAGCTTGTCTACTTGATGTAGTTCCTAAGTTTTACCTGGAAAGAAACTATATAAGCAAACATCTGTTTAGTGGTCACCATACACTTCATAAATGGTGCATTTTACAACTTTTCTATGCAGCTAGAGCCAGTTCTCAATGATAACCTCCCCATCAACTTACATGTTTTCTGCTTTGTCTGCATCCCAGGCACGTTTCCATTCACCCTTGGTATTCTTGTGGCGTGCCACGCGTTCTCTATCGATCTGTTCTCGCTCTTTTTTCCAGCGACTGTACTCCTCTTGTTCCTGCCTGGACGTGGGTACGGACAGGTCTGCAGGGCTCTTAGGTTCATGCCACCTTGCATCCTAAAGGGAACATTAAATACCCAAATCAAGTTGGGCACTATAGAGTTTTCCTGCCATATGGATTCTGAAAACCAAGCAATGCAAATTTCCAAGCGCCAAAATAAAATGACAGGATTAAATAAATGCATTGGAAACACTTTAAAATGAGACACATTCTAACAGTTGTAGCACTATGAACATTTGAACACATGCAATTAAAACAACAAGTCGTACTGAAAAAGCCAATTGAAGCTTTCTTTTGCACCACAATTTCATAAAATTGACACGAGTTTCTTTTTTCCTTTTGGTATTACTATAACTTTACTATTATGTATGAGTAGCACCTTGGCTAAAAAACGAATATGATCGAGGTCATTTGAATATGGTCATTTGGGTTTTCTTAGAGAGCATGAAAACAACATTGAAATGTACCACACTCTGATTAAAACACAAACCTTGTGATTCCACTGTGTCTTTCAAACACTTTCAAATTCACAAAGGGCTTTTTGTGGGGGTGTACTTTTACAAATGAAAACCTGGATTTTGTGGATTTCAGCAGTCCGTTCCATTATGGCCCGTCGAAGCAACTAAACTCACTGCACTCAATGCCAGATTTCAGAACTGCTATTTAAGATGTTTTAACTACCGCAGTTTCTCTTAAAGGGAAGGACTGAGTGTTTTATCCTTATTTGAAAACAGAATACAATCTACGATTCCAACAGAAATACATAAACACAACAGGTCAAAGGATGACAGTCCTAGTAGGTTAGACAGCGAAGAAAAACTATTAAGACCAAATAGAACAGATGCTAAAATTACAAACATAAAACAGCATACCAACAAATGGGATGGAATGTTATTGATATAAATTGGCATCATTATCCAAATGCAAAGGTCCCACATTTTTATCCTAATTTCCAGATCACTACAGAGCCAGAAGCAGACCCCTGGTTGACCTTATTTTACCATCCATTACCAGATTCTAACGATCAGTGAACCCCTCATGACCTCTTGCATTTCATGACAGACAGACATGAATATGAAGAGAGATGTGCCCTGGCAGACAGCCTAGAGACAATACTCCCACACACTCTCTGCTTTCACAGATCATATAACACTATACTTTACCATGGAAAAAAAAACCACAACAGACTTTGCATTAGTAATCACTGAAATTATGAGGAAACAGTGGGATACAGTATATTATACTGAGTCAAGTGCAAAGGAAAAGGCACATTTTGTTAAGTTATTTGCATGAAGGAGCAGTTAAATAGTTACGGTTAAAGAACTGGCTAAAAATAAAATGTTTCAGGAAAGTCAGGTGTGAATATTACTTCTGGAAAAGGAATGTCATGTTAACACCGTTACAGTCATAAGTAGATGATCTCAACACACTGATTTTACAAACATTATACAGTACTGTGCAAAAGTTTTAGGCAGGTGTGAAAAAATGCTGTAAAGTAAGAATGCTTTCAAAAATAGACATGTTAATAACAAAGTCAGGGATTTTGTAGGCATATAGTCAGGTGTATGATTAAACAATTATACCAAACAGGTGCTAATGATCATCAATTCAATATGTAGGTTGAAACACAATCATTAACTGAAACAGAAACAGCTGTGTAGGAGGAATAAAACTGGGTGAGGAACAGCCAAACTCAGCTAACAAGGTGAGGTTGCTGAAGACAGTTTACTGTCAAAAGTCATACACCATGGCAAGACTGAGCACAGCAACAAGACACAAGGTAGTTATACTGCATCAGCAAGGTCTCTCCCAGGCAGAAATTTCAAGGCAGACAGGGGTTTCCAGATGTGCTGTCCAAGCTCTTTTGAAGAAGCACAAAGAAACAGGCAAAGTTGAGGACCGTAGACGCAGTGGTCGGCCAAGGAAACTTACTGCAGCAGACGAAAGACACATCATGCTTACTTCCCTTCGCAATCAGAAGATGTCCAGCAGTGCCATCAGCAGAAAACAGTGGGACCCTGGTACACCCATCTACTGTCCGGAGAAGTCTGGTCAGAAGTGGCCTTCATGGAAGACTTGCGGCCAAAAAGCCATACCTCTGACGTGGAAACAAGGCCAAGCGACTCAACTATGCACGAAAACACAGGAACTGGGGTGCAGAAAAATTGCAGCAGGTGCTCTGGACTGATGAGTCAAAATTTGAAATATTTGGCTGTAGCAGAAGGCAGTTTGTTCGCCGAAGGGCTGGAGAGCGGTACACGAATGAGTGTCTGCAGGCAACAGTGAAGCATGGTGGAGGTTCCTTGCAAGTTTGGGGCTGCATTTCTGCAAATGGAGTTGGGGATTTGGTCAGAATTAATGGTCTCCTCAATGCTGAGAAGTACAGGCAGATACTTATCCATCATGCAATACCATCAGGGAGGCATCTGATTGGCCCCAAATTTATTCTGCAGCATGACAACGACCCCAAACATAGAGCGAAAGTCATTAAGAACTATCTTCAGCGTAAAGAAGAACAAGGAGTCCTGGAAGTGATGGTATGGCCCCACAGAGCCCTGATCTCAACATCATCGAGTCTGTCTGGGATTACATGAAGAGAGAGAAGCAACTGAGGCTGCCTAAATCCACAGAAGAACTGTGGTTAGTTCTCCAAGATGTTTGGGCCAACCTACCTGCCGAGTTCCTTCAAAACTGTGTGCAAGTGTACCTAGAAGAATTGATGCTGTTTTGAAGGCAAAGGGTGGTCACACCAAATATTGATTTGATTTAGATTTTTCTTCTGTTCACTCACTTTGCATTTTGTCAATTGATAAATATAAACTATTAACATGTCTATTTTTGAAAGCATTCTTACTTTACAGCATTTTTTCACACCTGCCTAAAACTTTTGCACAGTACTGTGTAATATATATATATATATATATATATATATATTATATATATATATATATTTTAAACCGCTGTCACATGAGGTATCATTATATTCCCACCCCACCATTTTAACATGCAGCCTTCCGCTTTCACAAACGGTATGCTAGTGGCTCCTATACTAGCTAACCACATACCTGTTGCTCCATGTCCAGGTTCAGTTTCTGGAATTCCTGTGCAATATTGTCAATGTTGGAACCTCCCCTATTGCGAGCATTTCCTCTCCCACGGTTTTTCTTATCGCTTTCCACTTCAGGTTGCTGTAGATCGTCTGAGAATCCACATCCTGGACCCTTCTCAGCTCTGCCATGCTGAAATCAAAAGCAAGGTTTTTCTTAGTTTAGGATAGCCCCTATTCAGAGGCATGGTCTAGTTCACAAGGAGACAATAGAACCACACACCTCCACATACAGTACAAGCCTGACTGGGAATAAAACTAAAACAGGTACAAAACAGTTGATATCATCTCCTAGTGAACTGGTTCTTTTTTTCAGGTGCTCAAGGAATGTACCATACAGTGCATGCAATTGTAAAGCAATGTTCACTGAATGAGCTTTCATCACTGAGGGGTAGGTGTACTAAAGTGTTGTGGCTGTCGCATAGTCAAACGAGTCGGAAGTCTAGGCTGAAATGTACTAAACATGTGCAATGCTGTTAGCGACTTTAGGGAATGCTTTGCGGCAGCAGTTTTTCTTTGCATTTCAGCCGTAGATTAACATGTAATTATGGGCGCTCCTCCATAACTTCGCAAAAAGGAGGTGGAGATAGCGTAAATGAGGGTTCTCAAATATTATAATGAGATGTACTAAAGCTGCTGGCAATTGCAACACTTACAATTGCATCAATTTAAGAACTTTTGAAAGCATGTTTTAAAACAGTCGCAATTGTTGCTGGCATTTCCCAGTGCGCTTTTTCTCGTGCGTTGCCAGTTGTGCTCAATGCATTTGAGGTGAACACCCAAATACCTATTTTTCCCTAAAAGCAGGGTGTACTTACAAGCCTTGAGAACACCATTTCTAATGACATTTCTGGTTTCCCCAAACATGTTAGGGTCAATAGACTGCACACATATGCCGCTAACCCCTCCAGCTCATTCTGAACATCTGTAGGATATGTGCTTTATGTGGGGTAACTACCACAAAATTCTATAATGATATACTAGTAATTGAGACATTTAGTTGTTTGAGCCTTAGGTGAAAGCAGGCATAAGTATAGGCCCAATACAAGTTTCTAGCATACAGTATACAATGCACAAGAGACACAATATTGTGCCCAAAACTTAGTAGCTGGACCTTGGAGGAGGAGAGGAGAACAAGTCTAGGCCCAAAGGTCCCTGAATTACTGAACAAATACCATGCAGTATATTTATACAAATCAACCACAAAATGAACACACAACAATTCAAAAGCCCACAGGAGAAGGAAAAAAAATACATGTCCTTGTAACTACATAAAGCCTGTAAAGGTTAAAAATATTTGTTTCAACAGTTTACCGGATTACAGCCAAATTCAAGCTAAAAGGTGTAGGAGGCTATGAGTTTATGATGAGTTTCGTGAAGATGCTAAATTAAGTAAGTAATCGCATTTACCATGTTGAGTATGACAGATAAAACAGACGGATACAATCAGTGCATAAGAGTCCCTATTTTTTTTTTTTTTTTTAAAAACAAGGACCCTATAAAATGAAGAGTTGTGGTTAAACTAGCACACTGGGTCTTATGCAACAGATACTAAACATTTTTGATACTAAACAAGCCTTTGAAACTTGCACATATTTATGACCGTTTAGCATCTCGAAAACTACCAGACCATTAGAGAAAAGGATTCTTAGTTCACAGATCAAAGCAAAACAAACTTTCATACTTTAAAAATGATAAATCAAAACTGGGCTTGACTCTTCTCACTTACCAAATGTTTTTTTTTTGCCAGTCCTGCTGAGCTTGAGACAGGGCAGATGCGGTTTGATCTCCTAATATACAACCACGACCAATTGTATTTGTCTCAGAACTTAATTAAAATGGGCAAGGAGGATGCTAATCAATCAATCTGCCTAAAACAAACCTAATTTTCAAAATCTATCTAAGTTGCAAGTACTGATTGGATATTGACCACTTTTGATCAGGTCATTCTGTATTTTTTTTTTTTTTTTTTTACTTTTTATTTTTGTGTGTGTTCATAACTTTTACTGGATAGAGAGCTGCCTAATATGTTCTGATAACACGGTTGCAGCTGTTGCTAAGGTAACTAAGATACCATCTTGATGTGTGGAAAACCTTATTGGAAATTATATATATAAAAACCTGAATAAAAAAAGGTAGTCATAGAAGGGTAAAGTCTGTTACTTATACAAAAAAAACTACAGCTACTGAATAGCACAATATTTTAATTTACATTACTTTCTGGCTCTCATCAGATAATGATGAAGTCAGATGCGAGTGTCATCTTAACAAATCTGTTGAATCTTTCTGTCCATAACAGTATTTTGTAATTGAAACTAACTATGCTATATACTATATATATATATATATATATATATATATATATATATATATATATATATATATATATACAGTACCGTGCAAAAGTTTTAGGCAGGTGTGAAAAAATGCTGTAAAGTAAGAATGCTTTCAAAAATAGACATGTTAATAGATTATATTTATCAATTAACTAAATGCAAAGTGAGTGAATAGAAGAAAAATCTACATCAAATCCATATTTGGTGTGACCACCCTTTGCCTTCAAAACAGCATCAAGCATCAATTCTTCTAGGTACACTTGCACACAGTTTTTGAAGGAACTCAGCAGGTAGGTTGGCCCAAACATCTTGGAGAACTAACCACAGTTCTTCTGTGGATTTAGGCAGCCTCAGTTGCTTCTCTCTCTTCATGTAATCCCAGACAGACTTCGATGATGTTGAGATCAGGGCTCTGTGGGGGCCATACCATCACTTCCAGGACTCCTTGTTCTTTTTTACGCTGAAGATAGTTCTTAATGACTTTCGCTGTATGTTTGGGATCGTTGTCATGCTGCAGAATAAATTTGGGGCCAATCAGATGCCTCCCTGATGGTATTGCATGATGGATAAGTATCTCCCTGTACTTCTCAGCATTGAGGAGACCATTAATTCTGACCAAATCCCCAACTCCATTTGCAGAAATGCAGCCCCAAACTTGCAAGGAATCTCCACCATGCTTCACTGTTGCCTGCAGACACTCATTAGGTCACGCTCTCCAGCCCTTTGGCGAACAAACTGCCTTCTGCTACGCCAAATATTTCAAATTTTGACTCATCAGTCCAGAGCACCTGTTGCCATTTTTCTGCACCCCAGTTCCTGTGTTTTCGTGCACAGTTGAGTCGCTTGGCCTTGTTTCCACGCCGGAGGTATGGCTTTTTGGCCACAAGTCTTCCATGAAGGCCACTTCTGACCAGACTTCTCCGGACAGTAGATGGGTGTACCAGGGTCCCACTGTTTTCTGCCAGTTCTGAGCTGATGGCACTGCTGGACATCTTCCGATTGCGAAGGGAAGTAAGCATGATGTGTCTTTCATCTGCTGCAGTAAGTTTCCTTGGCCGACCACTGCGTCTATGGTCCTCAACGTTGCCCGTTTCTTTGTGCTTCTTCAAAAGAGCTTGGACAGCACATCTGGAAACCCCTGTCTACCTTGAAATTTCTGCCTGGGAGAGACCTTGCTGATGCAGTATAACTACCTTGTGTCTTGTTGCTGTGCTCAGTCTTGCCATGGTGTATGACTTTTGACAGTAAACTGTCTTCAGCAACCTCACCTTGTTAGCTGAGTTTGGCTGTTCCTCACCCAGTTTTATTCCTCCTACACAGCTGTTTCTGTTTCAGTTAATGATTGTGTTTCAACCTACATATTGAATTGATGATCATTAGCACCTGTTTGGTATAATTGTTTAATCATACACCTGACTATATGCCTACAAAATCCCTGACTTTGTGCAAGTGTACCTAGAAGAATTGATGCTGTTTTGAAGGCAAAGGGTGGTCACACCAAATATGGATTTGATTTAGATTTTTCTTCTGTTCACTCACTTTGCATTTAATTAATTGATAAATATAATCTATTAACATGTCTATTTTTGAAAGCATTCTTACTTTACAGCATTTTTTCACACCTGCCTAAAACTTTTGCACAGTACTGTATATATATATATATATATATATATATATATATATATATATTATATATATATAGAGAGAGAGAGAGAGAGAGAGAGAGAGAGAGAGTATTATCTGCAATGCAGGTTTTCCTTAAATGTAACAAAGTACAAGGAATGAATATTTCTGAAGAAACAAAAGAATGAAAACATCCATTACTGTTTCTTCAAAGCGCATCCTCCTGGGTTTCATTAAATTGTGTGAACATTTGTATTATCTCTGGGGCGTTCTCCACACCTGTGCCACACTCCTTTTCTATTAGCTTCACCATATGCGAGTTCAGGTGATGCTGTAACAAGCTCCTAATTGCCACAAGACAGCGATACTGTGATGTTGTTTTGTTCGGAGGTGACAATACTTATGACGCTGTCCAACCGGGGACTTCCCACCCAGAGGCCCAACGTGCTGGTTGAGAACACATCACCTGCATGCAATACAGTGTTTTTCATTAGTACCTAGTAATGGTCTCAGTGTGGGACTATTCATTTGTTTTGCGAGTAAACCACTAAAGATGCACCAGATCTCTGATTAATTAACACTATCCATTTGCTCTTGTGGGAGCAACAGCAGCCTGTATTTCTCTTTCAATAAGAGAATCTTTACGCATAAGCAGCCAATTCTACAGCTAAATAATAATTCATAAAAGACTTTTACAGAATTGGCCATAAAGTATTGTGAAAACTAGAAAATAAATAAAGGAAGCATTTAGCTAGAAATAGCTCTCTATAACTAGCTCTCTTGTAACTAAAAGCCTTGCAACAGGGAGAAGCAGCGTTTATACAGAGAATTGAATATAAAACCAGTGAATATAAATCATTAGCAAAAAAAAAAAAAAAAAAGTTATGCGAGAGACTTGTGTATTATAAACCTTTCTTTAAAACACAAATGAAATAATGCTAGCAGTATGTTTGTATAAAAATACCACACAGTGGGTTCTTACCTTATAATAAGGGTGACACTGTGCAAGCCATTCAGATTCATCATTCAGGTTTTTTGTTCCCTCTTCCTCCTTTGGGCATTCCAATAAAAACAAAAAATGCTTTAATTATTTTTCTGTTAACAAGGATGAGCATGTCACCGTACAAAGCCATACTAAAGAAAACGTCAGGAACAATTAACAAGGCTATTTCTTTATTAACCCTAAGGACAACCACTGCTAATTAACTCAAGACATGAATCAGGGAACAAAGTTTTTGTAAAAACACAGTTGTTTTTACAAAAACTTGTTCCAATGGCAGGTGATACGGTCTTGAAAACTAGCGCATTATAATGCAATACTAAATACTGTATACAATTTACTGCAGTTATTTTGTACTTGGGTTTGTCGAATGTTCTCACTCAACTTTTATGCCACCAATGAAGTACCAAAACCCACTACAGTATATGGAGTAAAGTTACTTACTACCAGAAGTTAAATATGTTGTGTATTACATCCTACTGCTGCAAGTAGTAAAAGGAGCATACTTTTTTGGCATGCATAGTCATCTTGTGACAAGCACGTTTTAAAAGGGTGAGGTTGTTGGTTTATTTATTATTAGTTTATTTAGCAGACACCTTTATCCAAGGCGACTTACAGAGACTAGGGTGTGTGAACTATGCATCAGCTGCAGAGTCACTTACAATTACGTCTCACCCGAAAGACGGAGCACAAGGATTTGAACCGGGGACCTCCTGGTTACAAGCCCTTTTCTTTAACCACTGGACCACACAGCCTCCTTAACTCTGCTAAATCGTAGGATAATGTAAAAGTAATTTTTAATCCAATGTAATGTCATTTTTAATGTAAAAAATATTTTGGGACATTTCCCCTTTAACAGAGTAAAAAAATAAAAAAATAAAATAAATAATTGATATCAGATCTCATTACTGAAATAACACATCAAATCAAAGACTAACAAGGACACGGATATACAGCACACAATGCATCCGATTTATCTGTGGATATCTGAGGTTTGTTTTTCTAATGGTTCCAGCGAACCACCAGTTTTATCCAAACATGGTAATGCAATGCTTCAGTGCTTTAGGAAAGCAGAGTGATCAAAGTGTTTCAGTTCTGGCAACATTTCCATACAGAGCTAAAGGGTGCCACCTTGTGGCTGATACACCAGTGTGTCATTTGTTATGAAACTATTTTAAATGACACAATTAAAAAAAATATTTACGTAAATAATGTCCCTCATCTCCAAGCTTACATCAAGCACCGATTAGGATTATTTAATTTCATAACAATGTAAGAACAGTACATGCACACCGTAAACAATGCAAAGCAGTAGTTGGCCAGACAATCTACTCCCCCTGCTCGTGTCTGAAGCCTTAACTAATAGGCAAAATGCTGCCTCTTTATTCCAGCAATGGCTAGAATGCTTTTTGAGGCTGGCACACAATGAAAGCAGGAATTGACCTTCAAATTATACTGGAAAAAATATTCTGTTCCCTATTCACTTAATGAAAGAATTCACGGGGTATAGGGAGATATCTACGGTAGATTTCAGTATTGTCTGGGAACAAATTTAATAATAATGTACATGAACAAAAAAAAAAAAAAAGTGCGATTAACAGACATGCTTAAACAGTCCTGTCAGTGTTCTACAATCAAGCCTGCCAGAATTAATTGCAATCCCCTGGAATGATTTTGTGCAATATTCCATTGTTTGTGGGCTGCAGTCTTTGTTCTGCAGTAGCAGTGATTCTATGAGGGGCCCTGGCACTCTGCCAGTCTGGATCCATGGCATAATGGAGCAAGTCACAATAAACAGTGCAAAATGTTAATTAGATTGAATTATTTTCAGCATAATGGGAAACAATGTACTGAAATACAGTGTAAGGGCTAGGTAAAAAAAAATATGCATACAAATGGCACAAGCCTTTGCAACAGGCTTTGTTCTCCCTATTCTGCTATTATTCTTCATACCCATGCATTCTTTTTCACTAATGAGTCACACACCTTCACACAGACTAACATACGCTAAATATTTTGTGCTAAAAAAAAATGCCATTGCCAAGTAGCATCAAACTTGGCTAAGTAGAACTCTAAATACTTTTTTTTTTTTTAATATATTATTATAATAATAATATTCATGGGCACATTTCTATATTCCTTGGGTATACATTTATAACAAAGATTCTATATCCATAAATAAAAGATTCTGAGAGGTGTCAATTTTACAGAATTGATTTGGACAACTAGAGAACAGGACATCTTAAATATTGAGGAAGATAGTATGCTTTTTTTTTTTTTAAGCCAGCATGCTAAAGTGCAGACAAAGAAAAATATAAAACTGGGGCGATGCAATAAATGGGTGTAAAAATAGGATCTTAGATTGCGATTAATCAGGATAATTTTTAGCCGACAACCGATAAGCTGGCATAAGGGAAGGCGTTGAATTAAAAGATAGAAAAAGAATGGAACTACCTAACCACTGCACAGTGTTTCTGTGTGCATGCTGACCCTTGTTAAAGCCACAGTAAAAAGTTTGCAGGGTTACAGCACCTGCAGTACAGGTGCAGACCTGTATTTAAATAGAATCCTGTGATCAAAAGGTGAAAATGCGACAATTGATGGACTTGGGAATTGTTAATAGGTCTGTGAACTTACAGGAACTGATAATTGACAAAACAGCCTATAAATGTAATTTCAGAACAATTTGTTCTTGTTTTATGGAGATGCATGCGGCAACTGTAACTTAACTAATTTAATGAATCAATGGAGTTTTATGGAACATGAAAATTGTGACCTTCATTACTGAAAAAAAGTCACTGTTCTCCAGATGCACAGCTTTCCTAAATGTTGTATTACCATATCATCATTTTTTCACTATAACATGCACTGTATAATGCACACATCTTTTCAAACACACATGACTTCGAAGCCTTGGATTACACTCTAATGTGCAACTTGCATTTACCACCAAGAAATTCTCTTAACATTTTTAACAGTGTTCAAAGTTCAGTCTTCCAGTTGGATATCTTGTATAAAAATGCAAGTGTCACTTAGTGCCAACAAAGTATTATCATAACTGGATAAGGTGTTTTCTACACACAAACTTTATACATCCTCAATGGGAGGTATAAAATATTCTCTTTTCTTTTTAGTTTGCTTGTGAAACTAGAAATGCTGGTGGCATCTATAATAAGTCTGCAGAACTCATGTTTAAGATATTCACCTATAGTTACAATTGGCCACAGGCAGCTTTCTAATGTACAGCAGTTACTGTCAGCCTACAGTAACTGCACCTGTCTCTTACACCTGATGCATCTCCCCATAAACAGATAAGGATGGTCTACCCCAGTTCTCCAGCTCCAAACCAGATGTGCTGTAAAGTAGTGAATGCTTCTTTATTTTTCTAGAATACCCAGTAATGTGATGGATGTAGGCACACAGCCAAGTGCATGATTTTTCCGTGCTACCTAATTATGCAAAAAAGACAATCTGTTTGCTAACACTGCATGCCATACAATAGGCATCACTAAAAAGACACTTATGTTTGTTTTTCTACCTGATTGAGAGTACGACAGATTGCAATGATGCCCCACTTTGGCATCATTTTACAGGTTTTACCTTTGCTCTGTGGTTCGGTGTCTTTGTGAGCTGGATTTGTTTTCCTCTACCGATAGACAGTCTGTGTTCCTCTTCGTCACTGAAGTCTTTTAGACCCCCTGGGCTAGGAGGACAGTTTAGGCCTTGTTTCTCACTTACGATTCTTTTACCCTGCATTCAGCAAATACAAAAAAAATACAAACCACTTGCATTCTGACAAACAAAAACAACTCCCCCACCCCAACACCACACATGTTTAGAAGCTGTATTCAAAAGCCAGTTAATACTGTGACCCCGAGGCCACATCATACCTCACAGTCAAGCCTCCCGCATTCACTCAAGCACTGCTTCCCCAAGTCAACAATTTGTTTTAATAGTTTTGGGACAACCTTGGGAACAATTGTTCATGTTTTATGAATATCCATCCAGTTATTCTTTTAGGGCAAAACTGCTTTTTGAGATATTTTCAGGTTATGAGATTCTCAGTTTTCTGAGCACTGCATTTTTGGTTTGTTTTCTTAAAAGTGACAAATGATGTTATATAGCTCTGTATTAAACGAGAAATATATTGAGAGGAGAATGGAACCCTGTACCTAACAAAATGAATGTGTATAGGACAGAAACAGTTCTGTAAAGGAAAATGTTTGACACTTTTGGTGATGGTAATTTGGGCTTTGAAACACATTTCAAGCAATATTAATAAGGTGCACCAATCCTTACCTTTGTCTTGTTCGCCATAGTCACCAGCAGCTGCATCCTTTTCCCTCTGCCCAGAGTCAAAAGGTCTCTAACATCAGCATCCTCAAGCTCATTCACACCTCTCGGACTGGGAGGACACCCTGTCCCCTGCTTCTTCTTCACAACGCGGGTCTCCTGTTCATTTGAGAAGCAACTAATAAAACTACTGATCTCAGACATCCTGAATTCATTTTCACATTCAAAAGGAGATGTGGCAGCTAAATGACTTTTTTTTTTTTAAGGATACCTTTTAATAGGATCCGTAATACATGAATAAAAAAAGGTGTTAAAATAATGGCACCCAAAAAAACAGTATAATACAGTATCAAGGCAATTATATTGTTGAAAAAAACATGTTATGTATAGCACAGGAGGCATTCATTACAGGTACACAATCAGTTTATGCTAAACACTTTACAGTTTTAAGTAATACCCCACAGCTGAGCCAATATTATTAAAACAAATAGGATTTTAAAATGATTTCCAAATAGCTTGCATGCAAAGCATATTGTCTTTGCAACTGTATTATCTCTGTCACAACCCCAATACAGGTCACAACTTACATGGGGAGACTTTTTAATAGTTATTGTCAGGTCCTCTGCTTTATTTTTTCGAGGGGTGTAAGACATTCCCTCCTGTTCTGCCCTCTTCTTGTCCTCTTCTACTTCCTGTAAAGGGTCAATATTTCAGTGTTAGTGAGATGAACATAGCACCAAGTTCAAGGTATAGGATACAAATATAATACAGTATGTTAGAAACAGCAAAAGATTAAGACCCACTTTACATCAATACTACTGATCCATCACATTTTCAACCATCGTAATTCAACACCCCCTCAAATTCTGGTAGTCATACTCTAAAACCACCACTCTTACAAATGCACAATCAAAACAAGGTTCAGTTAGCTTTTTTTATTAAGCAATCAATAAAATGCATTTGCTAAAGTTAGCCTACCAAAAGCATTGTCAAACTTCAGATTTAAATTGAGACATAATTATGATGTTGCTGGACCATATAACATACAATTCCCTTAATTGGGGGTATCTAGATATGATGTCCTATAGTACATTTGTATAAGTTTTCCAAGATTGTCTCAGACACTGACTAAACATGAAAAGCCTACTTGATATCTCTTCATCAAGGCCTCATTCTTTTTTCTTAATGCCACAATCTTCTTGTCCAGTTCTGCATCCTTCTGGTCTTTCTGTTTTAGCATGACATCCGCTGGATTATTCTGAAAAGGAGTGAACACAACTATAAACCAAGAACCCAGGAATGCTCTACTCATCCAAAGTCCACAGGGATGTTATTTTTTCACAGTACTACCCATGTCAGATGACTTGTCGAGATGTGCTTCTTCCTTTTATCCCGAATAACGAGTATCAATTCACTTTAGCTGTAGCCTTTAACCCAAACGATCACAATATGGCAATCACATTAGGTTAAAAAACAAATGTTGCCCATAGTGTTTTATATAACTGCAAATATGAAGTCTGTATCGCAAACAGTTTCTAAACTACTGTATCGCAAGGTGCTGAATTTTTACTTAAATACACAACACATAAAAGTGGTTAATTCAGAAAAATTAAACCGTTTTCATTATTTGGTTAATTCAAGCAAGCAGAAATTTTAATTTCATGAAGAAACAAGACATTTAAATATTAGTATTAGTAGTTATACAGACATTAGTATAACCTGAGTGTCAGGTTACTAGGATCTAAAGATTCTTGCAAAATTGCATTTATTTTCATTCTTTGTGGGCAAATCAGATGCACAGTATATTAGAATTCAAAACCATTATATTAAACCCATAATAATTCAATATTATAGTCAATTGTTATTACTGGGAGACAGTGCAGGAATATATGGAACACAACAATACCAGCACATTAATTTACATTTTTATGAAATCATTAGGCTAAGGGATAACTGCAGTTGCAAAATGGTTCTGCCCCTAACCTACACACCAAGCTGTCAGTGCTGATGTATCACAATCGCCAGAGAATCTAGAACAGATATCAGTCATAGTATGAAATGTCTTAAATCATTTGATAAATGTAAATTCAGAACCAATACCATATTACAGAACTGAACTTCAGGTGCTACAATAAGCTCCCTTGACAGTCACAGATATTCACACAGGGAAAATTGGAGGGCTGGGAATTAATTTAAATCAGGAAAATATTGGGAGGTAGGTGCATTAATTTATAAATTATAGAAATGTGTGATACAGATTGGACAGCAGCTCAGTTTGATAAAGGAATGAGAAATGGAGTATTAAAAAGAGTAGTTTCATGGTGCAAATGGAAATGTGGCATTTGTGAACAAAGAAGTGGATCAATTTCCATGGGAAGAGAACCCACTCTTGATGGAAAAACAATAGTGTCTGTCCCTTTCTAGATTCAATGTTCACCTCTCATTAACATGAGGAATGTGTTGTTACAACAGAGACATTTTTTCACATTATTTGGCGATTCAAATTACCTACCAAGGGAGAAGCGAGGTAAATTACACTTTTTAGCAAGGAAATAAAGTGAACTCTGTTCTTGTAGGGAGAACTGTAATAACAAAAAACGTATTGTGTGAAGATCATTTTCTTTTCATTGCATGCAGGGAAATGCTTAGAGGGAATTTTAAGATCCAGAAGAGAAAACAGTTGTATGCATTTACAAAAGATGCAGACAAAGTAGAGGCCTACTTGTGAAATCGTAATTAAACGTTTTTTAACCAAATGTTTGTTACTGAGTAATACAAACAAAACAAATAGATTCACTGCATTATTTAGGTTTATACACTTTTGGGGAAAAAAGCAAAGCATCTACCGTGGTACTGCATAGAGCTTTGAAACATATTTACAGATGTACGTGCACAACTTAGAAAAACCTTAAAACAAATGTCCATTCATGTTTAAACCGTGCTTCCCAAGGTGTAGCCTTCGACAGAGCTCAATCAGGGGTCAGTACTGTCAAAAAGTAGGTGGCCATGA
Source organism: Acipenser oxyrinchus oxyrinchus (assembly GCA_030684275.1). Lineage (NCBI taxonomy): Eukaryota > Metazoa > Chordata > Actinopteri > Acipenseriformes > Acipenseridae > Acipenser > Acipenser oxyrinchus. The sequence goes on from CM060266.1 coordinate 20,506,282, forward strand.
CTCCTATGATATACATTCACAATTCCATTGTTTGGTCTCTGTCAATCATCTGAAAGTCACAACTGATATTAATGGTGTTGAAATGCAAGTCTCTGTATGCGAATTCATTTACCAGGTACTTCAGAGCAGGGAAAAATGCTAGGATTACAATACAATAGGTACTATACCACCAAGTACTCCCCAAATCAATGGGGAGTGCTTTTGAGTCTGCTCGTACTACAGAAAGCCTAGGACACCTGCCTCTTGCCTGCTACCAGTACAACAAAAACACCACAATAACTATTTATTAAAACGCTTCCCCAACTACAAACTTTATAATGACTGTCAAGCTTCACTCTTTAAAAATATAAGCACATTGCATAGCACTGTTACTGTATGGGCACAATATTGATGGCCTTACCACTCTAGCTTTCTCTTAGTATGTACAACACCATTCTAACCTTTAGATTACTTCTAGTGTTTCAATGTGCATCTTTGTACTGGCCGGAGCTTGTGGTTTCATTTCCATGCTGGGGGATAACCTAGTCACTGGTCTGATGTACCTATCTGGTCTTATAATTGAAAGTAAAAAGCATCTGTTGTAGCAAAAACTACACTGTGGAATTTGCCACTAGGTTCCTGAGGATGAAAACAATAAAGGCTTTAGAATTCAGCAATCGAAACTGCATCTCAGAGAGACATAGGAATAAAGAAAAAAATAAGACCTTGACTGTCACCTTTGTTGCCTAACTGCAGAAACAGAATCCCATCTGTGCCATTGAGAAGTTAAACTATGTTTAGGTATATGCAGAATGTTTTCTAACTTCTGGCAAATGTTTTTCAATAACCCTTTTCTTTTGCAACCACTTAAGGCTTATAAAGTAGTCACCAATTTAATTCCTTATTGAATATATAAATGTGTGTAAAAACATTTACCGGCAGGTTTAATCCAAAGACGTCCAGTGCTATAAAAAAATCTAAATAAAACTTTACGGAATGTGCAGGGGGAAAGGTTTAGTTAGACAAACTTTCACTGGAACTCTTGTTTTTACAGTTAAAAAACTGAGATTTTGCCAACGTTTTGCAGTCAGAACAATTAGGCCTCTGCGTGGTAACACACACAAAAAGACAGCAAGGTAGCTGCGTCTACTGACACATGGTTAAATCAAGACGGTATCACCAATGTTGAAAAGGAGAGTGACACTTTTCTGTGCGAATGGCATCCCTCCCTACAGCGCTAGATACTTTCACAGTCAGCTGTTACTAAAGTAAAGAAACCGAGAGACATAGAAGCACGTCTTGAACCAACATCGGTTGGCTAAAACACACAGAGGTGCTTGCATTCCCAACATTCAGCAGAACAGCTGTGGGCAAAAAAAAAAAAAACCCAGCTCGGAAAGGCCACTCTAGACATGGCTGTCATAACCACTCCCCTCCTCTCCCCTCCCATATGTAGCTATCCGACATTCAAAAATGAAGACACAAATTGCATATGAAAATAAAGAGAGCTCATAAATGCCTCCCTGTGCCTTTCTAAATCTCTATTGGTACAATCTTTAAGATTTACGGAAAAAAAATAGAGTAGCACTCACAGCTCTGTGCATTTGAGATGTCAGCGGCGAAAACTGGGCTTCTTCCAAATGAGAGCTAGCCGGGAGAGACATCAAGCAGGCTTTTGCACAGCTTGCTGCATGGAGTCCGGGAACATGCTTTGATTACAAAAAGCCAAGTTGGGCTGGCAGCCAAGAGCCCAGGCTGGCTTTGACAAATGTACAAAGTCCTGTGAGCATATTTCACACTGCCTGCCACTCCTGCAAATGCTCTCGGTTAAAATTACCCCCTCACACCAGCTCCAGTCCAACCCCCTCCCCAGCTACGTTTTAAAGGGACACTGAATAATTCAAACCTTAAATTAAAAGTTGTCTCTCAGAGATGACTCATAATGAAATGGTTGCATTCCTGATAAAATGTGTTGTAATAACTTCCACGACATGTACTGCAAATCAAACTTGTCCACTAGCAAAGCATCATAAGGACTTAATTGAAGGCAATTAATGATTTTAATTTTCAAACAGTGAAGAGGGAGAACAAAAATATAAAAGTTACATATTTAAAAAAAAAAAAAAAAAACACACCACACATTAAAAATGGAGGCATATTCAGAATAAATAATTGGTATAATTATTATTGGAATGTCCAATTTTAATATTAAACAGAATATGTAGAGTTGCTATTTCACTATTCAGTGCAGAGAATAAAATAAAAAGGGTCAACTGTGTGCTAGACAGTAAAAGTACAATTAAAAGTAGAAGACCACATTTTTTTTTTTCCCCTCAATAAGCGATTAACAAACCATTGACAGATGAGTAATCATAGCATTAGACCATTAAACCAAGGCATCTGTGTTGGCAAAACACACATATTATATACAGTGCCTTGCAAAAGTATTCAGACCCCTGACCAATTCTCTCATATTACTGAATTACAAATGGAACATTGAAATTTCGTTCCGTTTGATATTTTATTTTAAAACACTGAAACTCAAAGTCAATTATTGTAAGGTGACATTGGTTTTATGTTGGGAAATATTTTTAAGAGAAATAAAAAACTGAAATATCTTGCTTGCATAAGTATTCAACCCCTGTGCTGTGGAAGCTACCAGTTTACACCGATGAAAGAAATTGCCCTAACGTGGACACAATTACCTTACCATTGGCCTCCACCTGTGAACCATTAAAGTTGCTGTCACATTTTCTGGATAAAAACCCCACTGTTGAAAGATCATTGGTCAGGCTGTGAATCTGAAGGAAAATGAAGACCAAAGAGCATTCTACAGAAGTTAGAGATAAAGTAATACAAATGCATAGATTAGGGAAAGGGTACAAAATAATAACCAAGTGTTTGGATATCCCAGTGAGCACAGTTGGATCAATAATCAGGAAGTGGAAGCAGCATCACACCACCCAGGCACTGCCAAGAAAAGGCCATCCCTCAAAACTCAGCGCTCAAACAAGAAGGAGACTTGTGAGAGAAGCCACAGAGAGGCCAACAATCACTTTGAAGGAGCTACAGAGTTCAGTGGCTGGGAGTGGAGTAATGGTGCACCAGTCAACCATATCAAGAGCTGCAGAACACTGGCCTGTATGGGAGGGTGGCAAGAAAGAAGCCGTTACTCAAAAAGTGCCATCTGAAAGCACGTCTGGGGTTTGCCAGAAAGCATGAGAGTGACCCAGCTGCGATTTGGGAAAAGGTTTTGTGGTCAGACGAGACCAAGATAGAGCTTTTTGGCCAAAACTCAAAGCGCTATGTGTGGCGCAAACCTAACACTGCCCATGCCTCAAGACACACCATCCCTACAGTGAAGTATGGTGGTGGCAGCATCATGCTGTGGGGATGCTTCTCATCAGCAGGGACTAGGCATCTTGTTAAAATTGAAGGAAGAATGGATGGAGCAAAATACAGGGAAATACTGCAAGAGACCCTGCTTCAGTCCGCTAAAAAACTGAAGCTTGGGAGGAAATTCACCTTTCAGCAGGACAATGATCCCAAGCACAAGGCCAAAGTAACATTGGAGTGGCTCAAGAACAAAAAGGTGAATGTCCTACAGTGGCCCAGTCAAAGTCCTGATCTCAATCCCATTGAGAATCTGTGGCACTATTTGAAAATTGCGGTCCACAAGCGTCGTCCAACCAACCTGAACAACCTGGAGCAAATCTGCCAAGAAGAATGGGCCAAAATCACTCCGACACTGTGTGCAAAGCTGGTACATACTTACCCCAAAAGACTTAAAGCTCTTATTGCAGCGAAACGTGGCTCTACCAAATATTAATGTGTGGGGGTTGAATACTTATGCAAGCAAGATATTTCAGTTTTTTATTTTTCTTAAAAATATTTCCCAACATAAAACCAATGTCACCTTAAAATAATTGATTTTGAGTTTCAGTGTTTTAAAATAAAATATCAAACAGAACGAAATTTCAATGTACCATTTGTAATTCAGTAATATGAGAGAATTGGTCAGGGTCTGAATACTTTTGCAAGGATCTGTATATATATATATATATATATATATATATATATATATATATATATATATATATATATATATATATATCTTTTTTCTAGACAATAAAACATCTTGGCTAGTGCATTCATCAGTGTAGCATTTCTTATAAATTCGACGCAAGCCATGTTTCCATTACACATCAATAAAACATTCCTTAAAATACCTTCAAGACCACTCAAATTCAGAGACAAAAGTGGTTTATTTACAGTATTATTTGAAATGTGTATTTCTTTTATGACTTGAACAGGTTATTAATACACAGGCAATAAATACATACTGTACTTGGTTCCAAGAAGAAATCCAATTTATGTCCTGGAAGCTTGTTTCCCATCATGTGTATGTTTGCCAGCTACCTAAATACACTATAAACAATCATGCATTTATTTGATTATAATAGCTTGCTTTCCCTTCAAAGGCATTTTAGGTGGTCTGAGCACAAGGGGGCTTTTGCTGTCTGTCTGTCTCCCAGGAGACGCAAAGTGTTGATGAACTGGGTCACACAGGATTTTCCATAATAGCACAAACACAGTTTAAGCTGGATCTACTCCGAGTTGCCATACATGCTTAATAAGCACAAGACAAAGTGCAGGCTATTGAAAAGAATGTAACACTCAAAACTTGTGATTTAAAAAAAATGTCTGGAGTACTGTGAGGAAAAAAAAACATGCACGTAAATCTCACTTTATAACTGAAGACCAAATTTAAAATATATATTTTTAGAATTATTTTAAAAATAACTTTCACTGCAATGTTTGTTCTGTTATCTGAAGACCAGCTCTGTGAACACGCCTGTTCTGACGGCATTTAGTAGTCTAGACGACTGTCTTTCTCTGGACATCATATCAACTCCCATTATATTATAACTTATGGTTCTCCAAAGCCTTAGAAACTCCCCATTGGGTGAAATGAACACACAAACCAGTGAAATAAGAACAAGATTATATAAACAAAAAATATCAAAAGAATAGATATACAGTACTGTGCAAAAGTTTTAGGCAGGTGTGAAAAAATGCTGTAAAGTAAGAATGCTTTCAAAAATAGACATGTTAATAGATTATATTTATCAATTAACTAAATGCAAAGTGAGTGAACAGAAGAAAAATCTAAATCAAATCCATATTTGGTGTGACCACCCTTTGCCTTCAAAACAGCATCAAGCATCAATTCTTCTAGGTACACTTGCACACAGTTTTTGAAGGAACTCGGCAAGTGGGTTGGCCCAAACATCTTGGAGAACTAACCACAGTTCTTCTGTGGATTTCGCAGCCTCAGTTGCTTCTCTCTCTTCATGTAATCCCAGACAGACTCGATGATGTTGAGATCAGGGCTCTGTGGGGCCATACCATCACTTCCAGGACTCCTTGTTCTTCTTTACACTGAAGATAGTTCTTAATGACTTTCGCTGTATGTTTGGGGTCGTTGTCATGCTGCAGAATAAATTTGGGGCCAATCAGATGCCTCCCTGATGGTATTGCATGATGGATAAGTATCTGCCTGTACTTCTCAGCATTGAGGAGACCATTAATTCTGACCAAAACCCCAACTCCATTTGCAGAAATGCAGCCCCAAACTTGCAAGGAACCTCCACCATGCTTCACTGTTGCCTGCAGACACTCATTCGTGCGCTCTCCAGCCCTTCGCGAACAAACTGCCTTCTGCTACAGCCAAATATTTCAAATTTTGACTCATCAGTCCAGAGCACCTGCTGCCATTTTTCTGCACCCCAGTTCCTGTGTTTTCGTGCATAGTTGAGTCGCTTGGCCTTGTTTCCACGTCGGAGATATGGCTTTTTGGCCGCAAGTCTTCCATGAAGGCCATTTCTGACCAGACATCTCCGGACAGTAGATGGGTGTACCAGGGTCCCACTGTTTTCTGCCAGTTCTGAGCTGATGGCACTGCTGGACATCTTCCGATTGCGAAGGGAAGTAAGCATGATGTGTCTTTCATCTGCTGCAGTAGGTTTCCTTGGCCGACCACTGCGTCTCACGGTCCTCAACGGTTTCTTTGTGCTTCTTCAAAGAGCTTGGACAGCACATCTGGAAACCCCTGTCTGCCTTGAAATTTCTGCCTGGGAGAGACCTTGCTGATGCAGTATAACTACCTTGTGTCTTGTTGCTGTGCTCAGTCTTGCCATGGTGTATGACTTTTGACAGTAAACTGTCTTCAGCAACCTCACCTTGTTAGCTGAGTTTGGCTGTTCCTCACCCAGTTTTATTCCCCCCTCACAGCTGTTTCTGTTTCAGTTAATGATTGTGTTTCAACCTACATATTGAATTGATGATCATTAGCACCTGTTTGGTATAATTGTTTAATCATACACCTGACTATATGCCTACAAAATCCCTGACTTTGTGCAAGTGTACCTAGAAGAATTGATGCTGTTTTGAAGGCAAAGGGTGGTCACACCAAATATGGATTTGATTTAGGTTTTTCTTCTGTTCACTCACTTTGCATTTAGTTAATTGATAAATATAATCTATTAACATGTCTATTTTTGAAAGCATTCTTACTTTACAGCATTTTTTCACACCTGCCTAAAACTTTTGCACAATACTGTAGGTGTTTGAAGCAGATTAAAAATCAATTAAATTCCACTGATATGTTCCTGCGCCTCTGTCTTGGTGGCGTGCCCAGTTGTGTACTACAACTGATGTACTGTTGAGGGCGGGGGAGAGAGACATAACGTGATGATGTATATTTTTGGAGAAAGAGTCAGACAAAAAGAACAAAAGAAACAGCACCATAGCCATAAGTGCCAGGATGTCAAAAATTACATAAGAAACTCAAGGACGCACATATTTTGCAAACCTTTAGAATGAAAATGTTTAGCAGTTGCATAGCAGTTTGATCCATTTCTGGTTTTACTATGGGTTTAATCAGACATACCTGATCTTGTTATCTATAAAGTAGCAACACTTTGGCTAATCGAGCTCAAAGTAAATCCTAAAATGGGTGAAACTGCTACTTTCCATCCGTGCCAAAATCAAACAGTAACATGACCAAAGTGTGCATCTGTATTAGGTCACATGTATACAAAAATGAATTTAAAAAATGTAATAAGAAAAAGTTAAAATTCAAGGGTACTGTTAAATGAAGAGTATGAAGTTTGAATCACAAAGATTTAATTCTAAAGAATATCAGTTAACCCAGGCAGAGAAACAGATTACAGATGATAGAGGGATTTGGTAGAATTTCAATCTTAATATTTGCTTTTCATTTAAATGGTCTCCACTGGATCTTCAACTGGAAGCTTGTTCTTAATATAAATCCTCATGCATGGTTTCTGATTTCCACAGGGGTGCATTAATTTAAAATACGAATGTCTTTCAGATCTGCCATGGCAGGAAGAAGGTCTTGTGGCTCCTCAGTCTATTTAAACCCCTTATGAACCAGGCTGATGAAAAACGAGTCAATTGTATAACTCTTTGAACCGTTGCAGGCTTTACTTTGAGCTTGACAGTGAAAAATCAAAGAACTACACAAGTTACAAGCTAGGTTTGTGATTAAGCTTACATTACAATCTGGAGTGGTTCAAACTGCTCTGCAATGGTCATCCCTCACATAGAGAAACATTTAGTCAATCAAAATGGGTATTTCACTACATTTTAACAAGTGTACTACTCTCTTTTTCTGACTGGCCTCTATGTTTTGTTAATCCTGATGGCGTACGGAACTGAAAGGTTGATTTGACTTACTATTTTTAACCTTGACATTGCACAAATAAAAATATTTTGGTGAACAAATCCTGAGTGAGGATATTCTTTGTTGCGTATAATATATATATAATTTTATCCAGCACCAGATTCTAGCGAGTGCTGCAATGTACTTTGACTTTACTACCTTTTAACAAAATGAAAGTCTACTTTGAAAGAGCAGGAGATTTTGTATGCTACAAAAAAAAAAACACAAAAAAAAAGACTAATGTAAATGGCAATATCATCCGAACGATACCTGCATAATACACCTTTTCTCAGGCATGGTCAGCTCCTTTGTCCACTCCGCTGTCTGATCTATGGGGAGGGGGAAAAAAAAGAAAAATACATTTGCAATTATAATGGCTAAAACTTTACAGAAAGCAAATACTCTAGGTCCATTTAAATGCATAAATTGTATTTTTTTGTTAATAGAGATTTAGCTGCCATTTCTAAGAACTGTATGTCTTAAATAATGTCATTCTGATACATACTGTATGGCTTTACTGTGACATGTTACAGTATAGCCTCATCAATCAAATGTACTTTATATAGCACCTTTCATGGCAAGGCATCCCAAAGCGCTTCACAGTAAAAACAAGTATAGAACATAAAAATAAAAAACATTAATACGAAAGCACTTTTTAAAGTACAAAAAAAAATACATTTCATGTTAAAAAAAACACATCTAAAAACAATCCAATACACAATACAACAATATAACAGAGCACGTAAACAGCCTTATACACAAAACAGTTCAATAGACCATCCCAGTCTACAAACAGGCCTTTGTGTAAAAATGCAGGAATTAAAATTTCAGCATCAAATTCATCAGCAAGATACGAACGGAATTGAGCAATGTTCCGCAGATGGTAATAAGCAGACTTAACTACAGCTGAGACGTGAGGCAAGGGTGGAATCCAACAAAACGCCAAGACTTTTCACAGTTTGTACAGTCATGTAAAATATTGGGTGAAAATGGCTTTGGCAATAACAGTCAAATCTGTAATGGCCACTCAAAGGACAGTGTGAAGCCAAGAAAACGTTAGGTTACTTACCGTAACCCCGGTTCCCTGAAAGAGAAGACGACCACCAACATAAAGTATGGGATATCCCGTCTTCGACTTGAGGGAACACCAGTCACTGGCAGGTTTCACCAGGTTGCTTTAATAAAGAGTATTTTAACACTCTCAGATCGGGCGATTTCTTTTTTAAATAGTCCCGAAACAACGATCCATAGGCTTAAAACGTTGTAAACGTTTAATGAAAGACGCATCATATTACAAAATTCAAACATCCAGTCATCATTACACTACTTACCCATTGAGATGGACACCGGCAATGCTGTTTGGGGCAATATATCTTACAGTACTTTACTTACAGTAAAACGCACTTATAAAAAGAGAACCGATCAACGACTAACATAAAGGTTGGCTTTAAAATATTTCTATCAACTCCCGCTTGGTTTTGCTTGCGTCAAATGCATCACGGCCCTTGGAAAATCGAGATGTAAATAAAATATATTCACCGTGTGGCAATCAATGACCTGCAATGTATCAATGCTCTAATAATGTACTTCAAGGGTTCGGAATTTTTTTTTTTTGGAGGGGGGGCTGGTCAGATGGATGCATTTCCCCCAATTTGTAAATGCATTTTTATTTTATGCGGCGTTGTACGCCGATAAGGTCTTTTAGGCCGCGGTTGCTCGTGCAGCAAAAAAAAAGTTTCTGTATATATATATTTTTTATTCTTATTAAAAATGAATTTAAAAGCGGTAAGCTTATTTACCTGGTTGCCAATAACCCACGTAGTCGTAAGGCATGGAGACGCAATGCTGAAATGCGCCAGGCCCCGCTTTCAAATGTGCGTACATTTTTTTTCCCCCCTGTAACGAGTCCCTCGTGTTCTTGCTTTTTGAATGTGCCTGGCAGTGCTGAGTGTTAGTGTGCACTATTGGCTATTTAAAGGTGCAGTGCCCCGCTCTCATGCACGAATTGACACTGAAATGATGCATTCTGCTATAGTTTAGTCACATGGGCACTCAAACTATGCACATTTTGTTGAGCTCGTTATAATTACCAATCCCATTCTATTGCCTACATCAGGAGTGAGTTACTGTACAGCTCAAAGCTCTTTCTAGCTCAGGTCGCAATTAATTATACATTTTACAGGAAATACGTTTTTGTTTTGCTTAAAATACACTACTAGCGCACTAGTATGGTGATGACGCTTTCTAGTAAAATAATTAATAATCAGGACTTGACCATGGCAATAAAAAAAACATGCATAATGTCGATTGCAAACGTCTTATAAATGCAAGGGGACAGTACAAAAAAACAATAACAATAATTATAAAAGCTGAAATGGTTTTGAAACAGTAAAGTTACAGCTTAGTAAATATGTACATTCTTTGTTTTGTTTTCTCAACATACCTCAAATTTAAATCAATTTTGAACAACAAGCAGTTAATGATGTGTTACACTTTTAAAAAACAGGTCTTAACATCCCTTTTCCACAAGGTGGCGCTTGAGCACTCTTTGTTTGCAGCTGAAAAAAATGCATTATGGGGTGCCATTTAAAAAACATGCGAGTGAAGAAACAAGAGACCTGAAACTAACTCCGAGGTAGGGTCTAATGATATAAACAGCCCCTGTCATTCACTTTTGCCACAGCTCTAGCATTTTCTAATGACGTCTGTCATTTTTTGTTGCTTCATTATTATTATTATTTATTTATTAGCAGACGCCCTAATCCAGGGCGACTTATAATTGTTAGAAGATATCACATTATTTTTACATACAATTACCCATTTAAACAGTTGGGTTTTTACTGGAGCAATCTAGGTAAAGTACCTTGCTCAAGGATACAGCAGCAGTGTCCCCCACATGAGATTGAACCCACGACCCTCCGGTCAAGAGTCCAGAGCCCTAACCACTACTCCACACTGATGCCCTGCATAAAATACACTTTACTGTTAACACACAGTGCCCCCCACATGGGATTGAACCCACGACCCTCTGGTCAAGAGTCCAGAGCCATAACCACTACTCCACACTGATGCCCCTCAAAAATACACTTTACTGTTAACACACATAAGACATGTTTGTATGAAAGCCATGTGTCACAGAGTATAGAATTGTGTGAATTGGAAAGCTGAGGCCCCTTTTTCAGTGTAAGCCCTGATAGGCCACTTGCCCTTAGAAAGATTATGGAGGGTCTATTTCTATCTGTAAATATTTTTGGTTGCTATGCCAACAGTCACAAGGCAGGTGGGAGTGACTCTACAGCAACATCACCAGATTCTTCACTGACTTCACAATAAGAAGTTATTTAGTATGATGAGGACATATCCAGCAGGAGAATTATCTCTCACAATTCCAACAAGCAAACAGAAACTGAGAAGAAAACACTTTCAATCACTCCCAGCAATTATACACAGACCAGGAGGCTGAATGAAGCTTTGAACTGTGTTTTGAAAGGTAACTGAAGGTAACTGCACCGTTTCATGCCCTTCCATTTACAATATGCCATTGTCCCAAACCCAATCGGGGTAGGCGTTTCTCTTGACAGCTTTATTTAGTTCACAGACTGCATTCTGTAGAGACAGCACTTTTGTCACAAGGCTCTTGGTCATTGTTAACAGAACAATGCTGCTTTCTTATAAGAGGCTCTCTGCTGTCCTCCAGTTCATTCAATTGATTTCAAATGTTAGTCCACTTGTCAGAGGAAACACTGGTTTCATTTCAATAATGTTGTCATTTTTCTTAAGTGATTCATTCTAAATCTCAACTTAATTCTGCAAAATCATATTTAGACAGGATTTAATACAGGAATGACCTTTATACGTTATACTGTGGTGTACTATGTTCAAAAGCACAGTGTGAGAAAGCTCATGTAACCACAGTAAATCACAGATAAAGTATGGTCAGCCATGTAACTACACTACACAGCAAATGGTTAATTGGATATTAATTAAATACTTATTTATGACACTCGAAATTAAAAGCTGCCACGTGGTTAACTGCGGCAAAGCACTTTTTAAAAAAACTAAAAATCCATAGTTACAACCTGCCTGCCCATCTTTAAATGATTATTCTTGAGGCACACTAGGGAGTGATGGTATCGAGTTATTTATCCTGAAAGATAAATTCATACTGGTACTAAGATTAATGAAAGCACATGCAGAAAGGAGCTTGACCGTCTTGTCTTTATGAGTGAAATCATTGCAGTTTACATACCACAGTGGGATGGAAAGCCCTAAAATTGGGTTATCAGTTAGATCTGAAATTCAAAGCTGGAACAGTAAGATCCTCTAACATGTGATCTGATCATGAAAAGAGAACTCCACCTAGTTAGTGTCTGTAAAATGATCATGTTGAATTGTTTTCTCAGTGCTTGTCCAGTTCCTCCAATATATAAAGACCTGGGGCACCTGGCACAGTGAATCATGCAAATAATATTTAGAGACTTGATAAAAGAGCCCTAAATAGCATATTGTTGCAGGGTATGTGGAATATGATGGTAGTTTCTGTGCAGATGTGTGTATAGGTTTTACATCTAGAGTTGCATTGATGATGTCATTATTCAGGTGCAGATCTATTGTCAAGCTTGTTGTGAACTTATTTTTTATTTTTATTTATTTTTTGCCAAACTTTATAAGCTAAGATAGGAGGATGTGGAAACACCTGCTGTAGTTTTTTCATCATTCAATGGAATGGGTAAAGGGTCATTCTCTTATAGTTTGTCTCAGAGGATTAAGATTTTCATGGTAAGTGATGCTAAGTGCATTCTTGTTGACGCATGTGTTTGAACTGTAGGAGTAGATGCTGTGGACCTTGTTTTGCTCTACCTTTTTCTTTTACCACTGAACTGAACTTGACCACTGTTCTTCAGTCCTTCTCAGCATTTCAAACTGGATAGAAAAACAGCAAAAAAAGTACATCTTTTTTCAGATGAAGACAATTACTCTTACAGACGGTTTTAGATTTAAAAAATCCATAGCACATAAAATATGAATACAAATAAGACTTATAATAATAATAGAAAGAACATCTTTGAATGGCTACTGTAAATGACCAAATGATGAAAACAGCAGCACTCTTTAATCATCCCCTATCTTGAGACCTCATTAAAAAAAGATGACGTTGGTCAGAGGATGCACTGTAGAGAGAAGTTAAAATATTTTGCTCATACTTCAAAGGTGGATGACATTGCCAGGTGAACCCAGGGCAGGGACAGGCACGCATTAAAATGTAGATCATCTAACTGGGAGATGAAGGCTGCACGGTGCAAAATTTACTGTAACTTTCAATACCCATATGTCTATATATTGCAGTTTATAAATTGCATATGAGAAATCAACAAATCACCATTAAGGTGTCAAAATTCTTGTACATCTTATCTTGTATCCGTGCATAGAAAATACAACTCAATTAAAAAGTGAAAAAAATAAAATGCTCCTGTCCAGTACCAGCTTCGATTTGCTGTCCTTTCCTTCCAACTGCACTAAATAACTCCTTTGCTGCAGTAAGAGGCACCCTACACATGATGTACAATGATAACTTATTATTTATTGTAATGTCTACATTTTCAGAATAAGAGAACACAAAAATGATTCTTTATGAGGAGGTTGACAGCTGTGTAACATAGCTTTTTACACACATAACCATGCAGTACTTTCCTGGTTAGGCTTTACTGCATTTATACCATGCTTCTCTATGCATTACTATTTTTTTTTAAGTATCCTTATAACCTGTTTCATGATGTTATATACTTTTTGCACAAATATAGCTTTATAATACACAAAAAATATAAATAAGCAAACCCACTTTAAAAATGTGTTTCTGTGAAGTATATAGACTGAGTTTGAATATCTTTGAATATGCCGTGCCAGGCTTCCACAAAATGTTGCTTGTCTAGTTTTTAGAACAAGTTACTGTACTCATCCTCAATCATTTGAACTGCATGTGATTAAAATGAATAATGACCTCTGTGGTAAACTTTTCATCCTTGCCATGCTGCTCTGAAAGTGAATTTAGAAAACAAACCGCTTATTGAAAAACACCAAAAAAACAGAACTGAGCTGTGCTTTTAGAAAAGCATAAGCACTTTGACATACCAGTGACTTGAACTCTTGTGTTTGTTAACATTCAAAAGCCAGTTTGCCACAGTAAATGTGCATGGTAACCTTGCAGTTCCCATGCTTTTCTCATGGTTATACTCTGCATTTACCTTAGTTTACCATGGCTTGCCAAGTTTATTACTTTGCTTTATCATACCTGTCTATGCTTTACCATGCTTTCATTATGCATTACTACACTGCTGTGCTTTTACTACGGAAACTTTTATAAGGGCATTGATATTAATGTATTCTATTTATTTTTCCTTATATTCCATTTAATTTTTGCTTGCTCACATCACAGTGTGAGGAGAGCTTAATTATTAAGAATATGTATTGCAAATGTACTGTATTATAGGATAAACAGAAAACATGACTGCATAATGCAAAAATATTACTTTTGAGTGAAGACGTAAAACACTTGTGATTATATCCCTTGCTGGTATATGATTTAACTTTCCATCAGACATTGTTCTTTGTTTATTCTCTTAGAACCATCGCATGTCCGCTTTTTATCTACTCAAGAGCCTGCTGGTGTTAAAAGTGTTTACTGGAGTTTGAGAACGTGTTCCAAAATGGTCAGAAATATATTGCTTCAAAGAGCAACATTTCTCAATTACAGAAAATGATGAAAATTGTGGTCACATTTGCAAATGGTTTTATGGATTCTGATTAGCAGCTGAACAGTCAAGACTGCTTAACAATTGTAACCACAGCATATGCTCTGTTTCTCCCAACTGGTCCCGTTGCTTCTCTCAGGCTAAATATCTCACTGCCTTGTGACCAGCGGGTGGCCTCACTCTTTGACAGACCCTCTGTGAACAAGCGCTGTCTCCCACAACTGAGGTTCATTTTAGGACATCAGCACCACCCACAGAAAGAATGAGAAACTTTATTAGCAAAGAAAAAACACCTCATACTCAACTTGTGAGATACATGCCACAATGCTTGGAGGAAGAAAATTGTATTGCAGGGAGGGTTCAAAAATTGAATTGCATGGCCTAATTGATTTTGCTAGTGACACGTTTACCCAAGGGGAGGGCTATTCAAATTCCACAACATTTCTTCAGATGCTCTGCGACATGTATAAATACAAGAGAGAAACCTGGCACAAACTAAATCTAACCAGTTTTCAGGAACAGGTAAGACATCTATCTCATAGCACTTCAGCCACTGTTAAGATTTTTTTTGTGTATTTTTTACATGATAAGAATGTATTGTCAATTTGTAGCCTGAAGTTTTTTGCAGGTAACTCAACTGTTCTATAACTACAAATATAATTTGTGTAATACTACTCTGAAATTCGAGTTTGTGATTTGGTATGGGTTTGAAATGTGTGAACTCCAGCAATGAACAGCACTGTTTTTTCTCCTGGTCAATTGGTCATGTTGATTTAAGAGACAGTATTGTTTATCAAAGTGTTGATAAATTGGACAGTTTTAATTTAGTGTTTGTTCTCTTCTCTACAGTTGTGTAAACTTGTGCTAGGGTTTTAAATCCCAGCTGGGTATCCAGTAAGAAACAGTGTTGGCGAAGTTACTTTTAAAAAGTAATCTGTTACAGTTAAAAGTTACTGGAACACAATTGGAACTAGTTACAGTTACAAATAGTTACTTTTTAGGCACAGTTTACATTTTACAGATACATTTTGTTCTGGCTGTAGCTTGAATTATTCTTTGAAGATCCAGCTATCAAAACTCACCTGTTCCTTCCTCTGATGCCATTTTCTAGAAACATGATAGGAAAAGCGTGTTCATGTTACAGTATGGTTTGTCTTGCAGTGTTGAAAGGCTTTCTGATTCCCATTTATGCATTAGACATACTTTTTTAAATGTCTGAAAGGCAACCATTAAATTAACGCATTACATAGGCTGTCTTGAGAGAAGTTGAAATAAGCTTATAAGTTTATTGAGGGTTTAAAGCATATGCAACATTCAATATACCAAAACCCCTCAAGATACAGCAAGAAATACAAAATAACAAGGGATATCCATCAAAATAATGTATATCTGTTTTAACCCACTGTGGGACATGAAATGGTATACCAAATACAACACTAAATAATTTTCAACAAAAAAAGTGAATGTGAACATCACAAGGTCTCTTTCATTA
This sequence comes from Acipenser oxyrinchus oxyrinchus, assembly GCA_030684275.1. Lineage (NCBI taxonomy): Eukaryota > Metazoa > Chordata > Actinopteri > Acipenseriformes > Acipenseridae > Acipenser > Acipenser oxyrinchus. Next base: position 20,522,249 of record CM060266.1, read on the forward strand.
CAAAAACTAAAGACCACTTTTTATATTTGAAATATATATGATTACAAAACATATGCTTCAGGAGAACCCCTGAGTTTGTACCATATGCAGCTGTCTGAAATCTGGGTGTGGCATGCATCTGAAAGAAAACAAATGTCAAACTCTCAAACATCCCCATTGAAAAGACATCTGCAGATAGTAATATATGAACATATGTATCATAATATTTATAATCTATCTATCTATCTATCTATCTATCTATCTATCTATCTATCTATCTATCTATCTATATATATATATATATATATATATATATATATATATATATATATATATACATGTCACATGAATGCGCTTTTCATATCATCTTGCTAGAAAATGGTGTCAGAGAAGGGAACAAGTGAGTTTGATAGCTGGGTCTTCAAATAATATTTCGAGCTGCAGCCTGACAAAACTGAAAAAAAATCTCTGTAAAATGTGAACTGTGCCTGAGAAGTATGTAACTATTTATTTTCAAAGTAATAAGTTACTGTATCTAGTTGCAATTTTTTTCAAGAAACGTGTAACTGTAACAGATTCAATTATAATAGTAACTTGGTGGCACTGGTGGCAGTTCAGAACAGCTCCAGGGTATTAGCAGGCAAAATCCAAACACTGAGAGACATCTCTGAACTGCTCTTCTGTTTCAGTTTTGGGGAATTTGTATTGGAGTGGCACATATATCATACAAATATCCCCTGGCCTGCCCTTGTCTGAATGACATTTAACACCGACACTTTTAACATGCATTTTCTCTTTCTTTTGCCCTGCAGAATACTTCTTTATTTGTGGTAAACCTCAACTAGCAAGTCAAAATGAGCGACGCACCAGGTATGTGTGAGTTGCCGTCATTTTAGTTTGCCTCATTAAACTTTTAAAGGGGTAGAGCTAATGAAATAAATGCATAGCTCTTAGCTGTTGTGCGGTTTCATTCGCTATGTACTGTAGGTCTCACATATACAGGTTTGAAATGAACACATGTTATAACCACGTTGTTGATGCTAAATCATTGGCATACGTTTAAGTACAGACTTGACAACGTTTTTGGATCAATCTGCGACTATGAACTGGATGAGCATTGATGGGCCGACTGACCTAAATTTGTAAATTATGTTTCTTATAGTAATTTTTTTTTTACTATTATATCTGGTACCACTGGACAAAGACAGCTTTCAGTTTGGATCCCATACTTTCAGAAAGTCTGTTTCTTTTGAACTTCATAGGTCATTTTTCCTGAGCAGTGTCTTCGGGATAAAAAAAATGTTTTATACATTGAATATAAAATGTCTTGGAGCAGGATACTAAAGAGGTTTGGTACCATGCAGACTTTGCTTGTACCTTCACTCCATGAGCACCAACACTCAAGTGTTGTTTCGGAAAATGGTGGATAGTCTTAAAAAAACACAAGGTGTTGTGGCTTGTATTAGGCCTCTAAAGAAGATGAGGCTACCTGCTTCAAGCACTGAGAGAGACCCAACCCTCCCAGTCCCTTATATTCACATCAAAAAGTTTTGGAAAAATGATTATGAATGAAGTGAATGGCAATCATGTGGTTTCAACGTGTGTTGATCGCCCATTATATCGGTAGTGTGCCTAGGAATCAGCACATTTCTATTCCTTGCTGGTGTCTATAACTCCTAGTTTCAAGTATTACCGTCACTATCAGAAAAGAGAACCACTGTGATATAGTGCACTAGTGCAGAGTGTGTAAATATTGTTATACATGCCTGCATCCTTATTAAACTACTGAAGGCCATTTTGGTGATTAATTTAAAAAGTAAATAAACACATGTATAATACAGGTACTTGAATATATTAGTTGGGTTTTTTTTTTTTAAGAATGTTAATTATGTCTCTCACTTTTGTATTTACAGAACTCCCAAAAGCGGAAAAAATAGTAAGACGATTTAAAAAATCTTTGTGCAGATTGTTTGTTTGGGTTTTTTTTTTTTTTTTGTCACAAGCATCTAATCGTGTCTGTCTCACTGCATCATTACACACACTTTGGCTCATCTTCTTTTCTTTAATGCTAACAACTTTTCTTATTTTTTTCTTCAAAGGCGGCGGAGGAAAGTCATGAAAAAAAGGTAATTTTCTTTGTTATCTGTATTGCTAATACAGGACAAAAAAACACAAACTGTCTACAGTAAAACAAAGGGGTTTATTAAGTCTGGAGTAAATGCTTGGAAAATACAGCCATTAAAGTATTCCTGTTTTACTCTGGCATTGTTATGTACTGGGTGTGCATTATTCTTGATTCCCTATTTTTATGCTTTTATAGGAGGGAAAAGGAGAGCACGGACATGGGCCTGGTGAGCACAAACACGGGAGTGGTGAACACAAACATGAGCACGGGTAGGGGGACATGATCATAGTGAACAGGGAAAGGGAAAAGGATGCTGCAAAGACTAATGAAGACAGCAGGAATAAACCACCCCACTGCACCCCTACACTCAACAATGCACTCTCTGTACCTGCCTCCTCTCAGTACTTCACAACTTTGGTCACCAAAACTGAATTGAAATGGCATGTTTAAAAAGAAAAATAAGAAATATTTAACTATGGCTGGTGTAACGGTACAATAAACTTCATAGATCCTTATGTTAAAAATAAAAGAATCCGCTGTGCTTTTTTCTGAAGGGTTTTTTTTTCCTTTGGCAGTACTGTCTTCATTTTTGCATTTATGCACCACATTTTAAAATAGCGATATGTATTTCCACTGGTAATTTAACAAAAAGACTCGCTGGCATTACTTACTTCAAGAAGGAACAAAGCATGTAAATCTTCCCAATCCAGTCCCAATCCCAATCTGAATGCTGTATTCATTGTCATAGCACTCAAGAGGATTGGCTGTTTATTGTAACATGACAAGTGTGTTCAAAGCACCTACAGTAATTGTTGAATAGCTGTGTCAGATAAAAACTGCATAAAACATGGCAAATCACAACGTGTGGAAATGATTTTGTCTTAATTAGTGGGTAGATGGTGTTGCCTTATTGTACCAATCTGCAATTGTACTTTCATACTTCCTCCCCCGTTATAAAATATTCAAATCAAGCCAACATATCGTTCACAAGTTACTGTATAAGCATCACATGCTTTCGCGAAAAAAAATGTACACATATCTATACAAGAAAACACATAACAACAGTGCATGCTTTGAAATGTAATAATCTCAAAATTGTCAGCTCATTTTACAGTTCAGTGGTATTAATTATCTTTTCAAAAACGTGGTGGTGTCGGTCTGTTAGGATATTGTCTCCACATTCCATAATGGGGTGGTGAAAGGCTACATAACATGATTAAAAATCCTTATTGGACATGTGTAAAATTCTTGAATGCATTACTTCTTGGATAAGTTTAACCCCATTCTACACCTAAAAGCCAGTTAACTAATTAAACCAGTGTCTGGTTTACATCCAGCTGCCACAATATCAATCAATCAATATTTATTTTATATAGCGCCTTTCATAGTGGACCACCATCACAAAGTGCTTTACAAGATAGTGAGGAACAAAGCATAATACATTAAATACAGGGTACAGTACATTAAATACAAACAGTAAAAAACAATGCAAATACATTAAATACAGACATACTACATTAAATAACAGGCTAGGATGTGAATTCTAAACATTGTGGATGCGTGTGTCATACAGAATCATACGAATAAGATGGAGTGAAAAACCTGAAATAGCCATTTAGACAACAATTAGTAACAGATATCAGGCTTAAAGAGCATTGAAAGCAAGAGAGAATAAGTGGGTCTTGAGAGTTGATTTGAAGCGAGTGACTGTGGGAGCACACACACTAAAGCTGGGAGAGTTTCAGGGAGTCAGGGCCATGAAGCTAAAACCTGTGTCTGGTTAAAAAAAGGGTTGGAATGCAATAATGGAGCAACACGGTGGGTATCTGGTGCAGCAATACAACACACAGAACCTCGGGCCACATAATTACCAGCATGCAGCATAGCACACTACAGTGGACCCTACTGGCCAGGAGCCTGGTGAGCTCAGACAGACCCTTCAGGGCTGTTAGCACACTGACATCCACTCTCAAGATCCTGGGTGTAGAAGAGGAATGTAGCTTGTTTGTGGGATCAGAAGACTCCTAATGAACCTTCAGTTCTCCTGAGTTCGGGGCTGGGGGTTGCTGCAGTGAGGAAACATAATTGGGCATTTTAAAGTGAGGAGAAAATCAGGGGTAAAATAAATGGTGACTCTTAAATTTTATAATAAATAATAATAGAGAATACAAAGGTCACATTGCATTGTTCAACTATCCCTTAACGACCCCTTTTGAGCAGTTTCAGAGCAATCACAAGACCTTTCAAATCACAAGATTCCATAGTAACAGTAATATTAAGCAAGTGGAGCCAGCAGTGTTAAAAGGCCACTAACTCATGTGGTTTCTTTGGAATCAGGAAATCCTCAAAAGGAGCAGGCACTTAGGGGAAATTATTTAGAAATTCATAAAAAGGTATGTTAACCCATCAAGGCTCATTATTGGTAGCAGACCATTTGCCCAACTGCAAGTACAGTATAGCTTTGCTTTAAGGTCTTAGTAAAAGGCCACCTTACAATTAAGAGCACTTTTTACCACTCACCATTGGTAATCATATAAGCCACCTTCAATATTAAAGCTATCCATGTATTAGTAATTAGGCCTTCATCAGTTGTCCCCAACATAGCAAACCACTGTCAAAGAACATTGCTGTAAACAATAAAATTAAAGTCACGATGGAGCATGGTACTAAGCAACTTTATCACAGTACAAAGCACAGGTAATTGCAAATAAATCCTGTTTTAGCCCGAGATTTTACAGTATTCTAAAACTGTAGCACAGATTAGTAAATGTGATAAATGTTTGGCTCACAGCTGGCTTGAAAAGTGAAACTTCTATAAAAACTTGAAATATTTAAGTCAACTCATAACTGACAATATGCCCTTCACTGAATTCATATTCATTTGACACTTGTCTAAGAAATCTTTTCTGTAGCATTATACCTAAAACATTTCATTTATTTTTAAGTTACATTTCTTGAATTTCAGCAACCTCTATTTTTTAGACCTTAACATTTAATTTTCCTATCACAATTGAAGCTATTGGTACAAGTACTTGCTGCCATTTTATTAAACAAACCAACAAAAAAGTCTGAAGTTTCTGATCAGATGCGACTTCGGTAAGAGGTACAAGGTTCTTGGTCTGACGTAAATACATGAATACTGAAGGCCTCAGAAGGCCTTATGTTATGCAGCTGCACTTGAAGCCTTAATTTGCATTAACTGCCTAAAATGGCCATCGATCATTGCAAATTGGGACTCGAATATCCCAAAATGTTTTTAGAAAATCCAAATGTAGCATTTTCACAGGTACATACAATACTTCTTGGTGAATGACATCCTCCATTTTGGAGAGATACACAGTGGTGGTACAGTACCACTGTTTACGGTTGCTACTCTTGTGTGATTTCAGTGCTGTACGAAGTTTCTTTGAGGGTGGTGTCCCGTTGGTACTGGGCCATGCATCGATTACACTTTATTAAGTATTTTAGATTTCAGCATAGATATTACAAAAATGTAAAAAAATATAAAACAGGAAACTGAGGGCACTTTTCAACTGAAATCTTTATTGACATTTTTCAATGAAATTGCATTTTCGCAATAATCTACAGTAATATTATTATTATTTGTTTATTTACCTTGAAACTTCCAATATATAGTGAATTTTTAAAACATTCAAAAGGTTAGTGGGTCTTGTATTAAAAATTACAGTTGGGTGTTCTAATAATTAGCTGGTCATTCTCAATCTGCTTCCGCAGCAAAGAAACCTACAAGCACAGATGGTTTAAAAGTTGCAAAGCAGTTTTCTTTTAGAGTTTTGGTTTGTTTTTTATTAATATAAATAATTTAATCTGGTCTGGATATGTCTTTCTCGGGGCCATGTCCAGAATATCTTACTAGCCTCTGTAAGAGTTTGTAAGTACAGTAACACTTACAAACCAGTACTAACCATGTTTATAATTATTTGTACCTTTTGCTATTTCCAGAATTACATATATCCTTGCTGGGGACATAGAGGAGGTGGGCATACATACATAGTATATCACAGTTTTTATATCAAGAGAACGGCTTCTCCTACTATAATACTTGCAAAGGACCTTAATTAGTTCCAAGTTATGAACTGCTTTAAACCTCGGGGTATGCAGAGGCTGTCAGTATTTACATAGATCTAAAGAACCACTCATCCAGTTATTATGATGAAAAGAATGATAATCAAAATGTGGGGAGACTGTATGTGAAGGTTTATATATATTTTTTTACATGTGCACACAGTGGACATAGGTCATGGTAGTGTAGTTTTTTCCTGTTACTAATATTGTATCTACAGCCATACTGTCTCCGACACACATTTCAACACCAGCAACATTATCACTAAAAGACTTTCATCACAATGAAAGGGGGCACAGCGTTGAGGTTAAGAAGAGAACAGAATTTAAAGCATTGGTTATTTGCACTGCTAGGTTGTTTCCTTGTGCAACAACTTTCTTGCAAGTGTTTTTTTTTTTTCTGAGTCTTTATTTTAACTTTGATGAAGCTCATTCATCAGGCCCCCATGCTACAGATTCACTTACTTTACTCCATTTTTTTTAATTTACTCCATTTTTTTAATTACTCCATTTTTTAAATTTCAATTTACAAAACTAGACATAAGCAAAATAAATTCAAAGCAAAATGACAAGGAACCTGTGATAAAGTTTTGTTTGGTTATTAAGTGGGATGACATTCAACCACAATATTCATTTATTTGACCTCTTTAGCAGGCTTCAGCATCACATTTAATAGTTGACATTATGGCCTTCATAGAAAATAATTATTGACGCTTGTCTACAGCTCTTAAGGCCTTATTGGAAACAATCCTTTGCCCATGATCACAAGAATCTCCCCCATGACCAATACCGTCTAACGTCATTTGGTTTCATAACATAAATACATCTCTGTATACATCACTAAAGTACATTTTAGTATATATTTGATATGAAGTGTAAACAACCAACCCAGAAAAAATAAAACTACTATTTATAAAAAAAAGAGAAATCCTCCTCAGACATACTGTATAATAAACCAGAATATTGTGGTCTATATCTTCTCCTTTTGCTGTAACATGTCCCTGTCTGTGCTGTTGCCACCCAAATATATCCTTGAGAACAAAGAGCTTGCATCTCATTGGCACTCCTAAAATAATTCTATAAACAGGAAAAATAATGACAATTGTAATAAACAAGTGCTGTGTTGGCTTGCATACATACAGCTATAGCCAAAAGTTTTGCATCAACTAGAATTTTAGGATTTAGACAACATTATTTCACAAGTAAATGTACCAGTAGGGCCTCATAAAATATATTTGACAACAATGTAAAGATTGCAGACAAGCTATTTTGAGGAAATAGCAACAAGTATATTTCCTTTCTAAGTTTTAAAATAAAGTTACCAAAAAACACTAAAGCAAATGCAGCTCAACAGCAGAAAATGTTTTTGGATTTCCCTGAGGGGAGTTTATTATGTTTATCTTCTTTAGATCACTGTTGTTTCCTTATATGAATTTAAATATGGATGTCAATTACATGAATTAATTTTGTTTCAAAGAGATTTAACAGCTTAAACATCAAAGTATATGAAATATTTTCAATTTTTTGACCTGTACCAAGTATTAGACTGCACATTTAAATACAAAATATTGTGTACTTTATTTCCCTACTAGGGATGTACAAAAAATCCTACTACTATGCCTGTGAAATGTCAATCAAAGCAGTTTGATTCTACAATGTCAGAGGGCTACATATGCATTCACCAATTTCAATATCATACAAGTGTTTACATTCTTATCATCTCACCAGCACCATATACACATTTCCCACAGGGACAAAATATTAAATAACTGTAAAAGTGAACACATCAGAAATGAATATATAGTATTATATACAGTACAGACACAAATTATGGAAACAACAAATGATTTACAGAACGACTGCCCATTCTTCCTCACTCAGACCCTTACTCAACATTCTATTGATCAAGACATTATACACGTAGATCATATTTAGGGTAACACAGACTGCTTATTAAAATATTTTGTATATTTTTAAAGAGGAGATTATCTATTCAAGAATACATAGATATTTAGTGAGCAAGTAGCCGAAGCAAAAGTTATCCGGCAACCAGCTCGCCATCCCCAGTTGGAACATTTTGGGGTACTATTATATTTGTAAGATGAATTGTTCATTAAAATCTTTTGCATATGTTTTAAAGAGGAGATGATTCTCTATTCAGAGATACCAAGGTAAGTAAGGGGTCTGGGGGTAAGTAAGGAAAAATGGGCAATGCAATCACCACCTCTTGTCTTGCTGTAAATCATTTCTTGTTTCCATCATTTGTGAAGACTGAAATGTTACATTTTAGAACTATATCAAAGCTTTTGGCACAAAACCCTCTACTTAAATGCCATAAATCCAAAGATCCTCTCCAGTATTACAATATGCAAAAATAGAATTTTTGTTGGTGTATTTTTAGGATTATAATACATCTTTTCACATCTATGGCTTCTACATACAACACATGACTCTTTCTCTATCATAATTTGTGTTTAGAGTTATAGTGGATTCTCATGTCTTTCCTCAATCTGAACTTCTCCCCACAAACCCCACAAATGTACAAATGCACATCCATGTGCTGCTCTAGTTGATCACTGTTGGAGAATATCTGGAAGCACACCTGGCATATAGTCTCCCCGGCAGACAGGTGGGAGATCATGTGTCGCACGTGATCATGCTTAAGGAAAGTCCCCTGATCGCAGACAGGGCAAATGTACCTGGCCATGCCTTTGTGCATATCGTTGTGCAGCCGCAGCTGCCGCTCTCGTAGGAACTGCTTCCCACATGTCACGCAGGAGAACTGCTTCTGCTTGGTGTGAACTGTATAGTGTTCCCGAAGGTGACAGCGCTGGTAAAACCCCTTCCCACAGATGCTGCAGAAATGCTTCCGCCTGTGGTCTTGTTCCCTTTGCTCTGCCAAGGTGCTTTTGAACATGTTTTGCTTTGCGCACTTGGCCATGTGGTCTACTACTAACTTTTCATTCTCGAAACGCAGACTGCAGTGTGGGCAACGGAAAGTGAAACAAGCGTCCTTGTACATCTGGCAAGACCTGGCGACGTCACTCTCGAACTGTACATCGCTTTCTGATAGGCCTTCGTCCAATAACTGTTTCTCCTCGTCGACTGACTCATCTCCTATGCCGTCGGTTTCCAAATCAGTTGTTTCCCCACATCTCTGTGCGTGTTCTTGTAACTGCTGGCCTTTGATTAATATTTGGCCACACTTACCGCAAGCACAAATATGTCCCATATGACTCGATATATAATGGGAAGACTGGTCTTCCTCTGTTAAAGATATCCCACATAGCTCGCAAGTGATATACACAGTGTCCAGCCTTTCCTCTTTTATTGCTTTGGTTAAAGTGCCTTTATTGTCTCGTTTTCCCAAATGAATCTCGAAAGAACCCTTACTGTTCTCCTTCCCAGACATAGCTGCTTCGTCATCTTTAACATGAAAAACAGACTCTTTCACCGCGTCCTCATATACATCGCTCACAGCACAATTGTCCACACTGTTATCGCTAACCTGGACCACTTTAATGCCATTTAGCTCTAAAGCAGAACTTTCCTCTGGCTCAATTTTGATAATGGTGGCATTCCTTGTTGCAGGCTGTTTACAGTCTACCCCCACTGTTTTGATCACAGTTTCGTTATTAAAGCTTTCGGTATCCGATTTCTGCTCGGGCCAGTCTGTGTCCATTTTGCAAATGTCGTTCTGGTCCTCCAATGACTCAGAGACAGAGCTTTCAGTCTTACTAAATCCGTTGTCTCTTCCAGCGCTCTGTTTGGGTGCCTGAAATGCCTTTCTGTTAGTGCAGGTCAGGATATGTTCAATTAATAGTTTTTCACAGCTGAACACAAACCCACAATCATCGCAGGTGTACGTTCTTCCAAAACGTGGGCGCTCTTTAATGTGTGAAACTTTACTGCAGGGTTTCTTGCGCAGGTCACATGGCTGTTCAGAAACAGTGTCTACATTAGACATAACACGAGACACCAGGATATCGTCAGGCTGCCTGTTGCTGCTGCTGCTGCTACTACTACTACTACTACTACTACTTTGCACAGCTGGTGTTGAGCTGGTGGCTTGCTGCAACCTTTCAGCTTCTACAACACTGCCGGTCTTCTGTTCATACATACGGACGCCGAATATCATTTTACTGCTACTCAAAGAAGGAGTCAGATTTGTACGACTGACATCTTTAAGGTCCTCCAGAGATTCTGGAATATAATACATCTGCAAATAAACCATAGCAGCTTTGAGTTCCTCAAACTCGTACAGGCCCACAGAGATTCTCCCAAGGTACATAAGCTGAAGAATGAGATCGAAACATTCTGCACTAATCTGCAAGTTGCTGAGATTCAGACGGGCAGTAACCGGCTGGTCTTTGATAAACATCATTCGGAAATAGGAGCTGCAGGCTGCCAGGACCGCCCTGTGTGCCCGGAAGTAAATGTCTCCAATGGCAATACAGCAGTCACACAGGAAGCCCCATTCTCTCTGGTTATTCAGCTGCTGAAGGACATGGTCACTGTGGCTGGGCCTGGGCATTGTGTATAGTGAGAGGATGTATCCTAAAAGAGAGAAAACAAACAAAAATAACAAATATTTGCTTTAGTCTTGATACATTAGAAAATAGAAAATTATTTTGTAAAATGTTAACATTTTTGAACTCGTATTGCTTGAACTGTATACCAGAAAACTGTGAAAATGTTCCAGTTTCAATTTGATAATCTTCATTAAACTGAGCCTGACTGAGTGGGTGGAATCTGAGAGCCTGCAGGTCTGATATCAATCACATGTTACAACCTGTCTCATCTGCATAGTTCATTACTAAGATGTTTAGCAGGGCTCAGGTCTAACTTACAAACAGAAAGACCTGTAGTGATTTTGTCCTGTCTTTCTGATTCACCCCCCTAGGTGCTTATTGGAGAATTGTAATTGTACCTATAAAATTGGCAGGTTGTACGTAATTGACATCCAAATCACAAGCTCTCAGCTTCATTCAGACACACTTTTGCTGCTGGTCAAATAGAAAGACCAAAAGTCTCACCTCATTAAGCACCAAGGCCTCTACAGCTTGTTGGACAAGCTTTCATGAAGAAGCTGGGTTGACTCTGAAAGGTGAGTAATGTATTAGGGTATTTTAGACACTCACCATAAATATTCACTGAGAAGTTCAAGCCCTTGTGTAACAATCTGAATAAATTAAACCAATTCTACTGTAAAGAAGTTTTCCTCTCATTTGTTTAGTAAAGGTCATACAAGCGTTTTCAACTATTTACTAGAATCACACAAATAAAGAATATTGGAATGAAAAATCCACATTTCTCCCATAACTTAGGCATTTTAAATACTGTTAGATATGTTGGTTTTCATAACCTTTATACATAGAAGTACATCATTTTAAATTAATAGAATGTAAAAAATTGACTTACTGAAATCCACTTTTTAAGAAACTACTTATGCGTCTACTGAACCAAATATATATATGATCACAGCATTTTACAAATCAGTTTAATAAACAAATTCTTCTTTATAAAATGCTGCACATATTAACGCCTCCTCCCTTATTCAAAAGCCATTTGAACACAAACAAACAAACGAAACATATCTGCTGAAACCCTTCCTGATGTATTGTAATACTAACTTTTACCTTAGGGCTGGGAGAAGCATTTACACTGTCACAAGAGAGGATGAGTAATCATCAAACCAAAACGCATGCAAAATGCGGTGTGTTCCTCCCTTCCCTGGTCCCACTCCATTCCAGTGCACAGTAAGCCCATGTCTGCTACTGTACTACCACAACTACAGCAATTACTGTAGACAGTACAGTGCTTTTCATGAAAACGAATTCCACTGGTGCAAACTACCCGACTGACAAAAACCATTACTACTAAAGAATTTAAAAAAAAGATATTTACAACCCTTGAAATAAGCTTTAAAATGATACCAATGTTATTTGTCTCGCTCGCTCGCTTGTTTGGTGCTCCCGTTGGTGGAGGACGATTGTAAATCTTCACAGAGACAGATTTGTTAAAAGTGCCTAAAAACCGTGAATTGTGGGTGTTGTCAAGTGACTGAAAACAAGACCTTTTGTGTTTGAAAGTGTTCTCGGGGGGCACAGGAGTCAAATATGGGTCAAAGGTTAAGTATAATCGTCTAGACCAGTGGTTTTCAACCTTTTCGTCTCAAGTACCAGTGTTTCCAGCAGGGACCACCAGGAACACACGTAACTATGTGCAATCTTAAACTGCTGTTGTAAAACCGAGACCTGCCCCATTACAATCAGGTTTGTTGTGTCTGTACTCACTTGTTTGTTGCCTCATTCTGCTGAATGGTTAATCTATGCAGCTGATGACTGCAATGAACTCTGCATGTTTATATTTTTAATATTTTGCAAGTGTTGTGTATGGAATTGGTGACCACACCTTTAATTGTGTACAGTTAATATGGAAACAGCATGCTGCAGCTCCCATGCTCAGTGTTAGTGAAATCCTGATCTGACAGCATGTAACACAGACAGCTCTGCTATACACAAACCTTAAGTGTATTTTTATTTGTTTCTGTTCTTGTTCTACGTTTCTTAAATGCAGCTGTTCATTTTAATTTACTTTTTTACACAATAACTCACACAAGTTTGGTCCCCATCACAACGGTTGCAAGAAACTGGGGTTGCGTATTCTATTGGTGTTAATATACCTCTGAACTTACAAGCATTTTTAATCGATCACATTGTTACCGTCCTCCTCACACTTAAGTTTCTTAAAACATGTGATTTTTTTTTTTATATACAGACCGACGTCATGTCACATTCGTAAATATTGACACTTGGGTGGTGTTCTTGTATCCCAGAGCTGGCTGCGCTTGCTGCTCTTTGTTTTACGTCACACGCTGCTACTAGAGAAACGCCTTCCCAGAGCTTGCTGTTCGTGGCTGCTCTCTGTTTGACGTCACGTTGCTACTATTATTATTTATTTCTCAAGTAACGCCTTCTCCAAAACTTTGGGAAACTTACCAGCAACATCACCAATTTATACTCTAGTTGCACAATTAATGACTTATTCTATTTGTTTCATGTATATAATGAAACGTAATTACATTTAAGTATTACTATTTTATATTGATTAATTCATTTATTTATGTGGGTAACACTTTAAAATAAGTGTCTAATTCATGATGAATACACTTCTAATTCTAATAATTTAATTCCGTGTCTGCAATTCATTATGAATTACATATGAACAGACACTTATTTTAAAGTGTTACCATTTATTTAACATCGCGTTGACAAGGCTGTTTGTTCACCGTTCTTTGCATAAAGATAACATGTCGTTCCCCTCCACTAACAAGGGGGCAGTAGTAGTTTTAGTAGCTATTTGAATTACGATTGGCAGGTCACTCATGATCGCTGCACAGTCTCTTTGGTTCACAGCCGCAGCCAACCTCCCGCAGCAACTTTTCAGAGCAGAGCTGTGCTATGCAGGATCTGCACAGATTTCAGCGGGTGGAACTTAGTGACGTCACGCAGCAGCCCTCGAAGAACGCGCATCTGTGCAGAACTGCGGAAATCTGCGTTATAAGAACACGACCTTGCTTTTAAAGGGAGATGCAGCATTTTTGTGCCTAACGCCTAAAAACAGTCGTCAAAAGTATTTTTTGTTGTTGCATTTGTAACCATTTTAACCGCAGTCTGGCGCCCTGCATCATACTTTCTCATTTCTCTGTGATTCAGTGGTACAGATAGATTCATTACGATGGTGCGATTGAGGGGGCATTGTGTTTTGAGGAATCATATCGTCATAAAGAACTGTCGGTGCGTACCAGTGGCAAGACTGTCGCGTACCAGTAAGGTCACTGGAGTCACAAAGCCACGCACCCCATTACTTGCAGCAGCAGGAGATCATAAAAATCTTCAAGCTCTGCTGTGGTTATATGAATAAAAACTTAAATTCACCTTCCAGGTTATGTTTGCGTAACGGCCTTAACACAAGTAATCCTTACTAAACTGCAAACCCATTTAAAAAATACAAAAATACAACAAAACATTTTTGGCACACTACGCCTTTAAATAACGACAGGTCATTATAGAACACGCTTTTTAAAAATGTTCTATACACCCCGTTGGCATTCGAGATCTGTTAATAGAATACTGAAACCAAACTGAATTTAATGTACAATTCACATCACAAGCATATTTAGAAAATATGTAGAATGTGCAATAACCGTTTCTTTGTGTTGCTGTAACACGTCAGAATAAATACAAAATAAATATACTGCACATTGATCCCATCTGCAATAGAAACACTTTGCTTACAGGTTTCCAAAATGTACACAAATGCCGGAAAAACATCTTTGGGATTATATTATATATATTTGCAGAGTACACACAAGTAAATACCTGTATATTCAGACGTCGCATTGGCAGGGCGTGTGTGTTGCACTCGATTTTTTTTTTTTTTTAATAAAATGTGTGTGCCTTAAATCTACCCAACTGGAACAAACCACTCCATGAAACACATGTGCTTTAATATAATTATATTAAAAAAGCGGATACTGTAACACATTCATTTAAGAAGTAGGCTACTAATACTAAAATTCAGAAATGTCTCGGTACGCAACATACTGAATCATTCACTAGAGTAAAAATACATGCAGCGGTGAACAGCCACAAATGTCACTATAACGATATATTAATATAAAACTTTATTTCAAACTTTATTTCTGGTAGCTGTCAATTTAAAAGTGGGGTTGCTGTCCCGCCTACGCACAATTTATTGGCCTATTTCTAGAATCATGCGGGTTGTGTGGCTGTCAATCATACCGCACTGAAAGCCATTAAAAGTGTACAGCTAATAATGGTCTTGAGCCTTTCTTTTTTCAGAATTCACGTTACAAATCCTCATTCGACCTCTAAATAAAACGCAGTTATCGAATGGATGCAAGAAAGACAGAAAACGCTGACAGTTTAGAGATTCACGCATCGCCACCCCCGCGCTACTTCCCGCATTCACGTACATAAAAAAAAAAAAAAAAAAAAAAACAGGAATAATGTTTCTCAAAAGCTGATGTGATCCCACGTACTACTTACCAACCGAAATGGTTGCTGAGGCAAAATTAGTAATATTCCAACTACGCCACTGTGTTGTGAGAGTTTTCAATCTTCTTGTTTTATCCCACGGTAAAGTTGTAGCGAGAATAATGGCTGAAAGACTAACCCCTACTGCAGCACGGATGAAAGAACTTCCGCACAGCCGCGTTCTGCAAACATCACCGCATTGAGGCTGCCTAAGACCAGCCCTGCTCACGCAAATCCACCCCTCCTGCAGCAGCTTGGAGATCTCCCACGAGAACGGGTTTCCCAAGCCCACCCGGAACCTGAGAAAGATGCACATGTGTGTGTTTGTGATCCAAATGCAAGCAAATAAGTAGCAATAATTAATAAAGCAAAACGTTACTCCAAAGTATCCAGTGTTTGCAACTCAGTTCTAATTTATTCAGAGTGAGCCTCGTTAATACATCTACTTTTAATGTAGCCAGAAACTTTAGCATTTTTTTTTCTCAATGTCTGCATTTTTTAATTATTATTATTGAAACCATGGTTTTATAATTCACGTTGGTGCTAATGAATCTGTTGTTACTGTTTCTTTTTTCTTCTCAAGGAGCCACTACCTTTTCAACCAGTATTCATCTTGAGATTTACAAGGCTGTGATAAAACAGCCTTTTTAAGACACAGATATAGCAATATCGTGGCTCTTAAAGCTTGTATTTTCTTCTGCTCGTTTTTATTCTTTGGGGTGTTTATTTCTCTGTTGCTGTGTTTAACTTGTCTTTCGCTCATATCTTATAGATCAAACAAAGTTAAGTCACAGTACAAGCTTCCCTGTATATGTCTGTTTATTACATTCTTCCATAGTCTAGCCTTCTCTGCACTCATTTTCACAGGAAAGCAGATCTTGTTGACAGTTCAGTATGTTCTATCAGCAGTCAGAGGTTATAGATGACAGCTTTGAGCTCTGCTATTGCCCAGTAAACAAAAACTGAAATGATTAAATTTGGTGGGCTACAAATATAAGGCAACAATTGTCTTCCAATAAGACACGGTAGCTTTAATAGTATCTTTGCTTTGCAGTGCACACACAGTATGGGCTTTGATTGACAGACAGGAGTAATTTCACACCTTCAGTCACTGCCAAGCTGGAACTAGACAGCCAACCTGAAAGTGAATGGTGTGATATTTCATTGTCAGTTCTCTGTGCTAAATTTAAGAGTAACTCTCTCTCTCTCTCTCTCTCTCTCTCTCTCTCTCTCTCTCTCTCTCTCTCTCTCTCTCTCTCTCTATATATATATATTAGCTCAAAGAGCCAGCTGCATATATGCATATATATATATATATATATATATATATATATATATATATATATATATATATATATATATATATATATATAGACACACACACACATACACACAATTTGTAAATGTAAATGTATTATGCAGACAGGGGGGTAGTTGCTGCAGGGCATTTTATGTAATGCAAAATTATAAAGATTATTAAACTTAGGGGAAACAAAAAGAAAATTGGTTTTGAAAAAAAAAATGAAATAGGTGTGGTTCTGTAATTTATTCAAGAATAATTTGAATAATAAAATTAGTTGCGTCTGGGTCAGTTCACTACGTGGAAGGAAACGGCTGTTAACTATTTTAGCGTGGCTGCATACGCTTAACTCCAGATACAATGCTGGGGCAGTATGTGTTGCATGTTTATATGCGATGACAACCCATAGGCTTTGCGTGAAGTTAAAGTATAACCTTACCGGTAACGGTACCGATATAATGCTGTTACTAAGCTACAGTAATACAAAAGGGTTTGAGATTCAGCAATCTTCAAGCTTGTCTGAAAATAACGTATTCGTTATTTTACATACAATTGTAACTTATTGTCCTTATTTATTGATAATCTGTAGCTGTATTTTAAAACATTCTATATACTGGATGCAAAGCAAAATGTAATACTGTATCATCACAACGCCTGTACAAGCACGTGACAACAAAACAAAGCTCACTGGAAAGAAACACCGCGACACAGAACGAGAACGTCTGCACAGCAACAAATACAAATCAACCCCAAGCTTTAGCGCAGGGGGTAAGAAACAGTTTACACATTTACAACATTAATTGCTATGATTGCGTTAACTGCTAAATTAGATTGCATGCATACAGGTTTAGACTACATGGCTGAAGTTCAAGGGCTATATTTGGCTTTTTATTTCTTTTAGTAAGAGCTCTGGTCTGGATGCAGCCGTAAAAATGGATGTGTTGCTTTTAGTTGTTGCTAGTTGCATTGCAAAAAATGAATTATACAAATAACGTTTCCTAAATAACAACAACAAAAAAGGGATAGGTACTGCGGGTTGCGTGTTAAAGCAACAAATACACAGTGTTGTCATATGTCTATCTTCTTAACAACTGATAAATGTGTTAAATTATGTATACAATTGTTAATATATATATATATATATATATATATATATATATATATATATATATATATATATATATATATATATATACTATGATAATTTGATTCAGTATGGGTCTGTGTTACGCTAAAAACCTCATGGTCTGTCGGTTACTAGTAGCAACAGCAACGTTCTCGCGGTATTTATTTATTTGGTCAGCCGGTGTTTGTAATGCTTTTGTAAACAGTATTTCTAAAATAGCAAAGATATATTATTATGCTATTGCATGTTGTGTTGTAAATGGCTCCAATCACAATGAGCAGTGCGGTGCACAAAACAATTGCTTACCGGTGTAGTGTTAGAAAGTAGTGCATCGTCAGAATGTGGTACATGTCCCAAACACGACCTGTGTAATGTCAGAAAGCGGTACACTGTCAAATTCTGGTACATGTGCAATCAGTTGCTATCTGATGGGTGTTTTGCTGTTGTCAAAAAGAGGTACAAAAACGACGTAAAAGACTGAAAACAGCAAAACATACCAGATTTGAATGGCTGTTTACCTGCTTTCTTAGTGGAAGTTGTTTAGGCCTGCGTGACAAACCACTTTTTAGAGTGTACCTGAAAATAACACTACACCGAAGGACTACTGGTGTTTAGTTTATGGAACTGAGTGACATGAGAGTTGTTGTCAGTATTTCAGTGTCCTTACTTTGAGTAACTTAGTTGCTATTAAAAGTAATGCCCCTATTAAGATCATCACAGTCTATTGCGTTTTAATAAATATTTCAAGAGATTGCATCACTATATATTTGTGACTTCAAAAGTACAGAGAAATGTGACTGTTTTCGAACTTCAGTATCACGTTCATATACCACATGTCTCCTGTTGTTAACCCTTTTTTTGCCTGTATGATAGCCTCCAAGTAACGGGATTCTGTACTTTAAAAACTACTACAGTGGTGATCCTACTTTGTACTTTTGAAATCTATTCTTAAGTAGGGGTCATTGTAGTCTGTGAAACACCTGACTAACAGCTCTAAGCTGTATTAAACACATGAGCAGTTAACACTAATAATACACCAAATTTATTTCCTAATGAAGTGATCACATCCTATAGAGTGAATGGCACCCAGTTTTATTTTTTGATACATATTATAACAGCCTAAAAATGGTACCGTCACTTTAAGTACCGTCCTGATACCATGGTCAGGTCCTTCAGCTCAGCGCTTCAGATCTGTGAAAAGCTGCACAAAAGGACCAGAAACATGGGCTATTAAAGCATATAAAACTGAAAAGGGTTATTTATAGTTAGGCAGTTCTGTTTCAAATGCTGTGAACTGATAGGTGCTGTATTTTATTATTCCTTGCGCAGCTATAGTGGATAATTCTGCTCATCTGTACGTAGCTAGGTTAACTGGATGTATTTTGAGAACCATCATCCAATTATGATGAAACTTGGACTGGACATTCATTAGCTCACGTTCTTGAGAATATGTTTGTGTATGAAGGTTAAATCTTTTTGGCTGTCAATAAAATTGTCATTAAAAAAGTAGTATTTATTGTTGTATTTACATTTCTTTTTATTTAAAAAAATAAACATTTATTTTACTTCTGTACTTCACAGGGTATTTGTTCGATACCTATAGTTTCTAGTTCAATGTATATTTTTACTGCAGGTCACCCTGGCAACATGGATGTGTCCAATCACAGTCTGGCTCTTTTGCAGCAGCTGAACATTCAGCGAGAGTTTGGCTTCCTGTGTGACTGCACAGTGGCGATAGGCAACGTTTACTTCAAGGCACACCGCGCTGTGCTCGCTGCTTTCTCCAACTACTTTAAGATGATATTTATTCATCAGACTAGGTAAGAAATTTAACTTCAGAATTATGCGGAGCAGTTTGAAATAAAGAAAGACTTTTTGACATGCCATTGAAACCCCAGAGGGGCAGTCTGGTTTCAGTTAATCCCACTAGGGTCAAAGCTACTGGAAGCAGTGAAATGAGTTGTTGTTGTTTGCTGTGAGGTGACAATAGATAAGTGAGTGTCAATTTAAAGTAACTAGGTAACACAGTAATTCCATAAGTCAGCCATTTTGCACAGATGTGCAGTTTTGAAAGAAACACATATTTTCATTTTAAAACATGATAACATGGTACTACTCAAACTTTCAGTTTCGATGCTTAATTCTTTGGTTATCTGTTTGCACGTGCACTCCGTGGGTCCTTTCACCTCAGTAGTGCCTTCAGGGTCAAAGCTTTCCTGGCTGATAGCATGCCAGTAAATAAGGGAAGCAGCTTTACTCTCCAGGTGCACTGACCCAGGAAGCACAAGACAGTTTAAAAGCATGGCTTGTAGAACCAGATATAACATTTTAAAATGAAAATACATGTTTGCTATAACACATGTTTCTTTCAAAACAACACATTTGAGACCTAGAAAACAAATGGATATGCATGGTGAAGACATTTCATTGAACTATTTTGTTAGCTACAATGACTTTAGGTTAAACAAGACACAATTAGGGAAAACTTGTCCTCCATATTTTTATTCTTATTGCTACTACTGTAGTTCCTACTACAGTAGGATAACATGGGGGCCACATTTCCCCAGTCTTGTTAAATCTGCCACTTTTATTTTACATCTGTTCTGGGCTGACCCTTATTTGTATATAAAATGAGTGCTTTTATTAAATCTTTATCTGGCTAGATCCTTTATCCTAACTTGACCATTCTTGTTCACTTGAAAGGGTTTTGGACAGATATAACTAACTGCATAAATACTTTCAGTATTTTATATTGGGTGAAACACATTTTGTAAAGCTTTTGTAGTCTGCAATTTACTACTATTTTTGAAAGGCAGTGCCTGTTAATTACAATCCCACAAAAGTAAAGTGACTCTTATTTCTGGCAGTCTGCCTATGTAGCTTTCTTTAAATTAAAGTTGTAATACATATACTGGTAAGACTGGTCTAGGAAGAAGCCACCCCACAGTACCACACCCAGTTAGAATGTACCACATTTTGTCTGGAGTTTGCCATAGTAAAACAAAATAGCAAAGTATGATGAAGCATAGTAAAACCATAGTTAAGCATTGCAAATTGCAGAGAGGTATGGTAAATTATATTAAAAATACGGCAAACTATGGTAGCATAGTTTGCCATGGGAAAAACATTGTAAAACTGCAAAATTACCATGCAAGAATACGATGTTAAGCATTTATAAGGGTAAATCATGGATAATTAAGCTTATAGATCACATACCTTCCAATTTGAAGTCTGTATCAATTGTAAGGCTGCTGACATGAATTCCCTCATCACTGTGTTCCTGGCTGAGTAAGAAGATAACCATGGTTAATCAATACAGGAAGCAGCCTGTTGGTAATTGGAAAGTGGCTGGAGATGATGGAAAGCAAGTTGAATGACATGTTTCCCAGACTTAGTTGGACGTGCAGAGTAATCCACTTGCTGTTTCCTAGAACACCAAGTCTGTATGAGCTATAGCATGATCCAGTTGACACAACTGGTATGAGCATGCTAAGAAAACAGGTACTGGAGCTACACATTGTGTCTAAAAAGAGAATTCTGGTGTTCAAAAGAAAGATGGGGGGTTGATGGTTTCAAAAAATTCTGCATTCTTTGTTCCAATTTCTACCCTTTTGTTCTTATCACAGCGAATGCATTAAAATACAACCTACGGATATCCAGCCAGATGTGTTCAGTTACCTGCTCCACATCATGTACACTGGAATGGGCCCAAAGCAGCAAGTCGACCCGAGCCGCTTACAGGAAGGGATTCAATTCCTTCACGCCTTTCAGCTTTACCGTAACGTAAGTGCAGCAAACCAGGAGGCTGCTTTGGATGCAGTAAAAATGTCAAACCTCTACGGGATCCAGATATCATCGCAGATGACAGCCAAAGAAACCCTGGGGCTGAAGGACAGTCAGTCGAGGGGCTTGGAGGTAGAGAGAGCTAGCGCTCCAGGTGATCACTCACAGATCCAGCTGCCCCTCGCTGTTGGGCTGGAGGGAGCCTCTTCCGACTTGCAGCTGTCTAACGTCCACGGCCCTGCTTCTGCAACCTCCAGAGAGGAGACGGAAGTCTCAGACATCTTTGTGACAATAAAGCAGGAAAAGGTGGAGGCTGAGTTGGCCAATGAGCCCCAAACCAGTTCTCCCCATAGCCAGGAAAATCAAAGCCCCAGTGTCTTTAAAGGCGGCCTAAAATCGTTGTTTTGTCACTATTGCGGAGAGCGATGCAGTTCCCGTAGCAGCCTGTGGGAACACCTTCACACGCACGCAACTGGCTCAATTCCTTTGGAAGTGCCGGGAGCCGTTTTGGAAAATAACAACCAGGGGGTGGTGCAGAAAATCAGTGAAGACTTTGACAGTCTGGAAGATCGTCCACTCCAGAGTTACCTCACCAGTAAGAACCCTCTTCTGCTTGAGCAGGCAGACGCTGGCAGCATAGAGGAGGCAATGTGCCACAGTCAGTCCCTGGCATTATCTTCAGAGGAACTGGCAGCAGAACTAAAAAACAGCAGTCCATACTCCCGTAAACGAAAGATTGCTTGTGTGATCTGCAGCCTTAGGTTTGCGCAAAAGAGCCAATTGCAGGAACACATGTACACCCATACCGGTAAACATTCCCGCTGTCACAGGTACAACAGAGTTTGTAGTCAGCTGATTCAAACATCCCATCAGTACTGTGAAAACCAGGCTGAATATAGAGTAGAAGAAACTACTAGGGACACTCAAGACAACCTCAGTTCTTGCTATTCTTTAGACTCTGAGGTTTCTCAAGAAAGTATCGATACTGTTCTCGTAGATTAAACCCAATCCTGGGACCTTTTCTTAGATGGTATGTGTTGATTCTTTTGCCACTGCATCTTTTTTTTTGCTTCCCATTGTGTGTCTCTAATGCAGCTCTTCAGTTTGGTGTGAAGTCTATCCTTGAAGCTGCTCAGTTGGTTCCAGTGTCTGTGAAGCTGTTTGTTTATTAATAGACTCTTCTGAATTGAAAAGGAAATATTGGTGTGACAAAATTAGAAATGACAAGAGTCTCTTAACTTTGTAAGCTTTACTGCAGCTGCATGTTAAATTTCCCCTCCGAGGTCACCAGGGATCAATGCATACTGTAATGCAATATCCACCATGAAATGAATGAAATGATTAGAGAATTGCAACAGTAGTAATAACTAGCGTTGAGATTTTAGATAATCTGCTTTCCTCTTATTCTAGCTCAAGTGGACCAAATTCAGGGGAGGTGTTTCCTCCATTTGTTGTTGATGGTACAAATGGTTGCAGGGTAGGTGCTGTGTGCACGCATAATAAGAGCTGCTCCATTTGGTCATAACATGTCTACAGTTAGCAGAAATGACCATTTTGATTTCTCCATGTGGGAGAACCATGCCACAACAGGCTCTTAAAGAGACAGAAAATGGAAAAAATGGAATAGACTGTAACCTTAAAAAGGTTTTGTGTAGTAAAACTAAAATAAGCTTAATTAAATTGTAGACTAAATAGGGTGTACAAAATTAAACAATTCTCTCATAAATGTTATTTGTTTTTTAATTCTTGTCTTGTTTCCGTTTTTCATGACATCCTGAAACGTATTTGTAAAAAGCTGAGCATGGTTCATTCATATCAATATTTATTTCTCCTAAAACCATTAAAACATGCTTTAAGTTAGATCTCTACAAGGGCTTTTTGCATCATCATCAATGTGAGACAAAAGTAAGAGAGAGAGACTAATTTGATTATTGTATGTGAGTTTCCCTGCAATGAAAAAAGAACATCAGACTGATTGCATCTCGTTAGCAGCAGCCATTAACTCAACTAGCCCATTACAATGCAGTTGTCAGTAGGGAAGCTAGTACAGAAGGTGATAATGATAATAATCATATTAGTCTCAATCTCATAACCAGATTAAACTAAGGCATAGCTTCAGTATTTCTTGCTAAACTTGTTAGTTTCTATACTTTCTATTAAAGACAACCTTTTGAATTGTTTTTTAAACCCATTATCAGCCTTAAAAGGCTTTTTATAAGGGCTTTCCCACAATGAAAAGCAATAGACGTAAACAATTGATGCAAATCATTGATGTAAGGGGTCGAGCAAAAACTGTTTTATTTTATATATAGGTCACTGTGTAGAAATCTTGCAAAACTACTTTTTACTGCTTTTACAGTAATTGTGTGATTTTAAAATGGTGGTGTTCATGACACGTGAAACAAAAAAAACACATGTTTTTTCAAAGCTGGTGTCTGAAATGTGTGTTTTGTAACACACAGAAGTTGATTTAGAGAGACATACAGAAATGCAACTTCCTCAAAAGTTATCAATTAACTAAATGCAAAGTGAGTGAACAGAAGAAAAATCTAAATCAAATCCATATTTGGTGTGACAAACCTTTGCCTTCAAAACAGCATCAATTCTTCTAGGTACACTTGCACAAAGTCAGGGATTTTGTAGGCATATAGTCAGGTGTATGATTAAACAATTATACCAAACAGGTGCTAATGATCATCAATTCAATATGTAGGTTGAAACACAATCATTAACTGAAACAGAAACAGCTGTGTAGGAGGAATAAAACTGGGTGAGGAACAGCCAAACTCAGCTAACAAGGTGAGGTCGCTGAAGACAGTTTACTGTCAAAGTCATACACCATGGCAGGACTGAGCACAGCAACAAGACACAAGGTAGTTATACTGCATCAGCAAGGTCTCTCCCAGGCAGAAATTTCAAGGCAGACAGGGGTTTCCAGATGTGCTGTCCAAGCTCTTTTTGAAGAAGCACAAAGAAATGGGCAACGTTGAGGACCGTGAGACGCAGTGGTCGGCCAAGGAAACTTACTGCAGCAGATGAAAGACACATCATGCTTACTTCCCTTTGCAATCGGAAGATGTCCAGCAGTGCCATCTGCTCAGAACTGGCAGAAAACAGTGGGACCCTGGTACACCAATCTACTGTCCGGAGAAGTCTGGTCAGAAGTGGCCTTCATGGAAGACTTGCGGCCAAAAAGCCATACCTCCGACGTGGAAACAAGGCCAAGCGACTCAACTATGCACAAAAACACAGGAACTGGGGTGCAGAAAAATGGCAGCAGGTGCTCTGGACTGATGAGTCAAAATTTGAAATATTTGGCTGTAGCAGAAGGCAGTTTGTTCGCCGAAGGGCTGGAGAGCGGTACACGAATGAGTGTCTGCAGGCAACAGTGAAGCATGGTGGAGGTTCCTTGCAAGTTTGGGGCTGCATTTCTGCAAATGGAGTTGGGGATTTGGTCAGAATTAATGGTCTCCTCAATGCTGAGAAGTACAGGCAGATACTTATCCATCATGCAATACCATCAGGGAGGCATCTGATTGGCCCCAAATTTATTCTGCAGCATGACAACGACCCCAAACATACAGCGAAAGTCATTAAGAACTATCTTCAGCGTAAAGAAGAACAAGGAGTCCTGGAAGTGATGGTATGGCCCCCACAGAGCCCTGATCTCAACATCATCGAAGTCTGTCTGGGATTACATGAAGAGAGAGAAGCAACTGAGGCTGCCTAAATCCACAGAAGAACTGTGGTTAGTTCTCCAAGATGTTTGGGCCAACCTACCTGCCGAAGTTCCTTCAAAAACTGTGTGCAAGTGTACCTAGAAGAATTGATGCTTGATGCTGTTTTGAAGGCAAGGGTGGTCACATCAAATATTGATTTGATTTAGATTTTTCTTCTGTTCACTCACTTTGCATTTAGTTAATTGATAAATATAATCTATTAACATGTCTATTTTTGAAAGCATTCTTACTTTACAGCATTTTTTCACACCTGCCTAAAACTTTTGCACAGTACTATATATATATATATATATATATATATATATATATATATATATATATATATATATAAACTAGATATACAAAATGTACAGTAGTACCAGAAAAACACAGGCTCATCTACTCAAGTAACTACTCCACATGGCTCCTGCCTTGTTGCTCCTAAAACATTAAGGCATCATGTGTACATGAAATAGCCTACTGAACACTGGGATGCGTAAACAAACAATAATACTATATACCAATATAGCAGTAATGTCTCACCACCACTAGAGGGCCTCCAGGGACTGCAAAAGCGTTATTGATGCATACTTTTTGCTGCTTTTTTTTCTTTCTAACTAACAACTTTACCATCTTTAAACTCTGTTACTATATAACATTATTATTACATATCTCAGTTATGGTCTTTCTCTTCTATACAGATGTATACAGATACATCAAAGAGAAAAATGGTTTATTAAAATTCACAATTAAAAAATAATATATTATTCAAAGAGTTTATTTATTTAACACTTTCAGTCCTGACAGGACAACAAGGTCCAGCCTTATCGTAGTGCCGTGAATTAACATATGCCGTAGGAAACTAGATTGGAACCTCCCGCGACTCCTCAGTCCCAGTCTGAGGCAGTGTACTGTACTGCCCGCGGCAGACAGCTGAGGCGTCTTCATAGGAAGTACCACCTACACGTATGTCCACTTCCTGTAATCGCATTCTTTAGCTCGACAAAAGCAATCCAGGAGTGCAAGGGTTAAAGAGTAATCCGCTACACTCCACATGGCTGGCCAGGCATCTATAGCAGAACCTATTCCTTCACTGTATGTGCCATAAAGCAGTTACGATAAGCCTTGTAACACCAGTGCTGTTAGACATACATATTTTTTAGACATATTGTGAAGGGACTTTGGAATACAAAATAGATCTAATTCTGTGACTATCAATAGGAATATTACAGCTTTTAAGAAGAATATCAATGTTCTACAATCATCTACAGCAAGAAAAAACAACAATTTGGAAGCAAAAGTAGGAAAATTGCTCTCAGCAGTCATCAGATATTTCAAAGAAATCTGAAAGCAATTGCCCATGTTACTATGGAAACTAGATGACATTTGAAAGCTACATTAGAGAGTTTATTAACACATATCTTTCTATAAAAGAATTGTGTTCAGGTTCAAAGAGTTAAATTAACATGTCAAAAATAATAATTGCCACAGGCTGTGGCCACTTTATTAGGGATATTCTGGTAAACTCCACTCTGATTTTCAGCACACTGTTTTGGTCTGTGCAGCTTGCTCACAACCTACATTAAGTGTATGGATTATTTCAGCTATTGATTTATGTCTTTTCTGCTCTTCTGGTTTTGTTTAATTTAATCAGTAGCGTAAAAGCAGAAAAATCAACAAAAGAAATACAATTTAACAGTAAAACAGTGCTAAATGTATGGTTGCAGCATTGTATTCCTCTCAGAAAAGGGCAAGGATCTATAATATGGGTATTGTGACTACAAGTGACGGATACATATTGAAACATGTACTATGGAAGTTGTTTCACCTTTAATGAAACTACCATATGGATACATTTGCAAAAAATAACTTTTCTATTGCCACATTCTTATTTTTTCCCCAGGTTGTGCATTGAATACCATATAGGTCCACTTGCACACATTTTGCTCTATGGTAATCTTTTCTACTTTGCATTTATTTTGTAATGCAAGTGCCATCTTTAAACAATATCATCTTTTAATATTCACCCCATCTCATACTGAAGTTGTTAAAAGGTGTTCAAATTAAAAAAGTATTTGCAATAGAGCCTTGTCCCTTGCTTTATAGGGCCTTATGGACTATCAATATAGTCCCTTTCATCCATCAAAGCATTATTGAAGAGACTGATTAGTTCTGTCAGACCCAGTGTGGATTGATTGAGTCCCAATTCAATTGATTTATTCTGCTACTGATGGGCCCTGCAATGGGATTTGAACCAGAGACCTTAAGGTTACAAGCTCTGGACTTTAACCACTGGCCCACACTGCCTCACAAGCCACGCTGAAAGAAGCGACTGCAAACTGGACAGCCTTCATTCAGTTCACATGCTAGCAGACCAAGCACTTTCAGGGATTGTATCTACCTGTACAACCATCCTCAAATGCACTGCCACTGCAAGTGCATGTAATGAACTGTTACACTATCCCGTCTGATAGCTGGAAAGGAGAAAAATTTGCCCACATGACTATTGGACAAAGTGGTGGTTTATTGCTAGAGGACAGGGATATAATAGCGTCTGCTCAAGGAAGGACAAGGTATGTACTGCTACCTGGTCCAGAAGCATGGCGCATACAGCAAACAAAATAGCCAAAGCTAGCCAAGGAAGAGAATCCCACAGCCAAGCTGGTTCCTCTCCTGAGGATGATGAAGGACCCTGCTCTTCACCACAACTGAATCATCAATTACACAATACACCAACTGAACAAGGTGAATATTAGAAAAGGTCTGATCGAGAAGCTCACAGCTGATATTTCAGGAGGGCGAATAGCCACAGCCAGAATCCCTTTAAATTCTAAAGAAGAAACTATGTGGTCTGCATCTCAGAAGGATAGAGAGAAGCTGTCAAAAACAACCTCTACACTCGGGCCTTCCTCTTTATTTCTGGGTGGTCCATATTTAACCCCTTGCTGGTGCAGCTACCAGAGTCACCAGCCTGTGGATAATGTGGGCTGCAGGAGATTAAAGTCCAAGCCAATCACATCTATGGGGATGCAGGAGCAGCTGAAGGAAGAATGGTCTAAGCTAAAGTTTGACCTGGTCAACTGGAAGAGCTGCATCCCTGACATCGTCCAGACAGGAACGGTTATGACTGTGGTTGAGTGATGCATAAGCATTTGTTTACATTGAAGAGTGAGATGAACCCTATCTTGCTTTGCAGCACTCGTCTGAGATGTGTCTGTCTCTACCTGTTACCAGCACAGGGCAGTCAACGACTCAAGAACCAGCAAAGTGAATACAAAAAGGAGTTTGTGATGTAACCAAGTCTGAGCTTTTAGTCGATTTGTTGAAGAGGACCATTAACAGTCCAGAGTTTGGCACACCAGAGGCTTTTCTACAGAAGAGAACAAAAGCACAATTTCATAATTCTAGCAAATTATAGGAGGCAGGGGGGTCTGTCGAATCTGAAAGAAATGATGCCTTGACTGATAATAGTCTGGACTTCTGAGAAAAAGTGACTGAAACAGTAAAAGCTCTCTGGCTTCCTGCTGCTAATAACAGTCTGAGGAAAGCTTATCAGTAGCAAGGCAGAAAGTACCAGTCATGCAGACCACAAGCACAGTTTGATTATCATAATATGAAGAAATAAAAATCCCACTGACTAAGCTCAAGACAAAATCTTAGAAAATGTGTTTTCAAGGTTTTACCACTCGCTGTATTCAAGTAAAAAGGGACAGACGCATTTGTAACATACTGATTCCAGTTAATACTGTATTATTTTATTCTACAGTTTATTTAACCTTCCTGAAGAGACATGTACGTTATTACACGTTGATAAAAATTAACATTGAAATTAAGAAATGAAGGTCAATTTTAAGGACTTGATCAACAAAGATTACTGGTTACGTGGGTGATTAACATTGTCCACAAACTTATTCAGGGGTGTAATACTTACAGATTACTTACAGATTTTTTGAATAAAATATAAGCTGTTAAATGTCAATTCTCTTTGTATTTTTAAAAACTATTGGTGGCATTGATATTTGAGCTAAAGTAACAAAAAAACAAGTTTGTGTTTTTTCTTTATAATAGGCACAAATGAACAACTAAGAGGGCTCCATCTCCAACAAAGTAGATTTAATTCTAATTTTGGGCAGAAACAATTAATCTGCATAGTACTTCAGGGTGCAAGGGCTGCATTAGGCTTTGTAAATGGAGTGGATATTCAACTGGATGCAATTGTGGTCTACTATAGAAGGCTGTTCAACTATAAATACTGCTTGTTAATATTTACATTATATTTGCCACTGATCCCAGCACTGGAAATGTTTAAATACACATCAAGTGCCTCTGCACCTAATAAAGGGTGAAGGGCCTCTCTTTATAAAAAGCATTTCAAACTGACTGAAATTTCCCCGTTAAAAGCATTGTTCAAAGTCAAGTAAAATCACGGCTCCTGGATGCTTCACAAAAAGTCAATTACAGCATGCTTGCAGAACAGATTTTTTTTTTTTATGCTCCAGAATGGAAAAAAAACAGCTTTTTAAAAAACTGTGTAATCTTAACAGAATTACAATACTTCTGTTATTCACAAGCCAATCGATAACACTGGTGAGCTTATAATACTCCTTTATATTACTCATACTAATGTAGAGTTTTTCAAGCAGTGCAGAGGACCTTCATATTTGTTTCTGTGGCAAATAACATTGTCCATGTTTTAAATTACTCTCTAGAATACTTTAATCGCCCCTCTGGAGTGCGAGTTTCATTGTCGCTGGAATTGCATTTTAATCATCTTTATTATTATTATTATAGAATTTTCTTAGTTTAAAAATACACAAACTATGATTCATACATAAAACTATTCAACTAATGCATATTGTCAAGTAGAAAAACATTATTTGGACGTTTCAAAATTCTGTTCTGCTAGAATCGCAACAACAAAAATACCCAAAAGACACATTATCTTCATCACAGCTTTTGTTTGTTTTGTTATTATGTATGTCTTTGACTGTTTCAACACAGTGTACTGGAAAGATAACTGCTCCTAACATGGAAGTCTTGATTATGCTCAGAAAAGATTAAAATGACTTTTCCATCTCCACCATGAAACCAGTCTGTAAAACTCAATCTCATTTTGTTCCAATATCAAAATGAGGCTGCTGCTGGTTTGATCTGCAGTCTACAATCCAATCTGTAACAGAACATTTCACAAAGGTCAAAGATGTATGGATCACGTATTGTATTATTGCCAGTTAAATCATTTCTGATCACCTCTATTCTGTCTACATATATTTTTTTCCTTCTGCAATACAAAGTTTTAAACCCGCCTCTCATGCCCTTCACATTGGATGCTCATTAGGTACAGTAGGCATCTTCCAAGTGGGAGTTGGGGAGATGGGTGCTGCCATGCTGCACTCCTAACTGGGGCTGACAGTCCCAGCTGAAATCAGTTTGATGTCTTGAGAACGAATGGGGCGGCTTTCAAAACACTAGTTGGTGTGCTGGCTCTTAAACTTACCAGACAATTTGCTGATCTAGCATGTGAAACACCACAGTGAAAGAGAATGAGCTGCTCAAGAACTACTCATGGATTTAGGTAAAAGCAGCTTAAGACAATTTGAGTAATTGCAATAAGCAGCAATCAGAACAACTGTTTTGTATATTTAATAGAAATGCACAATTTAGACATTGTACTGTACATAGCCTATATATAATATTGACTTCAATACAGACATGTGTTACAACCATTACAACACCTGATAGTAGCTAGTGTCATTATGCATTTAAATAGTACAAGAAAGGGCAAAAATATCTATACCAAGAAAAAGTTGGTCCATACTGTATAACTGTATTCTGAATAATTAAAAAATTACAAGTATTGTACCAGTAATGTTTTTTTTTTAAAACTGGCAAATCGTCTATTGCACAGATTTGCATTAAAAGTGTGAAAAACAAGAGGTCTCCAGGGTTTAAAAGGAGTATCATGACCTTGGTAAAAAAAATAAATAAATAAATAAAAAATAAAAAATCCAGATATACCACATTCAAAAGGCATGCAAAAAAGGCTAATCTGCCCTTCAGTCACAGCATGGCTTCATTTCCTATAGGGTCACCCACAAGCATCATATTACTTTCTTCAGCCATATGCAACTCGTTTTACAATAGAAATATAGTTTCAAAGACGTACTGAATATAAAATAAATAAATAGAGTTATCACTTATTTCAATATAATACAATGCATTGGTGATGCGGTGCATCAGTGAAGATGTACTGTTGGGATACTGCTATATGATTTTTTCTCAAGTGTGCAACACAAAAATAAACAATAAGTGAAGAACTAATTAATGAGGGACATTTAAAAAAAGAAAATTGCTGCAGGGGTAGGCAACCTTGTCTCTAAGATCTTCAGCTATTTCCTTATCAGAAAATTGTCCAAAAGTCCTCAGTCATTTATTAAACTTGGAGTGGGATGATTATTTAGTTCCCTTACACTTGCTCTTCAGTATTTTAAATTTGGTTTCAAACTTGGAATTTTTTAGAGCATATCTATTAAGAAATGTTGCTTTCTCATTCACATCTGAAGCTTCTAAAAGAGTCATTGGAATTCAAAATGTAACAGTCTAATAGGAATGAATAAATTGAGGGCCTATATACGAGTATTTAAGTCAAGACATCAAGAACTTCTCCCTCAAACGGCCACCCCCTTGTCATAGAGCTTGCATGCCTGTTATTAATAGTTCACAGGAGTGTCTTCAAGGCCCTCTGTTACTTGATCTTGGGCTGCCCGCATTGCTGCCTGCACCAGTGAGCAAGCAGTTTGCATTAACAGGAACTCATCAGACTGTAAATCTACATGCTCTAATGAAACACACTCTGGAAGGACATCATTTTCTTCCAGGTGTGTACTCTTTGGAGACAGTGAGCAGTGGTCAGCCTTCTCACCTGGTTTCTCAATATCAGTTGGTACTCCAACACCAGAATTAACCAAACAATCCAAGACACTGTTTTCTACTTTGTGGAACACAAGTGTGTCATTGACGGCCATTGTTTCGTTCATTAAAGATTCTTTTGTCTTGTTGCTATCTGGTTCAGGGGCATAACCTGGCTCAGGTTCTGCTCCGTTTCCAATTGTTTCCAACCTGCTGCTGCTTATATTTATGTGACTTAAGTCATTACAATCAGTAACTCTTGTTTTCACCTGAAACTTAAGAGATTTGTGAGAATCCATGTCAGGATTAAATGAGGGATCATATTTGGAAAAGTTTGAATCCATGCAATGATTCTCTGGTGACACCGTGTCAGCTTCTTTATTAGGTTTGTCTTCTTCTACAGTGGTTGTTTCTGTTTTTGAAAAACCTGATGATGTCCCATCTTCCTCTTCATCACCTGCTTTGCATCCTACAAGTATATTCTGAGCTGCAGCTTGGACCATCTCGCTGTCTTCACACATCCCTTCAACAGTCTTTTCTGAATGAGCATCGTCTTTTATCCCTTTGGTGTTTAGTTCACTCACTTCAACATTCACTGTTAAGAGCTCGGAGGGCAATGCATTGCCACCATCTTCATTACGACTTCCATAGACATCATCTGGACTGTTATGGATTCCCTCCACATTTCTGTTCGATCGCACCCCCTTGGTGTCATTTCCAGACTTGTCTAATGCAGTCTGCTGTCTCTTGTCCTTGCAAGTGTCTTCATGGAAAGAATCAGATGTTTGCTTGGTCTTGTGTTTGAAAAAAGCTGTAATGGAGTATTTATTCTTGCAGGTTGCTTCTGTCTCTTCATGACCAAAGCAATAGTTTAACCGTCCTTCTTTGGACTTCTGTGATTTACTTTGTAGGGACACAAGCTTCTTGAATGAGGTCCACATTCCACTTGGGAATTTTCCTTTCACCTTGGGTAGTTGCTCAGTACTGGTACCAGCAGGACTTACCAACTCTGCATGGCTGAAAGTCTTATCAGAGTTTTGCTTGTCATCTTCAATCGATGCTGTTTTTTCCAGTTTACTCCTTTTTTTTCTTAGACAGAGTAGGGAAGGTTTAATGGAATGTTCCTGTCCACCTCTCGACTGTTTACTTTTATTTCTCATCTTGACTTCTAAATGCTCATCCCTTTCCAATTCTGTTTCTGTTGACTGAACTCCGCTGCTCCCTAATGTATACTCACCCTCATCAACCCAAGGCCTTCTTTTCCCCCTGGTGTCTGTGTCCATGTCTGCATCTTCTTGGAGTTTTAAGTTTTCTGAATCTTCCCAAGGCATTTCATCCTTTGCTTGTAACACGTGGTGGTTCTCATGGCTGCTTGTCCGGTTCCTATTGCTGTTCTCCCTCCCTTTGACTCTCTTGGCTTGAGCTTCAGTCCTCTTCTCGAGTTGCCTCTTGGCCTTGGCTTTTCCGAGAAGCAGTCTGGGAGGACCAGTCAGCTTCCGTTTGAGACCCACAGTCCCCTTGCTCTGTCCACCCGATTGTGATGATGCAGGGCCTTCCCGCACAGACATGTTTTGAAAGTCTCAAATTGGCTTAAGCCCTCCTGATTCAAAACCGGCTTCCTTTTGATGAGAATGAATGATCAACAAATAAATGATGCAATAAAATCAATTAGGGCCAGCTCCAAGAGAAGCCTTGAACCTTAAAAAAGAAGAAAAAATATTTTTCAGTAACAAAAAGAGCATTGCATTATTATTATTATTAGAAGATAAACATAGCCAGAGGTATGTGTAACCCAGGAATCTAGGGATAATCTGTTTGTACAATAAGTATTAAATTGGCTATGTGCAATGCATGAAGCCGTCCTGTTCTACTTGATGTGTTTAATGTTTAATTTTCTCCTGAAACTTCTATCTTGATTTCTCAGAAAATAATCTACTCATTCAATGTGTTCTTATTTCATTATACTAATTAACTCCATGTGCCATGTTTGCTGGCTTTTGGTGAAAAAATAAAATAAATAATCCTCTTTGCTCTTTAATGTCAATGCAATGGCTCTACAATGGACATGAAACACTTCAGGGCGATGGCAGCACAAGGGCAGCTTCAGGACTATGAGCCAGTGGTAACATTTTCATATTTTGACTTAACAATAGTATCACAATGGTATGTACTTATACACAAAGGTAAACCATTGCCTTACTATATCAGGATCACTAATCAAATCCATTGCGCTGCCATTGCTGATAATGACATGCTTGGGTTCCTTTTGGGTGTTATCTGTGTGATTTGTTTTTTTTTACTTTTCTGTGGGATTCAAATATCTGAAGGTATTCAGATCATAAATTCAGATAAAAAAAGGCATTTTGAGCTCTGGGATGAAAAATGTGGAATGGAAAGGGAATATTAATAAGGAAGAAGTAAATGGAAAAGGAGGTGAGAATCTCAACAGCACAGTCATCCTTGAAGACCCCACATTAAAATGGGCAGGGACACTATCTCCAAAAATATCACTCACTGTTATGTGTTAATGATACAGCAGGTGGCTAGAATTAATACTGAGTGTAGATCAATGCAGTAGTTGGAAATGCTTG
The DNA here is from genome assembly GCA_030684275.1 of Acipenser oxyrinchus oxyrinchus. Classification (NCBI taxonomy): domain Eukaryota; kingdom Metazoa; phylum Chordata; class Actinopteri; order Acipenseriformes; family Acipenseridae; genus Acipenser; species Acipenser oxyrinchus. Next base: position 20,556,926 of record CM060266.1, read on the forward strand.
TTGTGGTGTCTCAGTTACAATATTTGATGTTTTGATGCTACTTATTTGCAGAACATTGCTACTTGTCTCAATGTTATTATGAAGGAAGCAGTCATATGCTTCTAACATTGTTTTGTTTTTTCAATCATCAGTATTGAATATTGTATTGGTCCAGTTTTGCTAGCTTTTTTGAAATCCAGATAAAAATAGAAGGAAGTATTTGCTTATGTTTAGCTCTATATTATCTTTTCATGTTGCAGCTGTTGACAAAAGATCTCCATTTTGTTACAAGACACAGAAAAGACAGACTTGGCACATGTTACTTAGGGTTCTGTAAAAAAAAAAAAAATCACAGATTTGGTGCCAGTATGTCATGGGTTTACTGTTGAACAGGTGCTATAATAAGTAATGCTGATTTCAGAAATAATAATCCATTGTGTTTGTAATTATAATAAATTAGCAAATTTACTTTAGGCTCAGCTGAAGAAAGTTAGTGTGCAGCAGTGGCAGAGTGTGAATGCATAATTAGCTGATTCTGGCTCATTGGTCCCATGTGACTGTATGAGTCAGGAATCATACTCACAAAGTACACTGCATTTTAAAATCATTCAAGTACTTTACTGCTAACACGAAATCATGGGTGCTGATGATGTAGTAGTTACCGTGTTTACCATTTGTTTTTTGTAATAAAAAAGTGTTTTGTCTCAGAATCTATACATGTTCATATATAATGTATTTCTCTTATTTTATGTATTTTTCTTTGTTGACAGCTTAAAGTAGAAATTACGTTTTTGACAGGGTTTGTTCAGCATAAAGATTACAATCCTCTCCCGATTCCCTTTCTGAGAAATCATGGATCACTACAGGTACTTAAGATAATATTTTAATATTGTCTTAATCCTACTGGTGTGCTGTGTTGAAAGAAGCAAATCCAATTGATGTAAGAACACTGAGAGTTCAAACTGAACTGAATTCAAACACAAACACAGACCTGAGCCAGACAGTAAGCTAGACAAACGTGTTCTTTCCAGTTAAATCCCATTGAAAATTGCATTGAATTAGATGCTTAAGACTAGACTTAGAAAATTGTATGAAGAACGTTCAGACAAAAAGAATTGGAGGTAAGCTAATTGATGGAGGGTGAGTATTTAGGGGCAGCCCAAATGTGGGTACGGGGGGGCAATAGGATGGGGAACAGCCCTTTCCAGAACAACAAGTCTGAACCAAACAAGGCTATAATTAAACCAATACAAATGTTGTGTTTCTTTGGTTTTGTTTTTAGGGGCAAATTAGGGGAGGAATACACTCCAGCTATTAAATTGTTTCAAATCAATTATCAACTATCAATCAGTGACCATCAATTTGCGTGACATTTTACCTCTGTAGTTGAAAACTTCCATTCAATTGATCCTCTCCTAAGGCTATTAGTGTCTATTTAGCCACATCGCTCAATAAGCCATCTGTAAATCTGTCACATTGGTATTGTACCGATTAGAAACTGCTAAATGCATGTTCCAGACATTATTGAGCTATTCTACTGTTTTTGTGGCAATTAAGGATGTTAACAGTTCAGAGTTCAAACTTTAAAATGCTGTGTTATTTTGCTTAAAGCATTTTATAAAAATATGCATGTCAAATATGCATGTTATCCTAAGTGATTATACAGCAGTAAGTGTGCACAGTGTAAGTCTTATTCATGTCATATTCAATATGAATATAATTTTATACACATGAATGTTGCATTAAAGTAGGAGCTAAACATTGCTCTTATTTGGTCTATTCTAAAGTTTAAAGTCTTTATTCTTAAGTTTAATCTTTTAAATAAACAAATAATCTAACACTCCTTTCATTTTGCTGTTGATGTTTTAAGCAACAATATCAAAGTCTCTGATTCGGTTCCCACCCATTTCACATCCTGGCACCAGGAAGTTGAGCAGAGGGAGGATGTTAAAGAAGTGTAAGAGCTTTCTGTTTCACCAGTACTAAGCACAAGGTAGCTCCTAAGCGTGTAGAATCATATGTTGCAGCTGCACATTTCCTCAAGCCAGGGATTTAACCCTCTATCTCCTCACATAAAAAATAAATAAAAACCAAAAAGCAGAGGAACTACTGTACTGTACCAGCTCTCAAACCGACTGTAGCAAATAGTGTTGAAAACATCCACCGATTTAAAAGATAGATAACATATACTGTACTTAATGGAAATGACAGTACATTATTGGACACATAATCGGTGTTCACATATCTGTACAGCCATTTTTTTAATTTTATAAACCTTCTGAAAATATTCTAAACAAAATTGAAGGCGACAGCATGCCGACTACTTTAATATACATTTTCTGTCTTAAAAGGCACAGGGGTGACAGGATGGAAAATGTTTGTGACATTCAACAAAAGCACTTACAGTTACAAAAGATACACATTCAAACTTATTTTTATTTAATAAATACATGCATTAAAATAGTAGACTACTATAATAATGTGCTGTATTCCATTTAAGTATAGAAGTGAATTAAAAATGGTTCACTCACCAGTGCAAAAGATATTTCCAAACTACTTCATTATTTGCTCTGTATGGGATAGACAGCTCCCACTAGCTCATTGCATGCTTCCTGCACACCAGGTCTCAGCATTCTGCCAGCTCGGACTGTTACCAGGAATGGATCTGAGCTGAAGGGAGGTAGCTATGCTGTTTCCATAGTAACCAAGGGATTGACAGTCAAGGAGAAATATTTAAAATAAAAGGGGAGGCGAAAGTAGAAAATAATATATGAATACATTACTTTGCTGATATTTTTTAAAAGAGCAGATAATGGCCTGATAAGCTGTGTTTTGCATCTATTTTTTCTTTCTTAAATGGACCCCAGCCTGCAATACTAACAGGTGAAATTATATGAGAGTAAAAAACAAACAGACAAAAAACTTATGTGTCTGCTTCCTTTGCAAGCCAAATGCAGAAAGTATCTGAGGTACCAGGCATGGTCAAGTGGTGCCCATGTTGACACTCTTGATGTTTCAGACACAAAAAATCATTTCCCTGCATGAATGTATGGACAGGGCCGTATTATGAAGAGGTTACAATTTTGTAGACCTCTCTTTCATTAGTTTAGTAACTGCGAGTGTTCAGAGTTCATTGACCTTCTGGGTATTATTGTTCTTCAGATAAGACTAAAAAAAGTGCTAAACACGCCAGACACAGAACTTACACCTACCTGAACACCCTACAGTTTATTTCAAATATTTAAATGTATTTCATTTTGCCAAAAATGAACAATACTTGATAAAGACAATGCATGAACTACACCCAACTAAATGTGCAACTGGCACATCAAGGACTTCTGCGTGGTCTGTATGTGGTCGGAAATGTCCCTGCAGGTGAATTAGAAGGTGCGATTATCGTTAGTCACTACATACAATGACTAACTCCATCAATTAAAGTATCAGCACAAATGATGGATGGATTAAAATGCATAAGCAGCCCTTCATCTTGACTGTCTTATATCAACTATTCAAACATGCTCTTCATTCCATTGGAGGGCATGTCTATGCATATCTGAGCATTGTAACCAATCAGTTGCCTCACTTTTACCCTGGTGGATGAGGTGTGCTTTAAGACGACAATGCAATTCTGGCTTTTCAGTGGTTCATGGAACATGAGCCATGGCAAGCAGAATCTTTGGTTACATAGCCCAGCAGTTAGACCTCACTTTGGATATAGTTCTAGGTCACCTTAGTAAGTTACAGAAAAGGCCTACCAGGCTACTTCTAGGGTGTGTAAGCGGATTTAATTGATGTTTATAAAATCTTTAATGGTAGATAGTTAACCCAAGTCACTTTCATCCCCTTCAGAGTATACAGTAATCAGATTCACTTTCTTATCCCAATTCTCCTTTCCATCATCCCTAGTGATGAACTGTTCCCTTGGCAACCACAGTCAAGATGACAGTAGGAGATATTTATTCCTGAGGTTGGTATAGTTAAAACCTTATAAAACCTGGTACTTCTACAGGAGAGAGACCCATTATACTAGCTATGAACAAACAGTACATGAAATGAAAAATAAATCCTATGGAGGGAACATTTTTTTTGTATCTTCACTGAAAACACTGTCCAACTTTAAAATCCTGAAATATAATTATCTCTTCACAGCCGACTGCTTTACTGTGATTCAATGCCTAAAAAAGGCAGTGCAAATGGTTTAGATCTTAATTGAGAATCAATTTTATTTAAAAATGTATCTGTTCCTTATTTTGTTAAATGCATAAATTACTTTCGCATGTCTGCACTCTTCTGTGAAAACCCAACCAAAGCATACTTTAGTTTGGGATATTCTGCATAGCCCAAATTGGAGTTTTAAAATACAAAAAAAGAGCTAAAAGATCTTCAATAGAAGAAAAGTGGGACCAGTGATAGTATTGCAGATGCTAACATGCTTCAGGTACACATACAATTATAACATAAGTGTCACTTACATGACACAAGATGCATTGCATTTTCAATTTAGCCAGTAGGTTAATTTCCATTGACCGTCCCCAGGCAGACATTGATGACAACTGTAATAAATCTCTCTAGATTTATGTAAAAATGTAAACAGACATACAGACCGACAAAGTGGATACCTCCATACACCCCATACACAAATATCCATACTTTTACTCAGAAAATTTCATCCAAAATTAACAAGCAGTTTTACAGATCGATGGAAACATTTTTCCATCTAGCTATAAAACTGCATGTTAATTTTGGATGAAATTTTGAGGAAAAGTATGGATATTTGTGTATCAAACTTAGGAAAAAATCACGTGATCACATGTAAATTTGCACAAGGTTTTCGGACAGTCTTGTGTGATTATTCACGTTAATGTGAATTAATTAATGTGTAAATCCTATAATCACGTGATCAGGAAGCAGTCACGTGTTATACTAGCCAACCACATGTTGTAGCAGGGTCAAGAATGCCCTGTTCACATTTATTGTACACTTGTATGCTGTTATTATTTTTATAATTGTATCCATTGATTTGATTAGTGCACATTTTATGTTGTCTGACACTTTATAATGGATTTGTATTATGTTATGTTGGCTTCTCCACTCGTTTTCCTTGATCAGGCTTATTGGGCAATGACTAATTGAATCATTGAAACATTCATGCACCTGAATATAAACAACCCATGTTTTTACAAATGGGTTATATCATTTTGGTGATATCAGGTGAAATATAGTACCATTCCTCCATCACAGCAAGTGCCAGTTCAGCAGTGGATCATGATCTGTTGACTCTGGCACTCAGGTGGTGTGCCAAGACATCCCACAGTGGTTTGATTGGGTTTCAGTCAGGGATCTGGGCTGGCCGCTACACATTTTCAATGTTGTTGTCCTCGACCCAATTCCTAACAGACACAGCAGTATGGCAAGATGTGTTGTCATGCTGGTAGATGTAAGGGCCCTCACCATGGTATTGCATCAAAGCTGTAGTGCAGCGTTGTCCAACATGGCTCTATAGGATGAGGCATTCCTCCTTCCCTTAACCTGCAACCAAGAGACTCAGCCCATACTGTGAAAAACAGCCCCAAACCATTATGCTTCCTCAACCACTTTTCACGGTTGGGATAACCCCTCCCCTCCATCTACAATTTTTAAAAAGTTTAGGTCACTGGTCACATATGAATTGGCTGCACTCCTGCAATATGTAATTACTGTCTTGATACATCTTATGTTCTTATAGCATTTGGGACACCTGGGAAATGTAACTCAGCCTGTGATGGAAATACATAATTGAATCAATTCGAACAACAGCTTCACAAGGTTTTCTTTATGAAGGACAAGGAAAGGGCACAGAATTCTAATACTTCCTTTAATGTAATGCAGGTAGCTCTTAACTTCCACTGCAGCAAAGCATGCCAGGTAGAAATGTAATAAAATGACTCAAGGTTTCAGTCTTGTCAAAGTAAATTGTGTTATTCAAATATAATAAAAACAGGAACTCAGGTCTTGTGAAGGACAAAAACAATTGTTCTTTTCCTGCAAGTTAGTATATCCCTATGATATTTGATAACTGTTGTAGATATAAGTGAAACTAACGAGGAACACTGTTTGCAAATGTTGGATTCATTAATTTGTAATGAATCACCCTGATGAGTCACGCACGCTCGTGACTTATCGGACTATCTTAGTAAAGCTGACTTATCTGTCTGCTCTGTGCCTATTAACCACAACAACTGCCATTGACTCAATGGTGGCCAGCAGAAATGTATACCATTAGGATACTATTAGTGTACAACTGAACATGTCAGAGCAAAACCGTAAGCAGACCAGTGTTAATAGGCAACATGATAGACTTTGAACAAACATTGTGCAGTCGTCAAGATATGACAGTCTAATGGCAGCCACACTGATATAGCATTGTGATACTGTAAAGGGTTACAAGTGTGTATCGATTCTACCCAGGGAAAGGGCTCTGGTTTTGTACTGCAGTTTAGTTTTGAGCCAACTGATTCTACATTAAAGCCTAGCCTTTTGTTCACAATATGGAGTAAAGGCACTGAATCATTTGTGTAATTTGCAGGCTTCTTTTTAAATCAAAAGTTACCAATTAAACCTTGAATCTTAATATTGTGACCAAACGGTAATTTCTAGGTAAGTGTTAATGATGAGGCAGAACCATTGCAAATTTACAGTTTTAAATCATTAGCTGTTTAAAAACTTGAATCAAAGTCTGCTTTGTTGAATTAAAAAGGGCTTCACCTTTTCATTTTGGTATAGTTTTTTCTGCAACTGTTACTATAATATATTATGAATTATTAAGTTCTGTAATGGTGCTCCCTAGTATTTCACAAATTACACATCACAGGGGCAAGACTATATTTTCTACAGCATAGAAGAGTATAGAGGAAATTGTTATACAAACATGTATGAATCTTTTCTAGACGGTTCTGGATTGCACCAAATGTTATTTCTAGTTCAAGGTTCAAGAAACAGACTTTTAAAAACTCTTTGGTTAAAGCTCTATGAAGAGAGAGTTTGATGATGACTGATGCTGCAGTCTTACCTCTGTGAGATCTTTCTGCCAATCGCTTATACCAGGGGTAGGAAACCGTGGCTCTCCAGCTCATTATTGAATTAATCCTTAGCAGGGTCACAGGGTCAATTAAATAATAATGTAACTGGTTAGAACAGTCCTACAATAGAATGGAATAGAAAACCCAAGATACCCCAGGCCTATACCAGTAGCTGGCCATGTACTTCAAAAGCTTTAGAAACATTTTGACAATTCCCTTAACTAATACTGTACAACTAACGCTTGCTTTGAATGACCACTTATGTCATCTTCAGTAATCATTTTAAAATTGATATGAATCTATTTTGCATATTAAACCATTCCTGTCTGTAAAAGTTAATCTTTTTAAACCACCAGAGCTTCAATGATTTAAACTCCAACATCCACAATTCTGTGAGGACATGTGGTGGAATGTTTAGTGACAATGAATCCCACAGGAGAAAGACATCTCCACCGCATGACTTTAAAACCTTCGCCTGTCCAGTCAGTCAAGCAGAAACAGACTTTTGCCTGAGAAACACAGACGTAATACAAACAGCATTGCTCACAGAATGTCCAGGACACCACTGTAAGGTTAGCAAGCAGGAGATGTAACGACTACTGTAAAACAATGCTAAAAAAAAACAAAAAAACATAAAAATAGGACAAAAAAGGACCAAAAAGAAACTTTTCCAATTCGGTTGCCCTAGAATTGAATTGCACACTCGCACATCGGCCAAACATTGCTAGATGTTTATATGGCCAATGCAGCCGGTTGCACAAGCAGCCACTGTAATACCCCTTGTCATGAGATTCTGATTTCCCATTGTTGTTACTGAATAGAAAATGTGAACAGGGTCTCTCTATATAACTTCAGCAATACTACAGCCACAGCAACAAAACCCATTTTTACCATTCACTCACAGTTATTCTGGTCTAACCAGAAAGTAAGTGACTCAGGCAATGTTTAGAGACAGCTTTCTGAAGATTCGTGACAGGATACAAGTCCAGCTGAAGAGCTCTCTTTCATGTGGAAATTGCACAGTTGCACTCAAAAAATAATGTATTCAATAACCAGAATACAAAAATAAAACAAAATAACTTGTTTTTATATAAAGACTGGTTGACTGTTAATGAGCAGGACTTCATAAGGCAGTTGAAGCAAAGTGTCACACAAAACACAGAATAGGCTAAACCAAGAGGCACGGGTAGAACATCTGTAATCTTTTAGGTAATTGCATAATGTGTTCCTCCTTTTACAGCCCCTTTAGTACAGGACACTTAATTTTAACTGGCCCAGCAGCAGAAACGTTAAGCAAGAAGAACTGCCTGTAAAACCGATGATCGAGCAAAGAGACCTTTTTTTTTTTTTGTACTTAAGTCACGAGTTCAAAGCAAAATGTTGCTACTTTCCTCTGCTTGGTATGGTGGAGAGAATCCTGAAAGGATCAAAGGTACACCAATGGCAGAATATCACAATGAAATACACAGGGAAGAATTTGCTGAAAAATATAGCTTTTTTCATATAATTGTTTTAAATATATTTCATTTACAATACCCACGATCGAGGGCACATGTATGACTTCAATACAATTAGAAAAAGCAAAGTACTCAAGTATTGTATTTACGATTGGAACCAGATGTTATCCACTTCTAATTACATCTTAAAACACACCGTCATCCACCATGCACGCCATTCCTGTTATGTGGTTCATGTTGTCGCAAGGATGCTGGATGATGCAAAATGACAACCATAGCATGCTCTTCCCCATGGCCTACTGTTACTAGGAATGACCACCCATCTAATGTAGATATTAGAAGAATTCAGTATTTTGTGTTCTCTATACAACACATCCATTAGCTCAACTCTCATCTTTTTAAAAATGAAATGTCATCATGTATACTCATCTCATAATGGCACCTGGTATAAAAGTACCTGTACATATAAACAAGATGCAACCTCCATTTAAAAAAACAAAATTTGAAATGCAAAACTCTATTTTGTTCCCAATTATGGTAAATAGAAGGTTTTTAAAAGAGAAGAGCCACTCCATCGATGCACACATCCTCTTGGCCTTGCCGCTATAGCAACCCAGTGGAGTTTCAAGGCCGACTAAAATATTCACTCATTTAAATGGAAGAAAATAAGGACTTTTATTGCTCAACCATGCCATCCATTACAGGATGAGAGAGATTCAGACTCTATTAGGGTTGAAGTCGATGATGAAGGTGGCGAGGAACAGAGGATTTGAACCCTGTCAGAATATAGCAATGTCAACCTTTTAAAAATAGGAATAAAAATAAATCCCTACAGGGAGGTCTTGGTTGCTTTTTCAGCACATTCATGCAGTATGCAATAAGAACTACTTATCTAACTATTACCCATTAAGCATGATGAAAAGATCAGTAAAAATACACTAATATGATGAAGCTCCATGGCCTGAAATATCTACAATCATTATGTTATTAACAATCCAACTCCCACCACCCTGGTGGGAGTTGGATTGTAATTATTATAGAAGTGTAGTCAAGAATAAAAAAAATCTATTTTTTTCCTCTGTTGGCTATAACTGAAGTAAAGTCTCAGTTTAATGTTTAGAAAGATCTACATGGTAACCGTTGTTGTTGCTTATGGCAACCAAGATGGTAGCTATCGAGTATGGATCACATTTCTGCAGTCCCATTTTTTAATAACGTGTAACCGACGTACCATTGACATTTAAGGCTATGGTACTTGGAAAACAAAGTGGCGGGCGCAGAAAATAACTTTAAAAGTTTACCTTTTATTTGCAACTCTCATTTATACAGTACAAAAAAACATGGTTTATGACCCTCAAATGCTTGAAATGACTTTGTTGTATTTACTCATTAGTAATCACCGCAACAATTTTGAACCTAATGACTTTTATTGTGTTGCAGAGTTCCTGCTTATTACAGCAATAAAACAAACTCAAAACTGAACTGATAACAGGACCCGGACTTAATAAATGTTGAATAAAGCCGTGACCTTTTCATTACAACTAACATGACTGTCTCCCCCTGGAGGCGAGACAATGACAACAACAAATTGGTAACAAAAAACTGCAAAGAAAAAAAAAAGAAAAACAAAGAAAACAAAAAACACGATGAAGCTCCTCCTGTGCCCCTGATCAGACAGGAAATTGCTCCATCAGTTTTGATTGGAGGTCATCTTGGAAAAACCTCTGCCCAGCAACTGAAAAAAAAAAAGAAAGAAAGAAAATAAAATCAGGACCTAAAATCCAACTCGGAGAAAAACAGGCAGAATAACAGTGGGTTTCAGAACTGCACATTTTAATTGAACAGCTGTTTAGTAAAAATGTCAGCAACACACTTCCCCTGCCATGACTGAACAAGCAAAAACAGTATCACGAGAACGTACGTCACCATGACGATTATCCACTATTTAATGCTACAGAAACAGTGCTGTTAAATTCTCTAATAATATCTGCTGTGACTTATCCAGGAGGGGTATAGGTTGAGTCAAGTAGATAAATGTTTCGGCAAGTGCCCTCCCTACTGAGCAAAAGGTTTGTCCGCTTGTAAGTTTTAGCCACAGCACGTACATGTAAAAATGTATGCGGGCAAACATGAATACAGTATTGTACCTTCAGAAAGTATATAGAAAGTAAAATGCAACCTCACAATGGATAGTGGAGCATTTCTAATGGTATTTAAGCTAACAATGGAACATGTATATTTAGGTAGCTTTAAATTTGACCCCACTTCTACCATTCGTTGCAAATGAATCGTGTACTGCAAGGATTGTTCATTACTAACCTTTAGTTCCATTTAGAACAGTCCGTTCACCTGCTCAGTCGTGGAATCCAGGTCAATGTCGTAAAAACAGGGTCTAGTGGGAAGTCCAGGCATTGTACTCATCTGAAAGCAATGAGAAACACGTCAGCCTGCAGTGAATCAATGTGTCACACAATTGATTATCAACTGTAAGCAAGTGCCACCAACTAAGACAAGCAGTCACTAAATAAGTCATCAACTATTGAGGCAAGCGCACTGCAAAAATATAAATCCATAGCAACCTGATTTCATAGCAACAACCGATCACTTATTGAGGGGAGGCTTATCATTTAGCTAGGATGGAATCCCTTCTGAGACCTGTGGCCCTTAAAATATACAACATTCTTAAATGTCATCAATAAAAACCTAATTACAGTCACAATTACATTTTCAGCAGACAAGTCCTTCTTTAACAGTGATTTCATATAACTCTCAAGCAAGCAGTCAATGTATTCCGAGCACAGCTCTACAGACAGAGGGATTATCCAGCCAGGATATTTATGGTAAACTGTAAACCATTAGACCTTAACCCCTACTGTGTCTGATTCTGGATAGCACTGGGATGCCTTGTTGAAGTATGTAATACAAATAAAAATGCTTTCTAGTTCTATCCACTTCTAGCACGATGACTGAGGGCAACCACCCTGCATAGTATCCCATATTAAATTATAAGGATGGTTGTCAAAAAGTTTTTTTTTTTTCCCCCACACATGGATCATTTGAGTAGATCTCTTCTGTAGAATTGTACTTGCTAGGCAACCTGGCTTTAACACTGGGGGGATGACAGCATAACTTCTATTTTACATTTTGAAGATTATCTTTTGTGTGATGTCAGAACAAAGTTGTGCTATTATTCCAATAAACCAACATTAAAACCAGCCAAGTCTAGTCTAGCCAAGATTCAACTACAAAGCTACAGCGAAGGGTAGGTCATCAATTGAGTTTTCCTAAAATGTATTTTTTCAAGCCAGTTTATTGAGTGACTGATCCATATTGACAATTCCCTTCACAAACAGTAGCTGGAACAATAATCAAAGGGTGAAAGTCACATTTAACGAGAGTTAAAATAGGAGTTCAGATAAAAGAGTTCTAGACTACAGTAGTTATTCCATGAATGAGGATAGCAGAATAACCCACAAACCCCCAAAGGGTTGGATTGGGTTGATCATGACTATCCTCATGATGGAAATATGCACAGCACTCTATGAATGCTCATGGAGTATTCTGTTTATATAACAAGTAGTTTGGAAAGAAAATAAAGTATGTTTAAACCTGCAGTATATTTAATAGCTGATATCAGAGAATTGCTTGCGATTCACCCGGTCGTTAGATTTGAATGATTGCAAGATAGATTCCAAAATGAGATCCAGTAATGATTTGATGAAAGATATTTCAACACTTGTTGAAATGATAACAATGACATTTTCTAACCCATCGCCAATAAATTAAATTCCTTTGTCCTATATTCTTAACCCAGTATGTTACAGATCAGACTATGTAAATGGACTTACAGGTTCACAGGTATTGGAAACTTTTACAGGCGAACAGATGGAGCGACTGGTAAAATGATGTTGAACAATAAAATCCCAGGATTGTGGTGTTGACTCTACTGCCCAATCATATGCAGTTTTATCTCAGAGGGCTGCTAAAAAAGATAATCTTCCTGCTGTTAATGTGTGCAGTGCCAGATCCTTTTTCTACCCCCATCTCAATTATCACATTTTAAATGGCAGGCTGCAGATCCGGACAATAAATTCAAATCAAAATGTCTGACAATCATTGGCTTAATACAGCCATTTAATCTCACCTACACATGACAAACATCTTAACTTACACAAAATACTACACAAAATTGTTCTAAATTGTCAAGCATTGATAATGTATTCAACAAAATAGCAGTGTTCTTTATAATGTCTGTCAATGTGTCATTGTAGCCTCCTACCATTTAATGACAATGGGTGCTGATTTTAACAGCCTACAATTTACCCCCAATTATAAATTTGCACGGCTCTTACAAACAGCTCTCAAGTATGATGATGGTTCCCTGTAGCAACACAGCTGAAGACAATGGCTTCTTCTATAAAAAGCACAAATGAATTATGGTTTCACAAGGAACTTCTTTCTTTCTAGAACAATTTTAACACAGTATATTGCTGTATAATTCTCAATTGTTCCTTCTGCTTTGATTAGTATTAACCAGGCTTACTGGGAATACTCAAAACACTACTGAAGCAGAATTTTATAAGCAAGGTGGTTTTAGAAATGACGACTAAATGTGCATTTGGATACTTTTCCCTTACAAATTTCTGGACCCCACCAGTCTGGCTGTGTTTTCAGATGATCTTCAGCTCAGGATTGTGTTCAGATAAAGTGATTTTCTGCATCGCGATGAGGTCATTCGCAAGACAACCCCAAGGTGGTTGACCCGATCTAGATATATACACACATACAGTCAGCCTTGGTTAACACAACACCCCACAGGAATGCCATTTAGTGTTGACTTATCCAAGGTGTTGAGTTAACTACGGGTGCAATAAGTCATGGCATTAACATGCATATAAGTAACAGAACTCACACGTTTACAGTATTATTTTAGCTAAATGTCCTTATGAGAATGGTTGAAAGAACTGCAGTGAATGAATCAATTACAGTACAGTATTGTACAAACTCTGTGTAATGTCCTTACTCTTTAGTAAACATGTAATGAAGATTCGGATGCACCAGTCGAGTTAACCGAGGTTGACTGTATATATATATATATATATATATATATATATATATATATATATATATATATATATTTGCTCAAGGAGCCAACTTCATTATATATATACATATATACAGTAACTGTGCAAAAGTTTTAGGCAGGTGTGAAAAAATGCTGTGAAGTAAGAATGCTTTCAAAAAGAGACATGTTAATAGTTTATATTTATCAATTAACAAAATGCATAGTGCACAGTACTGTATATATATATAGTGTACCCATATATATATATATATATATATATATATATATATATATATATATATACACAGTACTGTGCAAAAGTTTTAGGCAGGTGTGAAAAAATGCTGTAAAGTAAGAATGCTTTCAAAAATAGACATGTTAATAGATTATATTTATCAATTAACTAAATGCAAAGTGAGTGAACAGAAGAAAAATCTAAATCAAATCCATATTTGGTGTGACCACCCTTTGCCTTCAAAACAGCATCAATTCTTCTAGGTACACTTGCACAAAGTCAGGATTTTGTATGCATATAGTCAGGTGTATGATTAAACAATTATACCAAACAGGTGCTAATGATCATCAATTCAATATGTAGGTTGAAACACAATCATTAACTGAAACAGAAACAGCTGTGTAGGAGGAATAAAACTGGGTGAGGAACAGCCAAACTCAGCTAACAAGGTGAGATTGCTGAAGACAGTTTACTGTCAAAAGTCATACACCATGGCAAGACTGAGCACAGCAACAAGACACAAGGTAGTTATACTGCATCAGCAAGGTCTCTCTCAGGCAGAAATTTCAAGGCAGACAGGGGTTTCCAGATGTGCTGTCCAAGCTCTTTTGAAGAAGCACAAAGAAACGGGCAACGTTGAGGACCGTAGACGCAGTGGTCGGCCAAGGTAACTTACTGCAGCAGATGAAAGACACATCATGCTTACTTCCCTTCGCAATCGGACGATGTCCAGCAGTGCCATCAGCTCAGAATTGGCAGAAAACAGTGGGACCCTGGTACACCCATCTACTGTCTGGAGAGGTCTGGTCAGAAGTGGCCTTCATGGAAGACTTGCGGCCAAAAAGCCATACCTCCGACGTGGAAACAAGGCCAAGCGACTCAACTATGCACGAAAACACAGGAACTGGGGTGCAGAAAAATGGCAGCAGGTGCTCTGGAGTGATGAGTCAAAATTTGAAATATTTGGCTGTAGCAGAAGGCAGTTTGTTCACCAAGGGCTGGAGAGCGGCACACGAATGAGTGTCTGCAGGCAACAGTGAAGCATGGTGGAGGTTTCTTGCAAGTTTGGGGCTGCATTTCTGCAAATGGAGTTGGGGATTTGGTCAGAATTAATGGTCTCCTCAATGCTGAGAAGTACAGGCAAATACTTATCCATCATGCAATACCATCAGGGAGGCATCTGATTGGCCCCAAATTTATTCTGCAGCATGACAACGACCCCAAACATAGAGCGAAAGTCATTAAGAACTATCTTCAGCGTAAAGAAGAACAAGGAGTCCTGGAAGTGATGGTATGGCCCCCACAGAGCCCTGATCTCAACATCATCGAAGTCTGTCTGGGATTACATGAAGAGAGAGAAGCAACTGAGGCTGCCTAAATCCACAGAAGAACTGTGGTTAGTTCTCCAAGATGTTTGGGCCAACCTACCTGCCGAAGTTCCTTCAAAAACTGTGTGCAAGTGTACCTAGAAGAATTGATGCTGTTTTGAAGGCAAAGGGTGGTCACACCAAATATTGATTTGATTTAGATTTTTCTTCTGTTCACTCACTTTGCATTTTGTTAATTGATAAATATAAACTATTAACATGTCTCTTTTTGAAAGCATTCTTACTTTACAGCATTTTTTCACACCTGCCTAAAACTTTTGCACAGTACTGCATATATAAATATATATATATATATATATTATATATGGATTTATATTTTTGCAGTGTGCACCCACACACATTTTGAAAGCATATTTGAATTTAATTGAATCTCAGCACTAATAAGGTAACATTTAGCCCTTTTCTTACCGTGCCAACCAGTGGGTAGAGGAATCCTGCACCCACGCTGGCCCTGATGTCACGGATGGGCAGAACGAAGCCGGTGGGCGCTCCTTTACACTCAGGGTTGTGCGAGAGGGAGAGGTGGGTTTTCGCCATGCAGATCGGCAGGTTCCCAAATCCCTACAAAAGAGAAGAAGAAAAGATTAAATTCAATAAATTAAGATTTCTTTGAATAATAATGGAAGACCTAACCATTTCTAATTATTGCCTATAATAAACCGTTTTAGCCAATCACATTCTAAAGCTGACAGTACAAAACTGGCTTAAAAACAGCAACATAAATAACACATAACCAAACGGTCCAGGTCCACAACCCAAAAAACCTTTTCAATTTATAAATAGCATTAACATCCTTTGCAACAGTCATTACCTGTAGAACACTGATTATGTAGCTGGTAATAGCTGTTAAGTTGGTCACTGATACTTAAATATAGGCTTCTTGACTAAAACTGCATAAGGCTAATATTTATTTTATAAGCATATTCTACATAGACATACATGCTGCATATGTGAGGTCTTTTACTCCTGAGTTGAAATAACCTAGTGTAACAGATTTCCTGAGAATAAGGCATAGAAACTGAGAATGTTCTTTATCATGTTTTAAAATGAAAAATCCACGTTTGCTGTAACTGCACATTAGAGACCTTCACAGCAACTGGAAGAACACAACAGGTAAGATTTATGAAATGGCTTTGTTAGGTACAGTACAATTACTTTAATAGTGGGATAGAACTAACGCTAGAACCTAGAAGCACAATACTTCAACTGCTGGTCCACAGGGACACAGCTGCTGTTGTAAAAACACAAATCCAACTGTAGAAAACCTGTGACCCTCTCCAGCCCACAGAGCACCCACCTGCTTGGTGTAAAGATCTGCTTTCTGCTGGGCCTCAGGAAGGAGTTCTATATCAGCAGCACCATAGATCTTCTGAGCAATGATCCTGATCTTGTCTATGATCGGCAGCTAATAAATAAATAAATAATAATGTATAACTTATATCATTGATAGCTATTAAACACTGAATAATGTACTGTTGTAATACAAAAGTATTATTATTCGACAAATGCTTTCTTTATGTCTCTCCGTTGAAGTTTCTGTTAGTATGACAAGTGTATAACCCACTAGCTAGGTTAACGCATTGGGAGCTGGCATTCCAGATACAATAAATCAATACCAAAATGAAATGCATGTTGCCAATGGCAACGGACAATTAACTCCACTTGTAATTAATGCAATTATTTTTTTCTCCCTGAAAGAATTAGTAGACGACACTTATATAAAACCACTAGAGACTTTTTGAAATGCTCACAACATGTTTATTGCAATAGAAGATATACCATTATCCACCCACCAATGTCATTAGTTTATGTTTGGCAGATTGACACATACAGTAAAGGAACCCACTAATAAGTACTGACTCAAAAGTATTCAACCACCCCTGCTGGTTCACAGTGAGCAAGCTGTTATTTATATACAAAAAGTGAATATCTGAACAGGTGGCAAAAATGAACAGAATTTATAAATGACTTTATCAAAAATATATCATGTAAAGGAATGCATGTGACATGAGAAATAAATATCAGACATTCTACGGTATAGAAGAGTGTTTCACTGCTTTCACTAAAAGTACCAGATTTATGGGGCTCCCGAGTGGTGCATCCAGTAAAGACACTCCGCGTGGAGTGCAGGATGCGCCCTATAGCCTGGAGATCACAGGCATTATTTAAAACCAATATTCTTTGCTATAATCGATTTTCTGAACCACACAAAATTTCATTCGTTATTCATTTTATACCACATTTAGTGTTGGCATTTTAGGCATTAAATGTAGCTTAACTGGTAACTGTAATTAACTGTAATATACAGAAGTATGGATATACTGTAGAAAGTTACTGAATCAGTTTTGATGCCACTGTACTTACTTCAACATCATAGAGAAACTTGAAGTTACTGGGTGTCTCTGATGCTCTCTGTACAGCATGAGCCAGAGCGACAGCCCCCTTCCCCCCCTCTGCCCAGTGAGTACACCTCACAGCATCCAGAGCACCTGCTTCCTTAGCTAAACGACACACCAACTCCAGCTCCGCGTCGGTGTCAGTTCTGTATTCAATAAAGAGGCATCAGGGTAGCACGGCAGGCATACAAACCCAGAACC
Organism: Acipenser oxyrinchus oxyrinchus; assembly: GCA_030684275.1. Taxonomy (NCBI): domain Eukaryota; kingdom Metazoa; phylum Chordata; class Actinopteri; order Acipenseriformes; family Acipenseridae; genus Acipenser; species Acipenser oxyrinchus. Next base: position 20,574,705 of record CM060266.1, read on the forward strand.
ACACTGCAGGCCAGACAAAGACCAAACAAGTCTTTATTCAAATACTGTAAAAAGTTATGGGTATCCTGGTCATGACAGGAATTATAAAGGATACAGCTATGACAATGAAGCCAACCTGCCTGAAGGGAGGAATGTGTATACATACAAGGCTATCTGCAGTGGAAATGTAACTCAAAACGAGCTTGGCTTTGCTATCTGTGTGTTAGAAATGGTTGAATTTTGTTATCCCAAATGTCACAATTATGACTATATTGTTCCTGCTTTTTGGTCATGTATCAAGTGTAGTTTTTTTTAAGGGCTTTAAAAAACTGGCAACTCTTTCCATCACAAGTTAGCTTTGTTATTAACATCCATATACTTCTTGCCAGGCAGATTTTTTTCACTATTTCATTAGAAAATGGTTCTGCTTTTCTGCATAGACTCTAGTGGATATAAGTCATTAGCTAAGGCTGTATATGGTGTTGCTATGGTTACAACAGTAAATGTGTGTAAAAGTGTGTGAAAGATTGGGACTGATGAAGTTGTTTTTTGTTCTTCACAACACAGACCTTACCCAAGATTTCAATTTTCACGTTTAAACAAAATCTTTGAATGGTAATGCAGAATTTCAAAAACTGTAATAAATGCTTACGATTTGAATGATCAATTGGCATGTCAGTATGTATGTATTAATCATTTCAATACTTAACCATAATCTTTTACATTATACATGTTCATTTAATGATTATATTATTCAAATGTAAACGTTATTTCTTCAGTCTATCTACATACCTAATATAGAAAGCACTATGTGCCTGCACTCCCAGCTACTGAAATCCAAGCACTCAAATCAGTATGATGGAACGCAGCCTAACAATTTGTGACACCTCAGTCAGTTTAAGTGTTTTGGCAACAGTACAGATCCTAAGTGGAAAGGCACTTACTTGAAAACATTCACAGCAACCACCACAGGCACCCCGAACGCCATGGCATTCTCAACCTGTTTCCGCAGGTTACTGCAGCCTTTCTCCAGCAGATCCAAATTCTGTGGATACAAGGTTTGAGGTTATGTATGTTACAGGGGATATAAAAATAAATATATAAAAACAAGCACTGGTTACTGCACAGGTCGTTAATTCACTAGATATGCTTGCTGCAGAACGGTTCAGCAGGAGATCAAGGAATGATCAGAGAACACAGGTGTAAAGTTTTTTTTCTTATTATACAAAGAACACCCTTGGCCTAGGTGTTTCCAATGAAATAGGCTGAAAGAACTGAATCTATTTACCATAGTAGAACAAAGAAGAATGGGGGGCATGATTGAAGTCTTAAATTTTAAAAGGAGTTGACAAAGTTAACCCTAATCAATACTTTATGTCCAGCACATAAGCCAGGACCAGAAGACACAGTTGGAAATGAAGCCTTAGTACAGAGGGAAGGAGAAACTTCACACAGAGAGTGGGGAGGGTATAGAATAGGTTACCTAGTCATGTTGTTGATGGAGAATAAATGAGATCCTTTGAGACTCAACTTGACATAGTTTTGACATCTATCAGCTTCTGGGAACCGGATGAGCACAGACTGGCCAAATGGCCCCCTCTCATTCATACATTTTCTTAGGTTCTTCTCCCTTTTTACTGATATGTTTTACTTTGGGGTCAGTTTGATCAACCTCTAACCTTCCGGGATTAGTTACAATTGCAAAAAAATAACAACATCAACAACAACATTCTGATGAAGGTTTAATATATCGTTATAAATATCGTATATGGTCTTTAACAGCTAAAATATCATGATTTGTATTTTGAGGTATATCGCCCACCCCTACAGTATGCTCCAACATAATCCATATGTGGCTTATCCTAGCAGGGTATGTGTTGATCAAACCCTCCCCTTAGTGTAAACATCAATCAATATAAATGGAATTTCAGATTGCTCCAGCTCATTCTACTCTGCAGCACATATACACACACAGCTGGCTGATAGCAAGAACATCCTAACCAATACAAATTGTAATTCTTTTATAAGTATAATATGCTGGCCCTCAGCCTGCAACAGAAATTTAGAAAACAAAACAAAGAATAAAAAATAAATAATAATAAAATACTTGACACAGATCTGGATCGTGCAGCACATGAATCAGCCACTTAGTATACATATTGAATGCTTTAGCCTAAAACATGTGTCTACTGGTCTACTTAATGTTTGAACATAGTAACACATACTGAAACATGTGAGAAAAAGATACATTCAATTAAGCCAATTACCTCTTCTGTGTATTCCTTTTGGAGAGGCAGGCCTGCTGTGACCTACATGAAAATAAAAGTTAATATGAAAGATATTCTTTTGAAAAAGGCACAGTTTAGTCCCTAGGAAATACTCATGTATCACCATAAAACAAACCAAAATTATATTTTCACAACTATTGTTGCAAGTCTCATAATCCCAATTGTTTATGCATTTATTTATTGTGAATTACTGCTCCAGGTAATTTCATTGCCCACTGTTCTCAGAGAACATGTCCTATTACTTGTGTGCATCTCTCACCAGCACTTGTTGAAACATCATTTTGTTGAGAGACAATTTCTACCACGATGGTGTCTCTGATGCTTGCATAATAAGAAAAGCAACAAAGAACTGAAAGGCAGCTTGGTCTAGTAGTTAAAATACAGTAAAAGACACTGGGTGGAAGTATTAACCTCAGCTCTTTTGAGTTCAGGGGGAATCTTTTATAGATGTACCAAATAGACAGACACATCAGTGCACAGCGAACGCTGGTGCGCATCTTTTAATAGAACACCTAGGGCACTACTTTGAAGGAGGCTCAAAGCTCATCTTAACAGTGTAACATCAGCAAGAAACTACTCAAAACAACATCTGCTCCTTCCTTCAATCAAACTGATTCTAGGTAGTTTTATACTGTTTGTTTCTGAATCGCATCTCCCAATTTGTGGTCTTTTAATAAAACACTTCTGGTATTTCCAATTAAACAGTACTGTAAGGTATCAAGTGGCTATCTCTAAAACAAGGCCTCAGGAGATAGCAAGAGCTTTCCAAAGAATATTAAACAGTCTTAAGAAAGCACTTATTAAAGTGTTTACAGTGTGAAGTAGGTACTTACAACAGGGCCGCCTCCATGCATCTTTAGAGCTCTCACAGTGGCTACGAGGACCACCACGTGTGGGCGCAGGCCTGAGTACCGACACTTGATGTCGAAAAACTTCTCCATGCCAATATCTGCTCCGAATCCGGCTTCCGTCACTAGCAAAGAAAGCAGGTCAGTAAGAAATGACCACATATCTCTCCAGAACACTATTGGACTGCTTTGTAGACTGGTCACGGAAGACCAGTTCCTGGCCTGGCCTACTCTACTGGAGGTCCAGCTCTGCATGTGCATTGTGTCAATTCATGTACAAAATGTGATCTGGGCAGCACTAGTATTGGAACCTAAAAAAACATACGTGTGCCAAATGTGAAAACGGAATTTCGAATTGTGTGGTTTATATCATTGTTCTGGTCAGAGGTTAAAACTATGCTGCAGTGAAATGGTTATTTTTTACTGAACACCACTGGTTTTGGAACTTGACTGATAGAATCAAAGAAGCTAATGTACCATGTGGGTACCAAAAGTTCAATCATGAGCACTATACATTTTTGTAGTTATCCATCGGAGAAAAAAGGTCAATTGAATGTCGAAGATGCATCATCCATAACTCAATAGTGCTAAATTTAGAAACACTAAAATGAGTTTAATAAGATCGACGGAAAGAGTTTCATTAAAGGTATTGTCCTCAGCTTCTCTCTATACACACCATCTCATTCTATTATCAATACTGTTCTGAGATTTGAAAATGTAATTTTGTGTTGTATTATGGTGTGCTTGATGAAACGTGGGATTGTGTTGCCTGCTGAACTGGAAAACGTACGGTCTCCTGGAACCTACCTACAAACCCTTCAGGACCAACCAGCTTCAAGGCAATCTTATCAGCCAGGATGGACGAGTTGCCATGGGCAATGTTAGCAAAAGGACCGGCATGAACAAACACGGGTGTTCCCTTGAGAAACAAATAAATATTTAAACAAAAAAATTATTCAGCCTTCATTTTAGATTTCCATAACACACCCTAAGAGCAAGACAGTTGCTCCACAAATTAATTTATAGACTCCTGCTTGTCACAAATGACCAATAGTCTGCTATCATAATCAAACCCTTTATGACAAAAATGCAAGTCACATAAAACAGGCCATTTTGTTATGGTACAGATTACAATCAGTACTGTGAACAAATCAAGGTCAATGTAATTTAAAGTTTGAATGGGTAGATCTTAAAGTAGCTTCACATGTCATGTTGTTATCCCTGTATATGAGGTCTACAATCTACATGCATTCTACTCAAGAGCCACAAACTAGAATTCTACAGGAGCAGATCATGGATTCAGAGACACTAACTAGCTTCAAATGTCATGTTGTACCGTCTTAACTTTATGACATTTGTAATTATTTGAAAGAGTTCATCCTGTGCTTACTCAGTTATGTTTCTTTTTTATTTTATTTGTGTTATTTGTGTGCCTGCTGTATGTATCAACCAATGTCTTTGTACTAATAAGCACCCGCTGTGTATTGCCAGATATACATAAGGAACCTTGACACAAAAAGCTGTTCACTTACTTTACTGATTTAGCCTGGAGCAACTTGTTTAAAATTCAAAACAGGAGCAACATAACTGATAACCCCATGACTGTAAACATCACTACTGGCAGTCTGTTTATCAATTTGATCTCTTTCAATCACACTTTACAAAAACTGTGATAAGACCCCATTTCTATACATTCATCTTTAGTGTGGTCATTGCCAATGGCAGCGTTATTCAAATATTCAATTACATTCAACAAAGCTAGCCAAATGCAATGTTTGAATCTTGATAAAACATCAAGATACAGATAAAAAGTCAAAAGATCCCCATCTGACTAATTATAATAGTGTCACAAGTCAAAATGTTTAATATGCAAGCTGTTGACTGGATTATTGTGGACTGAATCCTAAAAGTTATCATTAACACAAATTCAGCCAAAAAAAATAAAATAAATAACTGCCCACATAAACTCCTGGGATTTAGGTAGGCAATTATAAAAATGAGTGAGTTACACAGAAAAGCCTACGTTATCTTGTGCTGGCGACTCTGCCCACACTCATTAGATGGAGTTAACTGCTTAAATACTTCAGGTACAGAATTAATGCAACGGTAACATTTCCCTCTTCTACCCACCTCCAAGGTCTGCATCAAGTTTGGTTTGACTGCATCCTTCATAAGAACGGTCAAAGCACCACTCACACCCTGCAGAGAGAGAGAGAGAGAGAGAGAGAGAGAGAGCAAGAGCGAGAGAGCAAGAGCAAGAGAGCAAAGAGAGAGAGAGAGCATGAGAGAGCTGTTAAAAAATGCAACAACATTACACATTGGATGAAATTAACAGATGATGATAAAAAGACACACAAAAAAAGATACAAACAAAAAAACATTCTTTAAAAATGTTGGTGTTAAAGCTTTGTGAATAGTGGCCACTGTTTCTACACTTTCTTAAAAAATAAGCATTCCTTTGTATACCATTGTTATGGGGCGGGGGCCTGATACTGAGGAACAGGGTATAAGACAGTGTGGTTATGGCTCAGTTTCTCCATAACCCCAATTCACCTGAGTCTGCATTCATGTTATAAGGAGGAACACAAGTCTCTATGCCTCCTGACTCCAGTGTTATGAAGGGGAGGTGCAGTGCTTCTTGTTGAGCAGAGCCAGGTCTTATCTTTGCTTTAACCGTGTACTCACCAGATCCTCAGCAGTAACTGGCACACCTTTCCTGCTTGAAGCCACCACCATGTTGGCCAGGCGTTTCTGCATGTCCTCTAGCCCGTCTGTCAGTGCCAGCACAGCCATGATCTCACTGGCTACTGTGATATCAAACTGAGTCTATGAGGGAGATGGGTTTCTTTAAGCCATAAGCAATTCAACTATTACAGAGACAAAATGAAATGTTTAAAATGCCTCTCAATGTGACATATCAACTACATTTTCATAATTTTTTGTTACCTTTTTATTATTACAGTGCTCCCTTGCTATAACGCGGGTCTCGGGGGACACACAATATGAGCGTGAATTAACCATGCATAAAGCACCATGTAATCAACACTATTTTTTACAAAAAAAGTTAACATTCCCACTCATGGATCACTTTATAGCAGTTTTTAAACTATAAATAGGCTGGCCTCAGCCATAACGGCTACTGAGTTCATTTTCTTAAACTGAGGTCAGGAGCTGCTCTTCTATTCTTGTTTCCTGCCATAGAAATATGAAGGCCAAGCTAGATCAGCTAAAGGTTTTTCTTTCTTTTTTTTAATTTTTTTAAAGCAAGAGCCAGTGCCATCTGCTGCACTGCTGTGTGTTGCCAGCAATACAAAAAGAAACTTGATCCTTTGTATATCTTTCCACTAGATGGCACCGACTCTTTCGGATCTAACCTGCGTTATATATATATTTTTGTAGCAATGTTTTAACAATAAAAGACAACAAATTTTATTACAATGGAAAACGGAGCTGATCACTTTCTTTAATTATAAGATGACCGTATAAAGGTATCTGACGAGTGTGCTACGAAACCTGTTCTGCGGCTGTTTGACAAGTAAGAGTTTGAAAAATATTACTAAAGAACGTTGTCGTAGAGAGAGACATATATATATATATATATATATATATATATATATATATATATATATATATATATATATATACACCTTGAAAATCTAGGTTTAACTAATTCCTTCAACTATGATGATGGCCATCACTTAAGACAATCTAATAATGTAAACATGTATTTATTTTTAATCTGCATGCATGCCCCCATACTGACTGTCAGGGGTACAGGTACTTACAGATCTTGTAAATCCCTTTTCAGTTGGAGACTGGCCAATCGTTATCTTACGGAGGAACCTGTCGTTTGTGTCCATAACTAACAGAAGAAAACCATCATTTTAGCATCTTCTCAGCCAATCAAAATGCACGATTCACAGATAATTCAATACCTTATAGGCAGGTTGACAAACGGTCAAACAAAAAAGCTGGGGGGCAAAACTATTAACAATTGAACTTTAATATAACTCCGTACTTTAAAACTACAGAAGATGTATATACAATAATACATGTGTATAGCTGGAGATGTATATACATGTGTACAGCTGACAGCATCTCTTTGGCTATTGGGGTGGTTACATATTTGGTTGTAGAACATGTAGTGATCACAATAAGAGAGTCGGATATCAGAATCTAAAACGTATCTGACATTCAACTGTGTATACATCTCACGGCTGTCACATTTACTTTCCTAGAGGCAAACTGTACAGGACACAGGTTTGTGTAGGCTTGCATAGCTAGACTTCACACCCAAAGTCACAGGGTCTATTTCTGTGAAGCCTCCAGTTTTTACCTGTCTGACATTACCAGATTTATTTCACTTTTTACAAAAATGGTGCAAATTCAATTTTGGTGTGAATTAGGCCTTTGGTGTCCTGTAATTGAGAGCTTTTCTGGTTTCCACTGTCATTTCACTTAATTAGCTCAACTTCTTTCTGTTTCTCACAATTACAAAAGAGATTATTTAATTACAAAGTTGCCATGATGATAAAATTCATCTTATACTAGCTTTATATATTCCCTTCCTGTTTGCCAGAGATAATTTACAGTAAAAAATCTTAATAACCAGGACACAACCTTTTCATATTTAAGAAAGCTACAGCCAACTTTTCTGCATGTTGTCCCAGTTACCATTACTGAACACAGGTACCTCTCTGCCATGTTATTGTGTCGGGATCAATGTCCAGCCGGACAAATGCAGCGATTTCTTCCTCTGTCAGCGTGTCAGGGTGGACCTTATCAATGCCCAGTTTCTGGACGAACAGAAACACATTAATATCTCTTTTTACAGATTTGTATAATGCATGGTGTTAAAGATAACTAAAACAGCAGTTCATTTTCAATATATATATATATATATATATATATATATATATATATATATATATATATATATATATATATATATATATATATATATATAAATTTTTCACTTTCATTCCAATCGTGACCAATACAATTGAGATCCGGGGATTATGGTAGCCATGGAAGATGCATGAATTCCGTGTCATGATCCTAAAACCATTCACGCACAATCCTGGCATGTTGGATGGCTGCATTATTGTTCTAAAAGTAACCTGCACCATCAGGGTACAAAAGTGCAGCACTGTTTAAATAAACTACAACATCTGTCTGGTCTTCTGAAATAATCAAGGGACCTAGGGTATACCAGGAGAAGATGCCCCACACCAGGGCAATGCCAAATCCAATCAGATAGGAAGGCCCTAATAAAAGTGACCAGACAGCGTATACTGCCATCTTAGAACATGTGTGTATTTATACCTAATGAAATTGATCATCTTCAAGTTCTAAACTATTTGAAAACAGACCTGAATAGGATTGCAATGTAATACGGCTCAGCAGGCAATCACTAGCTTTACATGCTGCTAGAGCCAGTCTTTCAACATAGCCACCAGCTGACATCACAAAACCACCAACCACAGGTCAAACTGGCATTCTTTGCATGCCCTGGACTGAATGGCAGAGGCTGTCAGAGAACAACTCTTGCAAAAAGTTTGCATGGCCACCGCTTGCACTGTGAGCCAATGATGTTACAAAACTCCCCAAGCACCAGAAATCCATACTAACTTGTCAGATATGTTTCTTTTAATCAATACCTTTTGAAGGCTCTGAACAAGCTATTTAATATACTTACCTTCAGCCGGTTGATCTGAATCGGAGAAAATGTCCTCACTGTGTTGTTTACAGGAACTAGCCGGTTATACAAAGCCTGGAAAAAAAAGTACTATTTAAAATAGGATAACGAAGCTCCTCCATTTCCTGGAACTCAATGACCATCTAACCTAGCCCTGTGGCCTTTACAAAATTACAGACAGGACCAACGTCAGAAGACTCATAAGGCAGCCAGCTGCTTGACATCCAGCAGAGCTACAGTATTTGTCTATAAAACGTTCTTACAGTTCTTACACTGGTCATTGCCATTCCATTCTAAGTTTTGCATTATAAAACACGCTTTTAAAGTAAAAAGAGTAGGGAATCAGAATGCCAGAATGTTTAGTGTTCCATTTCATGAAGGAAGTACCTTGTCGCTCTGTGTGTTTTCATGGAACATGCGGGCATCAATGGCAGCAGCGACCAGGTTGTTGGCTGCAGTAATGGCATGGATGTCGCCTGTGAGATGCAGGTTAAACTGGAATGCAAAGGGCACCACATAATACTTTATATTGCAAGACCATAATCATGTAGAACAGATGTTTCGAAAGAAATACAGCAGTCATTGAAAAATATTTTAAGAAACGTGCTAATGTAACATACCTCCCCTTGGTAGCCCAATGGAAAGGGCAGGAAGGGATTTTACAGTGTTACAACATTCACAACGGTATCAATATTACACACTCCAGCTCTTATTTATATTAAGAAGATATTAAACATCAAGATGATTGGGATAATATACCTCTTCCATTGGAATGACTTGAGAATATCCTCCTCCAGCAGCCCCACCTGTGCAGAGAGAACTTTGAAGTGAACACAGGTCCCATTTTATATACAGACAAAACAGCTTTCATTGGCTTTTATTAACGTCAAGATACGGTGAATAAAAACCATAAAAATCACACCCATTTTGAAGCAGTATAAACGTTATATTAAAAACAAACTTGCCTTTGATTCCGAACGTGGGGCCCTGAGATGGCTGGCGAACACAAGCGAACACGTTGAGTTTTAGGTGGGCTCCCAGTGCCTGCACCAGCCCCACTGTGGTAGTGCTTTTACCCTCACCCAGTGGAGTGGGAGTAATACTGCAAGATACATGAAAAAGAGATGTCAGTAAAATACAAGTTATAAAACAACATTACACATGCTAGACTTCGCACACCGCAAGTCTTTACTATACAAAAGAGCCAGGGGGGCTGTGTGTAGAGCTTTTAATCTTATCTCACCAGCAGGAGTCAAAATCCTTAACACCAGCAGTGCATTACTCATTATAAAAGTTTACCACGGGTCATTTTGCAGTTTTCTCCTGCTTTCCCCATGCGTATTATTATGCATTTACTATAGTTTACACTGGTTTGCCATGTTTATCAGCCACAGTGTATAGGTAACAGGTTCAGGTGCGTCTTGAACCAACGAGGAACATATCAAACTGCTATGCAACAGGAGTCTTATTTCCATCCCCGTTGTTTAAATAAATGATGCACAAAATTGGATGGGTCTTTTTAGTTTCAGAACTTTAACAATAGATTTTTTTCTATATTTACTAAGCTTAAAAAATCCCCCCCAAAAAACAGCAAAACATTTCACAAACAACCCATTTATGTTAGGCAAGAAAAAGGTTAGACTGGCTTACCCGGTCACAACAACATATTTCCCATCTGGCTGGTCCTGGAGTCTCTTCATGGTTGACAGCAGGATCTTCGCTTTGGTTTTCCCGTACAGCTCCACCTCATCTGAAAACAAGCCAATTTCTCTTGCCAGCTTATCAATTGGTTTTGGAATGCAGGCTCTTGAGATTTCAATGTCACTGCAAAGAAACACAATTGTCATTCTTATGTATGCAGTGAACACTTTCAAGTTTGAATGGCTTGTCAAACAACTTGGTGCTGTTGTCAGGATTAGTTGTAAGCCACAACCTACGTATTAAAGTGCAAATCCAAATTCTTAAGCTAGAATCATATATTCTAGGCTCACAAGTGGCGCATCCGGTAAAGGCGCTCCGCGTGGAGTGCAGGATGCGCTCTATAGCCTAGACGTCGCCGGTTTGAGTCCAGGCTATTCCACAGCCGACCGTGGACGGGAGCTCCCAGGGGTGGCGACAATTGGCCGAGCTTTGCCCGGGGGTTTAGGTCGGTTTGTCCTCGGCTCACCACGCACCAGCAACCCCATAGTCTGGCCGGGCGCCTGCGGGCTTGCCTGTAAGCTGCCGATAGAGCTGCATTGTCCTCCGACGCTGTAGCTCTTGGGTGGCTGCATGGTGAGTCCGCAGTGTGAAAAAAAGTGGTCGGCTGACGGCACACGCCTGAGGACAGCTTGTGTTCGCTTCGCCTCCCGAGTCAGCGCAGGGGTGGTAGCAGTGAGCTGAGCCTAAAAATTACTGGGCATTCCAAATTGGGAGAAAATAATAAAAATAATTGGCAACGACTAAATTAAAAAAAAAAAAAAAATCCATATATTCTAGGATCTGCAGCCATTACCTTGCATAGCAGCTACACCTACTTCTGTTTAGCAGATGTCCTTGAAAATGAAAAGGAACCAAATTCATAATTGTACCAAAAGCTATCAAAAAAAATCGAACTATCAGTTCATCACATTCTTTGACAAAGGCAAAAACTGAAGGCTTTATTTTAATGGCTGACATAAGCCACTTCTGCTGCACAGGTTTAGTTCAACTTACACAAGTGACACGATCATGTTAGTATACTGCACTTCACTCATGTAAATATATTGTTTCACCATCATGACAGTTAAGATTTGTAATCAGACGCTTCGGACTAGCTTTGTGAGTGTCAAAAAGAAAGAACAGTGTTTTGTACAGTGAATAAACTGTGTGTTAAAAACAATGACATAGCAATTACATCTAATAATATACATGTTCATTTCCTTGCATCTCTTGATTTGAAAGCGGACTGTCATAGCAACACACTTCAAAAAATATCTTGCATTGAACAGGAATCACAGCAGGTCAGGTAAAAAAATTAAAAAGTTTTTAAAGAGCCAGACAGACTCAGACGCCTTGAGGCAGAATGTTGAACTACAGACACAGGAAAACGTTAAGCACCAGAGGGCCTCAGTGAGTGAGCAGAGTGTGTGGAGACACCATGTCACAAATACAGAAATATTTAATCCCCTCAAAACCTTTATGTCAGGAGCATTTATTTTTAAATGGCAGTCAGCAAACAGGGCCCATGTCAACTGCCAAGACTGAAGAATAGAAGCCTCGTAGCTTTTGTCCTTGAGCACAGTAAACAGAAGTGGTCCACAAAGACACAAAACTGCCATTTTAACAATGCTTTTACATCAGTGCTAAATTAACTTAGACTTTCTTTCAAACTCTGTAGCATCACCAAAAAAAAAGAAAAAAAAAAAAGAAAACCCAGGTCTACATTTAGCACCACGATTAAAGCTTTGGGAATATTGCGCAAAGGCACAAATACATACAGCACCATTATAAACTGCTAGCTTTGTTAATATGTGAAGGTGTTTCCTAAATTATCTTAATGTAAACATGTTTATTTACCTCGGTACTGGGTTTAGAAGATTCAGACTTGTGAGCTGAATGTGCCACCTTCCTGGTTTGTTATTCTCCAAAAAACGCTTTGCACTTTCTACCGTGTTCTGTTGACAATAAACAAAAATACAACATATATTTACCGGAGAGCAGTGAATTTTTATATGGTTTCCTGGGACACATATAGTACACAAAACCATACAAATGAAAGGGTGACACACATACAGACAGAAGGTTCCTTCACACATACAGAGATTCTGAGACTGTCAATAACTTGTGCTAAAGAATGTCCTAGGCAAGTTTCATCACAATTGGCTAAGCTACTCTAGATATGTGTAAAAACGTAACAGCGATATACATACATAACATGCAGTCACCTCCTTATATCCCTAGATCCTGACACTCAATGTCTTTGTCCTAACCATTGGAAATGGTTATGTTTCTTACTAGTGTGCCTAAAGAATGAGCAATATAAAAACTGCATCATATTTACGACACATGAAACAAAGCCATTTTTTTTTACTGGAGTCTAAATTTGGCTTTATATAAACCCATATGTATTTTCTTTCTGTACCTTTTACATGTACCTACGTCACAGAAAGATACAGCTATAGAGTCTACAGCAATCTACAGTCCACACCTCCATCAGCATGGCCACAGTCATTGGTCCCACACCACCTGGTACAGGGGTTATGAAGGAAGCTCTCTCCTTGGCGTCACTGTAGGCAACGTCTCCAACCACCCGCTTCCCGCTTGCCTTTGTGGTATCTGTAAGAGAACAACAACAAACTAGTAGAACTAGACATATAACTAAGCATCCCCGACAGCACAGCGGGATGGCCAGTCTGAAGGCTATTATTATTTGTTTATTTAGCAGACGCCTGTATCCAAGGCGACTTACAGAGGCTAGGGTGTGTGAACTATGCATCAGCTGCAGAGTCACTTAAAACAACGTCTCAACCGAAAGACGGAGCACCAGGAGGTTAAGTGACATGCTCAGGGTCACACTGTGAGTCAGTGAGTGAGCCGGGATATGAACCGGGGACTTCCTGGTTACAATCCCTTTTTCTTTAACCACTGGACCACACAGCCTCATGAAATAAAACCGATATGTGGAAAAATAGAGTTAATTATATTGAAATACCAAAATAAACTTGTAATGTCAATTTCTTTTAGTATTTCTAAGCACTATTGAGTTTATAGTTATGGATGATTATATATATATATATATATATTATATATATATATATATATATATATATATATATATATATATATATATAGACAGATGGTTAATTTGTATTGGTCAATAACCATTATCAAACTTAAAACCATCAGAAACTGGAGTGTCTACTTGTTTTAGGTATAATAGTATACCACATGCTGTTTGTTTTAGTGAAATCCAAATTCTTATGTAATAACAAATGTGCCGCACTGCAGTCAATGCTTTCTATAAAACAAAGGTCACGCTGCAGCCACTTCCCTTACGTCCATAAAACTGATAAAGAAACTCAAATTGTACTTTCAAGTCTGGGGATTACTAGAAGTCAACCCTTTTCATGAACTCAGATGCCACCTAGTGTTCAGCTCCTTTTAAGTATAGTTCACTTCTCTGGCTCCTGCAAAATTTGCATTCTGTTCCTCTGCTTTCCATGAGGGTCAACACATAATTATTATTAAAATATACTTCCGTTTAATAGAACCACAAAATTGAAAGAGGACATAGTCATTTTAATTGACCATTCCCCTTACAATCTGCAATCATTCTGAGTGGTTCTGGGTTCTGCTGGGCCTATCTGTCTTTATAAGTAGAGTAAGTGGGGCTGACTGATTGGAATGAGAAAGGCTGCTTAGGGCTGGCAATTAGGACTCACAACAAAAATGATAACTCAGTACTGGAATCACATAACCCAATACCAAACACCATACAAAGTGGGAAATAAAATAAAGAAAAATTGAAACTTGCACTTTAAAAATCTACCAAACTCAGTTTCGCAAACGGATTAGTGGGAGGTAGGGGAAAGAGTTCCTTAGTCGCTCAAAGCAATCCATTCTTTACTGACAGGTTGCCCTGAACCAACGATTTTCTTTTCACATCATGTCGCATCATTGCTCCCCCCCATCAGCCCCCTACCTGGAACGTGGTTGATGCCACAGTCAATCACAACAGCCCCTTGCTTGATCCAGCATCCTTTCACCATCTCTGGCTTGCCAGCCCCAACGACTAAAATATCAGCACGGAGAACCTGGACAAAGAAAGTGAAAAAAAATAAAATAAAAACATTTCTGTCCGGACTTGCTTATTCGTGTGTGTAAGACTGAACCCACAATTTGGATTGATTAGAAGTAAGACTCAATGTTATTTTTACCTGCCCAGCTAGGTCGGCAGTCTTGGAGTGGCATGTTGTTACTGTCGCGTGGTTCCACAGCAGCAGGTCATGCATGGGTGCCCCGACGATCTTACTGCGCCCGATAACCACAGCGTTCTTCCCAGCAATGGAGGTACCTTCAGAGAGACAGAGCTCTGTTAAAGTAATTGTATGCTACACAATAATTCCATAAATCGTACCTATTTCGACATGTTACAGCAAACTGGATTTTCATTTTAAAACATGATATCTGTTACTACTTTAGGTTAAAAGGAAGTTTCCATTTTTGTTGTCTTGGAAATATGTTAAACTTGGGTTATTTCACCTCAGTATCTTCATGGTCGCAGTCTGCTACTGGCTGAAAGCATGTCAGTCAATAGGGGAAGCAGCCGATTGGTTACTGACAGGAAAGAACCCATTGAAAGGGTGAACAAAACAAAGCTGAAACACAAACCTGTCTGTTTGATGAGTTCCATGCATCCTTTAGGAGTACAGGGGATAAAGCAGTCTCCCAAGTCACCACGAGCAAGCTTTCCTGCATTTATACTAGTCAGACTAGAAGAAAAACGAGCATGTCAGTGGCAGTCATCCCCAGCCAAGACTGGAATTACAAAACTAGATACATCAAGAAATAGATCATCATGACACTCATCCACTGAAAGCACATGTAGGTTTAACATAGTCCTAGATGCTTCTAGATTACCTAACATGTAAGCAATAACAAACTACACTTTGACAATTTGTTAATCCAGGCTATTTTAGAAATTAATATACTGCACACGTACACACAAAATATGAAATACTTCAATTATCTTTCTCTGCAATGTTTAATCTTTTAAGGTCTTATTTTGAGCAAGTGCAAAGGCACGTTTTCAGATGAATACAATCACTTGAAAACGGTAGAAGACAGTAATAACACTAACTGAAAACAATAGTTCACCCGTCTTACTAAGGTGTTTCTTGATAGTTTTATTCTTTTCAGAACATTTGCATTTCCTTCAAAATACTGCTCATACAATCTTTGAAAACTGTAGCTATTCACACCCTGTTCACTGGCTGATGAAACGGACGCTAGGAGAATCGTTTGTCTACTTGTTTTACCTGCAATACTACTGAACTTGTGAATCTGGTTAACATCACTCCAACTCTCAGCCACTCTGGGTGCCTACTGTACATGATTGTAAACCGAGCCTTGACCAGACCTTGGCTCACAGAACATTGACCGACCAGGCAGAGCACATTTTGTGTATAAATAACCAGACATTTACCCATCCACATCCTTCTCAGGCGCTACAGCATTGGTGACTCTCTCTGTATTGATGGGGTTGATAGACTCCAGCGGGAGCTGCACTATGAGCCCATGTATCTCTGGGTTCTCGTTCACTTGAATAATGTTTCTTAAAACCTAGAACAATAACAATGGAAGATCAAAACGAAATTGTGAAAAAGATCTGTATCATTGATGCATCCAGATGTGTCAATGAAAAGTTTGAAGGTGTTTCTACAAAAACCTGTAATGGAACTTTATTGAGAGAATCCTAGAATACAACACTGTACCAATTGTAAAGAAAGGGAGTGGTCTGTTTCATTGATATGGCCAGAGGTTAAAACAATGCAGCAGTGAAAAGGTTCATTTCTACTGGACAACATTGGTAATGGACTAAAGAACATTTGCTAAGCACAGACAAAGGTTTTCTGTATATGTCCCTAAAGCTCAACAAATAAATGATCATATTGTAAACAAAATGACGGTATCTGCTGAACTTGCCTCTTCTTCTGTGGCAGTCTTTGGCAGACGGACATGGCTGGCGTTGATACCGATCTGAAAAACAACAGAAACAGAAAACAAACTTACAGTAAAATATAAAAAAACTGACGTATTTAATTAAAGTAATAATGTGTGAGCAACAGATATTAAACATGAGTCTGAAAGGGATTTGAATTTGAATGCCATGATTGACAAATAAGACTAAGAAATAGCAGGCTGCTGTTTTATGCAACAGACAAGGCCCCAGCCAGGGCACCGTCATGCCTTTTTTTCTCGACCATGGTTGGTGTGAAAAATGAATCATCAATTTGACTTGCTCTTCATAAAGAAATGTTTAGTATGTGTCTACAGCTCTTTTGTGCTCGAAACCTGACCAGGCAATGTTCTTTCAGTCGTAGTTTATAAAACTAAGTGACATTAAGAAATGTAAAAGTGTTCATGTTACAAGTCTAAAACAACTTGCAGCGGTAGGTTAATTAAAAAGAAATGGGGTTCCTTTTGACAAAAAATAAATAAAAAATGGTGCAAATAATGACTGTAAACAATGTCTTATTTTGGCCCATGGCTAGCTGGATTGATCATCTGCCTTGCATTGGTCTTTAAGACAGGCTGCCTAATTCTACAGAAAACAGCTGGAAACAAGCGCCATATTGTCAGCAACAATTGACATAACTTTTCCAGAAAGTTCATTCCTCAAGTCTGTTAGAACACAAATGATGAAATTAGTGCGGCAATTACGAATATGTTTTTAACTAATGGAAAGAAATTGAGGCTTTTAATAGTTGCCTTTAAAAGTTCCAGAAAAGACCCCACAGTGGTTATGTCACATGGTTTAGTTTGGACTGCGTAGTAGTAAATTCATGCATGTAGTCTTCTGTAATTTTAATTCACTCTATTAGATAAACAACATTTACCTGACACAGACACTTAATTGACAGTACTTTGATTTGCACAAATACAAATACATTCAAACTGTTTTGATTAACCATTACCTCAGCTGCAGCCTTCAGCTTCATACTAATGTAAAGGTTGGAGTCATCTCTGTCACCAACCTGAAAGGAAAGACATGATAAAGCATTGAATATGCTTATGGGCCTTCCTATACTGTATATATCTTTTTTTACTTTAAGCTTCATTTTTAGTCACTTCCCAAATGTAAACTAATATCCATATTCGTTATATGCATTATATTTAAGGCCTGGGAGCAGCCAACAGTTGGTCTGGTGCTTATTAACCTTACCTCTTCAATCCTGCAGTTTAGGAGAAAGATAACATTAATTGATTTATATATAAAGACAGTCAGAACATACTGTTTTATATTTTACAGCACATCGATTGACTTTTCTTGACCATAGTCTACATTTGATTATCTAGAGAAGAGAAGCAATAAATCAAAGGTCTCACACAGCTCTAGTTCTGAGTACACCGTCAAAATGGGAATGTGTTTGCAGGAGGCATGATGCAATCTGTATACAATCATAAACATGAAATAAAAAAGGCCAGGTTTAGGCTTACTAAAAGTTTTAGTATATCATAAACTGTTTTAGAGTCGGCATTACAAACTACAGGCCGAAACCCTGGCAGTTTTTAAAAGAGGACATTTCATTAATATGCAAAAATAAACACAAAAACAAATACAGCTGTATTAAAACTAAACACACCTCAGGATTAAGTAACAGGAGGCAATGCTATTGTTATAAAAAGATACACAGATCTGATTTTAAGCCTGTGTTAATCCTGCTAATGTTTGCCTGCAAGGATCTAAGCTTTACTAACACGTATTTTTCAATACTTAAAGCTTTATGAAGTTATAAACAGCTGTCACGTTGATGTACATATAAATAAATCTCCTTTACACTGAGCTTAGAGCCTGAAGGGGGGGAAAGATATTCCCTACATTTCAAATGGTTAGGAAATAGAAAAAATATACATATACACATTTAAAAATGAAAAATTACATGTTGCCAATCGAAGAAAAGATTTTTCCTTTTTCTTAGAGACATACCTGTAGAATAGCGAGACCCGGCCTAAAGCCAGGCAAGTCCAACTTCATTTGAGCTACATCTTTCTTCAGTCTCTCTCTCACTAGCCTGAAAGGCAAGATTACATGTCAGTTTTGAAGCAGCAAGGAGCCCATTATTTATCAAGTAAGCTTTTGAAGACAGGTTTGTAAACTTCTTACAAGGACGTTTTAGATCCTGAAACAATGGCAGCCAACAACCTTCTTCCTCCAAAGCAGTTTGGCAGAGGTTTCAGCCTTGTAGCTAAACAGGAAAACATAGCAAGCAGCTGGACTGAAGACCCTTTAGAAAAAAGGGGGGTACAGAGTCTGCTTACTTTTCAAAACTCAGTCCTGCAATGGCTGAAAGCAGCCCAGCGGACCAACTAAACTTGTGCAGAATCACAAAACGTGCTTCCAGCAGCACCACAAAAGGAGACCCTTTGGGAGTCTGCCAGTCAAAAATCCGGTGTCTGTAACCTGGCTATTCTTAAATCCCTGTTGAACAACAGCATGCAGGACAGCTGTGTTGTTTTTCTGTAGTGCCATATCATGGCATTGGATTAGCACTTTGTTTTTTTCCATGATCTACTACAGGTTTGAGATCAAAGCATGAGGTTAGAACAGGAATTGCCAAGGCT
Organism: Acipenser oxyrinchus oxyrinchus; assembly: GCA_030684275.1. Classification (NCBI taxonomy): domain Eukaryota; kingdom Metazoa; phylum Chordata; class Actinopteri; order Acipenseriformes; family Acipenseridae; genus Acipenser; species Acipenser oxyrinchus. The sequence continues at coordinate 20,593,823 of CM060266.1, forward strand.
AACTGACTTGCAGCGTGCCAGATTCCAGTGTTGAAAATACAGCAGATAGCTGATTAAAGTGTAAACGGCCGTGTCGGCTGTGGGTTCTGTGAGTTTTCAGAGGGCAGTGAAAGCCAATCAGCAAACTCTGCAGATGGGTGTGTGCAGCGAGCATAAAAGGGCTGGAATGAAGTTGTGGTTTTATTCCAACTGTGGACATGAACTGTAGCAAATTAAACTATGTCATTCAGTCATATTTTAAAGTGATATACAGGCTTTAAAATGTAAATATTTTTATACCTCTGATTATCCCGCTGCCAGAATTTAGACAACCGCTTGTTCAATAGTCATGAATCTTGCTAAATACCTTCTTAGCAGTTATATAATTTACTGTATCGTAATCGAGGTATATGAAGGCTGTACATCCGTCCTACCGACTGTGTCTATTACTGTGTCTTTTACTATAGAACCCCTTATACAATTCTTATCAAACTACGTGTATCAGATACAGGGACGCATATGCATTGTATGTCTATGTGTCAAACTTTTTCATGCTACAAGCGACCAATGAATTATTAGCTTTTTAGTTTATTTGCTGCCCTAAGTATATGTTGATTTCCCACATTTTGTGCAGGAATAATGATATGTTGATCTTTCAAATACACCACTTCATTATAAACTGCTGCTTCCTGGTATCAAAGCTCTTCCTGTACTGTAGGTCACATGGTATGACAGCAGCAAGACCACTAGAGGAAAGCAGACCTATAAGCACAGGTAGTGAGATTGGATGCGGAAGACATGGCAATTTTAACCTGTTGTGTTGAATTTAGAAGAATCTGCATGCATAAATATAATGCAAAACAACCAAGCACAAATACATTTGTAAGCATCAGTCAGTTTCACCCTATTTCCCTATTAAATGTAGAAAGCAAGATTTTCTTCAGCATTATTGCTCAGAGATTGTCAACTTACCTATTAAAAAAACCTGCATCATTAACACTTCAGTACAAAAAGCGGGCATTCCAGGTTTCCCAGGATGCTTAGAACACATCAGTGTGATCTGGCAACAAATTCAATCAGCTAAAAAGGAGAGGAAGGAGCTCGATGTGACATTCCTGGATTTGGCTAATGCATATGGTTCAGTGCCACATGAACTTCTTTGGGCAGCATTTGATTTTTTCAGCATACCAATGACAATAACAAATTTAGTGAAAGCCTACTTTGGAGATTTAATTTTTCAACATCAGAATTCAGCACTACATGGCAATGCCTAGAAGTTGGAATAATGGCAGGATGCACCATTTCTCCACTGGCTTTTACCATGGCAATAGAAGTAATTATTATCGCATCAAAATGGGTAGTGGGATGAGAGTGTTTGGCTTCTGGAATACGACTACCACCAATTTGAGCATACATGGATGACATGACAACCATGACTACAACAGTAGCCTGCACTAATCGGTTATTGGGCAAATTAACCAAGAACACTGAATGGGCACGAATGCAATTCAAGCCCACTAAATCAAGGATCATCTCTATAATTAAAGGTAAAGTAGTAGATAAAAGGTTCTACATTAATGGTAATACCAACAGTGTCTGTGAAGCCAGTGAAAAGTCTTGGGAGATGGTATGACGGAGATCTAAAGGACACAGTTCATGTGGGAGAAGTTAGACAACAAGCAGTGGAAGGGTTGGAGAGCATAGACAGCAGCGCTTTACAGGGCAAACTAAAACTCTGGTGCTTTCAGTTTGGTCTACTGCCGAGGCTGTTGTAGCCACTGACTGTGTACAAGGTTTCTTTGACAACAGTAGAGAAGCTGGAAGCTTTAATCAGTTCATATGTCAGGAAATGGTTGGGAGTTCCACGATGCCTCAGCAGAATGGGACATTATGGTAAAGGAATACTGTAGCTACTAGTCTCCGCTCTAACCGAGGAGTTTAAGTGTGCCAACGTCCTACTGCAAATCACATTAGTAGAGTCACGTGACAAATGCGTAAGGGAGGCAGCAATTGTGTTGAAAACTGTAAGTTTGTAAGTGGGCGGCAAAGAAAGTCATGGAAGATGCAATGACTGCCCTTTGAATCAGTGATATCATGGGGCAAGTTCAGCATGGAAGAGGGGATCTTGGTCTCAGTTCAGCTCCTCCTACATGGCACAAGGCAGCCCCAGCTCAACGGAGTAAGCTGGTAGTCAATGAGGTGCAAAAGCAGGAGGAGAGGATTAGGTGCGTAAAGGCCATTTCACCTGGTAGAGTTAACAGTGCCATGGGAGAATGTTGTACATGAGGCGTACAAGAGAAAGAAACTGCGGTATGCTCAACTAGCCGCTGAAGCGGAACAGTGAGGATGGAGAGTCCGGGTTTACCCAGTGGAGGTGGGTTGTCGAGGTTTTTGTGGCACACTCTACAACCCGGTTTCTCAGAGATGTCGGATTCAGTGGCCAAGAGTTGCGTCTCACAGTGAAGAACTTATCTGAAGTAGCAGAGAGGAGCAGCAACTGGCTGTGGTTGAGACGGAAAGATTCTGGCTGGGGATCTCAAGCACAACAGAAAGAAAGAAACGCTGATGTACGGGTAAGTAAGCTGGGTTGAGTTGAGTGGGGACAGAGGGGTGATGATGGGGTGATGATGGGACGCCAGAAACACGGGTCGAGTCCTCTTGAGGTGTCGTGGGCAAGTCGACGAAACACTGAGGATGGACGGTGCCCACGTGAAGACCCCAGAGAAGTACCCTACTTCGCTCAATCCAGACGGTTGTCATGCTGATGCGCTGGGGAGGCCGCACTGTGGATGATCCCTGGAGCCAGCATCACAGCCGTTGTGTGTGCTGATGCTAGAAAGGCAAAATAAGCTGATCCCCGGAGCCAGCATTACACTTCAGCCATCAACACTAGGCAAAAGGATATCTACGTCATCAGATGGAAGGAAACTCAAATGGATGGAGACGCAGTTGGCTCACATTAGTTTAATGTAAAGCTACGTTTAATTGGTGCTTATCTTGGCGAGAGCCGAGTTCAAATCAGCATGAAGTTTTAACATCTACTATCATGTAATGGAAATCACAAAGAGTAGCCTAATCACATTGGGTTCAATCTTTTAAAAAAATGTAATTCAAAAGCACTGCTTACACTAACCTCTAGTCTAGCTGGACACATTTAGGAATACAAGCTTTGTATAGGAATTGTTTTGGTTAGCAGAGTAAATACTTGTTTTACAATAGGCCCAACTTATATCAGTAAGCAGCTAGTCCATAATTAAAGTGAATTTCCACTTAATAAACTCAATAAGTCATATTTTAATGTAGAGGTCCTCACTGTTCCTGTGGTGAGACTTTATGATTAATCTGTAACTGAGTACCCAGGAAGATGAGAAAATCAATGCACTGGACCTTGTCTTATGACAGGTCATGTGCCTGGACTAAAGCAAAGTCTACATAGTATCAGGCTGCTAGCACTGAACACCAGAGAAATAGCATGGAATGTAGGCAGCTTTTCACCAGATAGTATTAACACAAACCTGTACTCAAGCATGCACTGTCTGTAATTAAACTGACTTTGAGGATGTTTTCAGGCTGGAAACCAGTAGCTTGGTAACAGCCTTGCTTAGGCTAGGCAGGTGAAAGATGCTAATAAAATATTAACAGGGGGTTTGCGTCTACAGGACTTCTCTGGAGTTTCCACAGGGAGCGTCGCATTGCCTCTGGCACGTCTGTGGGTTAGGGAGGCAAAACACAGGGACTGTTTCTACTCATCATGCTACAGCAGACCCTACTGGCCAGGCGCCAGGTGTGCTCAAGATGGCCTTTGTCCTCTAGAGCCCGATGGCTCGCGGACACTCTCCAGTTCCTAGGTGGCAATTGGCTTGGTCGTGGGACTGGAGTAGGCCCTTCAGTTCTCCTGAGCTGTGTGGGGAGCTGCTGCGGTGAGGGAACGTATATGGACATTGTAAATTGTAAATGTAAAGTACATTTTTGGCGACTTGGTCTTGGTTTAAATGGTTCAAGATATATGGGTAATTTTAGCTGTGCCTGTGCTAATGTGCTACTTTTCTTTTACACATCAACCTCAATACTCTATAGTCCCCTATTGCATATTTCTCGGAAATCATATGGAACTTATTACCATTTAACCACATGACCTTAATGTAATAAATCCAGGGTATGTCTGTCTAGTACTACAAAGTCACAACTGGTAATCAAATTACTTAATATAGAAACTGAAGTAGATAATAGGAAACCTCAAACTAGACTTCTCAACATAAATCTACCCTTACACTCAGAGTACAATCCTCTTGTGTTCTATTTTATAAATTCATTTGAACAGGGCATATCAGTTTAAGGATGAAACTAGTGCCCCCATAGTTCTTTGATAATATATGCATATTGAACTTTCAAGTACAATGCTACAGAAAACAGCTGCAGACAAGTATCAAATTATCATTTTCTATTTGACGATCAATTTACATAGAAAGTACATTTTCAAAATGCTCTACTCACACTCATCCTTTTCAGAGAGGAATAAAACTTCTCAGAATAATACCTGAATTGCAACTAAGGCATGTCCTGCTAAGTCTTTCTTCCTCTCTAAAAGATATACCTTTATTCAATTACCTTTCTGTTTTCAGTCCCCAGACTCCCTTGCTAATATTTTCTTAATTCCTGCTATTTAAAAATTAATTACTGTCCTGTGCTAGTGGCATTGGCAAACTTTAGACTCTTTTCACTGTAACACTGCAAAATATTTCCAAATTAACAATGAGCATTTGGTGTAAACATGGGAGAGAGCATACAGCTTTAAATCAAACTACTGTAATCAAGTTATACTGCAATTCCTTGGCTTTGAAACAATGTTGCAATTCCTGCATTTGTCAGTATTGAGAAACAAGGGCCAAATATGTGACCTTGGTTTCATTCTACACCACCTACCCTACAGTAGCCAGTATGAGAATACTCAACAGTCAACCACTTTCAACATTTGTGCAGAATACAACTGTTTTGTTCAAACTCAACGTTTGATGTCTAGAGAAAGACTTCAAATCAAAACGTCTGTCATTGAATTTTAGTTTATTGTAATATTTCCAAACCCACGCATTAGAAGGTAGGTTCCATTCACCTTGTACACATTGTTTAGACCAAATGTATGCAAATTTTCAATTAGGGTTTCCTAAAAAGGATAAGCATTTTTAATGCATTGCAGTATTGGCTCAATCGTGGGCAGAACTACATTTTATGAGACACTGTAAATTGCAATCCGGTACTGTAAGTACTCTACAGGCATATCTGCAAACTGATGTCTACATCAACAGTTAATTTGATCATATGGTCAATTTTCATGCAGAATCACGAGCACGGTGGGAAAAGGGTGTTTTTGAGGCTACTGTTCATTTTTATTTGAGGTCATTGGGGCTATACTTTTTTTTAAGACAAGAGCAGTGTCCAGGTATATTCTAACAGCATTTAAGACTCTTCATTGTTTGGTACCCTACCTCGAGACTGTGCCCCGATTTGACTGCACGTAATCGCCCAAAACACATCACAATGACAGATACAATTTAAATTCGCCCCAAATCAATATTTTACAACATTTGAGGAATACTGTATTATTGAAAATCGTATTTATGATGTCACTGCAGTACTAACATCAACATTTAAAAAATAAAATAAAATACCATGTGTTTTAGTTACAAGATTCGTATTAACTAACTGCATGTACTGTGCAGTTGCAGAAAAATACATTAACTTACGCCGAGACAGTTTTACCGCTGAGAACTTCTGCAGACATTGTTGATCACCGCTGCTGTAACCTTTGCAGACCCAGAAGCTGCAACTTCACTCTACGAGTAGCAAAATTCTTACACAAACTTTTCTGACTAAATACTCCCGTTCGACTTGCCCAATCGTAGTCGTACAGGCTTATCTGCATAGCTAAGAATTTGGCGCAGCCCGCTACGCAAGAAAAGCTGACTGAAATATTTAACCAATCGGGTTTTGTAATTCATTTTTCGACGAATATTTTATAGTGCTCCAACAAATCAGAAGGCTGATTACATGCAAAGGGTTTACCAACGTTCCAGGAAGTGCGTGCCGTATGGTTTGGAATTGGCTTCTACCTCTCTGCAAACCCACGCGGTGAAATGGGCGCTGCCATAATGGAAACGCTGCATTTGTAAGTGAATGTATGTGTAGCTATTTTGCAGATCAGAGTTTTTTTGACCTTATGCTTACATAGTTTTGTAACATTATAAAGCCGTGCACGTATTTCAAATTGGAACTTTGCAATGTATTTTTTCTTGTCATACAATATTTCTAAATATTGTATTTCAGGTAACGGAATTGTGTTAACGTTTTAGTTGCCTGAGGCCGGTCGTAATAAGCTAGCCCTCTCATGCATGAATTATAAAAGCATCAAGCAACATTTTTTTCAAATTTTATTACACTTTATGCAATATAAAATAGGGAAGACAAATACAAATTAAAGAAGTTACAGAAGTGGCCATTTTAGTGGAGAACTTGCATTAGGGAAATAAAAACATTACTCCATGCTATTTGTGCAAATCAAGAAAACATAAATGAAAAGGGTAACATTTTCATCCACATTGTAAACTAAAAATACCCTCAATGTAAAAATGATATATATATATATATATATATATATATATAGATATATATATATATATATATATATATATATATATATATATATATATATATATAGATATATATATATATATATATATATATATATATATATATATATATATATATATATATATATATATATAGATATAGATAGATAGATATATATATATATATATATATATATATATATATATATATATATATATATAGATAGATAGATAGATAGATAGATAGATAGAGATATATACAGTACTGTGCAGAAGTTTTAGGCAGGTGTGAAAAAATGCTGTAAAGTAAGAATGCTTTCAAAAATAGACATGTTAATAGATTATATTTATCAATTAACTAAATGCAAAGTGAGTGAACAGAAGAAAAATCTAAATCAAATCCATATTTGGTGTGACCACCCTTTGCCTTCAAAACAGCATCAATTCTTCTAGGTACACTTGCACAAAGTCAGGGATTTTGTAGGCATATAGTCAGGTGTATAATTAAACAATTATACCAAACAGGTGCTAATGATCATCAATTCAATATGTAGGTTGAAACACAATCATTAACAGAAACAGAAACAGCTGTGTAGGAGGAGTAAAACTGGGTGAGTAACAGCCAAACTCAGCTAACAAGGTGAGGTTGCTGAAGACAGTTTACTGTCAAAAGTCATACACCATGGCAAGACTGAGCACAGCAACAAGACACAAGGTAGTTATACTGCATCAGCAAGGTCTCTCCCAGGCAGAAATTTCAAGGCAGACAGGGGTTTCCAGATGTGCTGTCCAAGCTCTTTTGAAGAAGCACAAAGAAACAGGCAACGTTGAGGACCGTAGACGCAGTGGTCGGCCAAGGAAACTTACTGCAGCAGATGAAAGACACACCATGCTTACTTCCCTTCGCAATCGGAAGATGTCCAGCAGTGCCATCAGCTCAGAATTGGCAGAAAACAGTGGGACCCTGATACACCCATCTACTGTCCGGAGAAGTCTGGTCAGAAGTGGCCTTCATTGAAGACTTGCGGCCAAAAAGCCATACCTCCGACGTGGAAACAAGGCCAAGCGACTCAACTATGCACGAAAACACAGGAACTGGGGTGCGGAAAAATGGCAGCAGGTGCTCTGGACTGATGAGTCAAAATTTGAAATATTTGGCTGTAGCAGAAGGCAGTTTGTTCGCCGAAGGGCTGGAGAGCTGTACACGAATGAGTGTCTGCAGGCAACAGTGAAGCATGGTGGAGGTTCCTTGCAAGTTTGGGGCTGCATTTCTGCAAATGGTGTTGGGGATTTGGTCAGAATTAATGGTCTCCTCAATGCTGAGAAGTACAGGCAGATACTTATCCATCAAGCAATACCATCAGGGACGCATCTGATTGGCCCCAAATTTATTCTGCAGCATGACAATGACCCCAAACATACAGCGAAAGTCATTAAGAACTATCTTCAGCGTAAAGAAGAACAAGGAGTCCTGGAAGTGATGGTATGGCCCCCACAGAGCCCTGATCGCAACATCATCGAGTCTGTCTGGGATTACATGAAGAGAGAGAAGCAACTGAGGCTGCCTAAATCCATAGAAGAACTGTGGTTAGTTCTCCAAGATGTTTGGGCTAGCCTACCTGCCGAGTTCCTTCAAAAACTGTGTGCAAGTGTACCTAGAAGAATTGATGCTGTTTTGAAGGCAAAGGGTGGTCACACCAAATATTGATTTGATGTAGATTTTTCTTCTGTTCACTCACTTTGCATTTTGTTAATTGATAAATATAAACTATTAACATGTCTATTTTTGAAAGCATTCTTACTTTACAGCATTTTTTCACACCTGCCTAAAACTTTTGCACAGTACTGTATATATATATATATATATATATATATATATATATATATATATATATATATATATATATAGATATAGAGATATATATATATATATATATATATATATATATATATATATATATATATATATATATATATATATATATAGATATATATATATATATATACTGTGTACTGTTATATATATATAAAAAAAGCTAAAGTATTTTTTTCTTCAAAGCAAGCTTCATTGAGTGCAGCGTTCCATACATTTTCAGTTTAATATTTACATGTGAATTTTGTGGATGTTAGTGCTTGGTGTGACAGTTTGCAAAGCAACCTGGACACAATGGCTCCTGGCACTTTAAACAAATACACTTTGATTTTCTTGTGAAAGTAGCTTCATGGCACCTGTTGGCATGTTTTGCAATAGTTAGCTTTGGCCAGTGATCTCCCACATTGAGCCTGATTTCAGGGGGTACCTTTGATACTGCCCTGAGCTTCAGAGGAGTCAAAACATGGCCTGCCTCTTTTTCCATCACGCTGGGGTGCGCCAGCATTGATCAGTGCTTGAGCTATGGCTGCCTTGAACTGCAGTTGGTTCTTGTCACTAGCGTTCTGTACAGTAACCATGTATTTACACAGGTTACATCAAGAAGGTGAAAGAAAACTCTTTAACACTTATTTCTACGTCTGTGTGGATACATCGCCTCACACTGATCTATAAGATCCACACCGCCATATGTGTGCTGTACAGCTTGACAACAAATGGTAGAGGGATCTGCCCATTCTGTGCAATAAACAGCTGTATAGACAAAACTGCTCGGAACACGGAGTTCCGAAGCTGGACAGAGTATGAAAATGATACACACAATACAGCTAAGTGGGAACAACATAACACTATAGAAAAAACCCACCGAACCGACCTTTAACTGCCCATTCTGTGCAATAAACAGCTGTATAGACAAAACTGCTCGGAACACGGCGTTCCCATTCTGTGCAATAAACAGCTGTATAAACAAAACTGCCCGGAACACGGGGTTCCGAAGCTGCACAGAGCATGATAATGATACACACAATACAACCAAGTGAGAACAACATAACACTGCTGAAAAAACCCACCGAACCCATCTTTCATTTCCCATTCCATGCAATAAACAGCTGTATAAACAAAACCGCCCGGAACACCTGGTTCCGAAGCTGCAAAGAGTATGAAAATGATACACACAATACAACCAAGTGAGAACAACATAACACTGCTGAAACACCTTGATAGAAACACCTGCAGTATTAGTACTTTAATACTGTACTGGATCGGAACACTACATTTGCCTAGAAATTCAGTGACGACAGAGAATATCATGTTATTGACCAGATATTGTTTTTAGTGATTAAGCACTAGAAGCATAACTCAGCTATGTGTTACACTCTCAGGAAAACAAAATAACGGTTCTATGTCTTAGATGTGGAACCGTTTATCTGATGCTGTTTGAAACCACGTGTAAGATTCTGTATTTATACTTTATACTAATCAGTTTAATAGTCCATGCAGTATCCTGAGAACTCTGTACTCATTTCTCCAAAATGTCATGACTTCTGTAAACTGCTGAATGTGCTTCGCGTTGACAACAATTCAAGGTTGTGTTGGTAAGTTTGTGGTACACGGGATGTTGTTGTAGACTGAATGATGAGAATATAGGGGTTAGAGAACATCAGCTTGCTCCTGGGTTCCCATGCGCTGCTTCTTGGTCCACACATCACAAATAGAGAGAGGATTTGTCCATATTACTAGATGTACATATTTTAAGAGTCATAATATAAGAAGAATGTGTGTGAAGGAGATTCATTTATATGTACATCAACGTGACAGCTGTTTATAACATCATGAAGCTTTTAGTATTGTAAAATACGGATTAGCAAAGCTTAGATCCTTGCAGGCAAATACTAGCAGGATTAACACAGTCTTAAAATCAGACCTGTGTATCTTTTTATAACAGTAGCATTGCCTCCTGTTACTTAATCCTGAGGTGTGTTGTTTAGTTTTAATACAGCTGTATTTGTTTTTGTGTTTATTTTTGCATATTAATGAAATGTCCTCTTTTAAAAACTGCCAGGGTTTCGGCCTGTAGTTTGTAATGCCGACTCTAACACAGTTTATGATATACTAAAACTTTTAGTAGGCCTAAACCTGGCCTTTTTTATTTCATGTTTATGATTACATACAGATTGCATCATGCCTCCTGCAAACACATTCCCATTTTGACGGTGTACTCAGAACTAGAGCTGTGTGAGACCTTTGATTTATTGCTTCTCTTATCTAGATAATCAAATGTAGATTACAGTCAAGAAAAGTCAAGTGTTGTTGATGAGGCTGTTTTTAGAGTGAGATGCAAAAGCAGCAGTACTAAATGTGTAATATTAAGATATGTAAAACGAGTGAGATGTAGGTCGGATTGTTAAACTGTATCTCATTTAACGTGGTATCTGTTGGGCATGATGTGATTGGGGTTTCATTAGCCTTTAATGTCCCAACTCACACTGTGTGTGACCCAGAGCAAATCACTTAGGCCTAATCTCCTTGTGCTCCGTCCCTGAGACGTAAAACCGAGGTCCTATTGGAGGTGACTGTGATGCATAGTTCACTGATTACTGATTAATAATAAAGAATAATTAAGAGACAAAACTGCTTGACGCAGAGACTCCAGACCGCGCCCAACTTCCCATTGAGAACGGGTAATAACCATTCGTTTTGACTGCTATGGCTTAATATTGTTTGGTACTGTACTGAAAGTTAAATAATAAAGGTTATGTTGATTGATGGGCTACACTTGCGTTCAGTGTCTGATTATTATTAATACCTTCCGGGAATATTCTAAAACATATTCGTGAGGTTTAAAAATCTTACACTCTTGAAAAAGTTATTCCAAGAAACCGTATTTCAGGGGTTCCAAATAGTATACAAAGAACCTTTTTAAACAGCAGGCTAAACAACCATAAATAAACATTGAAATCTCGAAGGATTAATAAGAAACCCTAAAACTCAAAAATAACCCCCAGGGGTTCTAATCTATATAGCCTTCTAATACTGAAAAGCCGTGCAAATTGATTAAAAATCACAGGTTTTGTGCATGGCTCCACATTTGAAAGCCATATATTAAATTAGACTTCAACAGTAAATACCTCGTTGGTGACTAAACATTCTGCTACTTATTAGCAATAAAAGTCATACTGTAGCGAGGGCTAAACTGAGTTTAAAATATAATTTATGGTAGCCGTCTACGCCACTGAAGGCACTACCTTCAGATTAAGTTAAAGATTTTAGGTTGTTAGCACCAGGTTGTTTTATTTGGGCCAGAGGATAAGGTCTTGACCATGTACAACACAAACACACAATAAAAATGCCAGGGATGTAAAATAGTCAAATTTATTTAAAACACAATTTCGTTTCAATTATCATATTGCACAAACAAGTGCTATCTGTTAGTTACAGCGTTTCAGCCAAATACTTCAATTGGATACATTGTTTCAAGGGTTCAGTCGTGCTTTCTCAGGCATTACACTGTTACATAGTTTAATATAGCAGCAACTCATTTAGAGCAAGAATACATTGTTTCATTTCTCTCTCGTATTCAGAAGGAGGTTCCCAAATTAAACACAAACATGTTTGTGTGTTTATTCTGCTTATTTTATTTATGCATTTATGCATATGACACACAATGTAAAAACAAATTAATTTTTTTGAAGAAGAAAATGGGAAATGCATCAAGGTTTCTGTATTTGAAGTCACCCTGCATAATATTAAAATCTAAACTGTTTTGCTTTGTTTGCTTGTTTTTCCTTACATGTTGTAAACTACATAATTGTAAGGTAGTGTGTTGGCTTGCCTTTGCACTGTAATTGCATTGTATCCATTTTGTATCAAATATCGCCTATGTACATATATGAATATGTTAAATGCATTTAAAGACTTTTTTATCATTGTAAGTAAGAAGAACAAAAAAGCTGTGCAAAAAATAAATGTTGTGAAACTGTTGCAGCTATACAGTATATACAATGGATAATTGGAACGCATAGGACATGGTTTATTTAGATTTCCAGAAAGCTTTTGACAAAGTCCCGCATAAAAGATTAATTCTCAAACTGAACCAGTAGGGATTCAAGGAAATGCATGCACATGGATTAGGGAGTGGTTAACATGTAGAAAACAGAAAGTTCTGATTAGAGGAGAAACCTCAAAATGGAGTGAGGTAACCAGTGGTGTACCACAGAGATCAGTATTAGGTCCTCTGCTATTCATAATCTACATTGATGATTTAGATTCTGGTATAGTAAGCAAAGTTGTTAAATTTGCAGACGACACAAAAATAGGAGGAGTGGCAAACACTGTTGCAGCAGCAAAGGTCATTCAAAATGATCTAGACAGCATTCAGAACTGGGCAGACACATGGCAAATGACATTTAATAGAGAAAAGTGTAAAGTATTGCATGCAGGCAATAAAAATGTGCATTATAAATATCATATGGAAGATACTGAAATTGAAGAAGGGAACTATGAAAAAGACCAAGGAGTTTATGTTGACTCAGAAATGTCTTCATCTAGACAATGTGGGGAAGCTATAAAAAAGGCCAACAAGATGCTTGGATATATTGTGAGAAGTGTTGAATTTAAATCAAGGGAAGTAATGTTAAAACTTTACAATGCATTAGTAAGACCTCACCTAGAATATTGTGTTTAGTTCTGGTCACCTCGTTACAAAAAGGATATTGCTGCTCTAGAAAGAGTGCAAAGAAGAGCAACCAGAATTATCCCGGGTTTAAAAGACATGTCGTATGCAGACAGGCTAAAATAATTGAATCTATTCAGTCTTGAACAAAGAAGACTATGCGGCGATCTGATTCAAACATTCAAAATCCTAAAAGGTATAGACAATATCGACCCAGGGGACTTTTTTGACCTGAAAAAAGAAACAAGGACCAGGGGTCACAAATGGAGATTAGATAAAGGGGCATTCAGAACAGAAAATAGGAGGCACTTTTTTTTTTTTTAATTGTGAGGGTCTGGAACCAACTCCCCAGTAATGTTGTTGAAGCTGACACCCTGGGATCCTTCAAGAAACTGCTTGATGAGATTCTGGGATCAATAAGCTACTAACAACCAAACGAGCAAGATGGGATGAATGGCCTCCTCGCGTTTGTAAACTTTCTTATGTTCTTATCACCTGTGCTACATAACCCACACTCTGTGCACCACTACAACAATATATATGACAGACAACATTAACATTCCACATACAACATAAAACACAATAATATGCACAGGGGCAGGGCACCCCGCCACATTTTCCCCCCTTTGTGCGCAGCACACATGGCCTCAAAGGCCACCTCCCCCTTAAAAGCCCAAAAGTCTAGCACAAAGTCCTGGGCCAGAAACTGAGGCTTCAAGGGATCAAGGGATACATGAGATGGGTTAAGATTAAGAAATCTAGAAGTTTTAATGCCTGGCACCAACAAGAGTTTCAGCCTCACAAAAACACACTAAAAATAGTTTTATTTTTAAAATCTCTTGAGTGTTTAATCTCCAGCGCCCAACCCCACATGTAATAATGTTAAGAATTCTTATCTTACATATTCTTCCGGGCAATAATGTAACACGCCATGAATGTGGTTCTGAGTGCTACTGCTCCTGCTTGGAAACTAACCAAACAGATTATAAAATAACAGAATTTTTTTTTTTAATGGGCTGTATCTTTGCTGCCTACTAACTACTAACTATCTGTCCACTTCTGTTTCCACATTGAAATAATTTAATTGCTGTAATCCTGTGCTGTTTTTTAAAAATGTGTATTCCTCCAGGTCTAATCCCAACCCCTGGAGTCCTTATATCTTTGCTGTTTACAATTTAACCAGAAATCAATGTATGGATTACTTCAGCCTAGCTACAATTCCACCCATTCAAACAGGCCCAGCATGGGAGGGCCTTAGTGGGACTGGCCCGTCCAGTTCCCAGTGCCCCCTCCCCAGTTTCAGATACTAAATTGATATAAAAAATCTTGATATAAGAAATCATTAATCAGAACAAATCAAAGTAAAGCACAACAACAAAAATCATTTAAAAATGTCTAGTTGCTTCTGTTGTTTGGAAACCCCTTTGTAGGGGTGCTTTGTCAGATTGTTTACAAGAGCGTATGCTTTCTATATTCAGTACTGAGTCAGTTGAAAGTAAGCATTATATCTACATTTGTTATTTTACAGTAATTGGTCGTGGGTTCTATCCCCGGTTGGGGACACTGCTGCTGTACCCTTGAGCAAGGTACTTTACCTAGATTGCTCCAGTAAAAAAAACCCAACTGTATAAATGGGTAATTCTATGTAAAAAATAATGTGATATCTTGTAACAATTTTAAGTCACTCTGGATAAGGGCATCTGCTAAGAAATAAATAATCTGTTTATTGCAATCTCTGTATAAGGCCTGCTCACTGTATGATTGTATTCGTTTCAAATACTGTTGCACAGACACCATGTCTCCAGAAAGTACTGTGGTAATTCGTGCTGTGCGGATAGTTCGTAATATTCGGCTGTATATGACGTATATCAGTTTGGAACTCTCCATTGGCCGAAAGTATTTTTTAGCTCAGGTCCAGGATGCTATGCGCGCAATCCCTACTCCGTCTTGCAAGGCCAGATTGGCTGATTTCGACACTCCTGCATGACTTTATGTCCTTCATTGTACCGTAGTATATGCTATCAAGAACATCGAATAACAGAAGTAGCTGCACCACAAGGCAGAATTCCTGAGAACTAGTGTTTGTCTTGTTCCATCTGCTGGGTAGATATCTGTGTTTTTGGTGAGTCCTGTCGGGTTTTTTCCTCCTTTTAGTGAAAATGTGTTGTACGGGCATAGCATTGGTAACTACGTAACAGTAGATTGAGATGTGCTCTAAGGCAATGTAACATCAGTATTACATTGCTTTTCGTTGTTCCTTGAAGTATAAATTTGCACCGATAATTTAGCAAGCATGTGTTTGGTGTTTATGATCAAAATGAATACAACTGCAGTATATTTAAACATAATATGTTGACAGAAAACATACGGAATGAATTGTACATAAGAACATAAGAACATAAAAAGTTTACAAACGAGAGGAGGCCATTCAGCCCATCTTGCTCGTTTGGTTGTTAGTAGAATATTGAACCCATAATCTTATCAAGCAGCTTCTTGAAGGATCCCAGGGTGTCAGCTTCAACAACATTATCAGCTTCAACAACATTGTCAGCTTCAACAACATTACGAAAGGGTACATTACCGACTGTGTTACTCCTTTGAGTGCTGAAATGTGCCGTCTCTTTCAATTCCTCCAGTGCTATTTTGTGTTGATACTTCCTCAGGTCATGGCGGATGAGAGGAATGATGTGCGTTCAGCTGCAGTTGCTGGAGTCTCCTCGCTCGGGAAGGCACTGTCACACAACCGCTTGAACGTGCTCGACGCTGATTTCTCTTCAATACCAGCTACAGCTCACCGGTGCGGTGCGACACAGAATGCTCTCCGTAGGAGGAGACTGTCCAGCGGGCAGAGCCTTGACTCGCTGGACTCGGTGTTGAGCCCAGCTGCAGAAGCGCGCGTCTTGGTTATCAACACCGGAGGAACTATCGGTATGATGTACCATGACAATGGTAAGTGAATGCATTTACTGATCCTCTATATATCGTTAGTTAACATGGCTAATATACTATGTGTTTTTTTGCGTCAGGTATCGCTCATTGACATAAAATGTGGTTTAGCAGTAGCATCACCAGTAGTCCGATTTTTCTGAATTCCAGAAACTCCATGAAATGACGTGTTGCTTTAGTCATGACGTGTTTCCTTTACAGTATCTTTTCCCTAGGACAGCGATGGCGAACCTATGGCACGCGTGCCCAGAGTGGCACGCAGAGTCGTATTTGTTGGCACGCCGAGTGAGCAGTTACCTGCTTTTTTTTTTTTTTTTTTGCACGCCCTCTGAGTGGCTCTTCGGAAAGCCAGTCAGTTTGATTTGCAAGGACGGCCCCGCCCCAAGTAATTGAGCATGCTAACTGTAGCCGTTATTATCTACACGTTCATGGTTGGCTGTTTATGCTGCTGAGCTGCTTTATTCAAGTACCCTGGGAACAGAAAGCTGATCAAAAACAGTAAGCCTGTCCCATGGAGGATCAAATGTAATTGTGGTCAACTATGGATGTTTCAGCGGGGAGGAAGGGATCGTTAGCCTGATGCTTGTAGCATTTTACTGACCGTCATCTCCTGTACTAAATGGAGAAATGGCCACAATCTTTAATACTTTACAGACGGGGTCGGGGGTCTGCGAGCCTAAAATAGGTCGAAATTACATAACCAAGCACTTTCGGCTTACGTCTTTTCTAGAAAGATGTACAGCTTTTCGCACACGTGTTAATGTGCAGTGCAAGGTCTTTTGCAGGTGTCAGTGGCGGCAACACGTGTATTTGTGCATTGAACTTTAAAGCAAATGTCCCACTCTGTTTTGATTGTCAAACCTTTCCCTTGTCATAAATACCGAAAATATATTTCACTGTCACATATCTCAAACTATGTATTCTTTGTTTGATGCACTGTTTTTATGTTTGTTTTGTTTTTGTTTTTTATAAATACTATTTTAATCTTCAAACTATGGGGAAATGCAGGTTTAAATTCTGACGGGCCATACTGTGGTATGTTACCCCTCTTCATACAGTGGGGAAAGCAGGTTGTAAATTCTCAAAAACAAACGTCTCAAAATAAATTATGCCTCTGATATGTAGAGTGCATTTGTGGATACTCCTTTTTTTCAAGGTAGTTTGACACCACAGAAATCTTTTTCTAATAAGTATGTTATCTGCTACTCGTCTTTTAAATAGTTATTTTACAAAATGTAAAAAGTAATAGATATGTTTTATGTAAGTAAATATACAGTTGAAAAAAAATGACGGTACACCTGTAATGGCTGCTACTGTGTGCAATTGCAAACAAAAACAAAACAATTATGGCCAGGGTTACTGGTGCAGCGCCAATTGAGCAAACGTCTTATATTTATTGTATGATGCACAGTGATTGTTGCTTTTACTGATGTTTAGCATTATAATTCTTAAACTTAATGCGTCATGAAATGTGATTTATGTATTTTACTGTAGTTTAGCAATATAATAGTCAAACTATGTATTTATTGTATGAGGCACTGTTATTCTTTTACATGCTGTGAAGTGCTTTGAGATGATGTTCCACTATGAAAGGCGCTATATAAAATTAAGATTGATTGATTTTACTTCAATAAGGATTAGAGTCTCATTGTCCAAAATATAGCGGGGCATATGCAAAAGCTGATGGGTCCCTGTGAGGTGCACTATCACTATTGCTTTTTATGTCTGTAAATTTACAAAAAAAATATAATATAATCTATGAGCAAAAATGGATCTAGGGACAGAAAGAACATGCATATTCATAATTATTCATTTTTTGTCTGAATTTGATCAGTCTTGCTGCCTCACATTGCCTCCCACTGGTCTGCCCCAAAGTAGTCTTCCACTGCCTTCTACCACAGCCACGCTCCCCGGCCGCAGTCTCCAGCAAGAACAGTATGTGAGTGTAGATTAGAATGTGCAGTGTACTTAGGGACAGGGAATGGGGAATGTAAGGGAATTGCTTAGAACAGAGTTCTCAGGGACAAAAGGAAATTATGGGAGGTGAGGGGAGACCAGCATTAAGTGCCCAGTGAAGTATAAAGGGGAACAGGAGTGGGATGGGGTTGATTTTAATGACATGAACCAAAAATTGCGGGGTTTTGGCAAAACAGCTGAAAGCATATTTGGGGATATCAGGGCAAAACACATTTGCAGAAATCTGCACACTTTGCAGACAGTCCCAGTAATCTGCAGGAAGTTTACCACCAGTTTTCCAAAATCGTGGGGGCTTCAAGGGAAGCATTTGCAGCCAGGTTTATTCAGTTCTGCAATATGGTGGCAACACTGTCTTTCATGAGCAGTCCTGACACAGCCATGTTTGACCAACTGAATATTTCCCAGTTGGAATAGTTGGGACTTGAAAGTTTGGAAAGGGAATTGTTGGAATTTCAAGAAAGTGCA